>CM069910.1:91751010-92426010 GCA_036172215.1 Camellia granthamiana
ATGGCATTGAGATGTTCTTTGTCAATGCTGAAACATGATGTAGAGGGGAAAGAGTTTGTGGAGAGACTAGTAAAGCCCTTGCACACTTTGAGTTATCACATGCGAAGTTATTTCTGGCTTGGTTTCCAACAATTAAATGACATATACCGCTATAAACAGAGGAGTATTCTCATACAGCAGTAAATAAGGGGATTTCACAATGGTGAAAGGGGCAGTTTCGAAGAAGGGGATTTCAGTCTAGGGTTTCATAGAATGGAGATGGAGAAAGGGAGAGAAACAAGTTGCAGTGAGAGAGAGAGAGAGAGAGAGAGAGAGAGAGAGAGAGAGAGAGATAGATACCTTGAGGCGAAGTCCAGGGCACATTATGTTCGCGGGATAGTCTTTGAGGGCGAAGAAGAGCTTCGAAGTCGTGTCTGAAGAAAGCTCCGGAGTTGTGTCTGAAGAAGGCGAAGAGGAGCTTTGGAGTCGTCTCTGCAGAGAGCTCCAGAGTCCTGTCTGAAGAGGGCGAATAGGAGCTTTGGATTTGTTTGAAGAACGGTTTTGGGAAAACAAAGTGAAGAGGGTTTGTGGAACATACAAGAATGGGTGAACAAAAATTGTAACCGGTTGAGAGGGTATTCAATATTTCCAATCAAATTATTTGATGGCTGAGATTAATTTATAAGTATCTGATGGTTTAAAATAGATGTGTACATGATGTGCACTATTTAATAAGGTGCACATCTTAACAGCTCCCATCATTTATTAGACGCCATTTGCCATTACACACAGTCCAACTCATTTTCTTCACATGTTTCCTTGTCTAGTTTTACTACCTTTACTATGTACTTGACAAAAAATGAAAACACATGTTTTCCTTTACTAACTAAACCAGGCAAGAAAAACAATGGGACACAAAAGCTCTACACCACAATTTTGTTGTCCTCATATTCCAAAAGGTTAAAAAAGAGAAGACAGAAATAGAGACGAAAAAAGAACCTGCAACTTCAGTTTTTTCTTAAATAAAATGTAAATCTATAAATCCCAATTCAACTGAAACACATGCATAACCAATTTAAGAGACAATTAGACATTAATTTTTATTTTGACAATAGGGGATTTCAAAACTTAGCACAAAGTTATTTCCAAAGTTCCAAAATAATTCAAAATTTATCAACGTATATTGTTTTAAGAAAGACATTTATTTTGTTACCAAGATTAGTCTGTGTGTTCACCAAAAAAAAAAAGAAGAGATTTATCTATGTTTATCTTCCCTTTTTATTTATTTTTTCAATTTTTTCAATCGTCATTATGCACATTTTCTTTTTGGTTTAAATCTTCAACACATACTCCCAACAATCACCAAAATATGTAATGGCCAAGCCAACACTTTCTTATAGGGGGAAAAGAAATCTAGTGTACAATGCATGAGTCATTCAAATGAGTCATTCTATTAGGTTTCTCATAGGTCATACCAATCCGTTCTATTTCATTCCACTACTTGAACATTCACCAAAACCACTCATAGAAAAGCTACAAAGACTACTACAACACCCTTTACTAAGCTCCATAAGAAAGAAAGAAAGAAAGATTGAGAAAAATAATCTAGTGAAAAAAGCAAATTACAGCAAAATGTTTGAGCAATACTAACTATTATTTTTTATTTTTATTGTTGTTTACTACTCATTAGTCCCATTTTGCTTCGATCTTTTATGCAAATGGAAATGGAGCTTTGTTTAAAACATAACTACAAAAGTAATAGACCAAAAAATTTAACTTTTATCAAAATTATATGAGTAATGAAACAGATGTAATAAAGAAAATTTGTGTGAGAGGGTTTATACATTTGATTATATCGAGAACCTAGAAATTGATGACCACCAGCAAAAAACACAGCACAATATGAAAATAGCAAAAAGTAACAAACTAAAACTTGAGAGAAAACTAATGATTAGAGGGAGAAAGGAAATGACATATTTATCAAAATTTTAATGAAAAATATTATCAAAGAAATCAAAAAATAGAATTCTTTTCATTAAAGAAACTGATGAACTGCGTCAAAAATTAATAAACTGTAGCAAGAGGGAATCAGATATTAGAAATTGATTTATAGAAATATAGCAATCGAAACAAAGGAAAGAAAATAATTAATCAAAGTACTATTAATGTTTGTAGACAGTGCAAGGGATAATATACATGGACGTCCATTATACATGAAGTAACTAAAAGAAAATAACGATATCTTAGGTGACTTTGTCACAGCTTGAATCACTTTTATAGTTCATTATCATCAACATGGATGTCCATACTCTACAGAGTATAGCATTTTCAAAAAATAAAAAATAAAAAAATCACACCTAAAACACGAACTAAAGAAAAAGAATCATTTTGTTACTAAGATGAATGGAGTGATTGACAGAAAAAGAAAAAGAAAAAGAAAAAGAAAAAGAAAAAGAAAAAAGAAGTCATTCAAATGTAAAGCATTACCCAAATCAAATTGATTCATTAAAATCCCAATTCAACTGCAACACATGCATAACAAAACAAATGAGAAAAAATGTAATTGTTTGAGCTTTAAGCATTGCTTGAGTTATCGAGTCTAAAAAAGAAGGAAAAAAATTAATAAACAAAGCTCGAAATATAGTTTCTATCACAACATACCAATCCACATTCCCAAATAATAATAAAAAAATTAGGCTTCTTACATACTTGTACTTTAATGGAGGCTCCAATTACAGTCATCGACCGTGCCTAAAGGCTTTATGTGTAAACTCTAGGAATAACCCGTGCCTAAAGGCACGCCCAATAAAACTTAAGAATATATTTTAATTTTATTATAGACATTTCGTTTCTATTAACAAACACCAAAGTGTAAGCTTTACATCAACACCAAAGTATAAACCACACGTCAACACAAAAATAAAAAATAAAAAACACACCTGCTAAGAAAGTCAAGAAAAAATTGTACAAACCAAAGCTATTGTACACATGTGAACTCTATAATCCAAGAAAAAAAAAATTAGTAAGCATACTAGCAAGTTTTTTACAATCCCAAAAAATTAAAACAAAACACCAAACAATGTAAATCAACCAGTACTTTGCAATATAAAAAAAAAGTAAAAATAAAATGGACACCAGCCAATACTCTAAAATTCAAAAAAATTAAAATTAAAATGCACATTAGTTGGTGCTCTACAATCTCACCAAACAATGTACACCTGCTAGTGCTATTACTGCCAATCACATTTTAACAGTTCTTTGCAAATTATAAACACGAAATATAGTGAGAAAAATAAAGAAAAAAAGGCACTGCTATAATTTTTTTAACCACAAAGCACACCCATATAAAGACCGCTTAAATGGTGAAATTTACTCTCTATAAAAAAAAAAAATCCCTAAAAAATAGCCAAATTAAATGGATTTGAAAAGAATAAGTCGAGATGGATTAAAGTCATTTTGAAATAAAAAATAACTAATGTTTGGTATTTCCAAATGACGTCACATAGTAAGCAATGAATTTTCTAATTGCTAAAAAATATGCTAATTCTTGTGGTACATGCTCCCATGTTCTTCACTTGTTTTCCTCATCTCCTTTTACTATCTCCTCTAAAGCACTTGTTAAAAAATGAGCTCACATGTAGGAAGAACAATGGGACAACAAAAGCACTATACTATGATTTTGTTAGCTTTTATTCCAATGAGGATTAAAACAAATGCGATAGAGACGGGGAAGGGAAAAAAACATTTGCAATTTATAGTTTCTCTATAAATAAAATGTATACAAACCAAAAACCCAAATAAAATCACAATTAGACATAAATTTTAATATTGACAATAACTTAGCACAAAGTTATTCCTATAGTAACTCAAAATTTACAAAAATATATATTATCTTAAGACCTGCAATGTTTTCTATTTTATTTTTTTCATTATGCACATTTTCCTGTTTGTTTAAATCTTCAACACATTTATTACATGATATGGAATTGAAGTCATCTCAACAATCAACAAAATATGAAATAGTCAAGCCAACAATTTTTTATGGGTGGGAAACTATGCTAGTTGTGCACAGCCCAGAGCCAACAAATAGCAAAATATAGAAACCAAAATATCATGCAAAAGTCATTATATTTTAGTATACAACTCTAACATCTAGCGAAACCACTCACAGGAAAGCTACAAAGACTTCCACAATACCACCATTCAAAAGAAAGAAAGATTAAGGAGAGAAGAGGAGGAGAGGAGTGGGGGGGAAAAAAAGCACAAAATACCAAAAGATCCAACAAAAGACCCAATCAGTAATAGACCTAAAAAAAATAAATTTTCTAAAATTTTCTGAGTAATGAAACAGATACAATAAAATAAAATAAAAAATCGTTTAGAGTTTATACCTTTGATTATATCGAAAACCCATAAATTGATGACCTACAACAAACAGACACAACACAACATGAAAAGGCAGAAAGAAATAAACTGGAGTTTAGGAAAACTAATTATTAAAGGGAGAAAGGCACTTCCATATTTATCAAAACTTTAAATGGAAAATCTTAACAAAGAAATCGAAATCGTTTCCTTAAAAAATAACTAATGTTTGGTATTCCAAATCATATCACATAGTAAGCAATGAACTTTGTAACTCCTAAAAAATATGCTAATTCTTGTGGTACCTGCTCCCATGTTCTTCACCTGTTTTCCTCATCTACTTTTACTATCTCCTCTAAAGCACTTGATAAAAAAATGAGCACACATATTTTCTCTTAACAAAAAAATGAGCTCACATGTAGGAAGAACAATGGGACAACAAAAGCACTGCACTATGATTATGTTAGCTTTTATTCCAATGGAGATTAAAACAAAGAGATTCATGTAGCCGACTCCATTTGATGGGACTTAAGGCTTGGTTTGGTTTGCTTTGGGGATTAAAACAAATACGATAGATACGGGGAACGGAAAAAAAACATTTGCAATTAAACATAAATTTCAATATTGACAATAACTTAGCACAAAGTTATTCCTAAAGTAATTCAAAATTTACAAAGATATATATATTATCTTAAGACCTGCAATGTTTTCTATTTTATTTTTTTCATTATGCACATTTTCCTGTTAGGTTAAATCTTCCAATCCAAAATAGATATATCCACCATGTTCCCATGCTTCTCCCTTCATGTTTCTTGTTTTTCTGTAAATCCAAACTCCAAATAATGTGTCCAAGGATTTGGCAACTAAAACTAAGTTAGCAATGACAATATAATGGATTACCTAATATTGGAAACGCTACAAAATTTTATAGAAAAAATGAAGTTTTTCAATTTATGTCAACAATAATTTTTTTAAAAACTGCGTCAAAAATTAATGAACTGCAGCAAGAGGAGATCAGATATTAGAAATTGATTTATAGAAATATAGCAATCGAAACAAAGGAAAGAAAATAATTAATCAAAGTACCATTAATGTTTGTAGACAGTGCAAGGGATAATATACATGGACGTCCATTATACACGGTGTAACTAAAAGAAAATAACGATATCTTAGGTGACTTTGTCACAGCTCGAATCACTTTCATAGTTCATTATCATCAACATGGATGTCCATACTCTACAGAGTATAGCATTTTCAAAAAAAAAAAAAAAAATCACACCTAAAACACAAACTAAAGAAAAAAAATCATTTTATTACTAAGATGAATGGAGTGATTGACAGAAAAAGAAAAAGAAAAAAAAACAGAAAAAGAAAAAAGAAGTCATTCAAATGTAAAGCATTACCCAAATCAAATTGATTCATTAAAATCCCAATTCAACTGCAACACATACATAACAAAACAAATGAGAAAAAATGTAATTGTTTGAGCTTTAAGCACTGCTTGAGTTATCGAGTCTAAAAAAGAAGGAAAAAAAATTAATAAACAAAGCTGGAAGTATAGTTTCTATCACAACATACCAATCCACATTCCCAAATAATAATAAAAAATTAGGCTTCTTGCATATTTGTACTTTAATGGAGGCTCCAATTACAGTCATCGGCCGTGTCTGAAGGCTTTATGTGTAAACTCTAGGAATAACCCCGTGCTTGAAGGCACGCCCAATAAAACTTAAGAATATATTTTAATTTTATTATAGACATTTCGTTTCTATTAACAAACACCAAAGTGTAAGCTTCACATCAACACCAAAGCATAAACCGCGCGTGAACGCAAAAATAAAAAATAAAAACACCCCTGCTAAGAAAGTCAAGAAAAAATTGTAAAACTAAGCAAAGCACACAAACCAAAGCTATAGTACACATGTTAACTCTATAATCCAAAAAAAAAAAAAATTAGTAAGCACACCAGCAAGTGTTTTGCAATCCCAAATAATTAAAACTAAACACCAAACAATGTACATCAGCCAGTACATTGCAATATAAAAAAAAGTAAAAATAAAATGGACACCAGCCAATACTCTGCAATTCAAAAAAATTAAAATTAAAATGCACATTAGTTGGTGCTCTACAATCTCACCAAACAATGTAGACCCTGCTAGTGCTATTACTGCCAATCACATTTTAACAGTTCTTTACAAATTATAAACCCGAAATATAGTGAGAAAAATAAAGAAAAAAAGGCACTGCTATAATTTGTTTAACCACAAAGCACTCCCATATAAAGACCGCTTAAATGGTGAAATTTACTCTTTACAAAAAAAAAAAAAAAAATCCCTAAAAAATAGTCAAATTAAAAGGATTTGAAAAGAATAAGTCAAGATGGATTAAAGTCATTTTGAAATAAAAAATAACTAATGTTTGGTATTTCCAAATGACGTCACATAGTAAGCAATGAATTTTCTAACTGCTAAAAAATATAACTGCTCCCATGTTCTTCACTTGTTTTTCTCATCTACTTTTACTATCTCCTCTAAAGCACTTGTTAAAAAATGAGCACACATATTTTTTCTTAGCAAAAAAATGAGCTCACATGTAGGAAGAACAATGGGACAACAAAAGCACTACAATATGATTTTGCTAGCTTTTATTCCAATGGGGATTAAAACAAATGCGATAGAGATGGGGAAGGGAAAAAAACGTTTGCAATTTATAGTCTCTGTAAATAAAATGTATACAAACCAAAAACCCAAATAAAATCACAATTAGACATAAATTTCAATATTGACAATAACTTAGCACAAAGTTATTCCTATAGTAACTCAAAATTTACAAAGATATATATTATCTTAAGACCTGCAATGTTTTCTATTTTATTTTTTTCACTATGCACATTTTTCTGTTAGTTTAAATCTTCAACACATTTATTACATGACATGGAATTGAAGTCATCTCAACAATCAACAAAATATGAAATAGTTAAGCCAACAATTTTTTATGGGTGGGAAACTATGCTAGTTGTGCACAGCCCAGAGCCAACAAATAGCAAAATACAGAAACCAAACTATCATGCAAAAGTCATTATATTTCAGTATACAACTCTAACATCTAGCGAAACCACTCACAGGAAAGCTACAAAGAATTCCACAATACCACCATTCAAAAGAAAGAAAGATTAAGGAGAGAAGAGGAGGAGAGGAGTGGGGGGGAAAAAAAGCACAAAATACCAAAAGATCCAACAAAAGACCCAATCAGTAATAGACCTAAAAAAAATAAATTTTCTAAAATTTTTTGAGTAATGAAACAGATATAATAAAATAAAATAAAAAATCGTTTAGAGTTTATACCTTTGATTATATCGAAAACCCATAAATTGATGACCTACAACAAAAAGACACAACACAACATGAAAAGGCAGAAAGAAATAAACTGGAGTTTAGGAAAACTAATTATTAAAGGGAGAAAGACACTTCCATATTTATCAAAACTTTAAATGGAAAATCTTAACAAAGAAATCGAAATCGTTTCCTAAAAAAATAACTAATGTTTGGTATTTCCAAATCATGTCACATAGTAAGCAATGAACTTTGTAACTGCTAAAAAATATGCTAATTTTTGTGGTACTTGCTCCCATGTTCTTCACCTATTTCCTCATCTACTTTTACTATCTCCTCTAAAGCACTTGATAAAAAAATGAGCACACATATTTTCTCTTAACAAAAAAATGAGCTCACATGTAGGAAGAACAATGGGACAACAAAAGCACTGCACTATGATTATGTTAGCTTTTATTCCAATGGAGATTAAAACAAAGGGAGTCATGTAACCGACTCCATTTGATGAGACTTAAGGCTTGATTTGGAGATTAAAACAAATACGATAGAGACGGGGAACAAAAAAAAAACATTTGCAATTAGACATAAATTTCAATATTGACAACAACTTAGCACAAAGTTATTCCTAAAGTAACTCAAAATTTACGAAGATATATATATTATCTTAAGACCTGTAATGTTTTCTATTTTATTTTTTTCATTATGCACAATTTCCTGTTAGGTTAAATCTTCCAATCCAAAATAGATGTATCCACCATGTTCCCATGCTTCTCCCTTCATGTTTCTTGTTTTTCTGTAAATCCAAACTCCAAATAATGTGTCCAAGGATTTTGTAACAACCCACATTTATGGCCTAGTCATGTTCATGTGCATTCACATACCTTTGTCTTGTTAAGTTAGCATGTATGAATCTTGTCTTGTTTTGTATGTATTTGATTTGCCTAAGTGTATATGTATGCTTTGTTCCTCCCTTGTTATGATAAGCCTAAGTTATGTTAACACTAAGTCATGCCAAGCCTAGGTCATGTCCAAGCCGAGGTCATCTTAAGCCTTTAACTGTTTTGGAATCCCTTTGTTTGACCTCTACCCTTGTTTTGGCATATTGACCGAGATGATTATCATCTGGGCCGAGATGATTATCATCTGGGCCGAGGTGTGTATCGCCGAGGCCGAGATGTGTATTATCTGGGCCGAGATGTTACCTTGAACCCAAGTGATCTTGTCCTGGAAGTGGTATGACCTAGACCGAGGTGTGGCACATCTAGGCCGAGGTGTGGCACAGTTCAGTCAAGTGTTGTCCTTCCTAGCCGGGATCATTGTCATCTTAGTTGTCGAGGCTCTGTCCTTCCAAGCCGATGTCAATGTTATCTTACTGCCGAAGTGTTGTTCTTAGCTGAGGTCATTGTCCTTTGTTTTGCCGATGTCTTGTCTTTTGCCGATGTCATCACTTGCCGAGGTGTTTGCTGTGAAGCTTGTTAGATACGCTTTGTCAGAACCTTGTCTTGTCAATCAGTCACCTTTTTGAGAAGGACCAACCCGGTAGTGCCACGTGGCCGAGCTGAGTGTTAAATCAGCCGGCAGAGAGAGAAACCTACCATTTGTTATATTTTGTTCTAAGGTAGAGAGAGAAGCTCTAGAAGGAGGAGATTCCCAAGCTTGATTCCGAGAGATCAAACCGTTAGATTCGTGTTCTAAGGTTAGATTCTTGATCAATGTATGATGTTCTTTATGTTTATGTTATTGCATTGCATGATTGAATATGATTTGTAAGCCATGCATTGCTTTGAAGTTCGGTTTTAGAAAGAGAAGATGATATTCAAGTGTTCTTCAAGAAAAGTCATGTTTTGATCCGAAAGCTCATGCCAAGATTTATGTTTTCATGTTTGTTTTCATATGATCTTCAAGTATGGGTACCCAGGTCCATGTTTTCGAACTCATGGCATGAAAACCCAGATTTTGTATAAGCAAGTTATGATTTTGGCATTCATCATGTTCATGTTCTTCATGTTCTTCACGGGTGGAAACCCAGATTTCCAGACTTCACTTCCCGAAGTGTAGTCGCTGAGATCATTCTCACTTAGACCTCACACTTAGGCCAAGCATCGTATCTCACCTTGGCCTACCTTGCATGATCACTTGCACCTTTGGTTTGTCTTGTATGAACCTTGGCATGCTGCTGCACGCCGAAGCCTTGGTAGCCACACCTCGGCCAGGTGGTGTGGGACCTCGGCACAGACCTGGTCGGTACCCAGCATGTCTTCCTGACATGTAAAACAGTGTTTTGATTTCCAGCATGTTTTCCCGAGATCATTTGCATGCATGTAAGACTTGTTTTAAGAAGTATGTTCAGTAGACTTTGCCATGTGTTTGTAGGACTTGGACCTTTGCCTTGATCCCGACGTCCCAAGAGCTATGTGAGTGGTATTTCTAATAAAGCTATGTTGCAAATGTTTGATAAGCTTTGTTTTGCTTTGTTTTGAAAAGTATTTGTTAAGCATGAATGATTATCCCTATTTTAGTATATCAAGTATAAGTTTTATGCATCAAGTATAAGCTTTGTTTTGATGTCAACATGTTGAGTCCTTATGTGCCAGAGGACTATAAGCTTTAGTGGCACATTCAAGATAAGTCTCTCGTGTTCAAGCGGGCCTTGTGCCAATCTGTAAGGGCTTATGCCATTCTGATATGAAGCAAAGTGCTGCACGGATCTAAGTGCTACACTGTGAGTCACCTCTAGAATCTACGGAGCTAAGTGCTACAGTGTGAGCCACCTCTAGAGTCTGTGTGAGACACCTCTTGGGTTTATATATCTGTGAGTAAGGGCTATGAAGCAAAGTGCTGCACGGATCTAAGTGCTATACTGTGAGACACCTCTAGAATCTACGGAGCTAAGTGCTACAGTGTGAGCCACCTCTAGAGTCTGTGTGAGACACCTCTTGGGTTCACAATATGGTGAAAAAGGGCTACGGGCCTAAGTCACATAAGTAAGCAAGTTTTGGTGAGATTTGATTGATGAATACGGTTCATCCTACGTTTTGATGCAAGTTCTGTCAAGTACGTTTCGTACAAGTTAAGCCAAGTGGTATGTTTTGACACAAGCTATGCTAAGTATATGTTTTGAGCAAGTTATGTTATATGTACATGTTTTGAAGAAGCTATGATATATGTATTGTTTTGCAAGAACCTCGGGAATCATTCATTAACCCCTTTATTACTTGTACCATTCACTGAGTTTCAATACTCACCCTCTCTCTATATATGTAGGTTTCAAGCAAGAAGTCGGCTTCGCCGAGATGTGTGTTTGTGCCCGATGTTTTGTATGCATGTTTAGGTCGGCAATGCTTATGTCGGCATTTGTGTTATAGGTCGGCAACCTTGTATTTACATCGGCAGTTCTGCAGACGTTGATCTCTTGACTTGTATTCGTTCTATTTGTTTATGTCAGCTTGTGAAGCTCTTTTGTAAAGATGCTAATATGTATTTTGTTTACATTTTATGCAAGCTGTAAAGTTATGTAAGGATGCATGCCATTCCATTTGACTTATGCACAGCTCTTATGGACCACTTGTATTTTGTTATTGCTTCCGCTCTTGTTAGCCCCATAGTTTATACTCTGATTGTGTTTGATTTTTGAAAGTTGGCCCTTCGGTAACCACGGGTTACTGGCCATCACGGCACCATCCTACTAGGGGCGGGTTGGGGTCGTGACAGATTTGGCAACTAAAACTAAGTTAGCAATGACAATATAATGGATTACCTAATATTGGAAACACTACAAAATTTTATAGAAAAAATGAAGTTTTTCAATTTATGTCAACAATAATTTTTTAAAAAACTATGTCACACTCGATTAAAACTATTTCATAAGAGGCTTCAATTTTGTAGAGTATAAGCAAAGATATATGCACAGCTTAGTTGATAAGAAAGCACGCCTGTCAATGCCTATTGCTGCCAATCACAAATGAGATTCAGAGGTCTTGAGAGAGAGAGAGAGAGAGAGAGAGAGAATGAGAATAAGAATAAGAATAAGAATAAGAAATGGACCATAACAACTACAAAAATACACTTTTAGTTTATAAGAAAAAATTATAGGTTAAATTTATACAATCATTTAGTAGAAAAGAATCATGCTCATCTTTAGAAACTTTACACTAAAATAGGTTTCTGCATGCTCCAAAATATACACATTCCGTAGTGATTTCTTTACTTGCTAAATATTCCAAAAACAAACTCAAAAAGTAATGATTGAAGAACCATACCATTTGCGGTACATTTTGTGTTCCCATTCCTGCATAGCTTTCATTTTCTTTTTTGTTAAGACACCTTAGCCTTTTCTTTTTCCTTTTGAAAAAGAAATAAAATTTAGTAACAGGGGTTTCGAGGTTTCGAATAAGATTAATTAAAGTATGAGATTAATTAAAGTTTGAACAATATATAACATCACAAATTCAAAACCAAAGTATGAATTTGAGAAATCAAAAGGTATGCTACCACAGTATGAATTTAAAAATCAATTAATTTAAAAAATTAACTCACGAATTCTACAGGGCCTATTTGTTGAAATAGAAAAATGAAATGTTGTTTAGATTTACATATTGAAATTAGTTATATACATAATCATAATCATATATATACATACATACATAATCAAAATTAGAGCAACCAGATAAAACTTTTGCACCCTTGCTATTGGGGTCTCAAAGTTCAGTTTGTATGTTTCATTACATCAATCCAACCCCTAAATAAGTACTGAACATATACGTATAGGGATACATTCAACACAACTCTACCTAGATGACAACTAAAAAAAAAAAAAAAACAGGGATACGTACATAATCATACATAAAATTATATATATAATACACAGAAATGCATATATATATACATAGATGACAACTACCAAAAAAAAAAAAAAAAAACAACAGGGGTGATCTCTAAGCATTTCAATGTTCACATTTCAACCTTATATATATACCTACATATTCCAATCTCTGAATCTCAACAAACTAAGATGAACAAAAAATATGATGAACAAATTAAGATGAACAAAAATTAGAACAAAATTGAGAGAAAGATGAACAAAGTAAGATGAACAAAATTGAAGTGTGATTCTGAGAAGTAATTGAAAACCTTTATGAGATTTTGATGAGAAGTGAAAACCCAATAAGTATATTGAGCATTAGAGAGAGAAATGGACCTGATTCGAGGAGATCTTCATTGTAATCGTTGCCCCAATTCGTTCGATCAATGCTTTGTCTATGGCTTTTTTAACAGAGCAAACCCATGAAGACATGAAGACAGAAATTCGTTCTTCCGAAGTCATTAACTAAGGGTTTAAAATTGGTTTTGTTGATTAAAATGGTAAAACAGAAATAAAAAAAAAAACTATCCGATTGGAGAGAAAACAACAAAGAAAAACAACCGAAGCAATGAACAACTGCTACCTGAAGGCGAGAGTGGGGAGTTTGAGGTGGGGTTGGGAAGAGAGGGGGGACTTAGATCTTGAGAGGAAGGGAGAGGTGTTACCTGAAGGCGAACAGTTGCTACCGACGACAACCACCGAAGCAACGAAGAGCCGGTGAAATAACGAAGAACCACCGAAGCAGTGATGAGGAATGGGTTTGAATACAACCGCTGTAGAGAGAGAGAGAGAGAGAGAGAGAGAGAGAGAGAGAGAGAGAGAGATGGGTTTGAAGAGAGAAACAGTGAAATGGGTTTGAAGAGAGAGAAACAATGAAATAGGTTTGAAGAGAGAGATGATGAAATGTGTTTGAAATGGGTTTCAAAATTGAAAGGTATATCCAACGGTGAAGAGAAACAGTGAAATGGGTTTGAAGAGAGAGATGACGAAAAGGCAGAAATGTGTTTGAAATGGGTTTCAAAATTGAAGTATATATCCAACGGTAAAGGTAAAAACACAACCCTCAAATTAATCTCAGCCTTTCAATCTCATTGCCACCTAAGATAGATGTCTCATCTGGTTTGAAAAACAGAGCTTCCTTAGATATATATCTATCTTTCTTTGATATTCAAAGAATGTTTCTTGATTGCCTCTAATGGATCAATCGATTGATTGTATCATCAATCAACCGCTTTCTTCTTTTGGGTTCGGCAAATTATGTGCTTTTTGTCTCAAGATATTGAAGAAGATCTCAGATGATGAGAAAAAAAATTGAGAAAAAGATGTATTATGGCCCCAAATTAATTTGTGTTAATTAAGTTTTAATCCACATTAGACTGTGTTAACGTGTAAAATTAGGTTCGAATCATGATTATTATTAAATTAAATATTAATAAGTAGGATTATTAGTGGTTGTAATGGTGGTGTGCCTAAAGTGCGCGTGGTGGGTTACAGGATAGGTTGCTCTATTTTTTGTGAGCTACGTACTAACGTGCGCTGGAAGAAGGGTAAAGTAATCAGCAATGTTAGTGCTCTGTTGGCTAAGATTTTGAGACTTAAAAAACACAAAAAGACAAAATAATATATATAAATCAATAAGATCTACTTTTTACCCATAATCATTACACTTTTTTTTTCACAAAAGTAAAAAAAAAATTCAAAACAAAAACCAAACGAGGCTGAAAAAGTTCAAGGCTAAAAAAGTTGGCTATATTAGCCAATGCCAAACAACCCCTTACTTGTGGGGACATATTTTATGAACGACAGCACATGGCTAAGGTGACACTGAAGTGTCAGCCGAGGTGTCATGTGGCTTGGTCATGCTAAAGAGATGATCTCGTCTAGACCGAGGTTATCTGAGGAAATACCAGAATCTGAGTTAAGCAGATAAAGAACAAGAGTCCTAGAACAGAGAAGGATCTCATTCTGGATAAAGATAAGGCTCAAGTAGAGTTTATCTCTATCTAGATGAGGGTCCAAGATGAGTATTAAGCTTGAGTCCACTGAAGTAAGGCTTCTAAAGGGATCAGGTCACTGCTGGTTATAAAAGCAAGGCACCCTTATAGGTCTAAAGTAAGTTATTTCTTATGAGTTTAAGCACAATTTGTTATCTGTGAGAGATATTGATTACTGACTTGATCGTCGGAGTGTCCCCGGGTAGACGAACCACTGCTGGATTCTCATCTTCTTTTGTAGGTTGTTAGGCTTAGTCAATTCTGCCGGTGCTCTCTAGCTGAGTTCTCCATTTGGTTGTGTGGTCAAAAATCAACATCTACAATTTGGCACCGTTTATGGAAACTTAAGGAAAATAGATGGCCAACGACGGACATGAAGAAAATATTGAAGATGACATTATCAGTGAGAGTGGTGAGCATACAGATCCTAACGTCGGGGAGAAAAAACTGTAATGAAGGCGCACATGATCCGAATCTTGGGGAGAAGGATGTCGGCAAAGAGGGTAACGCCCTGAAGAAAGTAGGCCAAGATGAGTGTTACAACGAAAATGACCTTCAGGTATGGAAAGATAGATGCCTGGAGAGGGACAGCGAGATGAAAGGAATGGCAAACAAGTTGGTAGACCTATAGTCGGTTGTCAACTTCATGATGTAGAATAATATGATGCAGCCACCGTTCCCGTTGCAGGACACGCCAGTACCAGCGGCAAAGACTGACGCTCAGAAAGGGGAACAGGAAACAATCCCAGTAGTCTCGCAACATGGCAAGGAAAAGGAGCACTTACATCGGCCTTCACGAGATGTCGGGCGAGCAGAGTCAGTGAGAGGTGAGTCGCAAAAGACACATCGTACCAAGGAAACTTATGTCAAAAAACCTTGGCATGTCCAGGGGAAGGGCCTGTGTTTTAATACAATGAATGAAGAGAAGTCGAAGAGGATGTACAATGACGCCGGGAGTAGCCGCCAAAAAAGATGAAATCTATTGATAGCCGAGTTCCCAGTCGAACGAATGAGGATTTGAGAGACCAAAGGAAGCGACTCAATGCCGAGGTAACATCCCCCGTCAAGCCAAGGACACCGTTCTCAGTGGAGTTGGATAGATTTGAGGCCCTGAAAAAATTCCACATATTGAGGTTCCAGATTTATGACGGTAAGTCTGATCTGAACTTTCATGTTGGTTTATATTTAAATTCAATGTCTTTGTGGAGTGGGAATGAGCAGTTGTTGTGCAAGGTGTTCCCTTTATCTTTTGGGAAAATTGCATCGAACTAGTTCCATAAGTTATAGAAAGGAATTGTGAAGAATTGAGAAGGCCTGGCCGAGATGTTTGTGACCAGGTTTGTTATAAACAAATTGCAGCCATTCAGGGTAGACTCCCTGCTGGCTTTGAACATTAGCGAGGGTGAAAGTCTCAGGGCTTATGCCAAAAGATATTACGAGGTGTTCAGCCGAATTCCTGCTTGCAACCAGGAACTAGCGGTCGTGTCTTTTAGGAATGGCCTGGAGGATGAATGCCCGCTACGGAAATCGCTGGCTAAGACCCTACAAAAAAGTATGGAGGAGTTCATGGCTCGGATCGAGAAATACGCCAAGGCAAAAGAGGATATGCCAGGAATAAAGACACCAAAGCAAGAGAAGAAAAACAGCTCGCCGAAGCGAGGTCGAGGTAATACTGGTTTCAACAGGTAGGAAATAGGGTTAAGGGCTGCACAAGCAGTCACCACTGTATTCAGAATCCCGGTCTACAAAGTTCTTAAAAGGATCAAGAGCCAACCATACTACAGAGCACTGGAGAAGATCCTTGATGAGTTTGTGGGAAGGAGCCTTGGAAAACATTGTGCTTACCATAACGAAAATGGGCACTTGACTCAAAGATATAGGGCTCTGAAGACACACTTGGGGGATTTGGTCAGACAGGGTCACCTGAGTGACCTAGTAAATGAGGCCAGGACAAGGGAAGAGCAAGCAAGGCTACCCCAAGCATCGGCAGCACCACCTCCACTACTGCCACCGCAACAAGCAGATGGACCTCGGGTGATTAATGTAATTCACTCGAAGGTTAATGAGAATGATGTACGTGGAGAAACTCAAAGAGTAAGGCACCTACAACATGTGTACCAGGTCTAGCAAAAGAAGCCTAGGACAAATGAGTACCAGGGGCCAGTGGTTTCTTTTACTGAGGCAAACCTATATATGGTGCAGCATCTACGCAACGATGCCCTGGTGATAACGCTGAATATTAGAGAGTGCCAGGTGAGATGCATACTAGTTGATCAAGATAGTTCTTGTGACATCATGTATGTTAGATGTTACAAGGAGCTTGGTCTTCACCCCGATGACCTAGAACAATCTAATTGCCTGATGGTGTGATTCAACGGAACGCCGACGTGGCCTTTAGGAGCCACAAATTTGGAGGTACAGACAGGCACCAAGATGGTAAGTACGGAATTTAAAGTAATTGATGCCCCCTCCCCTTACAATGTTATTTTGGAAAGACTGTGGTTGCACGCAATGAGGGTTGGTCTCTCAACGCTGCACCAGTTGTTGTGGTTCCCAACGGAGCATGGAATTGAGGAGGTCAAAAGGGATCAGGTGCAAGCAAAAAATTGCTCCATGGCAGCAATGAAGTCCACATGTAATATGTGGGAAACGAAGACAGTTGAAATTGAAGACGAGGACATGGAGGTCCTAGATGATGTCGGCAAAGAACCAGCCGACAAGAGTAAGAAGGCTTTGAAGAGGATTCTGGTCCAGGAAGATGATGGAGAGCGCTTCTTCCTTCTTAGCTTAGGCTTAGTCGAGGAGGAGGAAAGGGAGTTGGAAACTTTCTTGCGAGTGAACATAGAAGTATTTGCCTGGACGCCCTACAAGATGCCAGGAATCGACCCCGAGTTCACTTGCTATAGACTCAATGTTGACAGGTCGGCTAAACCTGTCATCTAACGGGCAAGGAGGCCGACATTAGTACATATGGAAGTAGTTGAGAAGGAAGTGGACAAGTTGTTGGAAGCCAAGGCCTTTTGGGAGGTGAACTACCCAACCTGGCTGTCCAACACAGTAGTTATGAAAAAGAAGAATGGTAAATGGAAGGTCTGCATGGACTTCACTAGCCTAAATAAGGTTTACCCCAAAGATAGTTTCCCACTACCTAAGATTGATCAGTTAGTAGATGCCACTTCAAGGCATAGGAGGGTGAGTTTCTTGGAGGCATACAGAGGCTACTATCAGATAGCAATGTATGCCCCAGATGAAGAGAAGACGACATTTATCACCCCGAAAGGACTCTATTCTTATAGAGTAATACCTTTCGGATTAAAAAATGCGAGACCAACCTGCCAGCGGTTAGTGACCAAGATGTTTAAGCATCTGATTGAGAAGACAGTAGAGGTCTATATTGATGATATGGTCGTGAGGACTAAAGAACCTAGGAATCATAGCCGACTTGAAGGCAGTCTTTGACATCCTAAGAACATATCGGCTCTGACTCAATGCTTCGAAATGTGCATTTAGAGTCGGGTCTGGCAAATTCCTAGGATACTTGGTCACCAGGAGGGGCATTGAGGCAAGCCCAGATCAGATCAAGGCCATCCTTAACTTAAAGAGCCCGACATCAGCCAAATAAGTCCAGATTTTGATCGATAAGGCAACAGCCTTGAATAGATTTATCAGCCGAAGTTCTGATAAATGCAAGCCATTTTTTCAATTGTTAAAGAATGCCACTAATTTTTTGTGGACAGAAGAATGCGAGGTCGCATTGGCCAACTTGAAAAGGTACCTGACAACACCTCCAGTTTTGTCAACTCTAATACCTAGGGAAGAACTATTTCTGTACTTGGCAGTATCAGACCAAGTTGTCAGTGCAGTGGTAATCCGAGAAAATGAGGGAGAGCAAAAGACAGTATACTATGTGAATAAGACCCTAGCAAGTACAAAAACCAGGTACCTGCCCTTAGAAAAGTTAACATTAGCCTTGGTGATGGCTTCCAAAAATTGAATCACTATTTTCAAGCCCATAAGATTGTAGTGCCGACTGAGCATCCCCTGAAGTTCCTGTTACAGCATGGAGATCTGATAGCTAGAGTAGCCAGATGAGCAGTGGTGCTAGGCCAATAGGACTTGGAATTCAAGCCTAGAACAACGATCGAAGGCCAGGTTCTGGCCGACTTTGTGGCCGAGATCACCCTGGTACCATCCCACGTCGGGCTCCAGTGAGCCGCGGCTTGGATTGTCCAGGAGAACCAGAGAAAACCTAACTGGGGCCAAAGAACCCCGCACCAGTAGCGCAAAAGAAAGAAGAGAAACTAAAACCCTACGACATCTACATCAACGACTCCTTCTACCTATTTGTTGATGGAAGTTCAAACTGTTAAGGAGCGGGGGTAGGAGTGGTATTGGTATCATTAGATGGGCGAATGATTGAGCAATCTATTCGTTTGGGGTTTAAGGCCTCAAACAACGAGGCGGAGTATGAGGTGTTGATTGTAGGATTGAAACTAGCAGCAGTCATGGAAGCTGATGAGGTGGTAGTCTTTTGTGACTCCCAACTTATTGTGAATCAAGCAATGGGTGAGTATGTAGCCCAAGATAAAAGGATGATAGCCTATGTCAAAGAGGTTGTCAAGCTGCTAACACTGTTTGAGAATTTTCGGCTACAGCAAGTTAGCCAAGATGACAATAGTCATGCTGATGCCTTGGCAAACCTGGCTAGTGTAATAAAGTCAGGGGAACCAAGGACAATCATGGTTGATTATCTGACAGGACCAAAAGTAGAGCCTTTGATAATAGAGTACGAAGCAATGTGTGTGGAAATGGGTCCTAGTTGGATGGACGCCACAGTTGTGTTCCTTAGAGAGGATAGACTGCCAGACGACCGAAAAGAGGCACACAAAACCAAGTTAAAGTCGGCCAGGTTCTGCCTATTAGCAGAAGGTCATTTGTATAGAAGATCCTTCACTGGACCTTCACTCCAGTGTGTGCATCCCTCTCAGGTAGAGGACTTTTTATATGAGATCCATAAAGGAGTTTATGAAAGCCATGCAGGAGGCAGGTCACTTGCCCATAGAGCCATTTCCCAGGGATACTGGTGGCCATACATGCAAAAGGATGCTGAAGCCTATGTCAGGAAGTGTGAAAAGTATCAAAGGTTTGCTCCTTTGATACATCAGCCAGCAGCAGATCTGAACCCAATGTCCAGTTCTTGGCCGTTTTCCCTGCGGGGCATGGACCTAGTGGGACCACTGCCATAGGTAACTGGACAAAGAATGTTCTTGTTAGTAGCCACAGACTACTTCACAAAATGGGTAAAGGTCGAACCCCTTGTGAAGATTCGAGATATTGATGTGAAGAGTTTCATCTGAAAGAACATCATCACCAGATTCGGAATCCCAAGGGCCATAATAGCAGATAATGGCACCCAGTTTGGTAGTAAGCTAATCAAGAGCTTCTGTGCAAAATACAAAATCAAAAACTATTACTCTACCCCCAGCTTTCTCCAGAGCAATAGATAGGCAAAGGCATCCAACAAGACCATCTTGGATGGGATTAAGAAGAGATTGGAAGCAGCCAAGGGCAAGTGGATGGAAGAATTACCCAATGTGCTGTGGGCATATCAAACCACACCTAGAAGATTAACTAGGGAGTCCCCTTTTGCCATGGCATATAGCACTGAAGTAGTCATCCCACTGGAGTTTGGCATCCCTAGAATTAGAACCCAGGGAGTGAAGAATGGGACCAACAAGGCATTCAGGGCCCGATATCTAAATCTCTTAGAAGAAAGAAGAGAGAGAGCAGCAATTCGGCTGGGGGCATACCATCAACAGCTTGCTAGGACTTACAACAAGAAGGTCAACCCAAGAGAGTTCAAGGTTGGAGACCTCGTCTTGAGGAAAGTTGTCGGCAACAAGAAGGATCCTAAGGAGGGCAAACTTGGCCCAAACTGGGAAGGGTCTTATAAAATCATCTCGGTTGCAGGCAATGGGGCCTATCGACTTGAAGACGCTGATGAGAAAGAGTTGCCACGACCCTAGAACATTTGCAATCTAAAGTTTTTCTATCATTAGTTTTTGTTTTTTGAGATTTATGTAATTATTTTATTAGCCGACGTTATAATAAAACACTAGCTAGATTTTGTTTTTATTCTTGTTGAAATTTGTGCGATAAGGATTAACAGTCTTATGACGATGTTTCTGAATGAAACATGACGAATAACTTAGACTTTCCATATGATAGAGTTAAATTCAACTTGCCTATGGTAGAATTGAACTAAGTTTGCGATGTTTCCAAATGAAACATGACGAATAACTTAGACTTGCCATATGGTAGAGTTGAATTCAACTTGCCTATGGTAGAGTTGAACTAAATTTGCGATGTTTTCGAATGAAACATGACAAATAACTTAGACTTGCCATATGGTAGAGTTGAATTCAACTTACCTATGGTAGAGTTGAACTAAGTTTGTGATGTTTCCAAATGAAAAATGATGAATAACTTAGACTTGTCATATGGTAGAGTTAAATTAACACTTGCCATATGATAGAGTTAACCTAAGTTTGATCTAGTTAGATTAACAGCAAAACCGAGGTAGAAAATCTCAGCTAATCTTTGTTTAAATTAGACCTCGGCAAGAATTGGAGTTGCATGCGTAATGTGAACATAAGTGGTACTTAGGTTCACATTTGGGGGTAGGAAGTAGGAATAGGCTTGACATTTATTGGAATTTTTTAAAAATTTACAAGTTAGAGTTAGCTGAGGTATCCAAATAAGGGACACTTGAATTGTTTGTTACTCGAGATCACCAATCAGGTTGTCAAACCTGGAAGGGTTGAAAGGGTGAAGTCTTGATAAAAGACAGCAAGTACAAGTAAGGAAACAATACTTGTTGATTATTCAAAGAATGTTTCTGAAGTGCCCGTTGGCTGAGATCATAGCAAAAGGTGAATTCCGAGGTAAGTAGGTTCGAGATGACCAAGGCTGTACCTCTGACAAAATGGGTCTGAGATGATAAATATAGGATGTGTTCTGACCCGAAATGATTACACAAGTTAAGGTATACTTGGAAAAATTGCAAAAATATTCTAAGTGTGGAAGCATACAAAATAATGAAGACAGATAAAACATAAGGAAACAGACATTCAACACTTAGAGAAAAAGAAGACTTGCATTGAAAAATGAAGTTTTGGATTACAGCAGAGGGCACATCGGCCAAACAAAAGCAAGCATTGTTCACACAACAAAAAGTTACAACTGTTCAAAAAGTAAAAAAGTACAAGCAAAGAAAAAATTCTAAGTATTGGAAACATTAGCGTTAACATCAGATTACTCAACCTCGGCTATTGGCATTGTGTTGGCCTCAGTCGGCAGAGCTCCCTCCTTCTCGGCCGCTATCTTGGCATCAATTTCAAGAAGGGTCTGGTCCGGACTCTTCTTCGCAGAAGTAATATTTTTGGGGACCTCATCCTCCTCTCCATCCTAAGTCAAGTCCAGGACTTGCTCATTCAGAGTTGGGGACTTAGCTCCAGTAGATTCTTCAGCATCGACTTCGGCCTCAGCTTCTTCTTCCCTCTTAGCCTCATCCTCAGATTGGCTTGGAGTATGAGGGAATGGCATGACAAGTCAGCTTGTATCCCGAAGAAGCGAGTCATCCGGGATGACCAACTCCTTCAAAGCAGTCATCCAGCCAAGGGTGTAACCCTTGTTGCATGCTTGATTGACTTGCTTCTTGTAGACATCACGGACGTTGGCTGCCCCTTCGACGTAGGCCTTCTCGTCGGTAGCTTTAAGTTGAGCCTCTTTTGTGGCAAACGCCGATTGGAGCTCGGTCTAGGCCTAGGCCTCTATGGACTTGCCTTTTTCGCCCCATTTCAGAAAGATTTGAAAAGAAAGGCCTCACAGTTCGGACTCCCGCGGTTCTGAATCTAGTCTCACAAAGTGCAATGTGAAATTGATAATCACCAAAGAGTCCAAATCTGGCAAATCTTTTTGGAAAATTGATTTTAAATCAAATAATGCCAAAATTGGACTGCTTTGCCAGATATAGAGTCGCCATCTAAATATTTTATTTTTGGGGAAATTTAGGCAACCCTGACTCATGCCAAAGGTCATGTGTCCGTCATCACCAAAGTTGCCTCGCCTCGGGAACTTGGGTATAAGAGGGGAAGGTCCTGAATTGAGCACCCCCGCTCGTTCGATCAAAGATCGGCCTCTACTAACCATGATATGATGTTTTATAAACATTATGTGTTCTTATTCCGATTATTAAACTAGCTTTACTATGTGATGCACACAAGCAAATATAGACTAGTTTGCTCAAGCTGGAATAATTCAACTCATGTTTGTTTGTGAAAATGGTTTGAATTTGCCACCTCAAGTGGGCTTAAAGTTTGCGAATTTGCCACCAAACATAGTGGGCTTAAAACATGACTTGCCACTCAACAAAGTGGGCTTAAAACGTACATTTGTTGAATTATTCCAATTTAAACAACAAGCCTTCATCCACAGGCATTCATGCAGTTTAGCATTTAAGCACATAGCCTCATGGCAAGCATGCTAATCATGGCAATATGGCAATCACACTCATGCAAGTATGCTAAAGCGTAAAAACTCACTGAGTACTTCGAGCCAAAACAGCAACTAGTTAGAAAGATGCATGATCCTAACTATACAAAATGCCTAATGCAACGCATGCAATAATGCAATTAATAGGCTCGACTACTAATATGGTATATGGATTGATTTGAACAACATGCGGTTAAACGCGTATTCAAAGGATTATATTGAAATGGTAATGCAGTTTGAATGATGCGTCAAGCCTCGGTGCATGCAATTCGAATGAATGGATGCAATCATGCGATATGCTAATTAAAACATGCCCCTAATTCAACCATCAAAAGCGATTAAATAAAAGGAAGAAAGACGTGGGGTTGGAAAACATACACACACGCATGCACACTTATTACAACATTATGCCCTCGCGAAGGAGGGTCCAAATGAATAAGCTAACCAACTAGCTATGCTAATTAAGCTAACTAATTCTTACAACAATTGAAACGAATTAACTAACTTATTTTAAGCTAATTAAATATTACAAATCGAAGTAATTAGCTAAATACTAAGCTAATTAAGTACAAATCAATTAAACTAATTAATTAGCTACCACTAATTAACTAAACAAAGCAATTAAATGGCCTTGGGAAGCGAGGGATGCATGCATGCTCGGTTTCTCTACTCGAAAAAGCCACCGCCTTGCCACTGAACGCCTCTGTTTGCACATTTGAATACCAACAGTGCTGCTAACTCCCAGAATGCCTCTGCTTCAACTTACCAACACACTGTGCAATTTTCATTGGTGGCCGATAAGGGGCCGGTCGGCTGCCACTGGTGGCCAGTTGGTCACTAATGACATGAACCCCTCTTTTTGCTGCAATAGAGAGCAGACAGAGCAAAACAGTGTATTCTCATAGGTTTGTGTGTACTATTTGCACTCCTTATCGTCAAACAATCTCAAAGGAGTAAAACTCTTGGCTCTCAAACCACCAACCAAGCAATTTTCATGCATGATTGCCAAAGAACCAAGTTTGTACGAGTTAATAAGTGCAAAACAAGACTCAAAAAGACCACTACCCTATCATGCATGATCAAGGGTGATGGTGACCAAGGAAAGTGGCACATTTCATTGTTTTGAGTATGAAATGGTCCATTTTCCTTGTGTTCGAATTAACATCCGATTCGAACATGCAACACGAAATATGCTTATCTTGCCTTTTTTACTTGTCATTTTTTGTTTACTCATTTTAGTTACCGATTCATTATTTAATCGATTAAGTCCAAAAGTGAGTGTCCTCTAATGGAAAGATGGCTCAAACCACAAGTTACTTTGGGATGAAAGAGGCATTACACTGTTGGTAATGAATCCCCTAAGAGATTAAACCATTAGGTGCAACACCTCAATTCCACACTTAGGCAAACAAGTGGTTTGAAACCACTTTCAAAGCAAATAAAAGAGTGAAGAATGGAGGGAGATTGCAGAGATTTTAGTGCTGAAATGAAGTGCAAAACAACACTAAAACATGCTATTAACTCAAAGCAATGATGATTAAAGTATTAAAACATCAAGCTAGTGAAGGAAATTACACTACAACTATGAAATACAAGCCTCAACTGAGCTAACCAGCCCAAAACAAAGTCAAAATAGGTCAAAACAAAAGCAAAAGCATGCTGGACTTAAGCTAAGGTAATCTAGAAAAACATGCTAACTCATGAAGCTAACTAGGCATGCAAACAAGACACAAGGAGGAGAGGCTAACCCCTCCAATTTTGGACTTCAAAACAAGGTTTTTACCACTGGAAAACCTCTAAAATTCCATGGTTAAAAGGCCCAAAAAATTTGATTTCAAAGTGATGAAAAATAGCTCAAAAAGCTTAACAAGCTAAGAAACAAAAGGGATAGACAACTCCCTAACTCAAAAGGGGCTCAAACCACCACTTTTAGGTCTCAAAAATAGAACTTTTTACATGTCAAAACCAGCCCCAAAATAGTAGAAAAAGATGGCAAAGTAAGTATTGAAAGCAAGCTTAAATAACAAGTGTTATACCTCTTGAAGCTAAGGCACAAAATAGGCAACAATCCAAGCCCAAACCTCCTTCTAAAGCTCAAACAAGGCTCCAAGGGATCTCATCCCAAAGGTGAGAGTATTTGGTTAAGGGTTGATGAGCAAAAACTAAGAGAAACTAGGCAAAAGTGTACAAACTATCAAGAGAGAGAGAGAATTCTAGAGAAGAAGGACAATATAAAACTTTGGTTAAGTACAAATAAAAAATAAAACAAAAAGAAACAAAGTGTAGAAGCTTACCAGAACACAATGCTGCATCATCAACGCATAGTTTTCATATTTAGCAAGCTCGGCCATGAGATTAATATCGGCCGGCAGGAGTACAGCGATGAAGAGAGCGGCCTCGACCTCCACACTGTCAAATGCACTGTCGCCGGTTACCAGAGGTCGGTCTCCAACCATAACTGCAGGAGCCCAAGGCTCATCGGCGTGGAATATGCCAAGATGAGCTGTACCCTTTGACCTCGGCTTTTTTTATGAAGGTTCTTCCGATGATCCGGCCTCGGCAAGCCTCTTCTCAGCAGCAGATGATTTTTTCTCAATCTCGGCCAACTTTGAGATCGGCACGGTGTCCTTAGACTCCACCTCCATAGTAGTGGCCTTTGCCTTAGCCCTTTTTACCCTTTTGACTTTAGGCTTTGGCTGAGACTGAGAAGAGGAGGAGGAGTGGACTGACACCACCCTAGAGATGTCGGCAAGAAGGTCATCTGGAATAATTTTAGCGCGGCCCACCTCGTCGGCGGTAACGACAATAGTGACTCTGGGACCAAAACAAATTGCTAGGAGGGCAATAGAAGGGTTGGATAGGTGTCGGCACTGTTGCTGAGCTAGAGGAATTAGCAGGGGGTAGAAGTGGATGGCTAGTCGGCAGGATCAGATGTGGAGGCCTGATCTGGCCTTGGAGATGAAGCAGCTGGAGGAGTCGTGGCAAACAGAGGAGACTTTCTTTTTTAAGGGACGTAGAACAGAGGGCTTTGATACATCGAGATGTAGTTGAGGAGGATTGGAGCCTTACGAACTTCAATTGGTAAGCCGAAGAGGCGAACCAAGTCCTTGCTTGAAACGTATGTCTGGCGAAAGTTCTTTTTTGGCTGAGAAAAGGCTGCAAAGACAGAAAGAAGAGCATTAGAATAGATTAACAGAAAGATTGTTAAGCAAGGTAATAGAGAAGGGACTTTACGGAGGACTAAGTCCTTACCCTTGTCATCCCTAAAAACTTCACGGCGCAATGGAAAAAGGTGGAGCTCATTGTCTGGCGCAAACTCCCAATTGCTTGAGACAATCAGGTAGTCGTCTGCCACGCCCTTATTGGAGTCTAGAATGTCAGCTATTAGCATGTACTGAGTAGATCTCGGCTTGAGATAGTATGTGTAGCCAGTGTTGGTCTTAAGGCCACACATAGTATAGTAATACTGGATATCGGCTAAGGTAATTCTGGCATTTTGCCTACGTGTCAGCTCAGCAAAACCATTGATAATCCTAAAAGAGTTAACAACCAGCTGCATGGGATTGAGTTTATAATAGTGGAGGACTTCCCTAAAGAGAATGTCGAGGGGAAATCTAACTCCGCCCTCAATGATGGAGACTATAGGAAAGGGCACGTAGTCCTTCCCGGGCATGATAGAGTCATCCTCTCCAGCAGTAACCGAAGTTGAATGTCGGTTGGAATGGAAAACTCTTGCCTAAAGTACTCTAGTTTAGAAGGGGTGTTTACCTTCCACCTAAACATATCAATAATGTTGGCTTGAGGAAATCAGTACTAGGCTTCTGGAAAAAGTGGTTGAAAAGGGTCTGAAGACCTCGGCTAAACCCTAAAAGAGCACTACGGTGAGGATTGTGAAGATCTAAGGGGAAATTTGTTTCAATTTTCTTAAGTGTGTGGTTTCTAATCAAATCCCAAACCTAGAACTCTATACAAATGAACAAATATTCGAAGGCAAAGATCTGGAAAAAACACCAAGAAACCATAAAGAGAGCATGATTCAGAATCAGGAAAAGACAAATACAAATGTGGTAAGAACTGTATCAGACATTCAAGAATGAGGCAGAGAAGAAGAAAATCGATATGCCCACACCAAACGACAAAATTCGTGAAATAGGAGTGTGCAAGGTTGTGTACAAAAACCATGGGCATTGCGAAAAGTAATTCGTCATAGCAGAAAAATAGCGTACAACTACAAACACAGAAGCAAATTTCACAGTAACAGATACAGTGCAAGTATGTGTCAAATTCGAAAAGGAAGTATATTGAAAAACAAGAAAAATGAAAAGGAATAAGTCAAGGAGTAACCGATTGGAGCCGGAGAAACGGACGTTGGGGTAAGGTTCGCCAGAGTCTAATGACGGTAATAACTGGAAACAAACAATGAGGAACTTGCCGGAGGAGGTAAACGGAGCGGTTGCAGAGCTTTGAGGGGATTGGAAATAGTGGGTTTCGTATAGAACTTTAGAGAGAGAAAATTTGAACATAGAGAGAGAATGCGAGAATGCGAAGTGAAGAGAGAGAGAGAGAGAGAGAGAGAGAGAGAGAGAGAGAGAAGAAGTTTTGTTAAAAATATGAAAATATGGCAAAAACATAATGAGCTGCTTTGGATGACGTGTCTGTCAGGTGGCATGGATAGGAATGACGCGCCCTGATAACGTGTCTCAGGTACAAACCAACAAAAAAAGGATACGTGTATGAAACAGTTGGAAAGATTGTGCGTGACAGGTCACTACTAGTTATAAAAGCAGGGTAAACATTGAGTCTGAGTCCACTGAAGTAATGCTTCTAAAGGGATCAGGTTACTACTAGTTATAAAAGTAGGGAACCCTTTTGTAGGTTTGAGATAAGTTTTTTCTTATGAGTTTAAGCACAATTTGCTATCTGTGAGAGATATTGATTACTGACTTGATCGTCGGAGTGCCCACGGGTGGACGAACCACCGCCAGATTCTCATCTTCTTGTACAGGTTGTTGGGTTTAATCTATTCTGCCGGTGCTCTCTAGCTAAGTTTCCCATTTGGTTGTGTGGTCAAAAATCAACACCCACATTACTCACATGGGTCAAATATGGAAACTGTTTTACCGGACGACCAGTGAGACAATTGTCCAGACGACTAGAGGATATTATGATAGTCACAGCCAATAAGTTTTGATCAAGATGACAATCGCAATTGACAAGTGATCGGATGCACAGTTTCAGTGTTTAAATTTGTGTTCAATCGTTTGTGCGCCTAGACTTTTATAAGGCAATTAATGCAAGTCATTTAGGCACTGTTTGGCAAGTTGTTTTTTTTTTTTTTGGGCTAAAATAGGCAATAAAGATAAAATAAGTTCAAATAGTTAATAGACAAAACATCATATCTAATCCATAATTATTTTATTTTTTCTCTCACAACCATCAAATCAACTACCAAAAAAAAAAAAAACTATTTTTCCAAATACAACTATTTTAACTAGACTAAAATAATCAAAAAGTTAAATAATCAATTAAGATAGTTTACTTCCATGAGAAATAGAGAGAGATATTATTGTAGCAATTTGCAACAATATATTATAATATAAATAAATAAATTTTCTTAATTGAGGTGCCAACAATTATATTATTATAAAGCATTTCGTGTTAAATTATAAAATTTTATAATTAAATGATACGAGTGTAAGTGAAAAAAATTATAAAAATTATAAATTTACATAATATTTTTATTTTATAATTATATGTTACATTTACAGTATTTTGTTTATTCTTTATACAATATATATTTGTAGATCACTCACTTACGACACACATATAGTGATTCAATGTTAAAATGAGTTTTGTGTGGGGTTTATTGTGTGAATAATTATGGGTTGTGTACGTGGGTTGTATGAATAATTTCCTGTAAAACAACCTTAATAGAGGTAACGCATATTTGCAGCCCTTCCTCAGCTCTTCTTTTCTAACTCAATTAAAGCCGTTTGGAAGAGTTCAGATTTGATCACAAAAATACTTCACACGTGTATTCTTTGTGATCAAATCTAAACTCTTCCAAACGGCGTCGTATTTCCTATAAAACAACACCGATGAACTAACTGGTGGGTGTGTGTTGGAAAACTCCTCCGATACTTAAGTCAATTCTCAAGATCTACATGAAAAAAACTCTATAAATTCCATAAACTAAATATGCGTTTACCTCTATTAAGGTTAACTCTGAGTTTTTATATCTTTCGCACGATAGAATTTTAGTTGAACTCTAATTCCTTACTTGTTGTGTAGAGACCCTAATTTTTGGTAATTACACTTGAAACCCTAAGCCTTAGGTTAATTGCATTTTAGTCCCAAATTTCATAAAATTTTACAAAATGGTCCAATAAAGAATAATTTTTCTGTATTTTATTTTTTATTATAATTAAATCCTAGAACACCACTTTATAATTGGAAATACCCTAAAACTTGATTTTTATTTATTTACCTCTTGGTTTCGAAATTAATTCATACATTTTTTTAGCCTATTTGAATCTTTATTATTTATTTGAGCAAATAAATATCTTTAAATAAATATTTTTATTATTTATTTTATTCTTTATTTGAGCAAATTAGTGGAACACAAAATATCTAGATTTTTATGATTTTCCTTAGTCTTTAAGCAAGAGGGTAGAATGGTCTTTTTAACCCAAATTCATAGCCTATAAATTGAGAGCCTTGCCTCAATTTCACACCCATATTTCAGCAGCCAAGGAGAGGGTGAGAGAAGGAGAGAGTGATTAGGGAGAAATAGAGAAGAAGAAGGGGAAAAGAAGAAGAAGAAGGGAGAATAAGAAGAAAATGTGCTTTCTTGAGTCAAGGTAAGAACACATCTCTCCCTTATCTTCTCCAATCCTTCACCCATCTCATCTTATTGTCTAGATGCTCTCTTATGTTGCATATTAATGGTAAATAGGGTTTTTGATGTGTATGAAAAGTGTGGGTTTGATTTAGTGATGTTGCCTTACAAGTTTGTCAAATTATGCACTGCTGCAACTTCTCTAATTTAAAAGAAATATCAAACCTATTTATTTCTCAAATATGAATTTAATGTAGGATATTTTGTGTGTTTAAAGCTTGTGATAATTTTATTAGCCCCTCCTTGTGTGATTTTAGGGCTTGGATATTGTGTTTAAAAATCTGGTCCTAAGTCTCTGAAAAACAGTCCACTTCTTTCAATTTTATAAAATTTCAGAAAAATCATCTCATGTGGGTTATTTTGTCAAAATTTAGAATTCTGAGTCTTTTTTCCAACAGAATTTATTTGCGTGAAAATCATCAGGTAGATTGAGAGGAAAACTAGTTTTCCCAAAGGGTGACAAATCTGGACAGGTTTTTTTGAATATAGCTTGTGAATGAATTTCTAGAGGTTCTGTGCAAATTCTGAGAATTGGAACTGAAACTAGACAGGTTGATTATTGTTTCTATGCAATTTCAGCCCCTAATTTGACCTGGAAGTATTTTTACCAAAGCATTCTTGTTAGCCCTGCCGAACTAAATAGTGCTGAAAATGTTGTTTTTATTTTGTTATTTGTCTCCAAGTATTGCAAAGCATGCCTAATGTTGTTTGCTTGCTTTACCGTACTTATGTATGATTATCGTGGGCTATATTTCCTCTCTTACGTTTGTCTCATGCTCTTTTATATTACCGAATTACCGAACGTGACTAACTTGCTTGGCAAAAGGTCTAATAAACGGGAAATGATAAAGGGTTGGCAATGGGTGACGTTCACATTAGTGTTGTGAAATAATTTATACATATGAAGGACATGAATTATGATGGGATTAAAACCAAATGAGTTAAGTCTTGCGCAAGTGGTCTAAGCGAGCCCCTAGGTTGACACGGATGTATTCAGACTCTATGCGATGGTCTCAGGGTGTAAGCAAGCCCTTCGGTATGGTATGTGCAGGGTGTAAGCGAGCCTTAGGCACGATTTGGTATGGTATGTGCAGGGTGTAAGTGAGCCCTAAGCACGATTTGGGTGTAAGCAAGCCCACTTTTTTGGCCGTCCCTTTTGAGGTCCATCAATGTCATTGACCGGTAAATAACTGGGAGGTGGGCATAGGTGGTAAGGTCTGCAAAGCAACAAAATGGGGAGTTCTAAATAGTCCGGTGTTCAATCCTTGTGGTTGGGTAGAAGGATCTCTTTGGGGGATTCTAGATGTCAAGTCTAACTACTAATTGATAGAACAATTGTATGTTATGTTGCCCAATTTGTTCTGTGTATGGTTGATTGGTTGATAGAAGATATGGGTGTGTGTGTGTTTTTACTAGGCATTCCAAGCTCATGGCATGTAATGCCAGGTGATGAAGCAGTTTACAATGGTGAAGATTATTTCGAAGGCAAATAAGATGAAGTGTTGGAGTTGTGGTTCATTTCAAGACTTAGACTAGTTGTTGTTGTTGTTGTTTTTTTTTTTTTTCTCTTTTGACTTTTGGTTTGGCAATGTTTTGGTAATCTTGTAGTGGAACATAAACGAATTATCTGTGATATTAACTCTAGTTATATATGTATATTAAGATGATTTGGTTATCTATCCTACTTGTGTTGTATTATTATACGTATTTAATGGCCCGGAAGTTGGGGCGTTACATGTAGAGTCCTATCAAGATTCCATCTTTTAAAGGATAACTTATTATCAAAATTCAAGTAAAACGGCTCAACCCCCGAGTTGACAACTGAGCTAACTCAAGATTCTAACACGATTGTATGTCAATTGCACAACCGCTTTAGTTGAGTCTCACTAACCTCTAGTGAGACTGCCAAGCTGAAACTCAACACAAAAACCATGCTAATTTTGTCCAATTCATCCTTCTATTAGGTTCTTCACTTCGGTCAACGAGCTAATAAGCCGCTTAGCTCACTCAACATGCATGCTTTGTTTGCCCAATCAACATCTCTAGCTCAGTTCAAACTGCCAAGTCAATAAACTTAGCTCGACCCAAAACTTATGATCATATATAGACCGGCCCAAGATTAAGGACCATGATAATTAGCTCGGTCTAAGACTATGGACCATATTGATTTAGCCTGCCCCACTAATTCAGTGTAACTCTTAGGTTGTCACAATAATTAATAAATAAATTGTTGGAAAATAATGGGCTTTCGGCAACTTTAATTCGAAATTAAAGTGGGACCCAACTGCTAGTTGAGATGGGTCTGAGTAGTTTTGAGAAGATTGCAATACAAAAATAATGAGTCGAAATCATTGAGTTGTGGATGAGAATTGTCTCATAAAGTGGGCATCAGTAAAATTGGGCTTAGATTTAGACTTAGTCTTCGTTTGGACTAGGCCTAGGCTTGTATTTGTTCATGTGCTGGGTTTGGTCTTAGACTTGGACTTAGACCTAATATTGAGCTGTGTTGGGCCTAATTTGTACATGTGTTTGAGATTGGGCTTGGATCGGGTTGTGATCCAACACCCGTATCCATTTTGCAACCCATCTAGTTTAATTCTCAAAACTTATACATTATATACACATTATGATTTATATAATGGTTTTAGAGTTTTGAACCTTTGCAACTCTAGCCTTAATGGCTAGAGTTGATGACATTTGATTACCCCATTGATGTTAGCCTTCATGGTTAAGACTCTCCCCTACTAAGATAAATAAAGGCATTTCTCCTGCAACTTAGTAGGTTGTTTTTTAGAGAGGTTTTGTGATGGAAAATGATATGGTATTTTGAAATAAAAAGTTGGAGATGATTTTTTACACCAAAGAAAATTTTTTCTATCTTCTTTTGTTAGCCTCTTCTTTGGTTCTTGTTCGAGAGAGTGCAGCTATTGCCAAATTCGTCGAAACTATTCAGAATGTACTTTTGCATTAGCTAGTTTCAACCATCTTATCCTAGGAGACAGATGCCAGCACCCATCAGGAGGCAGTGAATCTGTTTTAAGAAAACTGTGGTATTACACAAGTTTCGGTTTGCATCCTTTATCTTTTGTTCTTCAAAGTTTTAAATTTAAATAATTTCCCGTATACTATTTTATATGTCCATTTGAACCCATCTTGTAATATGTTCCATGGTGTAATCTAGTTCATTCTTGTGTTTTTTTTTTTTAATTCTATAGTTTATTGTATATTTCATTCTTTACTAATAATAATAATAATAATAATAATAATAATAATAATAATAATAATTGTTTTGTCATTTCTATTTAATTCATTTTATATATTTTTCTTGTATTTTTATGGAAAAAAACCAACAATCTTGAAACAGATTTTTTAAAAATAGTTTTTGAAAAAACAATTTAGCTTTTATTTTAATTTCTTCTAGTAACTCTTGGAATTAAAATTAATTTAATTGCCTAGAGTTATTGGATTGTTTTGAGTTGTTTATTTCTAATACTTTATTCATACAATTTATTTTATGTTAATTAGTTGTTATTGCATAAGTTATTTGATTGTTAGTGTTTAAGTTGGTAGGAGTTTATAAAAATAAGAATTTTATTATGTAATATTCTTACTATTTGATTTGATTTGTTTGTTATTTGCTTTCTTTTGTTACTAACTTTCTTTACAGGTTTACCTAAGTGAGAAAGAATGATATATAATACAAACAAATAAAATAAATTGGAATTAGTAAATTTGAATAAGGAAAAATACTGGACATTCGGAATTTTAGTGAATTTAATTATTCACTTTATAGTTCAGTTTGATTTTAGATTTATTCTGTATGTTGTTTTGAAAGTTTAGTAACAATTTTGATTTAATTTGATTTATTAAATTCTGAGAAAATCAAAGTGTTGGAATTCGTGTTTTGAGAATTTCAAGTGACTTGTCTAGTGAAAAGGTTTTCGACGGTATAAAATATCTCCAAACAGATTTGTTTTAGGAGGAAATTTAATAAAACAATTTCGTTTCTTTCTATATAATGGTCTTATTTATGAGTTTCCTTATGATTATGTTATATTATAAGGTGGATGGATCCTAAGAGAGAATTAGTGCAAGGTGGAATAATTTTGTATTATAATTCTATTAATTAATTGTTGTTTCGATAGTGAGTTCTTTTATGTCTTGATGGGTAATCAAGGAAATTACTCCAAAATATTTTTTGTATTCATGGAATGGTAAATGGAATTTTAACTCTATTGTTATATATATTTGCTCATAATTGCACGGTTGGATTGCTAACATTATGACCATAATATTCCTGTGTGTATAATTGATTTATAGCCATGCAACTCATGTCATTTTTATAACAGCAATGCATCTATAGCCTTTAATTTACACATTGCGAGTTATAGCTGAAATTACTTGTATAATATTCACTTTATTGGTTCATTAACTCATCTTGTATCCAAGTGTGTATATGAACAGTGAGCATGGAGATTTAGTGGCAACGAGGATAGAGTTTTGTAATTTGTTTTACACAAAGATAAGCATCATAAGTGGAGAAGTGTGCTCTTGGCTAAACAGACGATTTCGGATACAACCATGAACTCCGTTTTGCAAATTTAGACAATTTGTGATTGTAACAGTTGCATTTCCATTTCCATTTGTAGTGTTTTTAATTTCTAATTTTTAATAGTTTCACCATAGTGAAAGGAAATGAGGAATGGGAGAAATTATAAACCTTTGGGTTTAAAGAAAATCTTTGGGATTAATTTTATTATTTTCAAATTGTTTTGATTTTCTGTAATGGAAACCAAAGTTTAGCCTTGGCTAGAAAGTGTTTCTGATTTGTTCAGAAATAGCAATTAAGATGGATTTGGTTTCAAACCTTTGTAATTAGAGGAAATCTTTGGGTTTAATCTTTTATTCCCAAAGTGCTAGGAAACCAAGTTTTAAGAAAGTCTTTGGTTATAATTTGATTATTTTCAAAGTGTTTAGTTTTGGGAAAAGAAACCAACTTTTAGCATTAGCCAAAATATTTTTTATTTTTATTCCGAAATAATGGGCTCAGTTCCGAGAGTACCGGTTAACTTTCATGATTGATATAATTCTGATAACAAATTTTAATTGCTTGGCGTACCTCCAACACTCACCGGGAGGTGATGAATCTGTTCGAAGGGAACTGTGATATTATACAGGTTTCGGTTTGCATCCTTTATCTTTTGTTCTTCAAAGTTTTAAATATAAATAATTTTTCATATATTATTTTATATGTCCATTTGAATCCATCTTGTAATATGTTCCGTGATGTAATCTAGTTCATTCTTGGGTTTTTTTTTTAGTTCTATAGTTTGTTATATATTTCATTCTTTACTAATAAAAAATAATAATAATAATTGTTTTGTCATTTATATTTAATTCATTTTATATATTTTCCTTGTATTTTTATGAAAAAAATACCAACAATAATATAAGCAGTTATTGGTTAATTTTACATAAATAACCATATGCATTTGTTAGTATGTCTTTTAAAAACAAAATGGCTCTTATTAACAATTGCGTCACATAAATAAGAAAAATATACAAAATTGAAAAAATATAAGATATTTTTCATTTATTTAAAATAATTTTCGTTACTTATAAATTAAAATATATATATATATATATTTCCAACGTAATTTGCACTCCAATCTATCTATACTATATATTAAGCAAAAGGGGGTTTTTAACCCCAAGCCTTGTGGGAGCTCCAACCTTCCAATATAAATTTCTTGATTTTTTGATTTAAAAAAAAAAAAACTTAGCATTTATTAATTTTTTCCAACTCCCAAGTCTTACCCTTATAATAACACTTTAATGCATTAAGAACAAGCATAAAAAAAATTCTTTGAAATCCAACACACATGAATTTCTTGAAAAGTCCCAACACATATGATTATTATCCCTCATAATAACACTTTAATGCATTAAGAACAAGCATAAAAAAAATTTCTTAAAAAGTCCAACACATATGATTATTATCAAAATATTAAACTTTAATATAATATAAAAAAAGAAAAAAAAGAAGACATTTAAAAATAAAAAAATAAAGACATTTAAAAATCGCAATTCACATATATAGATAATTGTGAATATATTAAGAAAAAAAGGGTTTCTAAACCCTAAGCCTTGTGGGAGCCCCAATCTCTCAATCTTAATTTTCTAAATTTTTGATTTAAAAAAAAAAAAAAAAAACTCAGCATTTATTCATTTGGTCAAAATTTCCTGATCAGCATTTATTAACTTTTTCCAATCTACATGCCTGCATTTATTGATTTGGTCAAAATCCCTAATTAGCATTTAAAATCATCTCATACAAATAATTATAGATACAGTCTGTCCATAGTTACTGCAGTAGCCTTTTTAATTTATCATGTACACTATGGTTAGGCTAAATTTTTTATTTAAAAAAAAAAAAAAAAAACTCAGCATTTATTGATTTTGTCAAAATCCCCTGATCAACATTTATTAACTTTTTTCCAATCCACATGCCTGCATTTATTAATTTGGTCAAAATCTCTAATTAGCATTTAAAATCCCTTCATACAAATAATTATACATACAGCCCGTGTATAATTACTACATGCATTAAGAACAAGTATAAAAAAAATTCTTTAAAATCCAACACACATGAATTCCTTGAAAAGTCCCAACACATATGATTATTATCCCTCATAATAACACTTTAATGCATTAAGAACAAGCATAAAAAAAATTTCTTAAAAAGTCCAACACCTATGATTATTATCAAAATATTAAACTTTAATATAATATAAAAAAAGAAAAAAAGAAGATATTTAAAAATAAAAATAAAAATAAAAAGACATTTAAAAATCGCAATTCACATATATAGATATTGTCTATATTATATATTAAGCAAAAGGAGTTTTTAACCCCTAAGGCCTGTGGGAGCTCCAATCTCCCAATCTGAATTTTCTAAATTTTTTATTTAAAAAAAAAAACTCAGCATTTATTGATTTGGTTAAAATTCTCTGATCAGCATTTATTAACTTTTTCCAATCCACGTGTATTTCCACATGCCTGGATTTATTGATTTGGTTAAAATCCCTTGATCAACATTTAAAATCTCCTCATACAAATAATTATAGATACAACCCGTGCATAATTACTGCAGTACCCTTTTCAACTTCTCCCATACACTATGGATAGTGAAAAGATTGTTAAATTATTTTTATAAAAAATCTTAAATAACATAATTTATATATTAAAAAAATCTAAAACAAATATAAATATCTATAATTATCTCGTGCATAGCACGGATGATAGGCTAGTACTATATATTAAGCAAAATGGAATTTTTAACCCCAAGCCTTATGGGAGCTCCAATCTTTCAATCTAAATTTCCTGATTTTTGATTTTTTTTTAAAAAAAAAATCTTAGCATTTATTAATTTCTCCCAACTCCCAAGTCTTACCATCATAATAACACTTTAATGCATTAAAAACAAGTATAAAAAAAATTCTTTGAAATCCAACACATATGAATTCCTTGAAAAGTCCCAACACATATGATTATTATCCCTTATAATAACACTTTAATGCATTAAGAACAACCATAAAAAAAAATTTATTGAAAAATTCAACACATATGATTATTATCAAAATATTAAACTTTAATATAATATAATAATAAAAAAAAAGACATTTAATTTCTTAAAAAGTTCAATACATATGATTATTATCAAAATATTAAACTTTAATATAATATAAAAAAGGAAAAAAAGAAGACATTTAAAAAATAAAAAAAAATATATTTAAAAATCACAATTCATATATATAGATAATTGTAAACACAATCCGTGTATAGCACGGGTGATATGCTAGTACTTTATATTAAGCAAAATAAGATTTTTAACCCAAGCCTTGTGAGAGCTCCAATCTCCCAATATAAATTTCCTGATTTTTTTATTTAAAAAAAAAAATCTTAACATTTATTAACTTCTCCCAACTCCAAAGTCTTACTCTCATAATAACACTTTAATGCATTAAGAACAAGCATAAAAAAAATTCTTTGAAATCCAACACATGAATTCTTTGAAAAGTCCCAATATATATGATTACTAGCCCTCATAATAACACTTTAATGCATTAAGATCAAACATAAAAAAAATTTCTTGAAAAGTTCAACATATATGATTATTATCAAAATATTAAACTTTAATATAATATAATAAAAAAAAGACATTTAATTCATTGAAAAGTCTAACACATATGATTATTATCAAAATATTAAACTTTAATATAATATAAAAAAGGGAAAAAAAAGAAGACATTTAAAAAAAAAAATTTAAAAATCACAATTCATATATATAGATAATTATAAATACAATCCGTACATAACACGGGTGATATACTAGTTAATATTAAGCAATGCTCTAAACACACTTGTTAGATGCATATGACATGTGATTAAGGCATGTGATATGTTAATCTTTCAAATATTACTGATATGTGATTATGGCATACATGCATGGGATTGGTTTGATGCGAATTATTGAGCACCTCGCCATAAATGATAGATGTTGACTTAAAAGTTGCACAACAAAAATAAATAAGTAAATAAATAATGAATATTAATTCAAGATTTAATGAGTTTTCATCTAAAATCAACTGGTTAATTAAGAGTTCTACCTGTACATCAATGATTTTTTGTTTTGTTTTTTTTTTATTTTTAGGGGAATAACATATCAGTGTATATTTTGAAAAAAATAACTAAATTAATGATAAATTTTACAAATTTTAATTATGAGTAATGCTAGGGATCATAAAAAAAATATCATGAATATAATCATGAAAGATTCTCTACCTTTAGATTACACATACAATAAAATATCACACATTAATTAAAAGATGAAAAATCTTTATAATGCATTTTATAATATATATATATATATTTTATGTTCCTTAATATTATTCTTTAATTATTAAGGATATAAAATTTTCCATGTATTAGTAATTATTTTCTTAAAGTACAGCTGTTTTGTAACTTTTTTTTTATAACAGATATTGTTGATTTGTTGACAACAAAGAAAGTCAGCATCACATCATTAATCATGGTAATTATTATGGTGCTTTCTTGTTTGAACAACTCATCATATCTTGTATGATGAGTGTGATTTTTCAAATAAATATACAAATAAATCTTTTCGTATAAATTGCATAATAAAATTTTGGATAAATTATATATAAAAAAAAACTTAGGGCTTCGCGTGTTTTTTAATTTAAATCACAAAATTTTAATTGTAACAATTAAAACTTTAATGTTATTTGTGTGTCACAATTTAACCCCTCTGCCCATCTCTGTCTCATTTAATTGATGAAAATCTAAACAAAATTTTCATATTCAAACCCATATATTCAAATTTTTGTATCTCCATCATTATAACTCCATTTCGCCTCTTTTTCATGTCATTGAATTCATTTCATAGCCTAATTTTCATTCCATCTCTTATACGTCTTGTTTCACCTCTTTTTGCGTTTTGTCAGAGCTCCAAATTTGGCCAAAAATAAGATTTTTCTCATTTTTTTTTTCTTCAAATTCAAACCTATATGTTCAAACTATTGTATCTCCATCATCGTAATTCTCTTTCACCTCATTTTCGTGTCTTGGATTTACCTCATGACCTAATTTTCATTCCACCCTTCATATGCCTTATTCTACCTCTTTTTGCGTACCATCAGAGCTCCAAAAGTTGGCCAAAAATAAGATTTATCTCTCTCTCTCTCTCTCTCTCTCTCTCTCTCTCTCTCTCTCTCTTTTCCAAATTCAAATTCACATGTTCAAAACCTTACATCTCACTTGTCGTAAATCTGTTTTGCCTCATTTTTACGTCGTTGGATTTACGTCATAACTTAATTTTCATTCCACCCCTCATACGCCTTATTTCACTGCGTTTTGTATGTTATCGGAGCTTCGAAAGTTGGCCAAAAATAAAAATTTTCTCATTTTTTTTCTCTTTCCTCTATCTTCTATCTCTATGCTTGTTATTTCCTCCTTCCTTTTCTCTTCCTTTATAAACCTCCAACTGTGGCGGTGCCATCGAGTGGTTAAAACTTTAGTTTCATTTTGTTCTAGAGAGAATATTCTTGGCTTAGTTTTGTAACCAAGAAAAGAAGCCAAAAGAGAAAAATATTTTTGGCCAACTTTCGGAACTCTGTCAGCATACAAAAAGATATGGAACAAGGCATATGAGAAGTGAAATTAAAATTAAGCCATGAGATGAATCCAACGAAGTGAAAATAAGGCGAAACAGAGTTACAACGAGAGAGATACAAGATCTTGACCATGTGGGTTTGAATCTATAAACACACACACACAAAAAAAAAAAAAATCTTATTTTTGGTCAATTTACAGAGCTCTAACGACGTGTAAAAAGATGTGGAATAAAGTGTATGAAGGGTGGAATGAAAACTAGGCCATAGGTGAATCCAACGACGTGAAAATGCGGCAAAACATAATTACAATGAGGGAGATACAAGGGCTTGAATATGTGGGTTTGACTCTAAACATTTTGCCTAGATTTCCGTTAGTTGAATGAGATGGAAATGAATGGAGGGGCTAAACTGTGATACGAAAGTAATATCAGGATTTTAATTGTTACAATTGAAATCCTAGAGTTTAAATTAAAAAACTGCGAAACCTAAATTTTTTTTTATTAATTTGTCCTAAAATTTTAGGAAAATCAATAAACTAAAATAATAGGTGTCACATTACATCGTTAAAAAAAATTATAAATTTTATATGTTTGTATATAATACTAATTTAAATTTTCAATAGAAATAACTTTGGACTCATTTGGAAAGTTAGCTACTTTAGTTGACTTTTTGGTTATTTCTAGCTAAAAAAGTTATATTTGGGAAGAGTTGATTTTTTTTTTTTTTTGGGTAATTAATTTGATGATTGTGAGAGAAAAAGTAAAATGATTTTGGTTTGGATAACATTTTGTTTTATTGATTATTTTAGCTTATTTTGTCTTTATTAACTTAAATAACTTAAAATTATCCCAATACTAAAGTCATAAAAGAAAATAATAATAAATACATAAACTAATATCAACCCTAAGTTCAAGAAAACAAAAGAAGTCCAAACGATAAGTCCAACACTATAGTAATTCCACGTCACCACCGTAGCCCCAACTAATCCTGCAAAGGAAGCTCGGTTGTGCTCAAACAGAACGCACCCGAGTTGCTAAGAGACAAAACAGTATACAGGTATACAGGTATAAGTACAAGATTTAATACCCATGTGTCCACTAGACACAAACAAAAATATATATAATTCTTATTACGGGACAAGACAAGTAGTTCCAACCGCACCGAAACGAATGGGTAATTTCCCGAGATACGGTGGCATTTAGTTTCTTGTCCGTACACAACGGAATATAAATTGATTATAAATAAACAAAATAGAAATAAAAATATGGTGGGTCAGCCCTGGATAAAAAATGTAGCAATCCAGAATTTTTCCCTCCGCTCGAGCGGGGGAGTTGACGCTCGAACGGACTTGTGAAGCTTCCAGTACTTTTACAGTCTGTCCGAGATTATGAGAGTTGTGAATTCCCGCTCGAGCGGCCGGTTTTGTTGGTCTGCACGCTTGAGTGCAAGAATGGGCGCTCGAGCGGTCTGCCTGGTTAAGTTTGAATTTCTGAGGTTAGTGGGATTGTTTTTTTGACCTTTTGTTATTGTGTTTGGAGCCTCTCTATTTTATTTTGGGTCGTTGATCAAAGTGGTAATATGATGGTAAAGTAAGAGTGAACCAAGAATTTAATTCGGGTAATTTTTCCTACAAACAACCGTCACTCTTTTGCCCTTTTCTTTTTCCACACTTTGAATTTGTATGTAAGACTAGAACCATTGAAAATCTTATTTCCCGGGCTTCAATTTAGACACAAGAACGACCTAAAACGGAGTCCGGATGGGAGAGTTATACCCGTTTGAAGTTTTGGTATCTGTGCTGGAAACAGTTACGCTCGAGCGGGAAAAGTAACGCTTGAGTGGACTACGCGAATTCAGCGACTTAAAATGTGAATTTCTAGATCATTCTCTCTACTTTTCTTTTCCTTCTTCCTTCCTCTCACCCTAGGTCCGAAACCCCTTGATCTCTTGACTCAAATACCTTCAATTCATCAAAGATTTGGCCAAGATCTCTTACCAAAAAGTGAAGAGTGCTTGAAGATCTCACTTTTCAACCTATTGAAGTTTGGATTTGTGAAGGAATCTCATCAAAGCTTTACTCTTTTGCTTGAATCTTGAGGTAAGGGTTCTAGTTCTTTTCCAATACATGCATTTATAGATAGATTTGTGGTATTTTGATCATATAAATACAAAATCTCCATTTTTGAGCATATAGTGTTATATCATGGAATTTGGGAGTTTAGGGTTTGAAATGTTGGGGTTCAATTGTTGGGTTAAGCTTGTGGATTATGAACCTTAGGTGTACAATCAAGGGGAAAATTGTAATTAAAAGTAATGGTGTAAGAAGTTCAATTGTTCTTGAAATTCTTGATTTTTCTTGAAAACCCTAAGTTGATTCATGGTGATAATTAATGATTTTGCCTAAATTGAAAGTAGAATCATGAAATTGAGGTATTGAATTATATATATGCCAGTTTAATTGAATTTTGAAAGTGTTTGAAAATTACGTTAAAAATTAGCGAATGAACCTTTATTATGGATATTGTAAATCATGCTATAATATGAAATGAAATTTGGAGAAAAAGATTTGTTAATGATATGGATGACATGAGACTTGGGATGAAATGATGAAATGGGGATTTAAGAGTTCACCTTGATTTATGTTGAATTACATTTAGTGGTGTTGAATTGAATCATGTTGAATAGTGTTGATCATGTTGAATTGTGTTGACTACGTTGAATTGTGTTGAATTAAGTAGAGGGAGTTTTGCCCTCATTGGGTCAAATTGTTATTTTGTAAAAATAATTGAAATTGTCATTGTAAATGTGAAATCGAAGGATTATTAATGATGATGGTAGAGCTTGATATGCATTATCACTCTCATATGAGATTTTGGAAAAAACGTATCTTTAAAGGAATTTATTTATCAGTTTAGATATATTTGTTTTGGGCTATTGGTGGAGGATAACTATGATTGTTGTAGAAATTGCATGTTGACTAGGCAAACCGGACTATTTATAAATCATGCATATCATGGAGCATGCAATGGATTTTGAGGATTTAAACTGTATGTTTTGGAAAGAGATTTTAGAAATTCTTGTGTTATGTTTTAAGTACACTTATTTCATTTTGAAAATCATATTTTGGATCACATGTATTGTGCTAGTTGAAAAGAGTAAATAATATAATAAATCTGAGAAATGGTTGTCATTGAATATGACTGTGTGTTTTAATACATTGTATATGTATGATTGTTTGGGAGGAGAAAGGGGATGTACTCCATGTGTGATTATGTTATTAAATACATTGTATATGTATGTTTGTTTAGGAGGAGAAATGGGATGGACTCCACCGTTTGAGAGGAGAAAGGGAATGGACTCCATTATAACTAAGTTGGCCGGAGTGTCCTGGGTGAAAGTCCTAAAATTTATACATGGGTGCCGATCCCGCGGACGAAATTTTCGTGAAATGGCAATTTGAAGTGTTTATGTGTGTTTTGTATGATTGGAAAACCACTGAGTTGTAGTCTCAGTTTGGTTATTGTGAAATAATGAAATTGACTCATGAATTGAGAAGAATAAATGAATTGAAAATGAATTGAAGGAAAATGGATTAAGGATTAAAATTAGCATCATGTGGGTAATTGGATTAGGGGCTAGTGATGATGAATTCAATGGATTGCTTGTGACAAAAGGGAAGATTATGAGCTTTGTTTTGTAAGTAATTGGGAAATTGAATTAAAAAGGGTTTGTGATTCTTGTGTTATGTTTGAACTCTAATCTTTTGGATTTTGATGTTATGGAGTATTGTAATTGAAAATGGAAATGAAATGTGGGATATTAAAATAGAAACGAAATGAGGAATAATTTGGAATCGGATTAATAAATTTAAGATGATGTTCTTCCTTAAGTATACTTATTTTCAAAGACAATTTACGGCTTCCTAATGATAAGATACTACATTTATGGCAGAGAGTTTTCTTAAAGGTTCAAGTGAAATTTTAAGAAAAGATACTTTTCGTATAATATTTTGAACTTACAAAATGTCACCTTACTATATGGTATCACTCTGCATGCATGCTCATTTCTATCTATGTGTTAACTATTGTTGTAGAACTATGGGATTCCTACTGGGCATTAGTGCTCACCCCTCGTTGTTTTATTCTTTTTCAGGAAGAGAATTTCGGATTCATTAGTTGAAGAGTATGGATTCCATGTTTCTTTTTGTATAAATTCTATCATAGATGTTAAGGGAATGAAAAATATATTTTGTGGTTTGAATTATTTATTTGTAGCTCCGTAGTGGAAGCTTATGTATTATTGTTGTTGCATTCTTTGAGAGTGAAAACTAGTGTAATAGATCCGAAAACTAGCGGAAGCTTGGCATGTTTCTATTACTCAAGTGTAATAGACCTATTTATTAAAAAAAAAAAAAAATGGACCCAAATTTACAGACTTTGGTAATGTTTTCGAAAAATTAAAATTCGGGGCGTGACAAAAAAGTTAGTAAGACCCACCATCCTGCAAAAAAAATAAAGTTAGTATAATTTAATCATAAGTAACTTGCTGAAGAAGTATACAAATGCACCGTTTCATGCTTAAATAATTCGAACTGACCAAAACTCAAAGAACGAAAGTTGTATAGAATCAAATTTCTTAAAAGACTTTGCGAACGAATTTAACAAAAACTGAACAGGTTGAGAGAAAAACTTGATAGAAAAACCTAAACGGAATTCAATTGAAAAATCTGAAGCTAACAACGAACAAAAACTGCCCTAAGATGATTTGTTTCGAAAAAATTCAAAACACGAAAAGTGCGCAGAATAATATTTTACTTCAATTTGAGTGAAACCAAAAAAAATGAGCTCGTTTCGTGGGTTAAAACAACCTCTAAAATCTGCATTGCTAAAATGAATCAAAACTATAATATTTAAGATCATCCGATTATAAGTTCTAATCGATCTTTATAATAAAAAGTTAAAATACAAAGTTGTCTAGAATCACGTATACATGCCTCTTCTCAAATTTCATAATTTACCAAAGTCGTTTACTATTTTTCAAGATGTACAAATCAATACAATTCACACTATACTAATAAACTCATGATTAAATTCTTTGTACCTTAACTCCACCACTTCGGCCCTCCACTTTTGGCCTACACATATATCCCATGTGCCTCCTGTATACCTAACACCACTTCGAAGCCAAACTTGCACCGGGATATCATCCAGAGTTTGACTCACACTCCCCGAATGGTTAGCATATACGTACGCACGTAAATCAAAACACTCGTTTACTCATGAGAACGAGGCAACAATATACATTTACAAAACATCTCACTCTTGAGAACAAACATAACAATGCCAAGCCTAAGGCATTCAAATAAATCTCATAATCCTTACTCTTTTTTATTTATACACTCTTTCTCACCAACACTCAAATAAAATAACAATCCATGGAGTCATGGTGGAGTATAAGGAATTTATTTATGGATTTCTAATTAATTTTAATTTCATATAACCATGAGTGTGATTACAACCATAAAATAAATCCATATAAAAACCCTAAAACTGGCAAACACAACTAATTAAAATAATTAAAATCAATCAATCAACTAAAAACCCTAAACTTTACATACACAACTAAACAAAATAATTAAAATCAATCAATCATTTAAAAACCCTAAACCTTACATACACAACTAATCAAAATAATTAAAATCAATCTATCATTTTTATAAAAATACAAAATCAAACTAACATCAAATAAATAAAAATAACGAATTAAATATAAATGAAGGAAAGTGTGTTTTGTACTCACAATATTTTTTTAAAGATCAAAAAATTATTTAAAAAGCCAATAAAGTCACCAAAACAAAACCCTACTCTTTTTCTTTCTTTTTCTTTTCTCCCATTTTCGTCGTCTCTCTGTTCTTTCTCAATTCTTTTTCTTTCTTTTTCTTTTCTCCCATTTTCGTCGTCTCTCTGTTCTTTCTCAATTCTTTGATTAATCTCTCTCCCTCTCGCACTCGGCTGCCGCACACACTTTTCTCTTCCTTTTTTTTTTGTTCTGTTATTTATTTATTTATTTATTTATTTTTTATTTTTTTTATTTTTTATATTAGCATCAGCCACTTAACCTAACTTAGGATTATATTTTATTTTATAATACCTAAAACCTATTTGACTATTATATTTATATTATAAAAATAGAACATAAATATAATATATGTAAATATAAATATGATATATATTTTATCAATATATAAACACCACTTTTTTTTCAAACGATATAAATATATCAATATTCAAATTAATTATTCATAATTAAATAACACGTTAAATTAATTAAATACCACATTAAATTCTCATGGATCCACATAATTAATAAAGCCAAAAATAAAATAAGATAATAATAATCATAATAATAATAAATAATGACTTAAGAAAATTAGGATCGCTACAATATACACACCTCAAAAGAATCTTGTCCCGAGATTCGATAGGAGAGAGTACTAGGCAAAAAGTTCCGGGTTCATACGCCGGACTTTCTCTTCTAACTCTCAAGTAATATCGTTCTCATCTTCACTCCATTGCACTTTCACCAATTTCACTTTCTTGCGTCGCAACTGCTTTACATCCTGATCTAGAATAGTAACTGATCGCACCACATACGTTAGATCATCACTAATCTCTAACACTTCTGGTGATACTACTTGGGAAAGGTCTTGTACACACTTCCGTAATAAAGATACATGGAACACATTGTGAATCATAGCTAAAGCAGGTGGTAGAGCTAATTTGTAAGCCACATTACCAATCCTCTCAGTGATCTCATATGGTCCCACAAATCTAGGTGCCAACTTTCCCCTTTTTCCAAACCTCATGACCCCCTTCATCGGCGAGACCTTCAAAAACACAAAATCTCCAACATTCAACTCAACTCCTTTACGTTTTCTATCAGCGTAACTCTTCTGACAACTCTGTGTAGTCTTAATACGTTCCTGAATAATGTTCACCTTCTCCGTGGTCTCTCTCACCAACTCTGGCCCTAACAACGGCGCATCTCCTACCTCCATCCAATATGCAAGCGATCGACATGGCCTCCCATACAAAGCCTCAAAAGGTGCCATGCCTTAAAAGGTGCCATCCCGATGCTGGAGTGATAGCTATTATTATAAGCAAACTCCACCAATGGCAAGTGTTCTTCCCAACTACCACCAAGATCGAGAACACAAGCTCTCAACATATCCTCCAAGATCTGATTTACCCGCTCAGTTTGCCCATCTGTCTGAGGATGATAAGCCATGCTCAGGTCTAACCTAGCAACCAAAGCATGCTGAAAACTCTCCTAAAACTCTGCTACAAACAACGGATCACGATATGAAACTATGGAAACTGGTGCGCCATGAAGTCGCACCACCTCCCGAATATACAGCCTAGCCAGTTTATTCGCAGTTCAGTGAACACTGATAGGAATAAAATGAGCAGACTTGGTAAGTCGATCTACTATCACCCAGATAGATTCATTGGTTCGCTTAGACCGCGGCAATCTATCCACGAAGTCCATAGAGATGTACTCCCATTTCCAAGTAAGAATCTCAAGAGGCTGCAAAAATCCAAACGGTCGCTGTTGTTCTGCCTTAACCTGTTGGCACACATAACATCGAGAAACATATTCTCCTACGTCTTCCTTCACACCTTAACACCAAAACGTCCTCTTCAGGTCATGATACATCTTAGTCCCCACCAGGGTGGATGGTATATCGGGACCTATGGGCATCATCCATAATCTTTTTTCTCAATTCAACAATGTTAGGTACACACAACCTGCCCTTGAATGGCAATCCCCCATCTGAATCCACAGACCAATCAGTAGGACAATCATCAATCAAATCCACTACAAGATCATCAAGCCTGCTGACGAGAAACCCATCTAAATTCTGCATTTGATGAACTTTACCCAGTAAAATCGGCTGCATGGTCAAACTACCATTGTATGCTTTCTCAGCACTCTCTATTGGTTGAACATCATGCATCGAAATTAACTCCAAGGACTTCCCTTCCTGAATCATCAAAGAAGCTATAATCCCATGTTGTCGACTATGTGCATCAGTGACCACATTTCCTTTCCCTGGGTGGCAAAGGATCTCGAAATCATAACTACTGATGAATTCAATATTTGAGGCTCTTGTGATCTGTGTATAACTCAAAGTGTTCCCCAAACAAGTAGTGTCGCCACACTTTCAACACAAACACAACTGCTGCCAACTCTAAGTCATGAGTAACGTATCGTCTCTCATGAGGTTTTAACTGTCGAGAAGCATAAGATACAACCTTCTGATGTTGCATCAACACACATCCCAACCCAGTTTCACTTGCATCAGTAAACACTACTAACTTTTCCCCTTGTACTGGTATAGTTAACACCGGAGCTGTAGTTAACCGCTGCTTTAATTCCTGGAAAGCTTTCTCACAATCATCTGTTCATAAGAACTTCACATTCTTGCGGGTCAACTTGGTCATGGGTGCTGCAATAGTGGAAAACTTCTCTATAAATCTTCTGTAATAACCAGCTAGTCCTAAAAAACTTCTTACCCCTGTAGGGATTGTGGGCTGGTTCCATTCTTTGACTGCAACAACTTTCTCAGGATCTACCCCTATCCCTTGATTAGATACAACATGCCCCAAAAATCGAACTTCTTTCTCCAAAAAGTGACACTTACTGAACTTAGCGTATAACTGTTGCTCCCTCAAAGTCTGCAATACAACTTTCAAGTGTTTTCTGTGTTCCTCCTCATTCTTAGAATACACCAGGATATCATCTATGAAGATAATCACAAACTTATCTAGATATGGTTGAAAAATTCTATTCATGAAGTCCATGAAATAGGCAGGAGCATTGGTCAAACCAAAAGGCATTACAGAAAATTCGTACAACCCATACCGGGTCCGAAAAGCAGTAAGCGGTATACTTTCCTCTTATACACCCATCTGATGGTAGCCCGTTTTGAGATCAAATTGAGAGAACATGGCTGCTCTCTTCAACTGATCAAACAAGTCATCAATTCTAGGTAGCGGATACTTGTTCTTGATAGTCACCTTGTTCAGCTCTCTATAATCTATGCACATATGGAGAGTGCTATCTTTTTTGGAGACAAAGATCGCAGGTGCTCCCTACAGGGAGCTACTTGAATGTATGAAGCCTTTCTGAAGCATCTCTTCTAGCTACTTCTTTATCTCCACAAGCTCTTTAGGCACCATTCTGTATGTCACCTTAGAAATTGGTGCAGTTCCCAGCACTAGGTCAATGCGAAATTCTACTATCCGTCGAGGTGGAGGTCCAGGTATCTCCTGAAATACATCCTCATACTCATGCACCACATCTACCTCACTAATATCTTGCTTATGGATTTCTACTGAGCACAAAAAACTCGTCATCACCGACTCTTCTCCATCGCTAGAAGTGTGGATAAGCCGTGGCATACCAGGAATATCTATATTTACAGTCCTTCCAGCACAATCTAAAGTCACAAAATATTTTCGCGGCCAATCCATACCCAAAATAATTGTAAACCCCTCAAACCCTAACACAATTAGGTTCGCATACAAGACTCTACTCGCAAACTCAATCTCAAAATCTTTACACATCTCATAAAGAGTAATTGCCCCTCCTAAAGAGGTCTCAACACGAATAGGTCTAGATAAGGAGGTAGTTACAATATGTTCTCTTTCTACAAACTATCTAGATATAAAAGAATGAGAGGTATCAGTATCAAAAAGTACTCTAATGGGTTCTTGAAAAAGATTAAAAGTACCTTGCACTTTGTTAGTTTTTGGCATCACTGCAAATGCCCTGGCTGGAGCTGCCTGACCCTGTCGCGCCTGCTGTCTCTGAGGGCAATCCTTGATTACATACCCCAACTGCTGACACCCAAAACACTTCTTATTGCTCGGTTGAGGTGCTACTGGTCGGATAGGTGAGGGCCTCTCTAACTGCGGTACGGGAGGACGATAACCCAACTGTGGCACTTGGTGCCGCTGTCCTTGATAACCCTGTGGGCGCGGACCACCCTGTCTCTGATAATAGTGCCCCTGGGGCTGGAAATTTCCCTGAGGCCAGAAATTACTCTGAGGTCTGAAATTTCCCTGACTACCCTATTGCTGTGGCCTCTGAAACTGCTGACCCTTATGCCTTTGATCATAGGGTCGGTATCTGTTCCCATCCCGCTGCTGGAAGTGACTTCCTCTAGAAGTCTCTTCGACCTTGGCCTTCCTTTCTTTAAACTGCTTCTCTTTTTCCTCATACTTCAGTGCCAAGTTAAGAACTCTGTCAAACGGTTCAGCATCAAAGGGAATAAGGGACTTAGACAGGTAATGATTTAATCCCTTAATAAACTTTACATTTTTCTTCTCTTGCGTGTCAACCAAGTAAGGGGCATATCGAGACAACTCATTAAACTTGGTGACATACTCAATCACTGTTCTACCTTCTTGAGTCAGCTTTGAAAATTCATCACTCAGCTGAGACCGAATAGCAGCAGGAACAAACTTCTGGTCAAAACGAGTCTTGAAATTTGCCCAAGTCAAAGTTGTTAAATCTAGACCCTCCTTCCACGAGTTCCACCAAAATAGGGCTGCTCCCTGAAGTTGATGTGTCGCCAGCTCCTGTTTTTGGACCTCGGTGAGCTGCATACGACCAAACACCATCCCACATTTTTTAACCCAAGCATTAGTTACAATGGGTCCTCTATCTCTAGAGAATTTCTGACCTCCCAAACAACCAAAGTCTTTGTTTCTCTTCACAAAGGGATCTCCCTGCTGGCCTTGATTATTGTTCTAAACAACCTGAAGTAACTGAGCCATTATCTCCCTCACATTAACTTGCACCGTATTGGTTGCCTCGGTAGCAGTCGCCGCTACCGCTGTGTTAGCAACTGTTTTTTCCCCTATGCCATTAGGCTCAACGCTTCTCAAATTATACATTCCAGCCATCACCTTCAAGTTAAGCACATAAAAATTCGTTCATGAATACTTAGAACAAATTCAACCACCAACCTAAACCAGCTAACCCATGTTTCCACAATCCGAGGATCACCTAAACTCTCACAAGTCTAGGGTAACCTAGAGCTCTGATACCAAACTGTCACGTCCTAAAATTTGGATGATGGAATATTAATTAGGGTTTAGTTCTAATTTAATATTTAATTATCCAAATTTTGGGGCGTGACACATATGCCTAGAATTGAGAAAAGAGAGCACCACAGAAGTAATGGGGACAGAAACCATGTGCCAACATTTTTGAAAAAAGATGGGTGGTGTGCCATCAAGACCAAGTGCTTTGAGAGGACCCATTTGAAAAACAACATCCTTTATCTCACAAGCTGAAAAAGGTTTGTTTAGAAAATCAATTTGGGCAGGAGATAAAGATGACTGGATATTTATAGTAGAAAACTGTTGATTAGAGGGATCTTCACTACAAGAGTAGAAACCTTGGAAATAATCGAAGAAAGTATTTTTGATTTCCTTTTCATCATGAATGACAAAGCCATAAGGAGACTTTATATGCCAAATGTGATTTTTAGACCTCCTTACTCTTATCATTGAATGAAAAAATTTCATGTTTTTATTGTTGGAAATGGTTATAAATTCTGGGTAAAACCAGAATTTTATCCTAAGTTTGGTCTAATTTTTAGGTGGGCCCCGTGCGTCGATTTACGCGGGTCAAAGTGGTAATGCGTTCTATGCTGCGTTATGATTCACGTGGTATATTTGGTTGCTCAAAACCATTACCGAGTGAATGGAAAATTGAAGCCAAAGTATACTCCATGGAAATGGAGTTTTTGTGGAAAATCCTTAAAGGTATTGAATAAGGCTTGTCCCACATTGATTTGGTGGGAGGTTTTGAATGGGTTTATAAGGCATGGATTTGGTACTTGGGGTGTGCCCCAAGGGGTACCCAAGTGTTTTAGAGGGAGAGGTTATGGGCAAAATGGGCTAGACCCATTGGACCCAAAAACCACCACACACACGCACCGTCGTCCGTTCGGTCGGTCGGGCGGGCTGGGTTGGGCCTGGGCTTGTTCGGCCCAATACTAATCTTTTTGGGCCAAAAACATTTGAATTTAATTTTATTTTGTATAAAATAAAATCCAGAATTCAAATTAAAGCGGAAATAAACTGGGTTTGGTTTTTTTTGTACATCCAAACAGGGCCCTTCCCGAAATAAACTAGTTTGGTATTAACGTACACCCAAACAGGGCCCTTCCCGTTATTTGCTATCTGTTTGAATTATAAACAGATTCAAATCTGTTTGAATTCAAAAACCAACCGGTATCATACCTGTTCAATTCAAAACCAAGAGTCACCTTCACATTTATAAGTAGGACCACCCTCATTTGATGTAAAATTCACAAATTTCGTATTTCACCTCTGCTTATTCTATTCTTCATCTTGCTGCATTTTATTTCTGAAAGAAAGAGTGTAAACACTTAGTGTGTTCGTAAGGCAAACAATTTGTAGTGCTGCTATTGTTTGTGGTAAGATCATTTCATCTTGGGAGATAGACGTCCAAATTCTGAAAGCACCGTGGAAAGGACGAATCTGTCTTAAGGACACAGTGTCAAACACTGGACTTGATCAGAAAATAATTCGAAGAAATTAAATCAAGTAAGTTATTTAATTTATTTTCAGTGTTGTTTTTATTTAGTTAAATCAGATTTTAATTTTGTTTTAGTAACAAAATAAAATCTGTTGTTATTTATTTATTTATTATTTCGAGTTTGATTTTGGTAATCAAACAAATTCTCTCATTTTCTTTATTTCTTAAAATTCTACTTGTTGTTTTGTACACAATAGAATTTAATCTATTTAAATACAGTGAAGATTGCCCAACAATCTTAAGACAGACCCGTTTTGGTATCTTCATTGTATTTAATTTTCTGTGTTTTCAAAGTAATATTCTGGTTGGAAAAACAAATAGTGATTTATGCTATTTGACAGATAGTAGTAATATAATGTCTCTTTTCTTTGACAACTAGTAGTACGATACTGGTGTCATTAACAATTGCAGAATATTATTTGGTATTACAGAAAATTATTTTGGTATTTTATTTTTCCTGTTTTAGTAACAAGGAAAATAAAATTATTTTGTGTTATAATTTATTTTCTGGTTTTAGTAATTAGAAAATTAATTTGTGTTTTAATTTTTTCTGATTTTTGTAATCAGAGATTATGGCTACTACAACTGAAACTGCATCTGGCAGTGGTACTCCTATTGTTACACCTATATCGGTCCCTATCCAGAACCATGTTCATGTACCAATCAATCATGGAGAAAAACCAGAAAAATTTAATGGTACCGAATTTAAGAGATGGCAGCAGAAGATGTTGTTCTATCTTACAACTCTTAATTTGGCCCGGTTTCTCCATGAAGAGGCTCCAGCACTTAAAGAGGGTGAAAGTGATCGGCAAGTTGTTGCCGCTGTAGATGCTTGGAAACATTCAGATTTCCTGTGCAGAAACTATATCCTCAATGGCCTTGACAACATGCTGTATAATGTATACAGTCCTCTAAAGTCAGCAAAAGAATTGTGGGATTCTTTGGAGAAGAAATACAAGACAGAGGATGCCGGCACGAAAAAATTTGTCGTCGGTAAATTTCTGGATTTTGTTATGGTAGACTCCCAAACGGTAATATCTCAAGTTCAAAGTTTTCAGATAATTTTGCATGATATTCATTCAGAAGGTATGTCTCTTAGCGAGTCTTTCCAAGTCGCTGCTTTGGTGGAAAAGTTACCACCGGCTTGGAAAGATTTCAAAAATTATTTAAAACATAAACGCAAAGAGATGACTATGGATGAGTTGATTGTAAGATTAAGAATTGAGGAAGATAACCGAAAGGCTGAAAAGAGGAATGGGAAAAATCCCATTGAGTCCAAGGCTAATGTGGTTGAATAAGTTCAAAAACCACATAACAAAAAGAGGAAGTTTACTGGAGATGGTCCTAAACAAGGCAACAACAATGGCAACAAGAAGTTCAAAGGAAAATGCTATAACTGTGGCAAGACTGGACATCGAGCTTCTGACTGCCGCCGCCCTAAGAAGGATCATGGAAGTACAAGCAAGAAGACCACCAATTAAGCCAATGTGACAGAATTGGATTACATCTCTGACGGGGTGAATGACATCAACCTCTCTGCTGTGGTGTCTGAGGCTAACTTGGTTGGAAATCCCAAAGAATGGTGGGTTGACACTGGAGCAACTCGTCACATATGTGCGGACAAGAAGATGTTCACTACCTACAAAGAGGCTGCAAATGGTGAACAACTTTTTATGGGAAATTCTTCTACTTCTACTTCTACTGTGGCTGGACAAGGAAAAGTGATCTTGAAGATGACATCTGGAAAAGAACTGACCCTCAACAACGTACTGCATGTACCTGACATCTGGAAGAATTTAGTTTCTGGTTCTTTGTTAAGTAAAAATGGTTTTAGGCTTGTCTTTGAGTCTGATAAATTTGTATTAACAAAGAGTGGTATGTATGTTGGTAAGGGATACATGAGTGATGGTCTCTTTAAGTTGAATGTAATGACAGTTGTACCGAAAGTTGCTATGAATAAGAATAACACATCTTTTGCTTGTATTCTTGAGTCAAATTTATGGCATGGTAGATTAGGACATGTGAATTTTGATGCTTTGCGTAGATTAATTGGTTTAGATTATATACCAAAGTTTGAAATTAATCCTAATCATAAATGTGAAATTTGTGTAGAAGCGAAACTAACTAAGGCTCCATTTAAATCGGTTGAAAGAAAAACCGAACCTCTAGAATTAATTCATACCGATGTATGTGATCTAAAATTTATTCAAACTAGAGGAGGCAAAAAGTATTTCATAACATTTATCGATGATTGCACAAGATATTGTTATGTTTATTTACTTAGAAGTAAAGATGAAGCCTTAGAAATGTTCAAACTCTACAAAACAGAAGTTGAAAATCAACTTGGTAAAACCATTAAAATGGTTAGAAGTGATAGGGGTGGTGAATATGATGCACCATTAAATGAATTTTGTGCACAACATGGCATTATTCACCAAACTACAGCCCCTTATTCTCCACAGCAAAATGGAATTGCTGAAAGGAAGAATAGAACCCTAAAAGAAATGATGAATGCCATGTTACTAAGTTTAGGCTTACCACAGAACTTGTGGGGGGAAGCAATATTGTCTGCTAATTATGTTCTTAATAGAATACCCCACAAGAAAACCAAAAGCATTCCTTATGAATTGTGGAAAGGTCGACCACCTTCCTACAAATACTTAAAAGTGTGGGGGTGTTTGGCAAAAGTTGAAGTTCCTGTTCCTAAAAAGACTAAGATTGGACCAAAAACAGTAGATTGTATGTTTATTGGTTATACTCAAAATAGTAGTGCATATCGATTTCTGACTTATAAATCAGAAATACCTGATATAAATGTGAACACTATTATAGAGTCAAGGAATGCTGTGTTTTTTGAACATGTCTTTCCTTACAAGAAAGGACAGGAATTAAGTTCACAAAAAAGAACTTATGATTGTACACAAAGTCAAGAGACTAATGACAATCAAACACAAGAGACTAGTAATGGTCTCAACTAACAGGATTTAACTGATGATGAACCAAGAAGAAGTAAGAGAGCGAGAACATCAAAATCCTTTGGTCTAGATTTTCTGACATACTTGTTAGAAAATGAACCTCAAAGCTTTAAGGCAGCAATGACAGGTCCTGAAGCACCTTTGTGGAAAGAGGCTGTTAATAATGAAATTGAATCGATTATGCAAAATCATACTTGGGAATTGGTGGATCTTCCACCAGGTTCTAAACCTCTTGGATATAAATGGATATTCAAGAGAAAAATGAAAGCAGATGGTTCAATAGACAAGTATAAAGCAAGACTTGTAGTTAAAGGTTACAGACAAAAGGAAGGTTTGGATTATTTTGACACATATTCCCTTGTGACAAGAATAACATCCATTCGCATGCTTATTGCTATAGCAGCGTTGTTTAATTTAGAAATACATCAAATGGATGTTAAGACAGCTTTCTTAAACGGTGATCTAAATGAAGAGGTCTATATGGAACAACCCGAAGGGTTTGTAGTATCAGGGCAAGAAAAGAAAGTTTATCGACTTGTAAAATCCCTTTATGGATTAAAACAAGCACCTAAGCAATGGCATGAAAAATTTGACCATGCAATGCTTACTAATGGGTTTAAGATAAACGAATGTGACAAATGCGTCTATGTTAAAAGCACTGACCAAGGATATGTCATATTTTGTCTTTATGTGGATGACATGCTTATCATTGGAAGCAGTCAAAACATGATCAAATCAACTAAGCAAATGCTTAACAAAAGATTTGATATGAAAGATATGGGGGTCGCAGATGTTATATTAGGAATAAAAATTACTAAAACATCCGACGGATATGCATTATCTCAATCTCATTATATTGAGAAAATTCTTGATAAATTTATCAAGGATGATTTGAATTTAGCAAGAATACTTGTAGACATCAGTCTTTATTTATCGAAAAATAAAAGTGATGCAGTGTCTCAGTTAAAATACTCCCAAATCATTGGAAGTCTAATGTACCTAATGAATTGTACTCGTCGCTGATATAGCTTATGCTATTAGTAAATTGAGTAGGTACACTAGTAACCCTGGAGAAGACCATTGGAAAGCGATCATTCGAGTTCTTAGATATCTAAGATTTACTCGTGATCGTGGTTTGAACTTTACTCGATATCTAGCAGTACTCGAAGGTTATTGTGATGCCAATTGGATATCGGATACTAAAGATTCAAAATCCACTAGTGGATATGTCTTTACTCTAGGAAGCGCTGCTGTTTCTTGGAAGTCCACGAAACAAACTTGCATCGCACGATCCACAATGGAATCCGAGTTCATTGCTTTAGACAAAGCAGGTGAATAAGCAGAATGGCTTCGTCACTTCTTAGAAGACATTCCAATATGGCCAAAGCCTATGCCAGCTATTTGCATTCATTGTGATAGTCAATCTGCAATAGGCAGGGCACAGAATCACATATATAACGGTAAGTCACGACATATTCGTCGTTGACATAATACCGTAAGGCAATTGTTGTCAAACGGAATAATCTCAATAGATTATATAAAATTTAAAGAGAATATTGCGGATCCGTTAACAAAAGGTTTGACAAAAGAGCTAGTGTATAGTTCATCGAAGGGGATGGGATTAAAGCCTATTACATAAGAGTCATCATAATGGTAACCCTACTTATATGACTGGAGATCCAAGAACTAAGTTCAAAGGGACAACTAAGTTATGTATGGCTTGTCAGAAATCACCAAGGGATTAAAATTCTCTACCCATTCCTATGGTGAGAGTGATATCTGCAACATATGTTGTCTGCAGGGGCATAAGGATAAGCTTTGCTTTTAATGATTACTTATATCTTGATAAAGGCATAAAATCAAGACGAGTATAAGAAGATACTCACAATAGAATCACCTATATGAGTGTTGAACTGGGGGCCGGTTCTATGAGAATGAAAGAGGCTACATTCTCTAGAAATACTCATGAAAACCAGGAGCGTTCAAGGCCAAAATGAACACAACAGTGAGAACCACGATGTGTTAGAAGATATTTTGTGTGAAATCTATTGTCTTGGCTTACACAAACGGCTGAACAATTCAAGGCATTGCGTCCATTGGTTAGCCAGTAAGTTCGATAGGTTATCACTAAGGAAGGTTCAAGGCCGAAAACTACCTATCCTGATGCAAGATATTTTCGACTTATACTCTTTCGATAAATCTGCATATTGTTGCATTTTCGTTGTCATCAAATTCCATTCATGTGGGGGATTGTTGGAAATGGTTATAAATTCTGGGTAAAACCAGAATTTTATCCTAAGTTTGGTCTAATTTTTAGGTGGGCCCCGTGCGTCGATTTACGCGGGTCAAAGTGGTAATGCGTTCTATGCCGCGTTATGATTCACGTGGTATATTTGGTTGCTCAAAACCATTACCGAGTGAATGGGAAATTGAAGCCAAAGTATACTCCATGGAAATGGAGTTTTGGTGGAAAATCCTTAAAGGTATTGAATAAGGCTTGTCCCACATTGATTTGGTGGGAGGTTTTGAATGGGTTTATAAGGCATGGGTTTGGTACTTGGGGTGTGCCCCAAGGGGTACCCAAGTGTTTTAGAGGGAGAGGTTATGGGCAAAATGGGCTAGACCCATTGGACCCAAAAACCACCACACGCGCGCCCGCCGCCGCCGTCCGTCCGGTTGGTCGGGTTGGGGCTGGGCTTGGGCGCGGGTGCGTGGTGTGAGGTTGGGTTGGGCTTGTTCGGCCCAATACTAATCTTTTTGGGCAAAAAACATTTGAATTTAATTTTATTTTGTATAAAATAAAATCCAGAATTCAAATTAAACTGGAAATAAACTGGGTTTGGTTTTTTTTTGTACATCTAAACAGGGCCCTTCCCAAAATAAACTAGTTTGGTATTAACGCACACCCAAACAGGGCCCCTTCCCGTTATTTGCTATCTGTTTGAATTATAAACAGATTCAAATCTGTTTGAATTCAAAAACCAACAGGTATCATACCTGTTCAATTCAAAACCAAGAGTCACCTTCACATCTATAAATAGGACCACCCTCATTTGATGTAAAATTCACAAATTTTGTATTTCACCTCTGCTTATTCTATTCTTCATCTTGCTGCATTTTATTTCTGAAAGAAAGAGTGTAAACACTTAGTGTGTTCGTAAGGCAAACAATTTGTGGTGCTGCTATTGTTTGTGGTAAGATCATTTCATCCTGGGAGATAGACGTCCAAATTCTGAAAGCACCGTGGAGAGGACGAATCTGTCTTAAGGACACAGTGTCAAACACTGGACTTGATCAGAAAATAATTCGAAGAAATTAAATCAAGTAAGTTATTTAATTTATTTTCAGTGTTGTTTTTATTTAGTTAAATCAGATTTTAATTTTGTTTTAGTAACAAAATAAAATCTGTTGTTATTTATTTATTTATTATTTCGAGTTTGATTTTGGTAATCAAACAAATTCTCTCCTTTTCTTTATTTCTTAAAATTCTACTTGTTGTTTTGTACACAATAGAATTTAATCTATTTAAATACAGTGAAGATTGCCCAACATTTATCCCCCAAAGCTAACCAATGGACTTTAGCCCGTTTGAGCCCAAAAAGTTTCTTCACAATTCCAAAGAAAATCCAACTTAGCTGTAAGTGTCTCATAAAGTGGGCATAATGGTAGAGGTTTTGGGAAGGTGAAAATTCACTTATCCCACATTGGCGAAAGTTGAATACATTGATGAGTATTTATATCCTAAAGTTTTGCAAGGGTTTCGGCCCTTTGGGCATCTAAATTTTTTGAAGGAAGTGAGTTATGGATAAGTGGTGGATGGAATTGTGCCAAGACTATGGACCAAATTTGTTATTAAAAATTATCACACACACCCCACTGTTGCCCAGACTGGACTGGACCGCGTTTATCTACATGGGTCGTGGAACTTTGTTAAGCATGTGTTTGGGCTTGGGCCGGGTCATTGGCCCACAGCCCATATCCATTTTGGTGCACCCAGAGCTAGTGGCTCTTGGATTTCCATATGGTTGGGCAACCCCAATGGCACCCAGATTGGACTGAACCAGGTCTAGGTCCATGGGTCATGAAACTTTGTTAAGCTTGTTTTTGGGTATGGCCGGGTCATTGTCCCACAACCCATATCCATTTTGGTGCACCCAAAGCTAGTGGCTCTTGCATTTCCATAAGGTTGGGCAACTTTCTGCTCTCTTCATTTCACCCCATGTTCTCTTCCTCTCTCAAAGAGAAGAACGTACTCACAACTCACAGTAGGAATCTTCTATTTTGTTTATTTTTTATGTTCATGTCATCAAAATCGAATATGTTTAATCTTAATTATTTTACAACATTAGATAACAGTACTTGTGGTTCAAAATATATCAACAATATTAGATAGCCAGCAGTGCTGTAGGTGCATAGATACAAAATACAAAATGAAACAAAGATATCTCACAAAAGGTGTGTTGTGGAATATTTGTGTTTCATTCTTCATTTTGCACGTGTGCTTAGTTTTAGGGTTTTCAAGTTGTCATCTCAATTTGAGAGAGCGTTTGGACTTGATACGCTCATTTTAGGACCGATTTTGGTGATCTAAACTGGTTCACTTTTTAAAACTCGTTAAGTAGAATATTCATATAAAAAATCAAGATAATTGGACATCAGTAACTGTATGTTTGACTAATATTTGTTTTTAAAAAATAGAAGACAAATATAATCTCAATAATAGCTATTCAGTTTTTGTAATACAAATTTGATTCAAATATATAGCTATTGATGTCTGATCATTTTTATTTTTTGCATAAATATTCCTCTCAATAAATCTTAAAAAATGAACTATTTGAATCACCGAAATCGATCAAAAAATGGGTCTGTAAAACCCAAATGCTCTCACAAATTGAATGGCTAACTTGAAAGAAACTCTTAATTTTATTGTTGGATAACAATAGCGTGGGATCCAGACCCCAAAATTCTGTGTCCATCTATCCCACCCTATATCCAAAGTCCTTAATTAATTTGCCATGCGAAAAGACCTTTAGACTGGGACCAAGATCTTGGGGGACGGATCACTGCACATGTTATTAGAGCTGTTGGGTGCGTTGAAACTACACACCCACATTTAACATCTTAACAACCACCCAACGACCAACATGCCTCCAACCTACTTAGAAGCAATTCCCTATAAAAACAATCTACCAACATCACATGTGCACATGAAAAAACCAAACAAAACCTTGAGAGTCATCATCATCATCCACAACAATACAACATTAATTGATTACCTAAAATAGCAATTGAAGAGTTTTACAAAGTCATGTTTTACCACTAACCAAATCCATTATCCATAAATTAAACACATTACAGAACTAAACAAATTCTCTCACTCTCTCTAAAGCTACATTAAAAAAAAAAAAAAAAAACCAAAAACTCTTCCTCCTTCCATTATCATCTTCCTAGTTGGAGGTCAAATGATTATGATGCTGGCAACAAGGATGAATTCCCTTAATGGGTTTTGTGGTTATCTGCTCTCGGACTACTCCCAGCACTGCTGTTCGAAAGTGACCGAAATGTCATCTTCTGCAGGACTCCTGTAGGAGATGATGCTAACTGGGGGCTAGGGTTGGTGTCCCAACCCCTGGTCATAAGGTTAAGAGCCGATGAGCTCTTACAATCACCTCCACTGCTGTTGTTAGTGCTATGCAATACCTCTCTAAGAGGTCCACCCAGTGAATTTTCCCACGATATAGGTATCCAATTCACTTGCCTTTGGTTTGGTTCACCCACTACACTGCCCACTCTCAAACCCATCTCAAGCTCTCGGGACCATCTCTGTGGTGAGAGAGCAAGTTTTTCATTAGAGGGATCAGAGGAGGCAGCCACAGGGATTGAAATTGATAGTTGGGTCCTGTCTGCCTGTAGATCGACATTGGGCCATGAAACGGCAGAGCGATGATGACGATCAGTGTGGTTTTTAGGCCAGTCGTCCATGAATTGACGAACTACTGAATGTTGTGAGCCGTTTTCACGATCATTGAGGTCTTGGGAGGAACCATAGTTTCTGCAGCTGATGTGGGAAGAGTTTTTATGCAAAGGGTTAAGCAAGGAGTCGGAGCAAACGAGTCCAAATTCAGATCGGGAGGATTCACCATATGGGTTCTGCTGCTGCTTTGGAATGCAATATTGGTTCTCTTTTAGGCCAATTGCAGGAGATAACATGCATAGGTCTGTTGCAGCTTGACTTCTCTCCCCCACATTCTCTTTGTTCAGAAAAAGCCTGTGTTATCATAATAGAAATAAGGAAAAGAAACAACCAATCAGTCCATGTTAACATACATATTTTATCGTCATTTGGAAGTTCTACAAACATAAACCAACGGTGTACTTGAGAAGGAATATAAAGCTGCAAAAGGTGTATGCCAAACACATAATTGGACACTGAAAACAAATTCATGAATAAGACTTTCGAGGAGTGAGCTTTACCAACAAATCTTGTAAAATTTTGTCCATCCATGTACTTGTTGGGAAGGAAAATCTATGCATGAAGAGAGTAAAACCACACACGATTCAACTATGATTGTAAACAAGCGGATCTAGCTAAGTAATCAGTTCAAATTTAGTTTAAAAACTTAACTAGCTTAAAAAATATGTTTCAAGCTTTATATATTTATTTTTGAGCTAATGTCAAACAAGTTTTAAACAAATCAAGCAAGTCCAAGCCAAACTCAGAAATTAACTGATTTCAAAATTTGTTTCAAATTGATTTGTTTACCTAACGAGTTGATCTCAAACCAATTTTTAACCAGCTGAACATGACTTGGGCAATTACATGCCGAAATATGATAAGAAGCGTTTTATTCACCTGTCATTAGCTGCACCAGTCTGCAAATTCTTGAGTTGAGGATGGTGGGAGAGGCTGTCAGGCACCACCGATGCAGTCATAGAGGAAGCCATCGGCATGAGCTTTGAGGTGGTGTTAGTGGTGGTGGGTCCGGAGACGGAATGGCCAGTTTGGCCTTCCACAGGCTTTCTTGAACGATGGCGGCCCCTGTTCATGTGCCGCTCACAATACTTCTGATCCGCAACTGCATCTCTCGAGCACCGCCATTTCTTCCCATCAGTCCGACGACACCTTCCTGGCTCAGGATCGGTGGTGTTGGAGAATCCCAGACGGAAAGCACCCCATCCAACTACCAAACATACAACAAAATATGGACACAATCAATTTAACAAACACACACAAGACATTGAACACCTGTGTTCTAAACCCTTCCAAGCCCAACTCTAGTGCTGGGGTGAGTCTGGCTTATGCACAAATTTTGGATTTATGGAAGATTATCACCTATAATGAACTCAGTACTTGGTCAACAAACCTATATCGAAACCACTAGAAGCATATATATGGGGATTTTTTATTTTTTATTTTTTTTTGAAAAATGGGGTATATAGCACCTAAAAACACTGAACTACACATGATTAGTGGAACTTGAAACTGATAGATAATTGATTCCCCATCTTCATGTATACAATATTAGAGAGAGAGAGCTTACACCCAATATCCAAGGACGGACCAGGATTTCAAATAAATTTTTTTACCATATCCGTAAGTACACATGTATAATATGATATATAAATTATATCTATTCACAAAAAAATTCAAATACCATAGAAGCAATTTCTAATAAGATGAAAAAGTCTTTTTCGGTGTAAAATAAAAAAAGAATGCAAGATGAGATAAGAATGAGATATGTCTTTTTTATACTGAGGCCATTTTATGTATATAATGAGATATATTATTTTAAAATACCATGACAAATCTTATTTTTCACAAAAATAGGTGGCCATGACCCCCATAGTCTTGTTCTACTTCTGTCCCTGCCAATATCAAGTGTGGCAGTCTTTGCATCAGACATACATGGTCAAGAAAAAGTCTAGAAACATACAAACCGATCACATATCCTAACAAAACCCTGTTATGTGATTGATGGCCTCCCAAATCCCCTATTCAACTATACCAAAATACTCACAACCACTATTAAATCATGTGAAAATCTCGAAATGTGAGACATGACAAGGGAACAAAAGGATTTGAAACAGAGGATCAGTGCAGATATACATCAATTTATTTGGCAAAAAATAAACCATTAATAAATGTAGTTAAGTGGTAATATTTGGATAGTGAGAAAGAGATCAAACTTACAAGTAGTGGGTACTAGATGTCCTCCTGAAAAGCCAGAGAAACCAGCAGAATCAAGGGCTTTTTTGATAGGAATGAGAAGATTAGAAGGAATAGGGACATTGGCAGTAATGTATTTGTAGATGAGGGCCTGTTGTTCTAACTCCATCCATTGTGATGGAGTAAATGGGCCTCTCACCACTGTTAATCCCCCATGCATATTTGCACCATTCATGCCTCCACACCCATACCCTGTAACTCAATAACCAAAAGATTCAGCTTTAAAATATGTGAGAGAAACATTAAGGTTGTGTTTGGATTGAATGTGAAAAAAAATTGGAAAAAAGCAAAGTTAAGTGTATGAAGTAAAAATTAAATAAATAATAATAACTTTGTCTGCAGCTTCTACAAACAAATTTTTAACAATTACTAGAACCATTTACTGCTAACTTCAGTCTACTGTGTCAAGTGTACAGAAAAATCAGAGTATGGAAATGGGATAAGAAAGGAAAAGTGTATTAGTAGAAATTAAAATTTGACCTTTTACTTTCCATTTTTCTTCACTCCACAAATTCATCCAAACACAACATAAAAAATAAAAATAAAAAGAGAAACAACGATTTTGTCAGTAGCTTCATACAAGTTACATAAAAAATATTTATAAAAAAAAAAAAAAAAATCATCAAGCCTTTGAACAATTATCAAAACTATTTACTGGTAGCTTCAGAGTCGACTATATGCGTAGAGGAAAAATTTGAGTATAGAAAGGGATATGGCAAGAAACTCAAAATTTAAAACTTGTCTGCAACATTTAAGGAGGCTACACCAATAATAGATTTCTTGTCTCTCATATGACAAGAAAACAAAGTAGAAGTGAGAGAAAGTGAAAAAGAAATCAAAAGCAAGATGGGTCTAATCTATTATTCCTCCTATCTTTTGCTTATTTTTTTTTCTTCATTTGTACTCAACAGCTTCTACTTTATGGAAAACATTACCAACAATTTGGGTTTTTATATATATATATATATATATTTTTTTTTTGACAAGACTCAAAAGCCAATACATCTTTATATTTTACATGAAAAGACCATCCGACCAGTACTGGGAATCAAAACCCAAATGTTTCCTTAATCACAAGTGTGTTGGAAACTTTATTCTATCTAATTTTCGTCTCACACATATACCATCTCCCTTTTCCCAGCTTAACAAGCAAATATGAGAGATACCCATTACCCCAGAGTCATTTTTACTCCCCCAAAATTAGAAACTTTTAAGATATATCACTTTCAATCCCTCATTTATATAAATATATATATATATTCTCTGAATACCCCCACATAGCTAAAAAGCCTTAAAAAAATGGTCAATGTTATTACCTGTTGTATCTCTACCATAAGTAGTAGTAGGAATTGATGAGTGGTGTTGATACTGAAAATAAGGCAATGCCACAGCTTGTGAGTTGGGTGAAGAGAAGCTGAGCATTTGCTGACCATCAGAGCTATTAGATCTCAACAAAGGACTTCTCAGCAATGCTGCCTTGGAAGCTGAGAAGTCATCTTCGCTAGTAGTAGTCTTGGCCACTTTTAAGCAGCTGCTTCTCCAGTCATCTTCTTCTTCAGGCCTTTCTTGCTTATTGAGAAGCCATGATCCGTACAGCTTTTGCTTATTGGTGTGAGGAGGAGCATCTGAAGAAAAAGAGGTATATGGGTCTGAACCACCACCCACAAACCCATCTTCCAAACCCACCATTAGCATACCACCAGCACCAAGATCCATCAAGAAATCAGCCTACTACTGAACCACTGGAGAGAGAAAATGAAGAAGCATTTGGGTTGGGTGGCCATTCATCTACAGAAGTAGAGTGAGGAGGGCTCAAGGTGTTGTGCTGGAGGGAGGACCATTTTAAAGGGTTGGGTGTGTAGGTGTGATAGGAATGGTTAAGCGGAGATGAGAAAGAAAGCTTTGCTTAGGGGAGGGGAGCAGCTGTTTGTGAAACAAAAATAATTGGAGAGAGAGAGAGAGACTGGTGTAACCTACGCTACAAAAAAAAGATACAAATTTTTTTTTTTTTACTTTTTTAAAATTTTCATAATTTACTTTTCGAAAAATTCTATTTTTTTATTTTTTATTTTTGTTAAATTTTTTAATATTTTTTTTTATGTTTTTTTAATTTTTAAACGTATCTAATATAAATATATTTAAAAAATATAACATTTATGATTTTTAAATTTTTTTTACTAAATACTAAAAATATAAAAAAATAAATAAAAATTCAATATATTTTTTGTATTTTTGTATATTTATTAATTTTTTAAAATATTTTTTTACAAATATTTTACTAATTAGATACATCTAAATAATGTGCATCTAAAAAAGTAAAAAAAAAAAAAAAGCTTAAAATTTTAAAAAATATTCACTAAAAAAAATACAAAAAATAAAAAACTCTATTTTTAAAAAACTGAATTCAGAAAACTGAAACCAAACATACTGAATGCTATTATCGTATTGTTTAGAAATTTGATTATTTTAATTAGTTTTTAAAATTTTTTTTGATTATTTTATGAGATAAAAAAAAAAAGTTATATTAGGGATAATTTGTAAAATTTGAATTTTTTAGTTGAATAAATGATTGTGAAAAAAATAAAATAATTGATTAATGTGTAGAATGTAATATTTTATTTTATTGACTATTGTAATTTTTTTTTTTTATCTTTATTAAATATTTTAACTTAAAAAAATTGTTCAGAACATGCCTATATGTGAAATATTTTAATAGTAATATTACAAATTCATACTTAACTATTCAAGAATGAACTATAATTATTTTATAGTTCAAATTTATTCCATACATAAACCTTATACCACACAAATTTAATTTCAACCACAGAATCCCTTTCAGAATAAATTCCAAATAATTAAAGTGCAATTCATAGCATTTTTCATATTTTAAAGGGTTTAATATATTTTTTTACAGACACATATACGGATCATAACACACATGGATACACGTATTTTTTCTCTAAACAAAAATAAATAAATAAAATCATTTAAAAAAAAAAAAAAAAAACCTTATCTCAATATAGATATTTGTGTTTGCTATCTTAGAAATGCTTTAGATCAATTTTTTTTTTTCAAATAATATAGGGTAAATTACGAATACACCTCTGAAGTTTGCTCAAAATACAGATTGTTCCTTATAATTTGAAAAATTACAAATACTCCCATGTCAAAAAAAATTATTGAATATAATTAACTGAAAAAATAAAATTTATAACTGTTTTTCTATACAATAATAAAATGAGAAAATTATTGAAAAGTCAAATCTAAGGAAGGTATGAGGCGTTTGTAACACTTCTGAAAGATCCTTGATTGCTTGAGCAGCGGGACTACCGCTTGAGCAGTCTATTGGGACTCCTAGTACTTTATTTTACAGTCTGAGATACTGGGAGTTTGTTTTCTTCACTTGAGCATATGTTTTACCGCTTGAGCAGTCTTATATCTCCCACGCTCGTTTCATCACTTGAGTGATCTGTTTGAAATCAGTCATTTAAAAGTCACTTTTGGCTCAATTTTCCGCACTTCTCACTCTTTCTCTCTCTGTCTCCCCCTCCCTCTCCCTCCCTTTGGCCATTTTTAAGCTTCCAAGCTCATTAACCCTCAATTTCATCCACTTTTAACCACCTTTGACCCCTAGTTTCATATACCAAATGTAAAGCACAGTAAAATCTTTCTTTTATCCAAGCAGTTCGTCTTTTCGTCGTTGGTGAATTTTTGAGTTTTCTCCTTTTCACTTTGTGAAGTAGAGATTTCTTTGACGCTCTTCAATACAATCTTATAAATAGATATGTGGTGTTTTCTATTGTATGAAAAATGTGATTTTGCGAAGAGATTTTAGAAATGCAGGCAGATGGTGGTTAGGGTTTTAAATAAAAAGAGTAAGCCTTATATTTTAGTATTGATTATGAGAAATTGGTGTCAATAGAACATAATTATGATGATGGAGATAAAAAGCCCTATTAGACATATTGTATTTTGATGATTGTTTTTTATTTTGTTTTGATTTATTTGGAAGATTAAAATAGATTAAATTCTTATGATTTATTCCATGATATTTTGATCCTTGTTTATATACTAATTATGTCATTTGGAGGTTCTAAATGAGGCTTAAACAGGTACCAAATCAGTGCACCAGAGCAGCAGCAAAACACAGGAGGCCAAAACTGACACAAGGCGGTCGACTGGCCAGACGACCGGCCGGTTGACTGATCAGGCCAAATTTTGGCAATTTTCTTTTGCAGCTTTAGGCAGGCTTGGACGACCGGACAGATGTCCAGTTAGGGCATTTCGGCCCAATTTCATTCCAGTTCAGTTCTATTTCACTTCGGACGTCAAACCACAGTATGCTTGACGACCGCGAATAACAACCTTGACGACTGGGACTTTATGGGACATCCGGGCGGACGACCCACAGACACAGAACTTCACTTGGGACATTTGGGCGGACGTCCACTGTGCAGAGAACTGTTATATATAACAGATGCTGAGAAGAAAAAACAAAGGTTTTTCATTAGATGATCCATCACTCAAAGGGCAAAACGTCAGTGAATATCTATATAATGATTTATATATTATTCTCAGCCATCACCAACCTATCTCTTCAACTGGAAGAAAAGAATGGGCATTGTTAGAAGAATAGAAGAATAGAGCACTCAAATCTGTATTATATATAGAGCTCTAAACAAGCAGCTGAGACAAATAGCTGATACAGAAGAGATACAACGTGCTATACACAATTCTCAATCTTTCATCATTCTCATCTTTCTCTATTCTCTGAAGTGTTCTTCAACTGAGATTTCTTTCTCCTTCAGAAAATATACAAAGCCTTTAGCCTTAAACATATATTCTTGTGAGAGGATTTACAGAATACTTTGAGCTTCAATATTGTATATCTATCTTTGAGAGATTAATTTTGTAACTTTCTTTGAAAGAAAAAACATCTTCATTTCAATCTTGTAAGAGTGTAGTCCACTCAGGTTTCTTGACTCTTTGAGTGTCAATGAGAATCACCTAAGAAGTGCAAGGGTTTGGACTTGGAAAGTCTCTGGAAAATCTGTGGAGGATTACTCTATTTGTGTAGAGATTGCTAGCACCCCTGTGAAGCTAAAAGATAGTGAAAAATCTTAAGTGAAGCTTGAGGAGTAAATGTTGGCTTGGTTGAAACTGAACCACTATAAATCTGTTTGCCTCCTCTTTCCTAATCTCTTTTATTTTCTTTACTGATGTAACTATCTGATATACTCACTGTGTTGATTTTGTCATTGCTATATCTGTTAGAGTAATTTTTGTTTCTATGCTAATCATCTAATCTCTTCAACTATATAGCTATCTAATATTTTGTGCTATCTACCTCACTTGACAAACTTCTCTGTGTTAACTATACTTCACTAATATAGCTGACAGAGTATTTGTTGTTGTTGTGCTAATCATCAAATCTCATCATTCACCTTATATAGCTATCTGATGTTTATCTTTCATTGAGTGTTAGAGTTATAATTGCTTATTTATCTATATCACAATCTGTTAAGTCAAAAATCAGTCACTGATATTTTCTCTTTGTGATTAATCAAGTTATCTTCCTTTATTAGCTACATATCTATTGCTTGTTCATCTTAATCTTCTAAACATCTTATTAATATTTTGCTTTACTAGTTGTAATTTTTATTGGGGTATTAGTATTTTATTTTATTTATTTATTTATTTTTTTTTGTAGAAACCTAATTCACTCCCCTCTTAGGTTGTCTTTTGGGTAACAATTGGTATCCGAGTCTAGACTCTTGCTTAGATTTAACCATCTGAGAGTTTTCGATCCACGGCAATCATAGCTAGTACTAGCACTGTTGAAGGTCAAGCCACCAATATGCCACCCTTGTTTGATGGAAATAATTATAGCCATTAGAAGGATAAGATGATCCTATATCTTCAAGCCACCAATTATGCTATGCGGATTATAGTCACCAATGGTCCCAAAATCCCTACCAAATTAGTGAACAACATTAGTGTGCCTAAAACTGAAGATGAATGTGATAAGAGGGATCATAGATTGTTGCAAGCCAATGCCAAAGCAAAACTCATCCTTGTATGTGGTTTAGACTCTGAGGAGTATAATAGAATATCTAGTTGTGACAAACTTGAAGTTACTTATGAAGGCACCAACCAAGTTAAAGAATCTCATATTGATATGCTTGTTCACAGTTATGAATTGTTTAAAATGAAATCTAATGAATCTATTTCAAGCATGTTTACTAGATTTACTGAAATTGAATTTTTTTTTGAAATCTCTTGGCAAAACATATACTAACAGTGAGTTAGTTAGAAAAATTCTTAGGTGTTTACCAAAGAATTGGAAGGCTAAAGTCACAGCCATTATTGAAGCAAAGAACCTTTCAACTCTTGAATTAGATAAGCTCATGGGTTCTCTAATGACTCATGAAATCACTATGAACGGACATGAGAATGATGAGGACAAAAAGAAGAATGGAATTGCATTCAAAGTCTCATCCCATGAAGAAGAAAATGAGGATTCTAGTGAAGATAAATGATATGCTATATTTAGTAGAAATCTCAAAAAGTACTACAAAAAGAGCAATCATGGAGGAAGAAGTCCCTTTAAGAAAGATTATAATAAAGATGACATCCAAAAGAAAGAAGTCATCATTTGCTATGAGTGCAAGAATCTGGGACACATCAAGATGGATTGTCCAAAATTGAAGAAACTTGGAAAAGACTACAAAAGGAACAAGAAGACCATAATAGTAGCTTGGGGAGAAAGTAATGATGATAGTTCAAATGATGAAGTTGAAAATGATGAAGTAGTCAACCTTTGTCTAATGGCTCTTAGAGATGAAGAAACCACTCAAGATGAGGTAACTGTTAATTATGAAGAACTTAAGAGTGCTTTCAATGAATTACGTGATGAGTTCAGAAAGTAATGTGCCAAAAATAATGTGTTAAAGAAATTAGTTGCATCTTTATCTAGCATGTGGATGAATTGAAGAAAAAAAAACTTTGCTTTGAAAAATGACCTCAATACCATTTCTAGTGAGAAAATTATTTTAAAAAACAGTGTTGATGATTTGAATAAAACTCTTGAAAATTTTGTAAAAGGAAGAGATAATCTCAACAAGCATTCTGGTAATCAAAGATGTATTTTTGATAAGGCAGGCATTGGATATGACCCTATTAAGAAACAAAAGAAACTCAACACAATTTTTGAAAAAGGACCTCCCATTACGCACCCTCATATTACATTTCATTTTTGTAAGAAGAGAGGTCATTATATATCTTGTCCATTCAAAAAGAATATGAACATGGGGATTAAAAAAATTTGGATTGCAAAAGGTACTAATCATACTAACAAGGAGGACCCAAGAAATCATGGGTACCAAAATCCAACATTTGATTGTCTTAGTATAGGTACGCCTGAAGTCCAAAGTTAAAGAAGGAAGGTGGTACCTTGATAGTGAATGCTCTAGACACATGACTGGAGACAAATCATTCTTCACTACCCTATTATCCAAAGATGGAGGATTTGTCACTTTTAGAGACAACAAGAAAGGAAAAATCATTAGTATTGGTGGCATCAGTATCTTTCCTAACCCTTCTATTGAAAATGTTCTCCTTGTAGATGGACTTAAGCATAATTTATTTAGTATTAGCCAATTATTTGATAAGGGCAATAGAGTTATTTTTGATAAATCTCATTGCACAATTGAAAGGACAATTGATCACAAAGCACTATTTGTTAGAAATCGCCTTCACAATGTTTATATTTTTCATCTCAATGATCTATATGCTAGTCCTAGTAATATAGTAATTGGTTATGGCATAGAAGACTTGGTTATGCTCGTATGGATTTAATTGCTAAACTTTTGAGAAATGATTTGGTAGTTGGACTTCCAAAAATTAAATTTGAAAAAGACCAACTTTTTGGTGCTTGTCAACAAGGAAAACAAACCAAAACATCTTTCAAATTAAAATCCCATATTTCCATCACTAGACCTTTACAATTATTGCATACGGATTTATTTGGTCCCTCAAGGACATCTAGTCTTGGTGGTAAACATTATTGTCTTGTTGTTGTTGATGATTTTTCAAGATTTACTTGGGTTATGTTTTTGACACAGAAAGATAAAACCTTTTCTTCTTTCACAAAACTTTGTCACAAAATTCAAAATGAAAAAGGCTTTCTTATTTCTAATATTCAAACTGACCATGGTAAAGAACTTGAAAATGAAAATTTTGAATTGTTTTGTGAAGAGCATGGAATTGGAGATAATTTTTCAGCATCTAGAACTCCTCAACAAAATGGTGTAGTAGAAAGGAAGAATAGAACCTTAGGGTCATGTTTGTTTGGCGGATTAGGTTGGATGGGATTATAAGTACGGTGGGATTGGGTGAGGGGATTAGTAATGTGGTGGTATTAGATTGGAGATATAAGATAAAGAGTGTTTGTTTATACACCACTAGATTAGTAATACCATAGCAATTATTTTTGTTTGTTTGGTTATTTTTAAATGGGATTAATATGTGAAATTTCATAAATGCCCTTTTTCAATTGACAATAAAATCTGGGCAAAGGCCAAACTAACAAATGCATGAAGAATAAAATCTGGGCAAGTTAAATGTTAAACCTAGCTACCAAATATGATCATGGCTTTCTTATTATAATTTGCTTGACCAAATGATAAATAAGCATCGGTAAACGTGCCAAAATTTGAACCTATAAAATTAACTTGTGCAAAATCAAAATAAATTAAATATTAAATAATGCAAATGCATGTTATATAGGAAAAAATTATCATCTTGATGTATAGACAAAAATCACCATCTTCTAAGAGAGAGAGAACAATAATATTCACCACTAAAAACATATATTCATTTATAACATAGTCTAGCAAGATGTCCAAAATATATGAAATTGATTGTTCCCATACTTACAAAAAGGTGAGCCTTTTCTCTCACAGCTTGGGATATGAAAATTTCATAGCATTCCAGGTAAGTCCATAATAACCTAGTGTTGTTGACAATTTCCATGTGAAATTATGCACCATATTGTGCCTTCCTAGGGGTCATTTGCTGAAGTCATATTACACAATCATTGAGGACCATCATACAACTAATTCAAAAGGGCCATCATACAGATAATATATTACATATTAAAAAAGACCATCATATAGCTAATTCCATACTCAAATAATAGACCCTTCCAACAGCATACAAACCCACTCCATTTTGTCATCCTCCTCTAGACTGAAGAACAAATCAAACCGCTCCTCATCTTTGACTATCATTGATGCTACCTTCAACCTTTGGCCAGTACTTATTGGTAGTTTCAAGAGTTCTGTATTGACTAACCTCCTTTGCTAGGATAGGTCATGTGAATACCCTATCTTATGAGCTATCTCTACCATCTTACTATTAGTATTTTCAAAGAATGCTCCAAAAGTAACAACCATCTTAGACAGTCCTTGGGAAATCCCCGCAATAGGTCTGACTCACTTTTTCTCGGCTTTAGACAAGTCAGAAGGTTTAGATGAGTCACGATATTTGGTTGTATTACCTGAATGTGACATTGAATAATCAATGTCAATTTCATTAAACCAGAATTGTTCCACTGGGGACTCAACTCCTTTTTCTCCAGTTGCTTCCTCATTCTCTATGGCTATAACTAAATCAGTTGGGCCTCCAACTAACTCACCAGTGGCCCTATCCTTGCTAAAGAAAATAAGCCAATCTTCATAATATGGAAATAGCTTGTTTCTCATTCCTTTTACGTCCGGCAATTTCTTCACAAGTGAGTTTTAAACTATCACAATTCATAGTTTACTAAGCAAAAACCAATAAATTCAAGTTTAAAAAAGCAAACAAATAGAAATTATTTATACACTAACATAGTTTGACCAAACATCATCACTATCGACAAGGACTATCTTCTTACAATCATCCCAGCCAAAACCACTAGCATTCACCATATCATAGAGAGTTCTATATTGTTTCCTCCATAGCTTAATCTTTGGTTCTATATGAGGAGAGGCTTGGAGATCAGTTCCAACAAATGCTAGTAAGATTTTCTTCTCACATTCATTGTAGAAGCTTGGCCTAAATTGGTTATTATCATGCTTCCACTTAGGATCGCTTAAGAATACATCCTTCATAGCCCCAATGAGGAAATCCTTCTCACTCTTGTTCCAAAACCTGCAAGTTGCTTTTGCATTGTTCTTTGATTTTTTGTTACCTGTGTTATCCATACCTATATGTATATCATAACATCAACATCTCTCATAAATAACAAAGCAACATAAACAATACCTATTACAAATTCCAAAATAAAAATTTTCAAATATTTCAATTGCATGTCTTATATTAAACATCCAATAACAAGAAAAAAGTTTCATAAGACAATATTTAACAAAATAATATTCATTACAAATACCACAAGCAATATTTTCAAATAGTTGAATTACATGTCTTCTAGTGAACATCCAATAATAAATATAAAAGGTTTCATACAACAATATTTAACAAAAAATATTTCACCATTTATAGGTTATTTCCCTAGCCTCTGCTTGCTTGCCATTCATTAAACATTTGGTTTGCCAAAGCAGTTCTCCAATCACTCCATTGATCAGATGTATCCGTAACGTCAATGAATTCATCCCTTAATTTAGTTGGATAAGGAATTTGGGGATCATTTTCCTCATCATCAAGTGGATCCATGGGCATTTCATGTTTTATGAGGTTGTGGAGAAGGCAACATGCGGTAATAATGTAGAATTGAGTCTTGATTGGAAAATAACAATAGGTCCTCAAAATTTCCCACCTCATTTTAAGTAACCCAAAACATCTCTCAATGAAATTACGAGCAGAAGAGTGTTTCATGTTAAAAAACTCTTCTGGAGTTATGGGAGCACCCCCTCTCTCCATGTGGAAAGGTGGTAACGCTGTCCTCTATAAGGTGCAAGAAAACCCTCCCCATTTGTGTAACCTGCATCTACGAGATAGTAGTAGTTTGTAATTATATAAAATAATTTCATTACGTAAGTAAGAAATTTTTAAGTTATAGAAATATATGCTATTTATATAAGGATTTATAATTATCATACCAATGGGCACTTTCAACCCATTTGGTCTACTGATTGTATCTTTAAGTATCCTAAAATCAGAAGCAGACCCTTCCCATCTAGGCAAGACATATATGAATTGCATGTCTTGGGAGCACACACCTAATACATTTGTGGCAATTTCTCCATTTCGTATTCTATACCTTGGTTTGCCTACTGCTGGGGCATAAACCTTAACATAGGTTCCATCTAAGGCTCCAAGACAATTCTAACAATAAAAAAATAATATAGAAATTAACATATTTCAAAAAAAAAATAAAAAATAAAATGTATTGCCTAAATCAATTTGCAAATGAGTTATAGCTGAAACCACCTCCATCTATTATCTGTGCAAGTAGCCTTAAGAATATCATTGAAGTACTTACTAACTATTTGACCACTCCACATGAAATTAAATTTGATTTTGCGGTTCTTAGAATGATGTGCAAGGACATTCAAGAACATAGCTACTTGCTCTTTTAAGACAACATATTTAGAATCTCTCAATCTAGTATTTTGTACTAATCCACACAACAACATGAATGATGGCCTATTCATTTGTAGCATATCATGACAACTTACTTCACTATTTCTGACCAACCTATTCAAATGGTCAATTTGTGTCCTATATGGATGAGATGATCTATACAATTGCAACCTAGTTTTGTTTGTCTCCAAGGCCGCATGTAACATTACCATGTACACAACATATGCATAATTAATGGATGCAACATATGTTAAAGGGATACAAATGCATGACTGAGGTCCTTCTTCCCTTTTGTAATAGGATAATTATTATCCATCTACACACATAATAAAACATTGAATCAAACAATATAAAACCAAAATCAGCACCATAACAAAAAAAAAATAAAAATGAATATACATATATGCTAGTATTGAGGGAAAGCACAAGTAATTTGTGGCTAATTGAATTACTTTACCATGAGATCATACTAACCACAAGATTGTAATTAGCAATCTATAATAAGCATATTAGTACTTTGGTTGAAAAGATCCTGGTGTACTTTGGTTGTCATTGCCTAAATACATTGTGTGAAAAGAATAATTTCTAATTTCTAATAAGCTTTGAACTATATTTGTAAGCCCAAAAATGCATAACAATTTAAAAAGAAAGATTAAAAAATATACACAGAGGTGGTTCCCATCAATTACATAAAACATTGGAGAAAGTCAATAATTGGCCAATATGTACATCAATTTGCCAAATACATAAATTTTGTCATCATTAATGTGTTTCTACAATAGAGAAAGAGATACAAAATTAAGGATTTTGATTATGTAAAAAGGAACACAAAATCAACATGAGACTGATGGAAACACCAGCTTCTTTCACCCATCGAACTCCATTAACGTGAAAGAAATATTTAATGATATCAAATCTACACTATTTTTGATAAACATACAAACAGCAAACATGCACCAATTAATCTTCCATTACCAACCAATATAAAAGAATAAAGAAAACGGTTACAAATGTAGAAGACCTATAATAGATCCAGGTGCAACCCATAACAAATAATGGAAAATTGACACAATCAAGTAAAATCTTTAAACATATATCACAAAGAAGAATAAAAGCCTCCAAAACAGAACCACCAAATATCATCTTCCAAAAACCATTACAGAGAGTTTCTATAATAAAATTGAGAATGAACTTACCCCTTGCTTTTCAAAAAAAAAATATACATTTGTTGTTTACTAAAAATAATTGACAAGTAGAAGCACAATCAATACCTCTTGAAGAGAGAGAGAGAGAGAGAGAGAGAGAGAGAGAGAGAGATTTATAATCGTTGTTTTAATTTGAAAAAACAACAAATTGAGGCAGAGATTTAAAAATTTTTCTTTTATCTGTGATTGAAAATACATAAACAACAAATTGAGGCAGAGATTTTAAAATTTTTCTTTTATTTATGATTGAAAATACATAAACAACAAATTGAGGCAGAGTTTTATAATTTTTCTTACTCCTGTGTTCTTTGAGGTTGAAAACATATCCAAACTTGTATATATAATTATTAACAAAAATATGTGATTCATAATAGAGATTTATTTATTTATTTTTAATATTTAACTTTTTCATATGGCTTGAAGAAAAAGAGAAAGTGACCATGTTCTATACATGTTTGTGTTTAGATCATCCAAGCATTTGGCAACTTTGAAAGCTAAACAAGACTACTGGGTTTATTGTTCTAGTTACATGGATGATATGATAAGATCTATTGGGCAAGAATTTTTTAGAAGTTTTGTTAGAGTGAAATTTACATAACAAAACAAAGAAGACCCAAAAAAGAATTGATGAAAAAAATCCTTCAAAAATCCCAAAAATTGGACTCATAATTGCAATACACACTCCATCAACCCACAATCCATGCATAAAAACCATTGAAACATCAACTAGTAAAAAAAAAAAAACCTAACCATCACATGTATATCAATGGAGAAGAGAAGGGAAGATAATTTTTTTACAAAATTAGGTATTACCGTAATTGATTGTTGATCTGATGTTCTTGTCGGTCATGATTTCCCGTCGTTTCCTTGTTGCCATAGATGTGTCTTTCCCGTTATTTCCTTGTTGCCACACACATACGCATATATATAGGCAACAATTGAAGGCAAAAGTGTATTCCAATCTCTAAGCCAGGGGGTCGATTTTTCAATCCTAGCTCATCTGAGGGAAAGGTAATCTGACTGGGTGTGGGAGTAATACTCTAGGTGGAGTAGCAGTCCCACTCAATAAGGAAGTAAACAAAAAAGTTATTATGGGACCCACTTCATTACTACCTCAATCCTACACTCTAATCAGCAAAACAAACATGACCTAGAAGAAATGAGTAGAACAATGCTTTGCAAAAATAATCTTTCTAAATATTTTTGGGCCGAGGCCATTCAAACCACTTGCTATATTTTAAATCATGCATTGATTAGATCTATTCTAAAAAAGACTCCTTATGAACTTTGGAATGGTAGAAAACCCAACATTAGCCACTTGTATGTATTTGGTTGTAAATGTTATGTGCACAATAATCGTAAAGACAACTTGGGTAAATTTGATTCAAAATTCGATGAAGCAATTTTTCTCGGCTATTGCTTAACTAGCAAAACTTGTCGTATTTTAATAAAAGAACTCTTGTTGTTGAAGAATCTATATATGTGGCATTTGATGAAACTAATATTTGCTCTCCAAAACAAGTTGTTAGTGATGATTTTGTAGAATTGGAGACAAGTGTGGAAGGTTCAAGCATCTACAAAGAAAATGATCAAACATGTGAAGTGAACAAAGAGGATGAACAACCCATTCTCTCGCTTTAAGAAGAAGGCAGAAACATTGATGACTTGCCAAGAGAATGGAAATTTGTTCATAATCACCCTAAGGATTTAATCCTTGGAGATCCCACCAAAAGTATTGCCGCTCGCTCTTGATTTAGAAATATTTGTGGTAACTTGGCTTTTCTCTCACAGATTGAGCCAAAGAACTTTCAAAAAGCAGAATTCAATGAACATTGGATGATCTCTATGCATGAAGAGCTCAACCAATTTGAGAGAAACAAAGTTTGGGAACTAGTGCCAAGACCTAAAGATCATACCATTATTGGCACAAAATGGATCCTTAGAAACAAGCTTGATGAATCCGGCACCATTGTTAGAAATAAAGCTAGACTGGTAGCACAAGGGTACAATCAAGAATAAGGTATTGATTTCGATGAAACTTTTGCTTTGGTTGCTAGATTAGAAGCCATTCGCATGTTACATGCATTTGAATGTTTTAGAGATTTTAAACTTTATCAAATGGATGTAAAAATTACATTTTTAAATGGTTTCATAAATGAAGAGGTTTATGTCAAACAACCTCTTGGTTTTGAAAATCATACTTTCCAAATCATTTGTTTAAACTCTCAAAACTTTGTATGGTTTGAAACAAGCACCTCGTGCATGGTATGAATGTTTAAGCAAATTTTTGGTTGAGAATGGTTTTACTAGAGGAAAGATTGACACAACACTTTTTGTTAAAACCAAAAATGATGATATACTTGTTTTGCAAATATATGTGGATGATATTATATTTGGTGCTACGAATGAAGCTTTATGTAAGGATTTTGCTAAGTATATGCAAGGTGAGTGTTAGATGAGCATGATGGGAGAACTAAATTATTTTCTTGGACTTCAAATCAAACAATGTAAGGAAGGGATTTATATCAACCAGACTAAGTACATAAAGGAACTACTCAAAAAGTTTAGTATGAATGACTCCAAAGTAGCCGAAACACCTATGAGCACATCAATTAAGCTAGACAAGGATGAAAAGGGTAAGTCCGTTGATCAAACAAAATATCGAGGTATGATCATCTCACTTCTCTATTTAACCGCAAGTAGACCCGATATTATATTTAGTGTTTGCTTGTGTGCTAGATATCAATCAAATCTTAAATAATCACACCTTAGTGCTATTAAAAGAATTTTTAGATATCTTGTTGGCACTCAAAATTTGGAATTGTTTTATCCTAGAGGTGTTGCATTTGACTTGATTAGTTACTTGGATGCCGACTTTGCCAAGTGCAAACTTGATAGAAAAAGCATTAGCGGTACTTGTTACTTTCTTGGTAACTCATTAGTATCTTGGTTTAGCAAAAAGAAAATTTTGGTTGCTTTATCAACGGTCGAAGCAAAATATATAGCTTCCGGAAGTTGTTGTGCCAAAGTACTATTGTGTCAAAGTACTATGGATGAAACAACAATTGGAGGACTTTGATATGCATTATGATCACATCCCTATTAAATGTGAAAATACTAGTGCCATCAACTTAAACAAAAATTCGGTTTAACAATCACGAACAAATCATATTGAAATTTGACATCATTTTCTAAGAGATCATGTTCAAAAAGGGGATATTGCTCCTGAATTTGTAAACACCGACAAGCAATTGGCGGATATTTTCACAAAACCCTTAAGCGAGAAACATTTCAATTTTATTTATGGCGAAATTGGAATGTCGAATTCAACTTAAAGTTTTTGTTGTGAATGTGAAACTTGAATGTTTCTTAAAAATGAGGTATGTGTACTATTACATTGATATGGAAAACATTCATATCATTTGAATGCTATCAAACACTCTTAAACATTTTCATCTCTTATCAAATTGGTTTTATGCTTTTACTTGGCAACCCTGTTAAACTGTTATGTTTTTGGTACTATTTTAGATTCTAATTGACAAATGCTTCAAAGTACCCTCATATATATTTCATGACATTTTCTCTTGAGGCATACCAATATATTGCATAAACTGAAATATTAAAGTAAAAATCAATGTGAGACAGATTTAAGATATGAAATTGTTACAAAATAGTGTTATATATATGATTAGAATTAGTTGGTATATAAAAAAAATATTATGCAAACTAGTATTATATATTATGCAAATACTTGATAATTGTTTAAAATATTTCTACAATTAACTAAGAAGTTGAAACTGTCCAAATTGAAATAGTTTTTTTTTGTCCAATTCGCCATTCACAGTTTGATTTATAATTTTACCTTTAAACTGCACCTAGATTTGCCTTGTTATTTCAGTATATGAGTAGTTCATTTTGATTGAATTGGGGACTGTACTACTATTTTATCAAATTTCACTATATTTGTGATACATTTTGGAGAGTAGACAGAAAAGAGACTTTGAGAAATTTGTAATGGCGTTGGCTGTTTCTTCTTATAGTTTGATTTTTGGTTCGATTTCTTCTCGATTCAATGATTCCCATGAACAACCCAAAGGTATATATATATATCCACATGTTTAAACACTTGAATTGCAGAATTTTCAAATTGGTTTATTTCCAAAACCAGTATCACAATTTTTTTTTTATTGAGTTTTTTTTTCTTCGATTACTAAAAATTTATTTGATTGTCTCAAGATTATAAATTTAATTATTTTAAAATAAACTTATGAATTAATTAACTAACATGTATTTGATTGTGCTGTTAAATAAAAAAAAAAAATTGAATGATACCTCAAAAAAAGAAAAGAAAAGTAAGCCAGATTGGGGAAAACCAAACCCATTAGGGAATGGGGAGGGTAGCCCCCATGGAGGATGGGGGATGGGAAAAAAAATTATAATAGGAGAATGGAGACGGATAATTAATATCTGCCCCGTTGACCCCATTGACATTCCTAATTGAAAGAGAATATGCTTGGAGAAAAAAAAAAATTAAAAATTTTAAGGGAAAATTAGTACACAGTGATGTTTTAAAAAAATTGTTACAATTTGATGGTAAAGATTATGATTTTAATAATTAATATTTGTGAATTTTTTGTTTTATCTGTAATTATTTTTTTAAATTTAACCTGAACTGAAATATTCTGAAATTTTAATTCAGTACAAGTTAAAAAAATATTTAGACAATACTAATAAATTTTAAAATATTTATAGAAAATGTCACGAGTTTTTTCATGTAATTGAATTTTTTTTTTTTTTTACAACTTTCCACTAAATTGTTATTTTTCCAAAAGTGTAAAAGTAATTGGGGGAACTATGTGCAAGTGGGAGAAGGGAAAAACAATTATCAATACATGGGGTGCAAGTGTGTTTGTGATGTGGTGCAAATGAAAGACTATGCCTGTCACGACCCAAACCCACTCCTCGAGGTTTAGGCCATGACCGACTAGTAATCCCAGATTATCTGACCTCAAAAATGAGACAAATAAGTAATAATAGTAATCAGGGTTCTGCGAAAGCAATAATAGAATATAACTACGTCTATCGAGTGGTGCATACATGCAAATTTCAAAAATATTTAAAACTTAAAACTTCATACATCCATTCATAGATACATAAGTACAGCACATCCAGTTACACTCCTTATACATAATATCCATTCAAAACATGTCACCAAATGACAAAAACAAAACAACATAAAACAAAGGGTTGACACGCCTTGGCTCCACTCAAGTCCAAGTATGCCTTATCACGGAGGTACTCCAAAAGCGGCTTTGCAGAGGGTGGACTCTCAAGGTTCTCTAAACTTGACGCTCCATTTGCTCATCTACATATATATAGGGGAAAAGGGTAAGCTAAACCCTAGTGAGTAATATCAGTATAAAGAAGTTAAATGAATGATGTCTAGTATAATACAAATTATATCTCATGAGTTTCGCAACAAATCATAATTAAGTACTTGTCAAATCAAAAGTTCATGGATCATAACTCATATGTGGTACATCCAATAATGCAAAGTAAAGGGCCTGAAGGCTTATATCAAAGAGACCATGAAGGTCAACAAAGAGACCACATTGGTCTAAACGAAGGGACCATGTAAGTCAAGCAAAGAGACGACACGGGTCTAAACGAAGGGACCATGTAGGTCAAACAAAGGGACTACTAATGTGACAACCCTCACCTCTGATTAGTGCTAAACTGTGATTGAGCATGATAAGTAATTGAATAGGATGAAATCTTAAATTGATTGTATGAGTGTATTGTTTGAATTGCATTTCTACCTGTTTGATTACTGAATGATCTGTTTGTGTTTTGACTTCGAAGTGTAAATTGAAAGCCTTATCGGCGCTCGAATCAGAAATTGCTTAGTGTTATATGCTAATTAGGATTTATGTGATTTTATGGTAGCTTTAATTAAAATTTGATTTGGAATGATTAAATTAGCATTGTTAATGTTAAATTACATCAACTTGAATTATTTGCATTTTTGCCACTAGTGGGCACTTTAGGCCATTAAGTGATTTATGTCATGTTGATGCATCATTTCTTCATCAATTTGAAGACCAAAACTGTGAGAGAGAGGGAGATAAGAGAAGTTTGGTTTCAACAAGAAATTGGCTTGGAAAATTAGAGGAATTGAAGGAGCATTGCAAAATTAGGCTTCTACATTTGGGATTCTAGACCTAAGGTAGGGAATTCATCCTCTCAATTATGAATTTAAGTTGTATCTTGCATGGTTCATGGAAATATTGGAGTATAGAGTCAAGAATTGGCTTAAGGTGTTGGTTTAAGAATTAATTCATGCATGCATGTATATATTCTTGAGTTTTGAGGTCATTTACATGAGAATTCCTACTTGCATGTTCATATTTTTGGTTGTAGCCCATGAATTCATCATGTTTTGAGCTCAAGCTTGCATTTGATTATGTTTTAGAGCATTAGAGTTCATGGGAACTCATGCATGTGATGTTCTTGCATGATTCTTCAAGTTTCTTTGATATTGGTGTTCAATTGGCTTACTTTTGAGCTTGATTTCATAAATTGATATTTGAAACATGTTGTAGTATGAGTTTTCAAGTGTTTTCCAGAAAATTAACCCAAAAGAATCGAGTTTGAAGCTTTAAAGGTTAAGTTTTGTGCTTGGGGATCAATCTTGAAATTTCAGATTTTTCATCCACGCTCGAGCGAAGGACTTCACACTCGAGCGTACACTCTGAGTACATGCACTTCCGCTCGAGCGTATAAAGTCACGCTCGAGCGTGAAATGCGTATGCCCAGAAGTTCATGTGTTTTGCAGTCCGCTCGAGCAAGAGAATTCACGCTCGAGCGAGGACTTGAGTCTCATGCTCGAGCGGAGGTCGAGCGTCCGTCGAGAGTGAATATCATGCAACTAGTACTTTTCATGAGTTTGCAGTCTGCTCGAGCGGGGAAAGCCACGCTCGAGCAGAGCTTCTTTGTCTACATGTCCGCTCGAGCGTAGAAAGCCACGCTCGAGCGTGGACCCCTGTTTCAGCAAATTTTGAAAAGTGTTTTAAAGTACATCCTAGGCCAAGATTAAGGCATCTTAATGAGGATAATGTTATAGAACCACACCAAGTCAAGTTTAGGGGCTAAGCTATTAATCCCAAGTGTGTAACTTAGTGTGTGTTCATTCTGCAACTGTGTAGGGTTGGCATCCGAGGACGCTCATTAGCTTGCCTGTAGGCCAGTACTCTGTGAGTAACAATGTTGTAAAGATACGTTCAATTACAATTATTTCTGAATGATTGACTGTATAGCTTTCTGAAATGATATTACTTACTGAATGAATGTTTGTCCTATTTGTAAACTGTATTCGTGGCATCCATAGCAACTTACTGTTACTGTACTGTTACCGCTACTGTTACAGAGATCTCTGTCGGTTCCAATGCTTGGAACTATTACTGTTTACTATTATGATGGCCATCAACTGACTGTTCGGTCTGTTAAGACCTACCGTGCTGGTTTGCTATTGGATGTACCACATATGACTATTATGGTTTCTAAATAACTGTTATGGCATGAAATATGAGCCACTGATCGAATAACTGATCTACTGATACAATTGACTGTTTTAATTACTGAAAGAACATTCATTCTTAACCCCTTTACGCATATGTTATTCACTGGGCTTTAGCTTACTATTTATATTTATATGTAGGTGTCCAGGCACCGGACCGAAGCTAGGAGCGTCAAGTTAAGCTTCCGTTTTGTCAAGCTAACCTTCGTGCCTCACTTCGAGGTTCCAAGTCTGTTCAAGCTAAGGCTGATTTTGGGGTGTCCCAGCTTCACCCTTTTTGTCTCTGATCTGTAATAAGTGTTTAAGACTTGACTGTACAGTTATGGTGAAGGGATTTGGTCCCTAACCTGGATATTTGTATATGACGTATATATATATATGTTTTGATTACGAATGTGGCTTGTTATTAAAAGTCTTTTCGCATTCAGATTGTCACAACTCATTGGACATCTCTTTTTATTACTGTTTGGCTTCTGCCAGCCCCTTACTCTGTATTACTGTCATTACTGTTAAGCAGGCCTTCGGAATCTTGGATTACTGGCCGGTTGCGATGCTAAACCCATAGGGGCAGGTTCGGGTCGTGACAACTAAGGTCAACATTAGAGATCTCTATAATCAAATAACAAAGGGCCTTGGTATTATTTTCCCCAGGCAAGGGCCTTATTAAACAAAGGGCCATGATATTGTTTCCCCCAAGCGAGGACTTCACTAAAGGATGCCACAAATACATTTCAAATGAGACAATCATTCTTTTAGTCAAAATAACATTTTAGAATAACATTCTTGAAGTAATTCAAAATAAATTTGAACATATCTTTACAAAGATACTACTCACAGTGGGTTGGCACAGGTATTAGGCCTTAGATGACCACCTACACAAAATACATAACAAAGATATACATTGAAGCACACGTACAAAACAAATATTGCATCTTAATTCAATTATCTTACGTGTGTTTCTAGCTTATTCCATGATTAAGAATGTCTAAATGATGCTTTAGAATGCTTAAAAGGGTATAGAGATGCAAATATGTGCATATGAGTGTTTGCCAATGATTGTTGCAAACAAGGTCTTCGCTTGAGCACACCTTTGGTTGCTCGAGCTGTGTGGCCTGACTGCAAAAGTACTAGGAGGCATTAAGGTAGGCTCGAGCCATCACTTGGTTGCTCGAGCCAAATGCAATGTAAATTTGAGATCGCTCGAGCGCATACTTGGTCGCTTGAGCCAACTGCAAATATCTGTAAAAATATTGAAAGCATGCAAAGTGCGCTCTAGCTACAGATCCGTCGCTCAAGCGAACTGGGCGAATTCTGGGTTTTCCATATTGCAATTTGAAGTTTAAAAATGTGTCTCTCATGTTCAAAGCTTGCATGACTAATAAGGACTTGAAGAAACTCTTTATAAAGCATGAACTCATAGAAATTATGAAACCATATTCTCAAATTCTTTTTCAATTCTCCAAAACAAAGCTCAAAACTTAATATTTTTGCCATGCATGTAATGAATTGAACTTCTTTCCTATCAAAACATAATTAAATGAAATAAGGAGTGTAAAAACATGAAAAATCCCTTAAGTTAGCATTTACAAACTCCATGCATGTATGAATTTGTAGAAAATAAAGCTTAAAGATGAAGAATTATGCATGCATATCCAATTTCCACTCAATCCTATAAGAATTCAAGTGATTCTAACATTTTCCTCTTAATTATATGTAATTGATTCTATAAACTTCATGAACTCTACATAGATTATCTACAAGAATTGTGTGTAATGATCTTATTGAGAGCTTGAATTTAGAAGTTACTAGCTTAATCTCTTCAATTCCCTTCAATTCTCTACAATCTATCTACTCTCTCTCTCTAAAAGTTGGTCTCTCTCTCTCTCTCTCTAAATTCTCAGCCACACTTTGTTGAAGAAGGAAAAATGAGTTCAACATGCTTAAGACACACAAACACACACACACACATAGATATATGTATTGAAAAATCTAGAAATCTCCTAGATGTTGATTTGTGATTATGTATCAATTTTAAGCAGTAACTAACAATCCTAATCTAACAATTAAGACAAATCGACACAATGATTTTACGTGAAAAAATCACAATTGGAGCGCCTCTAATTGTGATAAAAAAAATCATGGGTAAAACTCACAAAACAATCCACTAAGAAGATATAAAGGAATTACATAAGTGTACTCTCAATTACTTAGCAAATCTACGCCTGAATCGAACCGACCTCTATGTGCCTCTTCCAACCCCGTCTTCACATCGGAATTGTCTTGCCCAACGTGGAATCCACAATACCAATGTCGAATCCACGACGATGAGCCACTCCGGAATCCACCAAAGCTTCAGGCCCAAATTCCACGGAATCCACTGAAGAACAACTCTCTCTTTTGTATTGAATGAAACAAACAATCATTTGATGTATACTACTCAAACCATGAGTTAAACTCAAACAAACATCAAAGAAACTAGCCAAGAAGCTCCATATGAAAACCCTAATTTCCAAAAAGGAGATCTGGAAGTCGTAACCCTAAAAACGGATGAAACCACATATTTATAGAAAACTGATTCGCGATATTTGCTCGAGCGCAAGAATGGTTGCTCGAGCAGACTGACGCTCGAGCGCAAGAAGTTCCGCTAGAGTACAAAAATTACTTTTGTAAACAGTTCAAATTTTTGGAACCAAAGATTCTCCGCTCGAGCGCACAAATGGCCGCTCGAGCAGACAAGCAACTTGAACTTCCAGCTCGATCCCCGACATAGTGAGCAAAGTGGTAAACATGATAAGATTAACACCACAAACTCCTCTACAAGGCATAATTCGGGTTGGATTCACATCTAAAACTCATAGCCTCATTGAAATAAAAAGATCAAATACAATTACAACTGAAATAAGTTTTGTCAAACGGGATTGCCAAGAATAAAAACCTAATATATATATATATATATATAAGGAATTAGATTATGTTAATTAATCTAGCTTAAGCTTAGTTAATCCTAATCACGTTTAATTAATTTATTCTAATTGTTTTGATTCGAATCAAATTTTAATTAAATTTGTCAATTGATTCTACATATTTCAATTAATCTATTGAACTAGTCAATTTTAGTTTCTGAATTCGTTTTGGTTTTTAATTTCGAATTCTAAGTCGGTACTCTAATAGATATTCGACAAACAAACAGATAAATACAAATTAAACACATAATCATACAATTTATGCTCAATAATATAATATATAAAAATAATATGCCCGTTAGGATCATCACAGTGCCCCTAATATATTGATAGTTTATTTTGGGGGTGTTTGTTTCAGCTTTTCAAAGCTAACTTATAGCTTTTAGCTTTGAAAAAGTTATTTTGGACTGTTTGGTTAAACTTATTTCAAACAACTTTTGATTCTAACAGCTTATTTTAACTTAAAAAAGTTGATTCTGAGAAGCTGCTCACCCATTGCTTCTGATTATCAGCTTCTGCTATGGATATGTTAATATATGGTTATACTCTTAGATTTTTTTATTTTTTATTTTTTTAAAAATAGAAAAAGACCGAAATGGACTATAAATTATTATTATTTTTTTTTATGAGAAATGTAGACAAGTAGTAAATAACAAAAAATAAAAATTAATTGAAAAAACTATTTCACAGCTTATTTAACAAACACTACTTAGCAACTTAAATTTATAATCCAACAATTACACCAAACAGATTAACAACTTCTCATTAAAGTTATAATCTATAATCTGTTAAGTTATAATTTATAAATTATTTCAACAACTACACCAAATGGGGCCTTTCTCTTCTCTCGTTTACATATAATTCGCCCATAGTAATTTTGTTGTTGCAGTAACTAACATTTTGTTTTCTGGTCAAATAATAAATAAACTTTGAATATGACATGTTGCAAGGTACACTTAAGGCAGTAGTACTAATGCCACGTACTCTTTTTTTTTTTTTTTTTTGTCCCCTCTGCATCTACATAATTTAATAAGTATAAAAATATAAATTTTATAGAAAAAAAATTATGTAATAATACAATTTTAAAATTTAAAATAAGATTAATTTCAATAATATGATAGATGTTATATCAGTAATTAAGAAAAAATTGTAATGTTTATCATAATTTATATAGCATTACTCAAATATGATTGTACTACATATTTAGCCAACTTCTCATCTTTTTATGTACTAAACAATTTAAACATGACCAAATTTGAAAAAACATGTTATGTGACATTTGAATGTCATTATGAATGTAGTTGCAGGAGATTGTAGCAATGGAACACATGCCAAAAGTGTAAAATATCAACCGGTAGTGATTGAGAGCTATATGTATAGAGTTCTAAATGAAACTCCATACATATGACAAGGTAAAGAAAAAAATATAAAAAATAAAATAAAAAAGAAAAGAAGCAAGCTTAAATATTACATTATAGTGGGACTTATATAATTAGAGCTCTCTTAGAATTCAAGAATTAGAATTCCAAATCATTTTTCAACATCAACATAAGTTTAGACCTCGTTTTTTAGGGCCGAAATTCCCTAGATGTTGATTTGTGATTATGTATCAATTTTAAGCAGTATATAACAATCCCAATCAAACAATCAAGACAAATCGACACAATGATTTTAACGTGGAAAAATCACAATTGGACACCTCCAACTGTGATTAAAAAACCACGGGCAACCGCCACAAAGCAATCCACTAAGAAGATTTAAAGGAATTACACAGGTATACTCTCAATTACCTAGCGAATCCACGCCTAATTGAACCAACCTCTATGTGCCTCTTCCAACCCCGTCTTCACTTCAGAATTGTCTTTACGATGAGCCACTCCAGAATCCACCGAAGCTTCAGGCTCGAATTCTTCAGAATCCACCAAAGAACAACTCTCTCTCTCTTGTGTATAACAAACAAAACCTTTGATGTACTCTCTTTAAACCATGAATTGAATACTCAATAAAACATCAAAGAAAACTAACAAAATATCCCCAGATATAAACCTTAAGAATCAAAAAGAAGATCTGGAGGAATTAATTTAGTTTTGGAAGAAAACCAACTATTTATAGAAAACCAAAGTAATCCTAATTTTGGAAGAAAACCAATTCCTTACAGAAATCCAAAGTAATCGTAATTTTGGAAGAAAATCAATTCCTTATAGAAATCATTGTCAAACGGAATTGCCAAGAATAAAACCTAACAACGTTGGACATATATCTATATGTACATCACTTAATAATAGCAGCAATGATACATCCCCTTAATTTTCGAGCTTTTATGATGTGAAAAGTTCACAAAAAAAAAGAAAGAAGAAAAACTAAAGTCAAAATATCACATCAATGGATGGGGCTCACCCTTTAGAGCTCGTTTAGAACTTATATTTTAGAACTCCCATACATTTTTCTAATAATAGAATGAATTGAACTTGAAATGTTTTGGTTTATCATCTGAACAAGTTTATTTGTCACTGGCCTATCGGTAGCCTATTATAGACCACTTCGAAGTACTCCTGGCATCTGGAAATTAGTGGTTGTGGGGGTTGCTTGGAGCAGCTGGGGTTTAAATAGGTGGTTTGTTTTGTTCAATATATTAAATTTGAGGTCTTTGAGCTCACTATTAGCAATTGGTGGCCAAAGAAATATAAGTTGTAATGTGATGATTCTCCAATCTAGAGGACTTTTGTGAGAGAGAGTATTTTTAAAGGGTTTTTTTATTTTTATTTTTGAATCTTGCTCTTTTTTATAATATATGAAATGCACTTGTGTAGTTTTATATGCTCCATTGTATGCTTATTATATAATATAAGCAAAAATGTTCAATTTGAATTACAAAAGGAAAACAAAAAGTAGACAAAGGAACACATTAACAAAAGAGAAATTAATGAAATGAAAACATAAAATTCAACAATTTATAAATATAAACACCTCACAGTTGCATTCCTCCCACAATAAAACCTAGCAATCATATATCTTCAATTTGAATTACAAATTTTTCGGTTCACCTGCACACCCTTATTAGTAGATTGACAATAAATACCAAGCCCTTCTACCTCCAAACTTTCAATTTCAGCATTAAAAAAAGCCTTAGTAGATTGGCTACAAATTTACTACAAATACCTAGTTCTGTACTTCTAACAAAGAAAGTATCAGTACAATTACAACCAATTCTTTATGACTACAAAATATTTGGCCTTTCTCTAGCTTCACAAATCAAATACTAAATTTTGTGTCTCTGTTAGGTATGTTGTCTTTTTCAGTCATTATTAAACCAAAATAGATTACTTATTTGGATTCAGATCTTCTTATTTACATAAATACATAAATAAAATAAAATAAATTATTTATTGGATGATTTATAATTATAAAAAAATCAGATTAATATAACTTTATTTTAAATTTAAAAGCAATTAAGTTCGATCTTAAATTACAAATTGACATAAAAATTACTTAATTGTTTATTTTAAAATTTAATAATGTGTTACAATCTTATACATTGAAATGGAAACCTCCATCCTAGCTATTTAAAGAGAAAGATCTAAATCCACTTGAATGGGGCCCTGAGCCTTGAAATGTGTGTTTGGATATATCTACACAGTTCACTTTGTGGATTAGATTGCATTGTTTGAGCCTATAAGGTCCATCACAAATCTTACATCAATGATTTGAGTTGTTTATTTTTTAAAACACAACACATTAACCATCTATAGAAACAATCAGGTAAATCCAATAATCATAGTCACGCTACTTTATGACATTTATTTGTAAAAAATTGAATGACAAATGTTATTTGAAACTAGAACATGCATATTTTGGAAAACAAATTAATGTTTTTATGATTATCGAATCAACTTGATTTTTTCTTGATACGTTATGATTTAAAAAATAAACCATTCAAACGATTAAGGCGGAATCCATGGTGGATTTTATGGGCCTAAACAACATGTGATAGGAAATAAGTTGTGAATCTAATGTATATATCCACTTAGATTTGTCGATACACATTATGAGTGTACAAAGTAATTAGATCCAAACCAGATATAAAAAAAATACAGACCAAACTTTAAATGATTGTGTACTTTATATATGGGAAATTTTATAATACACAACCCATTTTATTGGATTGTGTACATGTTGGTTATTTTTGACATTTCGAAGGTTAGAAATATAATTCAAGCGTGCCTGTAAGGATCTAAAAAGTTCTTATAGATAATAAATGTCAATTTTTATCAAGCGATTGCGTTAAGTTTCTCTTAACCTTAATGGAGAGGGTTTTATTATGTTGTGTTGAAAAGATGAACCAAAACTTTAACTCAAATTTGTAACAGAATGGGAGGGAGAGACTGGAAAGAAATTGCAATTGATTAACTGAATAAACAATTACAAAATGTTATCTTTAATAAGGGCAATTTCGAAACTTTTAAATGGACTGGGTTTTGGAATTACAAGGCTAATCTACTCCTACGAAATGTAAGTGCAACGCATAAAAGTGAAGTGCAAAAATTTAAAGATAAATAAAATTGACAAAGACATAGAGTCTGGATTTGGTCGAGGGCCCTCTTCAGTTTTTGCTCCCATCTATTTATAGCCTTCTCTTGGTGCTTTCAAAATAGTTAGGCTGATAACATCCACCATGATCTCCTTCCTTCTCTCTACTTCTTAGGGCCATAATCCTCTCTTTGTGTGTTTGTAACTGCTAGCAACTCCTTCCTCATGTGCCTTTCACATGTTGCTCATTCCCTTTCTGCTAACTCCTTCCTCATGTGCCTTTAACATGTTGCTCATTCTATTTGTCGGTTGAAGACTTGCATTCGCAGCTCACTTGGGCACCTTTGAAGGTGGGACTCTTCGATATTTGGATACCTTTCGCTTGCCATGTGTCGCCTTCACACTGGATGGTTTAAAGGTGGTGCCAACAATACCCTCCGCACTAGTGTAAGCATAATGGTTACACTAGTGAACTTAACCTTTGGCGGTTGCTCTTCTCCTACGATCACCACCAATGTTTTGAAAACTAGACCGGTGAGCGAACTGGAAAAGGGACCGGGTGGACGGGTCACCGGTTCAATCGTCGGGTCAAAGCGGTCGAACCGTGACGTCATAATTAATATTATATAATTAAAAATTATAAATAAATACTCAAATAAAAATAAAAATTGTTGTATAATATCTATTAATAATATTTAATAAAGTCATAATTGATAAAAAAAAGTCACTTGTTTTAAAGAAATTAAAATTTTTAAGCATTCCCTCCAAATAAATTGATTCAATGTTAGGTTTAATTTTGGAGGGAAATGAAATTTTCAACTCTCCCTCCCATCAATATGTTTCAAATAATTTGGTTGAATCCCACATAGAATTTTGTAGGTTCTTTTTGAAAAATCTTTTCCTATAAATAGGAATAGACTTTCATAATCTTCTCCAACTTCCAATGAGACTCTTCCTTTTGAGAGGAGACTCTTGAAGTAAGAATTTTTAGTCAAAATTTTAAAATATATTTATAATATATATATATATAAATATATAAGAAAGAAAGAAAGAAAGAAAAAATAGATAGAGAAAATAAAAAAAAAAAAAATTGACCGGTCTAACCCGCCAAAACCTGGTCCGGGTCACCGGTTATCCCGGTTCGACCGCCGGTTCTGGCGGTTTTCAATTTCCAAGCCGGTTTTGCTCACAGTCCGGTTCTGGAGGGTTGATCGGACCGGAGCCAGGCCCGGTTCCCGGTCCAACCGGTTCGACCGGCTGGTCCGGTCCGGGTTTCACAACATTGATCACCACTTCATAAATGTAACCTTTATAACGAACTACCTCCACGATCTTTTCGCTTGCACTCTTGGGTTATGTATTTAATGAGGTTCAAACTGAAAAACAAGGTCCGTTAGCTTCAAACAATTTGTTTATGAGTTTCTGAAGATCCAACTAGTTTGACTATGGACAGTTTTGATCCATATGATGAAGTTGAAAACAACGTGAGGCTTGCCAATGCCCATGTTATCATTGGGTTCACATATCCTTCTCCTATGGATCTAAACCCCTGTCTCGAAGCCGTTAGCCTAACTGATGCTCCTCATGTTGTCCTCACTCCAAAGGATTCCATAGCTAATGCACACTATGCTCCTGAAATTCCTTTCAATGCTTTAAAGCCAGAACCTGTAGCTTCCAATTGGGAAATCCCTCATTTTCCCTAGCCTACAACAATTGTTAGCCATTTTTCTCTCGAACACAAGTTTTGCCTTAACCATTAAGTCGCCCTTGGGCGCATATCCATACAGAACTTGCTCTAAAAATTGCAGGTTAGAAGACCTCTTTTGTTCTATTGGTATTTAGCTGCAAAGCCAACTTCGGCCCTTCTTCGATGGATTCCCTACCTTGAGGCTAACAATGGGCTTAGTCTCACTTTGTTGGTTAGAGTATGAATGACAAGCAATATCTTACAAGTAGAGCAACTTTCAATTCCTTCACCTTACCATCCACAATGGTCCCTAGAGCTTCGAAGGATTGTTGAGAGTCACACGGTACCCACGTACACTCCCTCTTGCTTAATTTCTGGCTATAACATTCTCAGGGCAAAGATCCTTCTGGCTACTTTCAGCCAACTCCCCTTTGAAATCTTTGTGGAAATCCCTCGCAAGAAATTTATTTGGGGTTGTGATATCTTGTTTGTCGCTGCTAAGCATACTTGAAGTTGAAGTGTTTTTTCACTTTTTAGCTTTGCTCTAAAACTAGCATCTGATTGCCAAGGCTGAGGCTCAGGCATTGACAGTGTCTCACAATGCCTTCCTTTCTGTAAAGAGCGAGGCTGAAAAAGCCCTGGATGACTTTTCTAAATTTCACATAACAATTCCCTCTAGATTTTGTTGATGACACATCTCTTCGGGAATACTTAGAATTTAGGGTGAAGGAACACGTAGCATTTGAGAATAAAGCTCGTGAATTGGTTATAAAGTTTCGATCCTTTCAACATTGCTAATTTAAGAAGGATGAAGTTGCAAAAAGATTAGATAAAGAAAGGAATCTCATAGATTACTTTCAGGTCAAATTCCATGACCTTGTAACATTTTTCTTTCCTTACTTTAATGAGATTGAGCCAATTCCCATGTAATCTTTGATAATGAAATAAAAATGGAGATTGTGATTTATTACTTGTATTTTGCATTCATTGATCATTCTATACGAAACTATGATTCGAAGGTATAATAAACCTGCATTCACATACATAGTCACTTATTCTCATAAATTTTCTCCTTGACTTTTGGTCATCTCCTCACCAATTTAATAGTTCAAGTGTATTGTGACAATTCATTCCGGGTGACTACTCGAGCGGTGAAAATACCGGTAGAGCGGAGATGAGAGGCTTTCAGTTGTTTGCTTTGCAGGTCCGGAAATCGCTTGAGCGGTGAAATGGTTGCTCGAGCGAAATAGAGAGGGTCCCTAGTACTCATTTTGTAGGCAGAAGTAATGAGAGTTTATGTTCACCGCTCGAGTGGTAAAAAGAATGCTCAAGCGGTCTGCGCCATATCAACTACTTAAAAGTGACTTTTTAGATCATTTTCTTTACTTTTTCTTTCATTCCTTCGATCCTCTCTCTCTTGCTCTGAAAACCCTAGCTGTATCTCTCTAGAAATTTCTCATTCTACTTAGATTTACAACCTAATTCCTTACAAAAGTTGGAGTTTGGGTGAAGAAAAAGCTTTCTACCGATTGGATTTGGATTTGACGAAGAGTTCTTAAAAAACCTAGCTTTTTGGTCTTGATTCTTGAGGTAGGATTACTTTTAACATTGTATTTCTTTGGTTTGAAGATTTTTATGTGGTATTGTTGTGACATTGGTGATATGGTTAAAATTTTGAGTTTACAAAGTAGATTTTCTTTCAAAAAATGGAAATTTTTCCATATTTTCTCAAGATTTCTATTAGTATTTATGGATTATGAGAATTTTTGTTGAGATATAGTATTTGACTTGATAGAGGGACAAAAGCCCGAAATTTTATGAAAAACCTTAATTTTTGAAACTTGAAAATAATGTGATTAAATGAAATTGAGCTTCAATTCTTTAAATTGATATTTGGATTATGATGTTTGAAAGGTATTTTATTTGAAATTTGCGAAATTGGGATGTTCTTGAGATTTTATTGAGACTATGAGGATTGCCACTCCATATTTACTTCAATTACTTGAATGGTGAAATTTACTCTTATTTTCCCTGAATGTATAAACACTTTGAAGTCTTGGAAAAATTGTTTTAAGGGGGTGGTAAATAGCATGTGAGTCCAGGTAGGGAGTCGGTTTGGGAAAGTATTGTGTGTTGTTGGTACCTGCGCAGGGAAAGTCTAGGTGTCCAATTGCCTTGTCTTGAGCTTATCACCGGACGACTGTGGGAAAAGTGTTTTTGGGTGTCCACTAGTCCTGCCGTATTATAGTCAGTAAAAGTGAAAAAACAAATGATTCTAGTGCCCATTCCTTGCCGTATTAATAGTTAGAAAATGTGGGGATATTTTGGATATAAACCTATGTATATGTATGTATTGGGACTCTCCTTAGGGGTTTCATGGCATATTTACCCCCTGGTGTTGAATTGTGAAATTGTGAAAGTTACAAATTCATGTATTCTTTCTTAAATCAATATTATGAGTTGAATTAAATATGTTTGGTTGTGATAAGCCATATGGATTTTCGAATAATTAGATACTTTGTTATAAATATTTTTACTGGGCATATGACTTATTCCTATTTAACCTTTCAAGACTTGGTGATGTGCCACCACCCCAGTGAGAAAGGGGTGGAATTTTTGTGTTGGTTGGAAAAAGAAAGCTCATGAATGTATTTTGTGGAAGCTATGAGCATATGTGTTTTGGGACCGCGAGTCCATTTTGTTATAACAAACTATGGCCTTGATATTTGTAAGCCTGTAGGGCATTTTTGTATCATCTCCTTTGGCTTCTTGAACTATGTTAATGTTGATGTAACTAAAAGTTGAACATGGAATTTGTATTTTGAGATTATAATTCAATGAGAAAGAGGGTGTTGGGTTAATGTTGTTAGTTGGTGATGAATTATTGAGAGTTAATCATGTTGTGAGTAATATTTTAATTTAAATCATTTGGGGCCGTTACATGTACCTTACGCACACAATCATCTTTTCAACCAAAATTTGAAGCAAACTCGAAGCAAATTACAACTTTTTGAGACACTTTTCCAATTTTGATAACCCTAAGAATTAAATAAAATTTATTTTGAATTCTTGGTATCCTCAATATGCTGAAAGACCCCATTTTGAACACTTGGCTACTTTCCAAGATTGATAGTGTTTAGCTACATGACCAACTTGGGTTGACCTAATCCATTGAAGAGAGAAGCATATAAATAGACATTTGTTTGTCCAAACAACACCCTTGCCCTTCAACTCTTTGAACTTAACTTTCCACTTTTCACTCCTTCTTGGAAACATTAATTTTTCACTTCCAATGACGTATGGTTCTCAAGTCATTGATGTTGTTCCCTTTAGGAAATACTTTCTCCATATCTCCTATTGCAGAATATGGTTTTTGACTTGACCTTTGAGGTGAATTTGCCTAATAGCCCCTCAGATACTTGTCTTTTCATCCCTCAAGGCGACAATGGGGATTTTGGCTTGGGCCTAACTTCTAAAGAGGCTCTAGCAACGGTAATGTCAAATCTTTACCCTCGCCTCAAAGATTATACTATGCTCTACTAGGGTCATCTTTCCTGGAGCCCTTAAACAAGTGCCAAACCGTTTCGAATGTGGCTCGTTGTTAAGAAGGATTGGACAACTTGGTATGATCGAGTCACAAAGGTTCTTGAAAAGACCTTAACAAGAGCTAAAATTCATTATTTCGTTCTTCAAAACCAAACCTGTTGTTCCAATTATTCAACACTTTTAACCCTTAGCCAAAACCCTTTTTTATTTTTTTTATTTATAATAAAACCCAATTTATGATACATGACTATAACCCAACTCAAGACAACATTAGACAAAGCAATCACAAGACTCAGTTAATTCCTTTTAGCAACCAAAGCGTTAATTCAATCCCATAACACATAACAAAATCCTTACCCAACTTTACCCATTTTCATTTTATAAACCCTTAATAACAAATTAGGACCTTCCACCACTATCAAGAAAGATTTGATTAGCTATCTCCCAACTTACCAAATCAACCAGAAACATACAATTTCAACTTCCAAAACTCAAACCCTAAACCCATTTTCAAGCTATTGGAAAATCCCTTAACAAACATGCTTCTAAAAGCAATAAAAACTACCACATGTCTATCTACAACGAGGTATTGAAAAGGAGCAAAGGAATTCCTATCTCTCGAAGCGAAGAGAAGACAACCCAAAAATCACTGGCAACAAAAAGATCCACTCAGATTAAATAAAAGCCCCCATTAAGCTCTGCGTTTTGGTATATGAAACTAGCGGTAGAAAATGAGTAAAAATAGACGAACCCCAAGCTTAAAAGCTCAAATGGGTTGAAAATGGAGGAAAGGGAGAAAGAAGAGAGAAGATGAACTCAAAAGATAGATATTTTAAACTTTTGGTGCTTTATATAGAAAAATAGATCGTGGGCACGAAGGCCACACCACTGCCGCGTCTATGAAGGTTTTGAGGCCCCATCGCGGGCCACACACCTCGTCCCATTTCCAACAAACTTGAAGGCCAAATTGGTTGTAGCCTGGTCACAGCCTGGTCACAGCCCGTTGTGGGTGTGACCAAGCAAAGACAGGAAATCTAGGTTGCTACTCCGAAGCCAACCTCAGGCATTCTAAGGTCCAAACCACCCATAAAAGGTCAAAGTCACTCGAGACGACCATGTTTCCTAACTAAAAAATAAAATGGGTCGGGTATTCTAACCCACTATAATCCCTTTTGTTCTACTTTTTTTGGTCGCAGTAATAAGAAAACTGGTCCTGTTTACACCAAAAGCTTTTTGATTTCATCATATATTGGCTATGTAAATTCATCACGTGTATAGCCTCTCAGAAGCTCGTCATAGAATTTATCCCCGTAGCCCAAGCTCTTGCTTTGGGTGAACATGTTTCTTTTGCTCCTTTTCTTCTAGGCCATCTTTACAGGGCTTGTTCTTCTTTTTGTGAGAGTCCTCTAGATCCTAACCTTGGTGGTCCACTTTGGATCCTCCAATTATGGTTTTTTGCATACTTCTCAGATTTTCAAACCTCTATTCTCTCTTATCATAAAGATGTGGATCCTCGCACCTATGGTGAGCTCTATTCTAAAGTAAACCTTAAAGTTTTAACCTTCAAGTATTTCCGTCGTTATTTTTTTAACCTTTCCTTAGATCTAAAACTAGAATTCTTTCTTCCCTTCAACCTAATCAGGGGTCCTCAATGGATTCACAGTCTTGTGGCAGATAAAAAATGCATTGATGATGCCCACAAGGCTTGTTGGGTGTCTATCTTTACCAGTGCATAGCTGAGCTATACTGCCCAGCTCAATTTGCCAGACAAGTTGGGTTAATTTAGCTTATCCCTATTCCTTCTATTTATCTATTAAACCCAAACCGTATGCTAGAGATCCGAGGGCTTCTCAATTTAGAATTGGGGAATCAACCAAGCTCCTAGAAGAGAGTCTAGAGAAATTCATTTTCATTCATTTCAATTCTAGCCCAATAGCTTACTTTGGTTTTTTGAACTAGTGGAAATCTAACACAGAGGCTAGGTTTACCTTACCCTTGGGCTTGATAATCATAAACCTAGGTCCTGCTAAGGCTACTCCTTAGGTTAGAACCGCAACCCCTATCATTCCTTCAGTAGCATTATAAGCTCCAGCACAGATTGCTCTTGCAATGGCAGTAGTCATCATTTCCACTAGGAGAGCTACCAGGACCTCTTCCAATCCAAGTAGTCATCATTTGAAGTACCTTAGACTTCATTTATGTATTTTTATTCAAGTACTTGTACTTATTTGCTTGTGACTAAGTTATAAGTATATATATTTTATCTCCATTTCTTGCACTAGCACTAAAGCCTTCCATCAACAGGCAGCAAGTTCTAGCTATGCTTGTTGCCAGAATGAGCCGGAAAAGAAAAAGAGCAACTTCACCTGCTAACAAGGGAGCTGATCTCTCTACACCTTTTTGGACACTCTCAGCTCTCATTGCACAACTAAAAATAAAAAAAGAAGATAATGATGAGGATCACATCTCCCATTGGGGTTTGGAGTAGGAGGATGATTGACACTTTATCTCTTGAAACCCAATATTCAGGTCCTCTTCCTACATTGTCTACATCTCCCAAAGGTTCTCGAACCTTTAAACTTTGCCATCGTTTTGTCTATCAACAATCCTAAGTGTTCACTTAATCTCAAGCACAAACTATTAAACCCCTTCTAGATGTAGGAGAAGTACCTTCACTTGAGGCTGGGGTTTTAAATGCCTATTTCATGAGCATTGGAAGGGCCATGAGCAATAAATTGAAAATGATGTATCTTTAGAAAGTGAGGACTACTCCTTCGTTTGATCTTCAGGCCATTTTTTCCACCATCATTGCAGAAGAGGAGGCACGTGGGAACCTTTTAGAGGATGAGCAACCCTCTTTAGCTTCCCATGTACAAGAAATCCTCTCTACTCCACTTACCTCTCATGCCCCCTCTACCTCACCATCTTCCCTTGACTTTTCTAACCATGTTGATATTATTTCTTCCCTTGATTCTCTGGTTCGAAGGACGGTGGAAAATATACTTGCACCAGAACTTGAGTTACCTGGGGCTTCTTCTTCAAACATTGATGGATCTGAAGACATATTGGAAGCTTCTACCCTCATGGCCAAGTTAGAGCCGACTCATACTGAAGTTTTACCAAAAGTTGGTGCATCTCAGGCCCATAATGGTGAAGTGGTGGAGATGTCAGAGCCTGAATTATCGACATTTGAGCGAGAACTCCAACAGATTTTGGTACATGCTATCTCTCCCGTATCTCTGCCTTGAGAAGCTAATCATTTTCCATTGAAAGACTCATTCATTAGCCATTTTGCTTCTCCGTCAACTTCATCCCCCTAGATCGTGAGTGCTAAAGTTTGTTTAAGGCTAATAAAGAGTTTTTCCAGGATGCCCTTATTGGCTTTAAAGAATCCAACCTTCAAACAAAGGATTCATCTATGCTAGTAATCATTGTTTTATCACCAGTCTCCTCTCTCTTCCATTGTGCTAAAGGCTATGGTCTTTTTGGACTTTCACCTTCATCAACAAGAGCTTGCTTTAAGTGCTCAGTAGCAACTTAGTCAAGACCAAGCTCTTGTCAGTACTATACAGACTAAGGTTATTTCCCTTAGTGCTAACCATGCCCAAGCTTCAACTCAACAAAGAATTCTTCTTGCAAGGAAAGATGCCCTAGAAAAAGAAATTGTAGAGGTGGAAACAACCTTGGTCACCAACCATGATAAAATGCAAGCCTTCCAGTATTAAACTAGTGGACGTTAAGGACGATACGTCCAAATCAATTTAATTGTTTCCTTCTATAGATAACAAGAAACTTATTGTACAGGAACAACTCAAGCAATGTAAGACATTTTGGACCCAACTATGGGCTTCTGTACAATTTCCACCATATGAATGAAAATTATACTTCCCAACTTGTCTTGTGTTGTTTTATTTATGCTTGTCCATTGTCAACTTTCAATTCTTTGTTGCATGAAGTTTCCCAAATAGTTGGAAAATATGTTTTCAAGAATTTGCCATTGATTTTCCTTTAATGTATGAAACCATTAAGGTTCCTTAAGTGATAAGCACCAATTAGGAGCATTTTATGGATTTGAAATGGTCCTTCCCAATTAGGTGACCATTTAACAAATAGCTTTTAATGGCTTCAAATGCTACCTGATGTTCTGTTTCCCATTGAAACTCCTCATGGTCTTTAAGCTTCAACAAAGAACAAAAGACTTTAGTTTTACTAGTAGTGTTAGCAATAAACATTCTAAGGAAATTAAGTTGCCTAAGAAATTTTGCAATTCTTTCTTACTAGTGGGTGGCTTAGCTTCGATAATGGCTTTGACTTTGCTTCTGTCAATCTAGATCCCTCTTCTGTGGATCATATATCCCAGAAAATTACCGGTAGACACACCAAAGGTACATTTGAGAGGGTTAAGCTTAAGCTAATAGTGCATCATCCTTGAATGAAGCTTCCAAATGAGCCAAATGATCTTCAAAAAACTGAGACTTGATTATAATGTGATTGATGTAACACTCTAAAAATCCCCTAACGAGATCATGAAAAATGGTATTCATGGCTCTTTGATATGTTTCCCTAGCATTCTTCAACCCAAAAGGCATTTTCACCCATTCGAAGGTTCCCAAATTACCTGGACACCTAAAAGCTATCTTGTGAACATCTTCCTCAGCTATGTATATCTGGTTATACCCAAAATGACCATCCATCATAGACAACACGGCATGTTCTGCTGATTTGTCCACAAACAAATCTACCACTAGCATTGGATATTCATCCTTGGGAGTTACTAAATTTAGATTTTGAAAGTCAATACAAACTCTCATTTTTCCATTCTTTTTAACAACTGGTACCACATTGGAAAGCCATTCAACATACCTGGCCATTCCAATGAACCCAACTTTTAATAATCTGGAAATTTCTTCTTTAGCCTTGAGAGTGACCGCTGAACTTATCTTTTGAGGCTTTTGCTTGTGTGGTTTTGTAGTTAGGCTTGATAGGAAGCCTATGTTCCACTAGTTGCCTATCCAATTTAGGTAGCTCACTATAATCCTAAGCAAAGCAGTCTTTATATTCTTTCAATAAACCCAACAATTTGGCCTTAGAGATCAAATCCATCTAAGCACTAGTGAAGGCTGGATTCAAAGCTACTTTTCCTTCCAAATTTACTTCTTCTAAAGGGTCTTGAGCCTTAGCTGCCAAGCTTTCTAAGACGTCAGAATCTTTTAGTTCTTTAGGTGATTTAACTTCTTGTTGTTTCCCTTTATCATCTTCATAGGCAAAGTTTGCCCAAAAAATTTCATCTTCCTGAATTCGAGTTTCAATATCCAAAGTCAATCAGTTATTCAAAGCCAATAATAAAGCTTGTTGCACTGTTTTTGATTCAGAGCCAGTCTTTGACTCATCTTTGTTCCATGCTAGCTCATTCAAACCATCTTGGATCCTTTGGTTTAGATAAGCCACTTCTTCATTTGTACCATATTTTACATCCTCACCCTAAGTTCTCAACACACGTAGAGGTATCACCCCCTGTTCATATAGCTTCGCCTTTGCAAAATCTATATGAGCTTTGAATGGTTGAGGGTCTACTTATATCTCCTCTATCTTTCCATCCCCAAGGCCATGATGATCTCCTGGTGCAATGATAATGGCATACACTTGTTGGTATGTATCCGATCTCTTCCTAGCAGGGAATTATACTTAGCCTTGTTATCCACCACAAAGAAAGCTACAACACAGCTTCTGGACCTAACATTGAGGTTGACTGGTAGGATTCCTTGGGCCATTTGTTTATCCCTTGTGAACGCTGTTGTGGAGGTGCTAGCTAGAATAATTTTTGGGTTTTTTTTCAACCCCAACTTCTTCAGAAAGGTTTTGGGTAACAAATTGATTGTTGCTCCATTGTCCATCAACATCTTACTCATTATCCATTGAAATGGGCCTTGATGTACAAGGGCTTGATGTACTAAGTCGCGCTTAGAGTTAGGTATTCATAAGGATAGCAAGACGTAGTCTCTTGAACCTTTATCTCCACTGTCTCTTCGAAGAATGTCCCCTCTACTATCTCAGTCTCTAGGATGAAAGCCTCCTCATTTGATTAAATCCATTCTTCAATGGATGGGCTCCTCCTTTGACTGGGATCTGCTTTAAACCTGTGAGGCAAAACACGCACCATATTTATGTTAATAGTAGGTAATGAGCCAAATTGGATCTAGATTGGCTCACTTTGTGTCTGTAACCCCTTCGAAGGTTTTGAGCTGCATTCAAATTTCAAGCCTCCCTCTACTTTCATGGTGATAGCCAATTGCAAATCTACAGGCTTGGTCTATTCAACCATTAAAGATTCAAAAACCATCTACCATTTCTTTTAAGTCATATGGTTGGCTTAACAAATCTTCAAACTCAGATTCACTTTCCATTAGGGCCTTAGACATGCTTACTAGACTAGGATTCTCTTCAGCTGTTATTTTAGCATGAATTCAAGTAAATTGTTCTCTCTTTTCTTGAGTACGATTGTATCTCACATGATCTTTCTCAACCAATTTCCTCTACCATTCCCTTCTCTTAGGATTATCTTGATAGAGTCCTTAAGTTCCTTTTGATACCTGGTAAATTTCCTTTGGATCTTTCTCCTTTGTGATCTGGAGAGAATAGGCACCAAATTTGGCTGCCTACTCTTTGGATCTTTTCGCATGAACCACTGGTTAGGCACTACAGGCGGTGGCTTAACCATCTTCAGCTTTTGATCTTGTTGAGGTTTAATCTGACTTACCTTAGGCCTGGTCTGCAAAACAAACCAATCAGGGACTTCTAATACCCAGGAATACACCTGCCTTTTACTTGAGTAAGGAATGCATGGCCTCAAAGGTCTAACTTTTGGACTTCTCTTAAGTCTTCTCTCCCTATGTGATTGGTAGGGGGAGTCTATTATGAAATCCCCATGGAATCCACCTCAAAATGATTCTTTCATTCCCCTTCCTTTACCCCAAGTTGTCATTTGAAAAAGAGCCACTGGTTCATATGGGGCGTAAATTTGGCGCAACCTACTTCTAGGCTTCCTGGTTACAAAGCTGGGAGTGTTGTCCCTAGCATTGACCTTTTTAGGTACTCCTTTGACCCACTTGTAATCTTTCTTGTAACTAGGGCAAGCCTTGTGAACAACCGAAGTCTCCACAGTACATGCGTTCGCTGAGTGATTAGACTGCCTTTAGCCATGGGAAGAACCAATTTTTTTATTCTTCTGAGATAACTTCCTTTCTTTTGAAGCAAGTTCTTGCCTCATTTTATTCATTTGGAAGTCTAAAACGTCCAATTCTCTAATATTCAAGCCTCTTTCCAAAGCCTGAATGATTAAATTTGGAACTCCAACATTAGTTTCCACCTCATTCACCTCTGGGAAAAGGTCTTTGTCAATTTCCATTTCCTTCTTAGCCTTGGCTAGAAATTGAAGCCTAACCTTCTTGATCAGCTCCTGAATCTTGGCTAAAAAAATAATGTAGTTTTTAGTAGAATGAGGCCAAGTATTATGCCATTTACATTACATTTTACCATTTAACTCATTGAAGTTGGCATAACCACTCCTTTAGGGAGCTTTAGAAACCGTCTTGCTAATAAATGATCAAATATTTCATTAGCTTTAGAATTATCAAAAGAGTATTTTCTATAAAATTCTTTCTTTTTAAACTGATGATCTATTGTAGTTTCTTTTTTAATTAAAGTATCACATACGTATGGTTGTTTGCCTATAATCTCAGCAACATCTATTTCCATGTTAGGGTTCCTATAATAGGTCCTATATGAGAAATTGTTTCTATTTTGCTCCATTGCATCAAACTTCTTTCGAAGCCTAAACTCTAAGCCATTTTAAGCCAATCTAACAAATTTAGGCTCAAGAAGGATCACCTTACACTTATTTCTGGCCTTCTTGAATCTGACTATAAATTGAGTGGCCTTTTCTTCTAGCCTTTGGCTTAACCTTGCTAAGTCAGCCATTGTGACCTCTGGCTCTGTTTTGAAGAATTGTGCATGAAAGATTTTCTCCATTTGTAGCCAAGTTTGAATTGTACCAGGTAATAGTCTAATATACTAAGCAAATGTTGGGCCAGTTAATGAACTAGGGAAGAATCGAAACTTCATATAGTTGTGATTCGTGTATTCCCCACATTTCCCTATGAACCTAGCAATATGTTCTATGGTTGATTGGTTTCCATCCCCCCTAAATATCCCCTTGGAAACTTATGTAGTCTATCTATCCAATCAGGGTATTGCTTCCTATAAACTGGTGTTTGCACCCTTTGGGCCATAGGACCACACACTTCTCGCACCATGTTAAGAAATTGGTCCCTAGTAATAACATTAAGGACTCCTTATTAGGCCTGATGTGGAGCATATCCTTAATCGATTTGTTGTCAAGGGTTTTAGGCTGTGCATTTGGCACAACTTGCACCAAGGGTATAACCATTTGATCTAAAGGATATATTGTAGGATTTGGTACCTGCTTCTATCCTATAATATCTTATTCCCTAAGTGGAACAAGTGGTGGTCTAAAATGTTCCGCCGACCTCCTGAGTGTAGATTTGAAGACTAGATTTGACACCATTTGTGTGGTACTGTGTGTTTGAGCCTGACCACGCGTAGTATTACCAGATGTATTCGAAGGTAACAACTCAGGCTCCACATAGACAACATGTGTTTCTTGAGTATTAAACACTCTTCGGTAAGGCCTTGAACCAATTAGAGGTGTAGGTCTAACTAGTTCATAGAATGATTTTGCGTTTCTTATTCTATTTTCGCCACCATTCTGGGTGCTGCTAGGAACTGCTCTAGGTTGGGTTGACATTTAAATAGGGCTTCTATTACTTAAAATAGGACCTATACTTTAACTTATATTTTCCAATCTATAATCAATTCTTTGAATAAGTGAATCATTGAATGAATCAAACCAAGTTTTTAGGTTTACGGTCATTATTTGACTCATTATGGACATCATTCCACTCCATTGTTCATTTGATATGCTAGGAGTGAATATTAGTGGTTCACTCTTGCTTCGACTACTCTGGCCTAGTGTTCGGCCTTGAGAGGGTGCATGTTCATAAGTTGGGCCATTGCGAATGGCCAATTTGTTGGGTAGGTATATCCACCCTTAGAAAAGGATCTTCTTCTACCTATTCATGGTCCTTTAAATGTAGGCCATAAATAGAAGGAGGGTCAAGTATGCCTTCTATTCGAAGCAAAAAAAAAACTCTTCTTATATTTCAACATCTTCACCATCTAGATGTTCTTCACCATAGCACTATGTTCAAACCATATTTTCAACACAAAATTGGTCCAACTAGGCATGCTAAAAAATAGATGTTGGCTATTTTTGACACTTCGAAGGTTAGAAATGTAATTCAAGCATGTTAGTAAGGATCTGAAAAGTCCTTACAGCTAAAAAATGTCAATTTTTATCAAACGATTGTGCTAAGGTTTTCTTAACCTCAATGAAGAGGACTTTACTGTATTGTGTTGAAAAGATGAACCAAAGCTTTAACTTAGGTTCATAACAGAATATGAGGGAGAGACTAGGCATAAATTGCAATTGATTAACTAAATAAACAATTACAAAATGTTACCTTTAGTAAGGGCAACTTTGAAGCTTTTAAATCGACCAGGTTCTAGAATTACAAAGCTAATCTACTCCCACGAAATGTAAGTGCAATGTGTAAAAGTAAAGTGTTGAAATTTAAAGATAAATGAAATTGACAAAGACGTAGAGTCTGGATTTGGTAAGGGGCTTTCTTCAATCTTTGTTTCCATCTATTTATGGCCTTCTCTTGGTGTAGTTAGGCTGATAACGTCCACCATGGTCTCCTTTATTCTCACTACTTCTTAGGGCTATGATCTTCTCTTTGTATGTATGCAACTGCTAACAACTGCTTCCTTCTAACTCCTTCCTGTTAACTCCTTTCTCACGTGCATTTCAGAAGTCGTTCATTCTATTTTCCAAATGAAGACTTGCATTCGCAACTCACATGGACATTTTCGAAGGTGGGACTCTTCGATATCTAAATACCCTTGCCACGTGTCGCTTTCGCACTAGATGGTTTAAATGTGGTGCCAACAGTACCATATGTGACATTTGTGATTTTTAGTTATAACTTGTTGTGATGTTAGTTATGATCTGTTATTATTTTGGTTATGATTAAAAATATCTTTGGTTATACATTATGTGGTGTTTGGTTATGACTCATTAAGTTATGACTTAAAAGAATTTAGTTATGACATTAATAGTAATCGACACCACAAATATCATAATTTGCATGCAGTACACACCCTTTTCAGGATGTGTGTTCTAAAATGACCTACATTATACTATGTGACAGGAATCACAACGCAAAACTATATACACAAATTAATATCTAACTCAAATTTATTTTGATTATAATCCTTGACAGGAATCACAATACAAAATTATAAACATAAAAATTAATATTTGATTCAAATTCATTTTGAATATAATCCTTTTTAATCAATAAATAGGAGAGTAATTACAAATATAAGAAATATTCACATCATCAAACAAACCATTAGCCCATAATAGCTTGAAAGTCAACAAAGCCTAACAACCAATAGCCCAACTAGCCTAACACAACCACCATTAACTACATACAACCTCGTAATGGGGGAGAAAATAGGGGCACTTATGAAACAGTCTTATTAACTAGTGTTATTTATTTACAAGTCCTGACTGATAAATTTAGTACTGTAAATTTATTTATTATCTTTGCTCATATTCACTCATTCACTTGCAAGAATCCACCATCCTTTTCCAAATACACAAAGAACAAGAGAGATTGATAAATTTATCACTAAAAAATAAATTTGAATATGAAACAAATGAGGCGGGTGGTGATATGTTAGTTGTGTAGATCGACGACGGTCAAGTGTCGTTCTACGACAGTAAAATGTAGATTGGTGATGATAGAGTGTAGATCTGTGACGATGGTGGAGATAGTCAGTGAATGGTGGCAGCATCCAAATAACAACGGTGGTAGTGGGTAGACAGAAACATCGGTGGTAATGGTAGTAATAGTGGTAGACAATAGTGTGAAGGTTTTGGAAAAATGGTGAAGTAGGAGAGAGAGAGAGAGAGAGAGAGAGAGAGAGAGAGAGAGAGATAGAGAGAGAGAGAGAGAGAGAGAGAGAGAGAGAAGATGATGGATGGACGACAACAACACTAGTAGTGGTGGGCGGATAGCAACAACGATAGTGGTGGTGGTGGTAGACAATGGTAATGTGAAGCTTTTGGAAAAATTATGTGAGAGAGAGAGAGAGAGAGAGAGAGAGAGAAGATGATGGATGGACGACAACGATACTGGTAGTGGTGGGCGGACAGTAACAACGATGGCGGCAGTGGTGATAGACAATGGTACTGTGAAGCTTTTGTAAAAATTATGTGAGAGAGTGAGAGAGAGAGAGAGAGAGAGGAAAAAAAAAAGAGTATAAAAGAACTTGATAGATATAGGTATTTTAAGACTTATTGATGCATTCAAAAAGTTAATAGGACTTAATTGTATTTAAATCTACTTAATAAGACTAGTTAGTAATTACCCCGAGAAAATAAACCACCATAAGGGGTACCAATTGGACTTGGGGTAGGTGTTGTGCTTTATGGCACAACACGTGTATTGTGAGGCCCGTTGGGGTGTGTACCAATTTTATTTTCATGATCTGAATCGTTTATATTATAAGATTTATCAAATAGATCAAACATAAAAAGAAATCAAATCAATTGAATAACTGTAATTCCATAACAAGTCACATTTGTTTTAAACAAAAATAGACAATTGATATAATTTAGATAATTTTTGTAAAAATAATTAGAGCTGATCATGGAGTTACATATGTCCAATTAACCTGGATTTTTTTTATGAATAAATGTTCGACAAACTTTAAAATATAAATAGTTCAGATTATCAAAAAAGGCTCAAGACACCCCACGGAGCCTCATAGCATGGGTATTGTGTTGTAAGGCACAACACCAACCCAATTCCGTTCTTTTTATAAGAGTTGAATCCGAAATCTTATTCACAAATAGTGTTATACAATCACTAAGTCAAATGTCCTGATTATATTTTGAATATAATCCCATCATATTAAAAATGAATCTAAAAAACTTTCAACATTTCTGTACATATACTATTATATGACGATGCAGTGCTCTAAATTAAGCTCAATCTTATCAAGATGAATATAACTTTTGCACCAATTTGTTATTGGTGTGTTGTTTTCAAAATACAAAATCTTATAAAATGGTTGATTTAAAAAATTAATTTAAAATGATTCACAAATAATATTTTGTACATATATAACTCAATAATAATGTGTGAGCACTTTTACAAAATTATAAACAACGATGAATTGTTTTGGTTTAGGGAAAGATTATATGTACTTTATAATTAATGAACAAAATGACATAATTCCAAAATTTCTAAGTTGTAATATTAAATAACAAAAAAAAAAAAAAGAAGTCATAACTAAATATCACATGAGATATAACCAAAGATTTTATAAATCAAAATTATAATAATGTCATAACTAAAGAAAAAAAATTAATAATAACTAAAAAAGAAAATAACACAACTAAAAATGCATAAAGTACATTTCTTTAATGAGATGTGCATAGTAGAATTTCTCTTTAGTTTAATATAAAAGAACCACAAACAATCACATCACTCTTTATAGAAATTTTATTTATATGGCATAACACAAACTTAGTTAACTTGTTAGAAATAAAATTTTAATGATTTACATTCTCAATGCTTCTCTTTGCTGCTAATTTAGCAAATTAGCAATTCAAACACATAAAAGTACTATAATTATTTGATTAATGATAAAGCTTGAATACATAATTTGGATATGATTTGATAAATTAATGTCGCCATCAAATTATCTGAAAAGTTAAAACCGTTAAAGACATTTTAAAAAATAAAAATAAAAATGTCATATGTAATTAATGTGTTGGGACACTTATACCTTAGTGGCCACAAGAGAAGAGGTAAGGTTGCTTTTGTGACTGATCTCTATCATGAGTTATTGCAAGTGCACATGTACAAAGTGCATGCATTCACCTTATATTTCATGTCCGTGACCATCCTGATACTATAATTTGTTAAAAATGGTAGAGTTGGACTTGGTCCTTTCAATGGAATGATTAAAGATTGGGTTGGTAGTCCAATTTAGTTTGTTTAGCAACACTAAAAAACGTCACCTTTTTTTTTTTTTTTATTACTCTTTTTCTTTAGTATAACATTTTTACTTTTTTAAGTTTGTCTATTTTAGAAAAATGTAAAAAGCTTTTTCAATATGAAAAACAAGTGGACTTTTTGTGAACTTTTTTCTTATTATTAATTTTTGACTTTTTAGGTCCTCTAATCTAATAAGACCAAAAAGTGAAGAGTTTTCTTAAAAAAAAAATAAATAAATAAATAAATTTAAAGTTCACGAAATAAAAAAAAAAAAAATTAAAGTTCACGAAAAATAAAAAATAAAACTACTAAAAAGGTGATTGTCAAACCTAATTATGCATGTAATGAATCAATGTGAAAAGAATAGGGTTATACAAACTAAAATATGTTATTTTGAAAATTGCAAGCATTTCTAGTGGTTGATGTCAATGGCCGAGGTTATGATGGATGTTAAACCATAGTTATTATACAATGAAGTTGAACAATCCCAGTAGAGAAGTGGCTCTCCCAAATTTCTAAGCCAGAGACTTTTGACACGATTAAACTCAATCCATTTAGGAGAAGATTTCTAGATTAGAAATATTTGTTACGTAAGTGTATTCTTTTTTTCTTTTTTTATCAACAAAAAAAAACTTTTATTGATGAAAAAATTATACATGAAATGAGATTACATCAAATAAAGGAGGGGAAGAGCAGCAAGCATCATTGCAAACTAACCCAATCCCAACTAGGTTGGCACTGAGAAAAAAGCCCAATCATCTGTAAGCTCAACCCTAGGAGTTTGGTGAGGAACCAAACCCAACAGGAGGAAAGACCAACAAGAGAAACAAAAAACAAAAGCCTAACAAAACACAAAATAGAGACAGATCCCAATTAAATAGATTACAGTAGACACATAAGAGCAAAAAAGAAACAACCATAGCAACTCATAGCAGCAGCCAAAATCAATTTATAATGCATACTTGAACCTTAGCCCTAATCACACACAAACAGAACACAACCAAGGGAAAATAAACCCAAATGCTATTAGCAGCAGCAACTTACACTGCTATCAACCCAGAATCACCCAACAGACCCCTAGCAACCCAGATTCAACCACAACAACAGACAAAATCGATCACCCGCAATAATCATAGCACAATTGGGATCACAACAGCAGCCACAAGACAACAACAGGATGAAAAACACCAAGACAATACTGTCAGATGCAAAGACTGAGGAGCACAGAGGCAAGACTCAGCATCCAGTTCGAATGCAATATTGAACCAACAGGAGAAGACTAACAACATCCAACACTCCTCTATTTGCAAAGTCACCACTACTAAAACCCCATCTGAGAACTACTCAGAAACACAAAAAGCCCCAAAACAGATCAAAAATAGGGCAGTCATCCGTAACCAGACCTCCAACCCACCAGCAGCAACCTCTATTTGCAGCCAACACACTAGCAGCATACACTGAATAGCAAATCTGCCATAAATTTGAAATAATGCCATGCACATAATAATGCAGATCCTTCAAACTAGACTTTGCCCACAATGCCACTCTAACTTTCACCAACTCTTCCAAATTCAAAAATGAGGTTGAGCATTATTAAACAAACAAGCATTTCTTAATTCCCAAACTGACCATAACACAGCCATAGAAACGAATTCTCCACAACATCTTGACCTTCTTTTTTACCTTAAAACCAGCCCACCAACTCAGCAGAGATTGAACTGATCCAGGAATGGCCCAACACAAATCCCACCAATCAATAATCCCAGACCAAATTTTCCAAATACTACTACAATGCAGCAAAACATGATTCTGTGTCTCCACCTCTGTCTTGCAAAAAACACAAAGAATGCTTGCATTAGGCTTAAGCACCCCAACCCTTTGCATAGAAGTAGCAGACTTCATCCTACCTCTCCAAGCTAACCATGTCATGAATTATACCTTAAGGGGAGCAATATTCTTCCAGATATTCATTACAAATCTGAGGTTACACTCTTCACGCGAAGCCATCCAATTCCATATAGAGGCTACAGAAAAGGCACCAGATGAATTAGCTAGCCAAGTGCACTAATCCTCCACATGACTCCTTAAACTAGGTACAACTTGAAGGTACTCATACAAGTTAGATAGGTCCTCCTCTTCCCAAGCAAAAGCTGTATTCTAAACAAGAGGTTCTAGTTAGCACTTAAATAAACCATTGACCCCTGTTTGGCCACTTAGTGGTCCTCTGTTTGTCATGCATCCATTAACCGCTGTTCTGATTGTCACTCCAGTGACCTCTGTTCTGTTCTGTTCTGTTCTGTACCGTGGTTATAGTTATTTACATAATTTCTGTATTTCAGTTTCTACCATTTAAATAATTTATTTATGCAACTTCAATTATGTTAATGTTTTAGCTTAAATAACTATCCATGGCTATTTTGTACCCCTATACTCACAGTATAATATTTCTCACTCTGCCATGTGCTTATAGCTGTTACCCCTTTAAGGTGACGAGACTTAGTAGAATCAAGATGAAGGATAAACCACAGTGTTTCCTTTTTCTTTTCTTTTTTTTTTCCTTTTTTTTGTACTGTCTACATTTTGATTGGACTCTTGTAATAAAATAAAAGCCCAAATGACTGTTTTTGTTTCTTTTAATAAACTTTTGGTACCCGTTTATTTATTTTAATTTATCCACTTGCGCTACGAAATTGTTAGAATTAGTTCATATCATTTTATTTTTTTATTGTCATGTTGTGACGCCAAACCTTTGGGTACCGGGTTTGGGTCGTGACACCAGGGACTTGAAATGGCTACTCTCAATTTGGACAATGATTCCCATAAAATCCTTCGGCCACTAACATCATTTGGTGCATACACATTAACAACTACACACTCAAAAGTATGATTGAGTATTCCTGCCATCAAAATAAAACCTCTGTTGCAACAACACTCTTTAAGTTCAAATACATCAGGATTCCACAGGCAGAGAAGACCACCTGCACTTCCTTCAGCACCCACCTCCAAAAAGCCCACATCCTCTGCTGGCCACAAAGACTTGATGAACCCAACATCAACTCTACTTCTCTCGGTTTCCTGAAGTAGCAACACCTCTATCTTTCGGTCATTAACTAGCTTCTTAATGCTCATTCTCTTCTCTGGTTTTCTCAATCCCCTAACATTCCATGTCGTTATCTTTATCTATAAACATCAGACACTCAACTGACCCCCCAGAGCCTACCCAACAGCCTAGGCAGCCCCCTCAGCTTCCTCCATCCTCTCTCTATCCTTCAGTTCGAGCAAAACAATTCGGTTGACAACCTCTTGCTCCTTATCTTTACAGTCTAACCCAAGAACCTTCCCTAATTGCAATGTAGCAAGAGCCTCATCCAGAATCTTTATTCTCCTCCTTGAAGCATTACTTTGTGAAATTGAAGCTGAAATTGCCGCCGCAGCAACTCGAGAAATAGCACCATTTCTAAGACTAGTACTGGGCAGAACCCCCTTTTGAATCGTATGGCTTCGATTATGCTTGACTCTTCTTCTCAATTGAGGACCTTGCTTCTTCCCCTTGTTATTAGTCGCACCCCTCCTTGCCGCAGTAGCCTTATCCTTTCTTTGAGTTGGGACTTGTTTTGGACAAAGAGATGGACCAATTTGATATTGGGTTGCACTCTCACTTAAATTTGAATCTACCCCAATGGGCCCTGTTACTGCTGCCCCAGACTGAATTCTATTTAAAACGACTTGAAGATTAATATTGGGCCCAACATATTCAGGCTCACAAATACTTCTTATAAATCTAGGAGAGCAAACACGGCCCACCACATTTTGAATTTCGACTAGCGCCTCATTCCTTGAGCTCTCCACTAGCTCCAGACCTTTTACATTACACCTTCATTATCTTGTATACTTCCCAGACCATACTCTATTGCATTAACCACAGGATCTGCCAACCCCTCATTAACTCCATCCACTTGCATTTGCTCTCTGTCTACCGTGTCCTCTGCTATATTTGTCACTACATCATTATCTTCCACATCCGTAAAATCTTTTGCCACCTCCTCAAAACTATTATACCCATCGTCCTCACCTTCCTTGCTACCATTACCATTGAGTAACTTCTGTTCATAGACAACACTCAGAGAATTGGAGGCAAGAAACTCAGAACTCACCTCCCTTCTGCAATTTTTAGACAAATCAAACAATGGATAATCTTCACAATCTCGAACTGGATACTTGCATTCATTGCACTCCAAAAATACCACTATATTAATAGCCTTCATTATAGATGTAACAATCCTCACCCTACCATACTCAAAGGTGTAAGGATTATTAATGCCTTCTTCTAACTGCACCACTTCACCCCAAATGCTGCCAATATCTCTAAATGTACTAGTACTCCATAAATTGATTAGTACTCCCATACAAGTAATCCAAACACATCGTTCAGTTGTAATGAATTTCCCTTTCCCCCACTCAGTTATGGAGTCACTCCACCGAGAAATCCACTTATCTATACGTACCCTTTCCTCATTCATTTGTTGCTTTGAGAAGAATGTTAGGACAGCTAACTTACCACCCCCACTTTTGAATCTAACTCCTTTCATTCTCTCCTTAACCTCAGCTTCAAATTCTTGAAATGATAGAACTGCTTTAAGACTGACCAACAAGCTTTCGTACAACCATCCATTTCTAGCTTCTCTTGCTTAAACTACCACCTTTTCTTTCCAATAGTTAGTACTCTGCTTCACAGCTTCTGCATAAGATCGCCGTTGTTGACTCTGCATTTCTATTTGAGGAAATACCTTTTGAGCCCCTCTCACCATCCTCTTTTCCCCTATAAGACGTTCCTTCCCTCCCCCTCCCCCTCCTCCCTCCTTATGCTCTTTTTTCTGAACATTTGCTTGCTTTACCCTTAATGCCTTGTTATCACACCATAGGCCATCCGCTTTCTGAATCGTCATATCAGCAGCTACCTTACAATCATACCTCACAAAACCAAAACGTGTTCCCAAACTTTTCCTTCGCTTTGACGAAATGAAAACATCCTTGACAACTCTGACCTTACCAAACAAAGAAAACAAACTCTTAGGATCCATAGAGTTTGGTAGATCGTCCACAAATAGTGTAATCAAACCTTCTGTCAATTATCGATTCCCTTGCAAGCCTACTCTTCTTCTGCGCAGCACCGGGTTCCACCCTCCTCTCTCCATCTTTTTATTTCTCTTTTCTTTGTTTTTCCAAATAAGATTGGAAAAAGAAACACAAGAAGGCGGCAGAGCGTTTCAACATAAATGATCAAACCACCACCAAGGGTTGAGGTACGCATGTTGTAGTAACGAGTTATAACTTTCAAAATTTGGACTATTGAGCATTCAAAAAGAGAAGAGTTGCTTATTTATTATTGGAGTGTTCTACATTCAACAACACTACAAGACATGCACTAACATCAGCTTTATAGGTGTAGTTATAGGGATTCATCTTCAAAGTTCAGTGATAATTTTTAGAACCTCAGATAGAGTGTTTTTTCTAATTTAGAAGGATCTAATAATAATAATAATAATAATAATAATAATAACTTGCAAAAATTGCCTTTTAGGTAAATTACACCATTGATCCTTTTAGTTCGAGTAAAATTTTACTTTAGTACTCATAGTTTTAATTTCAACAATTAAAATCATATACTTTAATTTTGTTGCAATGTGATCCCAATATCACGTATAGTTAGAATTTTGAACCAAAAAATACTATGTGCAAAATTAGAGGGTTACACCAATGGTCCTTATAGTTTTTGTTTTTTCAATTTTACTTGGTCCCTCTAGTTTTGGACATTTTTCCGTCCAACATGTTAGGAAAAATTACACGCGTAGTCATATATTTTGGTCCTTATATCATTTTGGTCCATTGAATTTCAATTGATTCAATTTTGACCTTCAATTTATCATTTTGTCTCAATTTAATCCAATTGATTACAGTTGCTTTTCTTTTTATGAAAAATTGTAGCAAAATTTTAAATTTGTTTAATTGAGTGAGTTAACCTCAACCAGCTCAACTCAACATTATCAATTGGACTAGAGTAACCAGGGACCGAGCATTGTGTAAAGTGAGCACACACATCCTTCCTAAAGCTTGGATGTGGCTAAAACATGACTGGGGCAAGATTTCCTCGTCGCGCCAGGATTCCATCAAAGCTTGGAATTCTTCGATTGTAGGGCATATCTCTTGGCCCCTAAAGCTAAAAATGTGTGTAATCGGATTCCAACATCTAGCTGCGGCATGGAGGAATGGAAAACACAGTAGCGTACGACTCAACGGGAATAGTGTATTTACGGCTGCCAGGTGATCCGTAAATAGTCAATATACAGACTATTAGCTGCTATTGTATATGCAATATGAAGTAAAGCTGAAATGACAGAAAGGGTTGAGTTACCTCTGCTGCGGTCACGGTGCCGAAGAATCAGCAGAAGAAGGAGAATGACTCTCGGGGCCTCCCTTGGCATCTCCCGTCATATCTGTGCGAATATGGCATCATGGGTGGTATCTCTACCTCTGGCTCTGGGGCAAGCCTCGAGAAATAGGCATACACCCATAGCTACAGAAAGTGGCAGGATAACAGTGAGTATACATCAGATGAGTGCAGAAATGTAAAGCGTACAGTGTGTGCAGTGTACAGATAATGTAAAGCAGAAAGCGAATGGTTTGTTATGCATTGTACAATGTGTGCAGTGTACAGATAATGTAAAGCAGAAAGTAGATGGTTTGCAGTAAAGCGTATAGTATGTGCAGCGTACATATAATGTAAAGCAGAAAGCAGATGGTTTGCAGTGCAGTGTACAGTGTGTGTAGTGTATAGATAATGTAAAGTAGAAAACAGATGGTTTGCAGTGCAGTGTACGGTGTGTGTGGTGTACAGGAAATGCGAAGCAGAAATGAAAAGCAGAAGGGTAGGGTGTACCTCCCAGGCTCTCCAGTAGCCTCCTAGCAGATGCCTGCTCCGGCAGGAGGTGGAGCTCATGTATCCGTATAGTGTAACCAAGCCTGCATCACCCCAGTCGTAGAATCGGACGCGAGACAGGTCCACCAAAGCGCTCATGAGGTAGAGCCCAACAGTGTTCGCCCGGTCGACGAATAGAGTAGTACCAAACAGAAGCATGAGGAAGCCCCGGGCATAGTACTCAGTCTCCTCGCGGGTCGTCGGCATCGTCCCTCCTAAATGATTGGCAAACCACGTATATCGCACCATCCCTAATCGGGAGATGGGTGGGCGAATCTCTAGCAAGTAGATCTGAGCGGCCTCCACTCGCCCATGTTGGTGTCGTAAGGAATCGGATGACCCCCTACTGCTATGCCGGTGAGCATAGAGAAGTCAAAGGGAGTCATCGTCATCTCCCTTGCTGTAGAGAAATGGAGGGAATCGGTGGTATCTCACCACCTCTCTACTAAAGAGCCCAATAGAGGCCGGCTAATGATGAGACATGAGAGCCCCATGCAAAATGCGCCGAAGCCAGCCTCGTCGACGATGTGACGAACGGCGTCAGGAAGCTCCATATACCACTCCCTCGCAGAGGTGGTCCCGTATCCGTGGAAGGCATGTGAGTCCCCCTGTAAGCAGGACAATCAAATTGTAAGGCAGTGTAAGAAATACAGTGCACAAGTGTGTTTGGGATGAATAGGTGAAAGGCAGTGTGAGCTATGCAAGAACTCTAACCTACATTGCAGAAAATAAAGAGAAAGAGTACACCTCAGAGGCTCTGTGGAATAGATGTGACTTCGGCTCGCGCAGCAGGAGGTCCTCCGGTGCACCTCGCGTAAACCCCCTGAACTGGTGGATGCTATCGGGAGGTAGCACGTGTACCTCGGGATGGTACGTCATAGGGTCGAATGGCCGAATGCTGAGCGGCAATGGCTCGAACTCTGGATCCATCTCCATCCCTGAGGGAGCTCCGTCGTGTGGGATGTCATCCGCCATCTCGAGGAAGGATAAGAGAATGGCCGAAAATGTGGAAAATGGGCGGGAATGCCAAAAGTCAACAAAAAGTCAACTCCGAGGGCTGAAAAATGGAAGAAAAGGTCAAGGCTCGGAAGAGGACACGGAAGTCAAGGGTCACTCGGGGGAAACAAAACCTAAGTGATGAAAATCATGAAGAGAGCACCGAAATCACTTTTCGATCTGTTCAAAGTGTTGTAAACTATGAGGGTTTATCGAATCAGACGTTTGTGGGATGTTAGAAAACGCGTTTGAAGCTCGGATCGGAAGGGAAAAATGGTCTAGAGCAAAAGGGGAATGTTTTTCGGCAAGGGAGAAGTGAAAGAATAGGGTTTGGAACCCTATATTTAAAGACCTGTGGTGAAATGCCAAAAATGCCCCAAATCTGTCATCGGTGGCCGGCCGGCCACCAGTGTTGGCTGACCGGCCACATTTGTGGCCGATGGCATTATTTTGTGGCCGGTGGCTTCCTAGAGTGGCCGGCAGGCCTCTGATGCTCTCCTTAGATATTGTTTTACTGTTTTGTGCCTTGATCCCTCAAAGAAAGTGCAAGGGAAGTATAGTTTTTAAGCTCAAGTGGCCTCCGCGGAAGCTCCGGACTGTGTTTTCAGTATGTGATGCTCAGCACATACGAGGTGTATCCTTTTAACTTGTTGCAACTTCTTCGAGAGGTAAATCAAAGGCTACAATTGAATCGGTCTGGTTAAGACGTGCAGTCCTTTACTCGGTGTTTTGCGTTGGACATGCTATTGATGTTGCATTGAATATGTATTGATTATTATGCACAAAATGTATATGCTGCATTGCATTGCGCTACACATGTTCTCATGTTTGCATAGAATATGCATGTCGTGTTTTATTGCATTGTGCATGCCCTTACATTCGCATAGAAATTGTTCATACCTGTTGCATTGAACATGCATTCTATGTTGCATAGAACATGCTCCATGTTTTGCTGCATAGAATATGCTTTTGTTTTGTTCCTCGCATGATGTGCATGAAGCATGCCTCTCTAAGCATTGTGTCATGGTTATTCGTTTTGCATAGAACATACATTCCTATTGTATTGTACTTGTCAAAATTTCTTTCTTGTGCAGGCACGATATTGTATGTACGGTTCATTCAGAGGAATTATGGGTAAGATCATTCCTGTCCTTTGACCACTCCTGTTACTTAGAAACATTCGGCTATGCCCGGTGTTTACACCGACACCTTTCGTTGGTTAGAAACATTCGGGTATGCCCGGCGTTTACACCGACACTTTGCGTTGGTTAGAAACATTCGGGTACGCCCGGTGTTTGCACCGACACCTTGCGTTGGTTAGAAATATTCGAGTACGCTTGGTGTTTACACCGACTCCTTGTTGGTTAGAAACATTCAGGTATGCCTGGTATTTATACCACTCCTTTGGTTAGAAGCGTTTGGACGTGTGTCCGACGCTTATACCTCCACTGCTGGTTAGAAGCATTCGGGTACGCCCGATGCTTACACCACTCTTTATTGGTTAGAAACACTCGGGTACACCCGGTGTTTACACCGACACCTTTTGTTGGTTAGAAACACTCAGGTACGCCCGGTGTTTACACCGACACCTCATTGGTTAGAAACATTTGGGTACTCCCGATGTTTACAGCGACACCACCCTTCTAGTTAGAAGCATTTGGATCGTGTGTCCGACGCTTATACCACTCTTCCGGTTAGAAACGTTTTGGACGTGTCCGACGTTTATACCTCCCTTGCGGTTAGAAGCGTTTGGGTTGTGCTTCAATGCTTATACCTCTCTTGTTGGTTAGAAACATTGGGTCGTGTGTCCGATGTTTATACCACCTTTCCGGTTAGAAGTGTTTGGAATGTGTTTCGACGTTTATACCACTCTGTTTTGGTTAGAAACATTGGAACGTCCTTTGATGTTTATACCGCCCTCCATTGTTTGCACCGCTCCCTTTTCCCTCTCGTGTGTGGCCCGTTAGGATGCTTTGGTTAAATGCATCTGGACGGGCTTCGATGCTTATACCGCACTTTGCTTTGATTGCATAATAGTCGAATGCGTTTCACTTGTTATTACTGTTCTCTGTGGCTCGGAACCTTAGGATGTATCCCTAGGTTCACGCCATCTCGCTCCTCGTGTGTGCCACGCGTTGGAATCTTGTTTGTCATCTCGGGTGCGCCCGATGGTAGTCGTTCTTTACCTTTTCTACATGAGGTGCAGTTAAGATTGCATAATTTTCTTACATCCTTTCTGCATGAAATGTGGTTTGGTTCATGTTTGCTTGCTTATGTACGAGTTTGCTGTAGCATTTCTTTGCATGATATTTGCATCTGGATGTTTCATTACAGTCTCATTGCATGATCATAAGTTATTTTCTGCATTGTGCATATCATTCGCATCTTGCCCCAGAACTACGCTGGTTTGATTCATTGCAAAGGGATACGTAGATAGCCTGTGGGCCCAACCGTTCTTTGTTTTGATTGCTTATTTGTCTAAGTCTTCGGCCTTGTCAAAAATGGGTCGTCTCTGGGCTTTGACATTCACTCCTGTCATTTCATGACTTCCAAGTTCTGTCAAAGAGGGGCAACTGTAGACATCCCATTTTTTATCATCCTCAAGACTTGGACGTCATCGTTTGAACACCCGATGGTTTCACATGCTTGTGTTCGTTTTGAGTCCCTAAAGGTCTCGGCTGAGCGCCTTGCCTTGGAGCCTCTCAACTTGTCTGTTTTGTGCTTGGTTGTGGACCAAGAGCTTGTTTCTTTAAATCTGGAGGAGAGGGTGGCTTGTTGGCTATCCCCAGTGTCCATCGGCCAAGGCTTGTGCCTGCCGGTCATCAGTGGTGGCCGGTCGGCTACATTGCTGGCCGGTCGGCCACTAGTGATGGCCGACGACTATTTTTCTCATTTTTTAGATATTTATTTGCCAGTTGTGCCAACTGTTGATCACTGATGCTCACTCCATACATGTGTATGGAGGGATGAAGCCAAGATTTTGGCTTGTTTTTCTATATAATGGGGGGTCTCTCCCCCATTTTGAGGGTTACAAAAATTTCTGAGCAAATTTTCTCCCTCTCTCTCTAGAATCCTCTCTCTTCCTATTTTGTGCTTGAAAGTGATTTTTCTCAATACATTTGCCCTAGGACCCTTAGCCAAACACCTTCACTTTGGAGCTGAGGTTCTTGGAGGTCTTGTTTCAGCTCTCAAAGCTGATTTTAGCTCAGAATTGTTGCTGTTTGTGGCTATGCTTCAAAGGTATATGACTCACCCCTTTTAAGCTTTATTTTGGTTGCTTGTTTGGTCACCTTTGCATGCTATTTTTGGCCTAGTTTTCAACTATAAAAGCCTCTGTTTTAAAGGTTTAAAAATGGTGGTTTAAGGCCTTTTTGGAGTTAGGGATGGTCCACCCTCTTTTGTAGCTTGTTTGCTAAGTGTTGTGTTTTTTTTTTGAGCCTTTTGAAACAATCTTTTTTTGGCCTTTTAACCACTGAATTCCAGGGGAATTTTAGTGGCGAAAACTTGGTTTTGAGGTCCAAAATAGGAGGGGGTGGCCTCCCCTTCTTGTGTCTTGTTTGCAAGTGTAGATTACCTAGCATGTGAGCATGTTTTTCTACCCTTTTGAGACCTGATCTCAACATGTTTTTGCTACTGATTTAGCATGCTTTAGCTCTATTTTGAGCCTCTTTGGTCACATGAGACTTGTTATGCATGGTTGTAGTGTAAATGGCTTCACTAGCTTTGTGTTTTAAGGCTTCTAACATGTTGTGCATGTGTTAATTGCATGTTGTAGCATCATTTAGCATGTGGTTTCAGTGCATATAGCTCTGTCACACTCTCACATATTTCACTCTTTCATTGCTTTTGAGAGTTGTGCTTTGAGCCTTGTTTGCGAGCCAACATGTGAGCATGTTTTTCTTGCCTTTTATGCTACCATCTCAGCATGTTTTAGCCTCTGAATTGGCATGTTTAAGCTCTGTCCAGAGCTAGTTTAGTCATTTGAGTTTGATATTGCATGCCTCTAGTGTAGTGCTCTTCACTAGCTTTAATGCTTTTGGCTCTGAACATGTTGTGCATGTGTTGCTTGCATGTTTTAGCAATTATTTTTCATGCCATTTTAGCATTGAAAATTCTGTAACCTTCCTCATTTCTTCATTTTTCCATTTGTTTTGAGGGTTGGTTAACCTTATGATTGTGTTTAATCTTGAGATAGAGCTTATGCTCAATGGCTTTAACGCTCTTATGGGGGTTCCTCCTAGCCAAAGGCATGATCTCTCTCATGTCTTAAACCATCCTTTGGTTGACCCCTCTCTCATTAGCGGACAATCACATTGGACTTAATCGGTTAAAGGATTAATTGGTAATGTAAAATGTGTAAACAAAATGAAGCAAGTAAAATATGACCAAGATAAGCATGTTGTATTTGCATTTCATGTGTTCAATCGGATGTTATGTTGAACACAAAGTAGATTGGTCCATTTCATACTCAAAATGATGAAATGAGCCAATCTCCTTTGTCGCCATCACCCTTGATCATGCATGATAGGGTGGTGGTACTTAGAGTCTTATTTGTGCATTCATTGACTTTGTACAAGCTTGACTCTTTGGCCATCATGCAGGAAAATGCTTGGTTGGTGGCTTGAGAGCCAAGAATTACACTCCTTTGAGCTTGAGAAATGATAAGGAGGGTAATAGTACATATATTGTTTGAGAATACACTGTTTTGCCTCTGTTTGCTCTCCATTGTAGCAAAAAGGAGAATTCCAGGGAGGGTGGCCGACCGGCCACTAGTGGTGGCCGACAACCACAAACAGTGGCCGATCGACCAGTAGTAGTGGCCAACAGCCACCTATGGTAGCCGACCGGCCATCAGTGGAAAAGTTGTTCAAAGTATTCCTGAGGTGGAGCAGAAGCAGTCTGTTATTTGGTGTATTGTTCAGAGATCAAAGCAAAGTGCAAACAGAGGCATCCAAAGGCAAGGCGGTGGATTTTCGGAAAGAAGCCAGCCGAGCATGCATGTCTCCCTTGCCCGCGAGGCCACTTTATTGCTTCATTAGCTAGTTGTAACTAATTAATACATGTGTTGTAATTAATTAGTTTAATCTGTTTTGTAATATTTTAATTAGTTTAGCATAGCTAGTTATTCAATTGTGTTGTAATAATTAATTAGTTGGTTTGTAATAATTAGCTTAGCTTAGTGTAGCTTAGCTTATTTATTCGGACCCTCCTTCGAGAGGGCGCAATGTTGTAATAAACGTGCGTGTGTGTGTGTGTGTGTGGGCATGTCTTCCAACCCCGCTTCTTTCTCCCTTTTACTTAACCGCTTTCGATGGTTAGTTTAGGGCACGTTTCAGTTAGCATACATTATGCTTTGCATGTTTGCATTCATTCATTTGTCTTGCATGCACCGAGGCTCAGCGCATCATTCAAACTTCATTGTATTTCAGTACCTCTTTGAATACGTGTTTGAAAGCATGATATCAAATTGTTGCATTCATATGCCATCTTAGATAGCCGAGCCTATTAGTTGCATATTGCATGTGTTGTATTAGACATCTTGTATAGTTAGGATTATGCATATTTCTAACTAGCTTTTGTTTTGGCTCGGAGTACACTGTAAGTTTCACTTTAGCATACTTGCACGAGTGTGCGTGATGCCATGTTTCGCATGCTTACCATGTGGCTATTTGCTTATGTGCTTAACTGCATGAATGCCTGTGGATGAAGGCTTGGTTGCTTGAATTGGAACAATTCGATAAATGTGAGTTTTAAGCCCACTTTGCGAAGTGGCAAAATCATGTTTTAAGCCCACCTGAGGGTGGCAAATCCGCGCTTTAGCCCACTTGAGAGTGGCACCTTCAAACTATTTTCGAAAACAAACATGAGTTGTTTTGTTCCAATTCTCGCGATTTAGTCTATACTTGTATGTGTGCGTCACATAGTAAAGTTAGCTAATAATCAGAATAAGAACACATGAGGTTTATAAAACATCATATCATGCTTAGTAGAGGCCGATCCTTTGATCGGGCAAGCGGGGGTGCTCATTTCAGGACCTTACCCTCTCGTACCTAAGTTCCCGAGCCGAGGCAACTTTGGTGATGACGAACACATGGCCTTTGGCACGAGTCAGGCTTTCCTAAATTTTCCAAAAATAAAATATTTAGGTGGCAACTCTGTAATCTGGCAAAGCAGTCCAGTTTTGGCATTATTTGATTTAAAATATGATTTTTCAAAATGATTTGCCGGATTGGACTCTTTGGTGTTTATCAGTCTCGCATTGCACTTTGTGAGATTAGATTCAAAACCGTGACAGGAGTCCGAACTGTATGAGACCAATTCACGCCTCTTCGAAAGGGGGGCACGCGAAGAAAGTCGAGTTTGCACATCATTACCATGAAAATTCACCTATTTATAGGTAATAAAACTTTCACTATATACCACTATTTATCACACCATGTGGTTTACCACATGGCATACCACACTTCCCACATGGTAAAACTTTCCCTTCTTTCCACTTTGGTCCAAAACTTGTTAGAATTCCAATTATATCTCTTTTAATGATTACACTAGTTTGGTTTTTATATAATTTATTTATTACTCGTTGTTTTTTACACTATAAGACAGGACAAGTGATTTCGTAAAATATCAATAATCAAAATAAGCTTTGATTTCTCTCATGCTAAAATATGGAAGAATTTGAATTTATGAAATGTATCACATGTACAGCTTAAATAAATTAAATCGGTCATTTTGTAAATATGTTTGATAACATCATTCAATATTTAAAATTAAATATATTAAGTAATAATTAATTAAATCCGTTGGATAATCATAATTGATGTCACTCAAAATTTTAAGTCATATAAAATTTAGTTAATTTTGACTGAATTTATAAATATTAAATATAAGTATCAATATATAATATTATAAACTCACCACCACCACTATGCCATCGCCATTGCCATCGCCGCCGTTGCCACCGCCGCCACTACCACCTCTACCATTGCTACTACTACCACCATCACTACCGCTACCACTACTACCATGCTACACCACTGCCACAAGTACTACCACCACCACCACCATCATGCCCCCCCTCCCCCCGGGCCACTGCCACCACCACCATCACCTTTATTACCATTGTCATTGTTACCATAAGCACCACTATCATTTTACTACCACTACCATCACCGCCGCTACCGCTACCACCACCTCCATCACCACTACAACTACTACCACCATCACAATGTAAATATTGAAATGTACAATTTGAAAATAATAAATAATAAATTTGCTATTATACATATCAAACAACTTATTTTTAGCTTAGCACTTTTATCAAATAGCTTTTTAGTTTAAAAAATTCAACATTCAACTTTTAATACTTAATTTTTAGTTTTAAGTTTTTAGCTTTATCAAACACCACCTAACTGAGTATATTATTCATGAAAAAAATTTATGTCGACTAATAATTGCAACATTTTCATTTTACTGTATTTGTTTTTTAAAAAAAATGGTTAACAAGTATGTCTTTTAAAGTAGACCATCTATATTTTAAGAGATAATACAATAAAACAAAAAAAAAAAAGCTACAATTATTGGATCAACTTATTTTTTTCATAAATGATATACATGGAGAATCTTATAAAAGATTTTGATCATTAAAACGAGACTTGTGGTTGGTTTCATGATCCCTTCAAGTTCTCTCAAGATTAGATTTAAAGGTAAAAGAAGCAAAAAGTAATTACATATATTTTTTCTTTTCTTTTCATTTTTTTCATTTTTTTTTTTTGTAAGAACAACTTTAATTATGAAAGTGTGAAAGTCATTGTTTTAACTTGCTACAGTGAAAAAAATAAAAAATAATTTTTTTTTTTAATTTAAATCTTTTGTTGTTACTTTGAGAAAGATGAAATTCATTTTACCCTTTGTAGTTTGGAGCTAAAGCACTCTATTCCCTATGGTTCAAATATAAGCAGAAAGCCCCATGTGATTTTAGATTAAAGTGTTAACTTTTCCATCCAAATTAATAGAAGGTATATTACACATGCCATTTTTTAGAGTGAATTTTGTTTTATGAAAAATTAGAATGAAATCGATACAACAAAAGGACAATTTTACCCTAAATTCTTAATTATTTATTATAGTTTCTAACATGTTAATGCAATTTTAATTTAATTACAGTTTAGATCAATTCTTAATTTTAATTTAATTTGTTATAATTAACATATTAATCTAATTTAGTAATTACAATACATAGTTAAATATTTAGGATTAATTGTGATATAAAATATAATTAAATTAAATTTAAATTAGAATAAAAATTTAAGAATTACAATAAATAACTAAGAATTTATAATTAATTGTGATTTAATTGAATTAATACTAGACATTAAAAATTATGTGTACGAGAGATGAGAGGAAAAGAAAATAATATATATAAGATTTGAGGGTATTGTAATCATTTCACATATATAGTTAATGGTGTTAACGGTTGCATTTTAGTTCAAAACCACATAGGGGGCATTTGGCTATTTTTAAAAGATAAGGGGATAATGTGATGCCCCGGGTCGATGACCTAATTTGTTTGTGCCCTTTCAGTCTATTTGGTTTACTTTCGAAGCCTTAAGTGTCATGTGACTAGGGGTGTAAAAATGGCCCGCGGCCCATGGGCGGCCCAAAGCCCACCCGCAGCCTAGGCCCAAGCCCTTGGGCTAGGGCTTGGATGATTGTTTTGAAGCCCGGTCCGTAGCCCGACCCATCGGCCTGCTTAAGGCCCATTTAGGGCTTGGCCCGAAGCCCAGCCCGCCCAAGGCCCAGTGTATTTTTTAATAGAAAATAATAAAATTTTGGTAAAAAATTTTTTTTTTAAAAAAATGGTTAGGCCCGCCCAAGACCCGGCCCACTGGCCCGCCCAAGGTCTAAATACCCCTGGGCTTGGGCTTGGCCTAATTTTTTGGCCCGTGGGTCGACCTGGCCCGGCCCGAATTTTGACAGGAGTCCGCAAGACCCGACACGGGCCGGGCCGGGCCCAAAGTTGAGTAGGCCGGGCCAGATTTATACCCGTATATGTGACGTGTCAGTGTTTGCGAATTTAAACTTGTTTAACCTTCTTGACATATTTTCGAGTTAAAATTTTTTGAGTTTCGAGCATAAGAATGAAACAAAGACGTATAGGAACGCCTTGGGAAAAGATTTTGACCACCCAAGCCTTCCTACGCATGTGGCCAAGAGGGCCCGCATATGCGGGTTTGGTACAGTAGGAGATTGGATTTTGAGTATGGATCTTCGCATGTGCAGTAGATGAGAAGGGGAACTGGGTTGGCAATGCAGTAAACTACACATGAGGCCATGGGGCACCGTACATGCAAAAAGGGGCCATCGCACGTGCGATTCAAGCTTCGTATGTGCATCCAAACATGTGTTTGCCTCGTTTTTTGTGACCAAACACATGATCAGCTGAACTTTTACCCATTTTCCTTCATTCTCTCTCTCTCTCTCTCTCTCTCTCTCTCTCTCTCATTTCTCTCTAAAACCTATACTAACTCACACAAATATCTCAATCCAAAAAATTTATAGATTTAGACTCTAGTTCTTGAGATCAAAATGACAAGCGTATCGAGGGCTACATTTTGACCGGAGTGATCAAATTTTTGACAAATCTAAAATTTGGGAAATTTTCTTTCTTTCTCTCTCAATCCTTGAGGTAGGGTTTTCTTAACGTTATGTATGTATTTTAGCTTTATTATGTTTTATTTTGATAGCTAAATACATTTGAGAAGTTAGGGTTTTGATTATATTGATTATAATGGATAAAAGTGGGAAAATTCTCATGTGATCATTAAACTTTCCAAATTGTTTTACCTATTATGTTCCATGGCCAATGGATTTGATAAAATGATACTTTAGTAGAGAAATTCCCAAATTTTTTTCAAACCCTAGAAATGGTGAAATTAAAGAATGAGATTTTGATGATGAAATTCATGGAATTCGTAAAGAATTGTGAACTTTGAGTACATATTGGAAATGATGAAGTTTTGGAAGTGAATATTCTATTTTGGAAATTGTTGGGAAAATATTGAATATGCTCTATAGATTATGATGATGAAATTCATAGAATTCTTGAAGAATTGTGAACTTTGAGTATATATTGGAAATGATGAAGTTTTGGAAATGAGTTCTATTTTGGAAATTGTTGGGAAATGCTTTATGTATTGTCTATTTTGAATATAGAGATAGAGATAACAATTTTGGCAATTAGTACAAGATTGCATTGACGTGTTGTAGAAATTGCGTGCGAATTAGGGAAATTGAAACATTTATAAAGGCATGCATATCACTGAGCACATCATGTTTTCATGTGTTCAATTCCGTATAGCATTTGAGAAATGCATTTTAATTGATTTATCGAAAGAGATTGAAATGTGTTGAGAAATAGGGTAAATATCTTGGTGAATCCAATTAGGATGTGTAGTTTGTTGAAAATTAAGTTAGCTTTACGTCCATGGTGAAATTCCTAAAACACGCACGAAATAAGTTCCAATTTCCTTCATGTTAAGAGTCGGTAAAGTGTATTTCGATAGTGCTTTACGAGACTACTAGTAGAAACGTATCTAGGGATTGCCAGAGTTGTATATACCACCCCGTATTTTGTTGAAATAAAGGATTTGGTTTGGCTTATGATTTTTTGAAAAGTACATGACATGAATTTTGAGAAACAAAACTTATATTTTGAGCATGGCATCATTGCATCTCATGGTCCCACGGCATCATTGCTTCTATGCTCCAATTTCTCGTCCTTATACTTGAAACTCTAACATTAAGTCTACTAGATGCCAAGTAGAAATTAACACGGTCCCAATCACAATCACCAAAAGGCCCGAAATCGTACCGGTACATCCATACACGTGGGTTCAAGTTAGGTTTTAGACTCAGGATGCTACATTTTGTGTACACTTAAGTGGTAAATGTGTTCTTTATTAAACCTAAGGTGTTAGGTTCTAGTCTTACGCTTTTCTCTAACCTTTTTTTTTTTAATTGAGAAATTCACTTGACATATTGAGAAGTCAAGACTTCATGACTGTAACATAAATGTTCACTTTATATATAGTATAGATAAATTAGAATTTTCTTTTTCTATTTAAAATTGTCTGCAGTAGATATAATGCTCAAATATGCATAGGTTAGGGGTGTAATTTGGGCCTGGGCCACCTTCACGCCTTATGGGCTCCTACCATTTTTTGAGTCGGCCTACGTGCCGAAAAGTCTGGCCTAGGCCCAACCTAGGCCGAGCCAGGCCTGGCGGACCTTTTTTTGTTTATGAAAAATAAACGATAGATATAGTGTATCTATAGATTATTTATGAGGGATAAAAAACTGTGGGGCCTGAAATATTGAGAGACGTAAATAGGCCGAATAGATGAACCAGGAGAGTCGAAATATATACATCACATTCGGCCCTATTCGACCAAATAGCTGGTTGATTGAGGGGCCGAGTGGAAAGCAGTTTTGCAGCAAGAGGAGCCAAATAAGTAGTTATAAGGCAAATTGGAAGTGGGCCCAACCCCGAGGCCCAGGAAAAAAAAGATATAAATAGAAGAACGTCAGACAGAAAGAGGTATGTGAGAACTAGTATACTTAACTTAAGATACAAGCAATCAAGAGAGTATACACTGACTTATCCGTCGGAGTGCTAATTCCGGCACCCCCGACCGGAGTGTTCATCAATTTTCAGGTGACAACCTGAGGATCACGAGCGTCCCCCAGGATCTGAAGAGTATTTCCTAACCACCTTCCCCACAATTGGTGCCGTCTGTGGGAATACTCAAATACATCCATGGCAGGCGTAACGGAAGACCCTCCGATAGTCACTGACGAAACCACACAGAGAGACGACCTCACTCCAACAAACATGCTTGGACCGGAGACTATCACGTCAAGACGCGCCTTGAACTTCGCCTCACCCTCGACTTCAGCACATGAAGCAATGCAAGCGATCATGGAACAAGCAAAGCAAAACGAACAGAGGTTGGAAAACATGATCGCTGAGAACGAACGTCTTCGTTAGGATTTGGCCTTGGAAGTGGCGACGTCCAAACAAGCTGTACGCCAAGATCCGGAACGACCTCTGAGGATAGGTGGTCGACGACCTCGAGCCCAACAACAAGACACTGATAGCGACTCCGACTCATTATCCCCGGAGCCCAAGAAGAAGAGACGACCCGAAACTACCAGTTCCTCTGAAGAGAGTCCACGTATAAGGCATAAGCAAAGAAGAAACAATTCAGACGAAGAAGACCAGCATGATCCCTTTGTACGACGGATTGCAAGGGTAGTGCTACCCAAGAAATTCAAAGCACCGTTATTTACCTTGTACGATGGTAAATCAGACCCCACCGATCACATATGCCATTACAAGCAAGCCATGATGCTGCATGCAGACGATGAGGCTCTCATGTGCAGAATATTTTCGAGCAGTTTGGGACCACTGGCTGTCAGGTGGTATTATAAACTGGAGCCGGCTTCGATCAAGAGCTTCCACCAACTCCAAAAATCCTTCAGGGTAAGGTTTATCAGTAATGAGGTCCAGCCAAAGCAAGTCGATTCCCTCTAGGCAATGCAGATTCAACCGGGGGAAACCCTTCGTGCGTGTTCAGCGCAATATTGGGAGTGTTTTAATCTGGTGGACGATGCTTGCAATGACTTCATGGCCATTACCGCCTTCAAGATGGGATTACATCCCGATAGTGCCCTCCGAAGCTCTTTGACCAGATGCCCCCCCAAAACAGTCTGGTCGTTAATGAAGAAAGTTGAGGAATACTGCAAAGTGGAGGATGACGCCTTGCGGGTTAAAGCCAGAAACATGGCCAACAAGATGGCCCCTTCTGAAATTGCTTAGCCGATAAATTTTGTACCACCTCAGAGCCCTGAACCACGATATCGGGCTAAACGAGACAAGAGATGGGATTCTCGCCGATCAAGCGACCAATGCCCCCACTGTACAAATGAACAACTGTAAGTCGATGGCAGGTGCATAAGGCGCGCCAACAAGAAATACACAGATTTGTCAGAGCCGATCAGCACAATCATGTCCAAAGTCCAACACCTTCCGTTCTTCAAATGGCCGTCCAAAATGGTGGGAGCTCCCGAAACGAGAAGATGGGATAGGCGATGCGAATATCACAAGGATCACGGCCATGATACTGAGAGTTGTTATGCATTGAAAGATCACCAGGAGGAACTGGTACAAGATGGTCGGCTACAATAGTACGTCCGAAAAGGCAACTCAACCAAAGCAATAGCCTTACGACAGGATTCACCTCCACTCGGCGTGATCCACATGATTTACAGCCTGCCAATGTCATCCACGGTGCATACAATTCAGTCGAATCCTGACCCTCAAAATCAACTCACTCTAGCTAAACGGCCCCATGAAGCTGTGAGCATTGCTTTCGATGATTCAGATTTGGCCAGAGTGACACTTCCACACATTCATCCCTTGGTAATCGAGTTACGCGTAAACCGATTCACCGTTGAGCGCGTATTCATTGACCCGGGGAGCACATCGGAAGTTATGTATTACAAGACTTTCACCAAACTTGGCTTCTCCGAATCAGATCTTTCTCCAGCTCCTTACCCATTATTCGGTTTCAATGCGAATCCATAATACCCGTTGGGGAAGATCACACTATCCGTTCGAGCGGGCTCCCGAACAGTGGATGTGGAATTCTTGGTCGTCAAGCTACCATCGCCGTACAATCTCATCATGGGGCGAACTTGGTTGCATATTATGCAGGCTGTGCCAAGCACCTATCATTAGCTACTACGCTTCCCGACAGAACGCGGCATTGAGCAAATCCGTGGCTCCTAGAAATCGGCACAAGCATGTTATCTCCTTACTGGAAAGACGCCAAAAGAGTTGCAAGTGAATTCAATTGAGGTGCCAAATCGAGAGAGCCTCGACAATGTTGGGCAGCTCTCAAGTGAAAAGGCCACGGAAGCCCTAGATCGAGTTGAGATTGACGGCAACCCAGATAGGCTCTTTATGGTCGGCGCCTCCCTGAATCAAGCCGACAGGCAGCAGCTAATTTCCTTGCTGCTCGGCAACCTTGATGTATTTGCGTGGACTCCATATGAGATGCCAGGTGTAGATCCGTCAGTTTCGCAGCACCGTTTGAGTGTTGACCCTAAATGCAAGCCGATCACTCAGAAAAGCCGACGGTCAGCCGCAGAGAACACTGCCGCCGTTGTTGAGGAGATTGACAGGTTACTGGACGCCGGGGCAATAAGGGAAGTGACCTACCCTACATGGCTCTCTAATACTGTGGTTGTGAAGAAGAAAATGGGACTTGGCGAGTGTGTGTTGATTTCACGGACCTAAACAAAGCTTGCCCCAAAGATTGTTTTCCCTTACCCAGAATTGACCAACTTGTAGATGCGACGGCACGCTATCAGTGTATGAGCTTCCTCGATGCTACGGAGGCTACCATCAAATCGCCATGCATCCAGAGGACCAAGATAAAACTGCATTCCTCACCCCAAGAGGAACCTACTGCTATAAGGTTATGCCTTTTGGGCTGAAGAATGTAGGGGCAACTTACCAAAGACTGGTCACTACCATGTTTAAGGAGCAACTCGGCCAGACTATGGAAGGGTACATTGATGACATGGTGGTCAAGTCCAAAGAAGAGCAAACTCATCTAGCCGATCTGGAAGAGACATTCGGCATTTTATACAAATACAAAATGAAGCTGAATGCTTCCAAAAGTACGTTTAGGATCAGCTCTGGCAAATTTTTAGGTTACATTGTCAACCACCGAGGAATCGAAGCCAACCCAAGGCAAATCACAGCAATCTTGGAGCTTGGCTCCCCTCGTTCAGTGAAAGAGGTTCAAAAGTTGATGGGGATGGCCACTGCACTCAACAGGTTCATCAGTCGGTCCACAGATCACTGCCGACAATTCTTTTATACACTACGGCAGGGCAAGGCTTTCGAATGGTCCGTCACATGCGAAGCCGCTTTCAACGGCCTTAAGACTTACCTTCGATCAGTACCACTCTTGACAACACCTTCGGCAGGTGACCCGCTCATTTTGTATCTGGCAGTTTCCGACCAGGTCGTCAGCTCCGTACTGACAAAGGAAAAGCTGGGGGAGCAACGGCCAGTGTATTATGTGAGCAAGGCAATGGTTGACACTGAAACACGCTACCTTCTCGCTAGAAAAACTCATCCTAGCCCTAGTCATGGCGGCAAGAAAACTGATGCATTACTTCCAAGGGCATAGCATCGGGGTGCTAATAGATTATCCTCTCTGATCAGTACTACGTAGTGCAGAAGCATCAGGACGTGTTTCAAAGTGGGCTTTTGAACTCGGCCAGTACGATATTCAGTTTCTACCTAGAACCTCAATCAAGGGACAGGTGCTTGCCAACTTTGTTGCAGAATTCACTGGGGGTCTTGCCGACTTCAAGTCTGATGAAATTCGACCGAAGCCGAACTGGAGAATTTATGTTGGAGACATTTAGCAGTTGTACTGTGATGGATCATCCAATCAGCGGGGCAGCGAAGCCAGAGTAGTAATCATGGCTCCAGACGGCACAATAATTAAGCAAGCCGTCAAGCTCGGCTTCGAAGCATCAAATGACAAAGCCGAATACGAAACCTTTCTAACCGGTTTGCGGAAAGCACATCTTCTAGGTGTTTGGCGTTTGCTTGTATTTTGCGATTTAAAACTGGTGATCAATCAGCTAAAGTGGGAGTATGCGGCAAGAAACGATCGTATGGCTGCTTAAATGAAAACGACTAACTCCTTGCTGGCAAAATTTGACCATCATGAATTGAATTAGATAACACGTGATCAGAACACACATGCAGGTGCCCTGGCTTACCTAGCCTCCGCCATTAACTCAGAGATTAAACGGACCATCAAAGTAGGTTTCATTCCGGAGCCGAGCATTAGCCTTTCGGAGGAAGTCCAGGTCAATGTCATAGAATCTAGACAGAGTTGGATGGATCCCATTGCTGCATTCTTGTCTTCCGAATAGCTCCCAGAGGACAGGAAAGAAGTGCACAAGCTACGAAACAAAGCCCTGCGATATTACTTGGATCCACTAGGAAAGCTTTATAAAAAATCCTTTTCTGGTCCATATTTGGAATGCGTGCATCCAGACAAAGTCGAAGAGCTTCTGACTGAAATACAGGAAGGCAGTTGTGGCGTCCATTCTGGCAGGCGCTCTTTGGCTCATCTTGCTGTGACACAGGGGTATTACTGGCCAACAATGAGAGCCGATGCCGAATGTTACGTGAAAAAGTGCGAACAGTGCCAGAAGTTCTCTCCTTTGACCCACCTGCCTGCTGAAGAGCTAAGCTCCATAACCAGTCCTTGGCCGTTCGCCCAATGGGGACTTGACATCGTCGGACCACTACCTTGTGCCCCGGGTAACAAGCAATTTTTTATTGTCGCAACAGATTATTTTACAAAATGGGTAGAAGCGAAGGCACTAACGCATATCCGAGATACCGACGTGAAGCGTTTTGTTTGGAGAAATATCATAACATGATTCGGCATTCCAAGAGCACTTATCTCAGACAACAACACCCAGTTTGATTGTGGCGTCTACCAAGAGTTGTGCAACAAGTATGGTATCCGGCCTTACTTTTCCACGCCGGCTTATCCACAAAGCAATGGTCAAGCTAAAGCCTTTAACAAATCCATCTTGGAGGGCATCAAGAAGAGGCTGGAGAAAGCTAAAGGCAAATGGGTCGAAGAATTGCCGAGTGTGTTGTGGGCTTATCGAACTACGCCGAGGCGATCTACTGGGGAAACGCCGTTTGCTCTATGCTTTGGAACCCAAACAATCATACCCCTGGAGATCGGCCTTCCAACCTTGAAATCAAAAGTTTTTGATATGGGCCAAAACGACATGATGTTGGCCTTGGATTTGATTCTGATTGAAGAATGAAGAGACCGTGCCCTTGCATCCATGGCGCGGTATCAACAGCAGCTTGCTAAGCCGTATAATCAATGTGTTCAACTGCGCCGCTACACACCAAGAGAGTTGATCCTGAAGAAAGTACTCCCAGCTACCAGGAAACCGGCTGATGAAAAATTGGGTCCTAACTGGGACGGCCCTTATCAAGTCGATTCGATCACGGGAGTAGGGATATATCGGCTCAAAGACATGTCTGGAAGGAGTCTGCTACGACCTTGGAATTCAACGCATTTACGTAAATTCTATCATTGACCCGACTTGTGGGGCTTGATACTTGTAACCATAGTTTCTCATTTCTTCATCGCGCAATTCAGTTCACAAGTCTCTGGATTCGGAGCCCCATCGGTGCAAGATACCTTTGGGCCGATTAAGCCTCCGGATTCGGAGCGCCCTTCATGGATATCACGATTGGCCAATACAAGTCTCCGAATTCGGAGCCCCATCGGTGCATGATATCTTTGGGCCGATTAAGCCTCCGGATTCGGAGCGCCCTTCGTGGATATCACGATTGGCCAATACAAGTCTCCGGATTCGGAGCCCTATCGGTGCATGACACCTTTGGGCCGATTAAGCCTTCGGATTTGGAGCGCCCTTCGTGGATATCACGATTGGCCAATACAAGTCTCCGGATTCAGAGCCCCATCGATGCAACACCTTTGGGCCAATCAAGTCTTCGGATTCAGAGCGCCCTTCGTGGATATCACGATTGGCCAATACAAGTCTCCGAATTTGGAGCCCCATCGGTGCATGACACCTTTGGGCCGATTAAGCCTCCGGATTCGGAGCGCCCTTTGTGGATATCATGATTGGCCAATACAAGTCTCCGGATTCGGAGCCCCATCGGTGCAAGACACCTTTGGGCTGATTAAGCCTCCGGATTCGGAGCACCCTTCGTGGGTATCATGATTGGCCAATACAAGTCTCCGGATTTAGAGCCCCATCGGTGCATGACACCTTTGGGCCGATTAAGCCTTCGGATTTGGAGCGCCCTTCGTGGATATCACGATTGGCTAATACAAGTATCCGGATTCGGAACCCCATCAGTGCATGACACCTTTGGGCCGATTAAGCCTCCGGATTCGGAGCGCCCTTCGTGGATATCACGATCGGCCAATATTTAAGCCTCCGAACTCGGAGCCACAGCCGTGCATAACACGTATTCGGCCGAATAAGAAGTCGGAGCCTTAAATATTCAAATATTCAAAGTGAAATGCTTCGTTAAGCGGAGCCGGCAAAAACCATGTACATGTTAAAGCACAAACAAATTAATTGCTTAATCAACTTGAGCCGGCAAAAACCGTATGCACGTCAAAGTGAAATGCTTAATTAAGTCTCCGAATTAAAACGGCATAAGCAAATTAAAACGTACAAACATTCAAAATGACACGCAAACATTTAAAATGAAATATTTTATTAAATTAACCAAAAAATACATTCAGTTCGGTACATTGGAGCGTTTACAATACGTTTAGTTCTATTCGGCGTTGCCCTCGTCATCGCTCTTTTCAATTTCGAAAGTGTCGAAAGGAAAGTGCTGACGTTGATATAATGGCGACGCCGATTCAATTCCTGCTCCTTGGAGTGCCTCTGAGGCTTGGAGAGCCTTAATTCATCCATGCCTAATGCCCCGGTTCTCACATTAGCAGACCTTCTCCGCGAGTTTCTCTTTGGTCTTGTCTATCCCGACTTTCCGCCCATCGTGGAAGCCTTTTTCATAACCCATGGTCCTTGCATTTTCTACGGCAAACATGTTTGTCGTATCTCGATTGACAATCGCATGACTTAACAGCCGTTGGGTCACCCTCTCCTCCACGACCAGGTTAGATTGACCAGCCGCACGCGGCTCGACGGTTTAAGCCTTCCTAAGCTCCCTGAGCTCACGCTCGACCTTCTCCGCGCGAGCCTCCAAATTTTGAATTCGTTCGTCCTTCTTTTGTATCTCCCGCCGCGCAGCGCGCAGATGCATGCCGACTTCATAGGCGGTGTACAGCCCTCTCACCAGTCCGTGGATGCCCTCTCGAAATACTTCGAAATCCTGTCGACCGACCATCGACTGCTGGACTTCCGGTGGAAAAATTTGTCAAGCGAACTTGACTGCTACGCCTGGGTCGTTGACAATGGAGTCCACCTCCGTCATCGGTTTATTCCCCACAAAAACCGCAAAACTCAACGGTCGCAGCGTCACGTCGGGCTCACTTCTCGGTCGCGGTCGTGGGGAGCTTCCCCGTTGCTGTTTCTCTTTACGGGGTGATCTGCTTCAACGACTTCGGGGCTGATGTTTTTCTCGTTCTTTGGACGTCCTACCTCCCGTACGTGTAGGCTCGCTACTGCGATTCATTGCAGTGTCAAGCTCAGCCAATGTTCGCCTTTCTCCGCTGCTGTTGAAAAATAATCTATTTGACATTCGCACTTGTCTAACCTTACGCAACAAACTGGTTTAAATTGAGTCAGAACACAATAAATGGAATCACTGGCACAAAGAGTCCACCCCATTTATTTCTAACACTTGCAGCGCCCCCGAGGCGATTTCATTAACGCTAAACTCCAAAAGCCCGATGCCGATCGACATGCGCCGTAACCACTCCATGAACTACTAATATTCGGCTTTTTGGAGTTCATGCATTGGCTGTGGCAAGGGTAGATTTATTAATCTAATCGGCCAAACATCTAAGCCTGATGCCGATCGATCTGTGCCACAGCCACTCCATGAACTACTAATATTCGGCTTTTTGGAGTCCATGCATTGGCTGGGGCAAGGGCAGATTTATTAATCTAATCGGCCAAACATCTAAGCCTGATGCCGATCAATCTGTGCCACAGCCACTCCATGAACTACTAATATTTGGCTTTTTGGAGTCCATGCATTAACTGGGGTAAGGGCAGATTTATTAATCTAATTGGTCAAACATCTAAGCCTGATGTCGATCGATATGTGCTACAGCCACTCCATGAACTAATATTCAGCTTTTTGGAGTTCACGCATTGGCTGGGGCAGGGGCAGATTTATTAATCTAATCTGCCAAACATCTAAGCCTGATGCCGATCGGTCTGTGCCACAGCCACTCCATGAAATAGTAGTATTCGGCTTTTTGGAGTTCATGCACTGGCTGGGGCAAGGGCAGATTTATTAATCTGATCGGCTATTCGACGAGGATAAATTGTTAAATTGCCTAGTTATCTAATCGGCAAGTGTACATGAATGTCATCCAAAATAGCAAAAAACAATACCAGTCATCAATAGCAAAGTACAAAGAAAATTTTCATTAATAAATTGGACACAAACTGTAGCCATTTTACATGTGAAAACTACTAAACAAAAGCTACAAACTCGCATGTCACCTTACACATAAAAACTACTAAACTAAAGATTGCGACAATACATTCAAAATCCTTAAACAAAAACAACTAAAAGGTCGCCCTAATCAATCCTCGGAGTCAGACTCTAGCGGCTCAACATCCACTTGCTCGTATGGAATCGGCATGGCCAATGTCACATTAGCAGTAGCAAGGGCTTTGAGCTAGCAGTGTTTGAATCCTCGATTCTCGAATTTGGGGACTTCTTCTACATAGTTTGCTAGGGCAGCGCTCTGCCCAGCCTCATACGCCTTGGAAGCCTCAGAGTCGGCTACTTCCTTCGCCACCTTCCATTTTTTCAAGTCGGCCTCAAGTTTGGCGATAGCCTCTTGGGCTAACTTGAGCGTAGCTTCGCTCGCGTTCGCCCTCTCCTCGGCGGCCAATCTTAGCTGTTTTGCATTTTTTGCCCTCTCCATCTCGGCCTCGGCCCTCGCCGCTTCGAACTCGGCCCTGCTCCTCTGGCCTTCAACTTCCGATTGTAAGCGGCCAAGTCGTTTGACAGCGTCATGCTGGCGACGACCTATCTCGACTATCCTCTCGGCCGTCTGCAAGCAAAACAGGAAATTAAAACCAAAATAATATTCACAGAAAAGAAAAAGACAAGGTCAAGGTATTTACCAGAAGAGCCGATTGAGCAGCTAATGCTATTGCCAAAAGATCCGGCTCCACCCGAAAAGCCGCCTTGTCAGCCGGCAATGAGATAGACGTAGCTATGCTCAACGCCACAGCTTGGTCTTTAATAGCCGACGCGTCAGAGGAGATCAGCGTCTTTTTTATCTTCAGTTGAATGACGAAAGGCACAATCACATCCGACTCCTCTAAATGTGGCCGTTTGTCAGCATGGTTTTCTTCAGAGCCGGCCTTAACCTCGGCAGGATGCTTCTCCATCCGCTGAGCCTCTTCATTGATCTGCACAACCGCCTCAACCTCGGCATTTCGGGTTTGAGCCGTTTCCTTCTCAACAGGCAGGGAGGGCTAAACTTCGGCGGCAAGTGGCACTTCAGATCGAATGGCCTCTGCCCTTCGCCGCGCGACCATTCTTTCCGTGTTTTTCTTTTTGGCGAGTTGTGTGAGGCTTAACCCAACCATGTCTTCGGGATATGCACTAGGAAGGTCCTCCAAACCGGTAAAAATGTCATCAAATGGAAGGTCCCCTCGGCCCGAAGTGAATGGAGGGTTGGCTGAATTGAGGCCGGCTTCCTCAAAGGCCAACCTCAGAGCCTCGTCTACTTCGACTTTGGATTGATCTGACTCGGCGACCTCAGCTACTTCCGCCCGCTCCGAATTAGACCCCTCCAAACCAACTTGCCGCAAGTTTTTGAAGTCGGTCAAAATAAAAGCCATAAGAAACTCTTCACCCTTCGAAATTGGGGTGTTTTCTGCCGCCGAGAAGGTCGTATAAGTCAGCTTGTATCGCAGCAGAATGTAGGCTGCCCTCCCTTGTTTCTGAAGACTCCGGCGGCTGAAATATTTGAGCGCGACTTTGATTTCCGAAAGAACAGCGTCGTCAGTTGAAGTCAAGACTTTCTTCAAATCGTTTCCTGCACAAGCAAAACCATGAGGACTCAAAAATGAAGTTTTATAAACATAAGAAAAATAAACACAAGAAGCTATACGGCCACCTGGTTCGCCCCTCCGTTTGGGAATAGGATCAAGGCGATCCTCACCTTCGCCAAACTCCCAGTTACCTTGGACAACGACCATAACATCATCGACTCGCTTCCCAGAACTGGAAAGCATAGTCACTAATTGATGGTCGGTGTCCTTGGCTCTAAGGAAATAACGTCCATGCCGACCAGAAGACTTGGCCAAGGCATAACAATGCAGAATAACTGGTATGTCGAGGTTAATCCTAAGGCGACGGTTTAGCTCTATGACCCTCATTACGATTCTAAAAAAGTTGACAGTGGGTTGGGAGGGGATTAGACCCCAATGGCGGAGGACAACCCTGAGAAATGGGTGAAGCGGGAAACGGATTCCGCCTTCAGCAATTGACAAGAGGGGGAAAACGATGGTGCTTTCATCAACCATCTCCATATCGAGGGTGTCGTCTATCACAAGCGACAGACGGACGTCATCAGGAATACAAAAATGGCGTCAAAAGCTAGAGATTCAGTCCGCGGAGAGGAGGTCTTTCAGGTGCTTTGCCATTTCGGTCAGCCTATGGAAGCGTACTAAACTAAAGGCAAACCAAGAAAAGGGATTCAAGGCAAGGAAGAGAACTTACAAAAGATGGAGAGGACGGTGAAAGATGAATGGAAGTTGCAGAGACGAGTCGGAAGGTAGTCCAAAAACTAGCATCCAAATATGTGTGTTTGAAAAGACGACAAGATTTTAAATCACAATAAATAGAAGTGTACGAAGGGGCGGGAAGTTGAAATGATAACCGAGAGGCAAGTGCTCTGACATTTGTGTTGGAATGAGGTTAGCCGCCAAATTTCGGCTCTGACTTTTCAAGTTCGAAACCAAACACTCCAGCTAATTGTTGTTAGTGGAGTGCTTGGGGGGCAATTGTGGGGGCCGAAATATTGAGAGACGTAAATAGGTCGAATATATGAACCAGGAGAGTCAAAATATATACATCGCATTCGGCCCTATTCGGCCAAATAGCTGGTTGATTGAGGGGCAGAGCGGAAAGCGGTTTTGCAGCAAGAGGAGCCGAATAAGTAGTTATACGGCGAATTGGAAGTGGGCCCAACCTCGAAGCCCAGGAAAGAAAAGACATAAATAGAAGAACGTCAGACAGAAAGAGGTATGTGAGAACTAGTACGCTTAACTTAAGATACAAGCAATCAAGAGAGTATACACTGACTTATCCATTGGAGTGCTAATTTCGGCACCTCCGATTGGAGTGTTCATCCCTTTTCAGGTGACTACCTGAGGATCACGAGCGTCTCCCAGGATCCGAAGAGTATTTCCAAACCACCTTCCCCACAAAAACCAAAAGAAAATTTGTACTAGAGTATTTTAATTAAGATTAATGAGCTGTTTGGTTATATTTCATGTGATGGTCTTTAATTATGTATGACTTATGTTTGTTTGGTTATGACTATAAAAGTATGAAGTTATGTAATTTTCTTCTTTTGGAATGAATAATTTTATATATATCAAAATGAAATGAAATATCATTAAATGAAATAGATAACATTTATTTAATGAATAATTTTTTATTTCAAAATGAAATAAAATATTACAAAATTTTATATAATTAAATAAAATAGATATAGATTATTGATGATGCTAGAGAAATTGCATCACTAGAAGTCAAGAACATCCCAAGTAGGTTGGCACCTACTAGCCTACCAATCATTTGCATTATATTCCACCTCAATAATCTAATAAAAACATTACGAAATGAAATAGTGAAAAAAAAATTGTTGAACAATCATCGAAGGATGCAAACAATTCACTCGCATTGCCTAAGGATATATCCAAGTCACTTTGAATTCTATCATTCTCACTATAATTTTATCTTCTCGTAAGCGCATGCATATGATCTCTGGATATCATCAGTGCCTCAACCATTTGGGGTAAAATCATGTTGTGGTAATCACTCAATATCCATCCACTTGCACCAAAAGTTGTTTCGGAAGCAATTGTAGAAATAAGAATGGTTAGTATACCACGGGCCATCTGTGAAAGTACAAGCCACATAGTTTCATTTTGTTTCTACTAATCCAAAATATCAAATTCATCGCTATCATCCACTAATGATGTAACGCCCCAAAATCATAATAACTAACCACCTCTTAACATACATTAGAAAAGCAGAAACTTACAAAATATTAACCTTTCATTGATTCTGTTTAACAATACAAAAGATGTGATATGCATGTATACATTCATAAATCCTAGCTACTGAATCTATAACATATGACATGTACAAATAACTTGAAACAAAAGGAATTACAAATAAGTTTATGCCCTAATGGCTACATATTTCCAAGATGATGCTTGGTTACAACAAAAGTCGGTCAAGCCCAAAACAAGCAAAAAACTCAAGGTTTATACAAAAGATATTCACAATAAAAGAAAAACAAAGTGAGCCTTCAGCTCCATGATCCTCCCAAGCTAAGCCCTTGGCAGAGGCATACCATCAACACTTGAAAGTTGGTTTCCACATTGGGTGAGCCAAAGCCTAGTAGAGAATACTTGAACACACTGTATGATGCTTAACAAAGTCATACGGTGAATGCATATGCATGCCATTTACCAAAACATTACACTTTTCAAAATGATGCAATGCCATGATTATAAATTAATTCGTAAAACAATACTTTTTAAATCAGAAAATAGGGCAATGGATACACAACACTGATTCAATGCCATGATTATAAATCACTTCATAAAACAACACTTTTTAAACTAGAAAACAGGATAATGGATACACAACACTTGAATACAGTAGGCTATACAAGCATTACCAAAGCCATTTTATCAAGACTAACCAGAAGGATTGGCACCTAACTACGCGGGTTTCTACACTTTCACCAAGGACACACAGGCCAACATAAATAATACCACAACCATACCCCCTGACCAAATTCGCTAAGGTATTCACCCATTTTTCTCAAAATAATACTTTTTCAATGTATAGATATGAAACAATGTTTAATGCAAGATGTATAAGTAGTTGGTTTCAATTAACCTAATCCTAATGCAATTCCAACAACAATCAAAGCTATCATATAGCGATCCGGGAATAGACTTGACCCATTTATTGCTTTGGAACCTGGGTAACCATATCCGTAGTGATCGCCCTTCCCTTTTCTTTTGTTAGATTTTGATGAGAGGGTCGACACTAGCCTTGGTGGTGTCAACACCACCTTCTTGCCATGCTCTTAGTGTGGCTACTAAAATTTGGGGTCGACACCAGCCTTGATGGTGTCGACACTTGTCCTGTTATTAGCCTCTGGGGTTGACACCAGGCTGGGGGGGTGTCGACACTATCTTGCTGCTTAATCTTGGAAATCGCTTTTGAAATATAGGGTCGACACCATGGGTTCTGAGGGTCGGCCCTTCCCTTGCCGATTTGTTCTGGGTTGCATCTTGAAATAAAGGGTCAACATCACTACCTCCTAGGGTCGACCCTCGTCTACTGCAAAACATTAATATCTCAGCTTTGCTTCCTGAAGGTCGACAGCATTGTCACGAGAGTCAACCCCTGTGAGTTATTTCTAGATTTTTGGTTCGATTTTAGGCCTTACTTTTTGGGGGGTTTGACTTATTCTTTCCTTTGACTTTAAGGCTATTATTCTACCACTATAAATAAACCCCAAACACACTTTTCTCACTCACTTTTTCTTTCTCTCTTTCTCTTCTCCCTTCAAACCGTGACTTCTCTCTTTTCTCTCAAAACTAAACTTTTCTCACCTAGATCCTCAGATCTACTCGCTTAGAGGTACCTTCTCACCTTGGTCCATTGGAATAGATTGTAGATCATCCCAAGGGCTTCCTTTGATCTGAGAGGCTCATGGTTTCGTCGACATTAAGTTTTTCCGAGTTCTTCTCTTCCATCTTCTAAGCTTGAAATAGGGATTCTCCGCACTTCCTTATGAGTTTTAACTAAGTTATTTGTTTTTATAAAACCACTTTGTGAAATAAATGGATTTTTGAACAAATCTCGATTTTGGTTCGAAAACAAAAGAGGGGTTTTCAAATAGTTTATCGGAATGATTGTGGATGGATGTTTGTTGTTGAGGTATAAGGAAATGAAGGGTTTTTACCTTGAAAAATGGTTGTATAAACTAAAGAGGGTTTTCGCCCTAGAAATCTCAAATGTTGATTTTGTTTTGATAAATGGAATTGATATTGAAATGGTGACATTGAGTTGTTGTAGATGAGGATGGTAGAGTTGGATATGTATTATCACTAACATCTTGGAATTTGGAAAATTTACCTTTATTGAAATTATCTATTTATTTAGATATGTTTGTTTTGGGCTATCAGTGGAGGATAACTATGAATGTTGTAGAAATTGCATGAGAATTAGGGGAATTGAAAACTAATTTCTCATTCATTTGCATTGAGTATTGTTACATACTTATTTCATTGAACATGTATCTTGTGTTGAAAAATGGGTGAATTTGGGATAAAGTTGCTGTTACATCAAATAAGTTGGCTTGTGTGTCCAGGGTGAAAGTCCCAAAAACCACGCGTATACATGGTTGCTGATCCCGCAAACGAAATATTTATAAAATGGCAATAGTAGTCCTTGTATAGCCTACGTTTACATGGGTGCTGATTTAGGTTTTCCCGTGGATAAAATTCCGTGAAACGTGATACTTGTTTTGAGATTCCCAGAGTTGTGATTCACTCCCCTGTTTTCTAATGTATAGGAAATGATTTATGAATTGTGGTATAAACATGGCATTGTATACTTTCAAAAACGGATAGAAAATGCTTTGTTACGAGCATTGCATATGCATTTCACCCTTATATCTTTGTTAAGATTCATATGTTGTGTTGGATTATTTCTATTAAGCTTTGGCTCACCCTATGTGGACAACCATTTTCAAGTATTGATGATATGCCTTCACCAAGGCAATAGCTTGGGAGGACTTGGAAGCAAGGGCTTCATTTTCTTTATTTTGTTGTATTTAATTGTACAGACCTAGGGCTTTAACTATATTGGATTTAAATCCATTTTGTTGTAACCAAGCACTTTTTTGAAAAACTGTAAGCCTTTTGGGCATTGCTTTTTGGCTTGATGTTCATGTTATTGTGTAACATATGCTATAGATTCAGGGATAGGCTTATGAATGTATATCTGCATATGTTACTTTGTTGTAAGCTTAATTGGGAATTAATGAAAGATAATTGATTTTTTGTTATTGTCATTTATTAATACTGTAGTTAGGTTATTGTGTTTATTTTGGGGCATTACAACTTGGTATCAGAGCATACTGGGCTTGAATACTTTGGATACATGGGAAATAGTTCTTACCACAATGGGTTTATCTCGCTTGATAGAGATATTTGTATGTATAGTATGCTATGTGATAACATGCTTACGTGATAACATGCTTATGTGATTATATGGGCATGGGATTTAATTTCTAAGATATTGATTGGGTCTACGAGTTTCTAAAAGTCCTATTAGAAGAGCACTTGATCACTACTATTTCTAATTGGAATTCTGGCAATGTCACGGGATGATCATTAACTAGGAAGGAAATTCATCTGTGTTTATGTGATTATATGTTGTCCATCACATTAGGGCACGAGTGAGTTAGCTTCGGCACATTTGTAAATGTGCTAATCTTCAGTGCTACCATTATTAGGATGTTAGGACATGGATAGGGTGGTAATAGGCATGGTAGGCCTAGACGACAAGAGGTACCATTACCGGATGAAATTTCGGCACAAGCAGAAGGGGTTGGTTAGGCCAATGTAGCCAAACCAGTGGTTCTGCAGGCCATGGGTGCTTTAGCCCCTGAAATAGCTGGAGCTTTATGGGAATCCGTGGACATTCTCAGAGCTGAGAATCAAGTCCAAGCCCAAGTTACCGAAACAGGGCCATCTTTCTTGAAGAGGGAGTTCTTTCGATCTAATCCAGATGAATTTTTGGGTGATCTGAAAGATCCGCTAAAGGCGGATGAATGGATCGAATAGATGGTGAAGACGTTCGAGATGCTTGGCAGCGAGGATAATGGGTTGAGAGTGACCTTGGCATCCTTCCAGCTGAAGGGAGATGTGGATCAATGGTGAAAGTTTGAGCGGGGATGGATTAGAAGGACTTGGGAGGCTTTTGTCAATGCCTTCCAAGATAAGTTTTTATCTCCCACTGCTAGGGAGAAGTTGAGGGAGCAGTTCTTGAAGCTTAAATAGCTGAACACACTGGTGGCCGAGTTTGAGGCTACTTTCACTAGTTTGTCGAGATTTTTACCGAAGTTGGTAACAATGGAGGAACGCCGTTACTTGGAGTTTGAGAAGAGGCTGAGGACCAAACTCCTTTTCAAGGTGGCCATGTCCATGATTAGGGATTACGGTCGTCTTGTGGAGGCGACAGCTCACTTAGAGATCGTGATTCAGATCGAGGAGAAGAGAATGAGGGGCTCTAGGTAGATGAGTTAGGAGGTTCAGGAAGGGAACCAGGATAGTAAAAGGTAGAGAGGTTCCACCCCACAGTAGTCCCAGCTAGCACAGTCGGGAACCCCCTTTCCTGTGCCAAGTTTGGGTTCAAGGAGAGGTATTCAGGGAGGTTTCACTTGTTTCAAGTGTGGCCAATTGGGTCACAAGTCTCCATCTTACCTGTAGAGAGAATGAGGGAAATAGTATGCTCCGTCTACGACTCATTCTCAGAGCTAGAGTTAGAGGAAAGAGCAGCTGCCTACCTGTTATCTGTATGGGCAGTCAGGGCATGTGAGAAGGTTTTACCCTCAATTGAGTGGCACACCTGGTGCATCGAGTTCGAGCCAGACACAGAGCCATTAGCCTGTATAGTCAGCTCAGGCCTTGAGGGCTAATTAGGGAGCCTCTTCGGCTCAATATATGCATCAAACTTATGCTCCGAGGGGTAATCAGGTAAAGCATAGACCTACAGGCCGTGTGTATGCTGGTGCCATGCCAAATTTAGTGCCAGCACCTTCAGTAGTGAGAAGTAACTTCTTGTTATGTAATTCTATTGCCAATGTGTTGATTGATATGGGTGCATCCCATTCTTTTATCTCATCTACATTTGCATCAATATTGGGGTTAGGAGTGGCTTAGTTAGCATCTCCACTCAAGGTAGATTCACCAGTTAGTGGTAAGGTTGTGTTGGACCAGGGTGTCGAAGTTGTGAAATAAAGGTTTCCAGTCATCGACTTTCTTTTGCATTTGTGTTGATTGATATGTTGAGCTTTGATGTAATATTGGGTATGGATTGGTTGTTATCTTATCGGGCTATTATAGACTATTACCGTCAGAGGTTTATTGTATGTACCTCAAATGGCGATTGTTTTTATTTCTTGGGGGCTGGAGTTGACAGAGCTTTATTGCCAGTGTGTGACCCGCGTGGTCGGAGTGAACTTAGTCTCTTTTTTGCTACATTTTTGGGTGTTGAGAGTGGTGTGATCCGAGTTGAGCTGCCAAAGGTAGTTTGTGAATACCCGGACATTTTTTGTAAGGATCTCACTAGTTTGCCACCTCACCGTGAGGTTGAGTTCTATATTGATTTAGTGCCCCATATGACACCAATCTCTATGGCACCATATAGATTTGCACCCGCCGAGTCGAGTGAGTTAAAGATTCAACTCCAAGAATTGATAGATAAGGATTTTATCGACCCTAGTACTTCACCTTGGGGAGCACCAGCTCTCTTTGCCAAGAAGAAGGATGGCACATTACAACTTTGTATTGACTATCAGAAATTAAACCAGGCAACTGTTAAGATCAAATACCCAATGCATCGTATAGATGATTTGTTTGATCAGTTGAAGGGGTCTTGTTGCTTTTCTAAGATAGACCTGAGATTAGGTAATCATTAGTTGAGAGTAAAGGAGGAGAATATCTAGAAAATGGCATTCTGTATGCGGTATGACCATTACAAATTCCTAGTGATGCCTTTTGGATTAACCAATGCACCTGCCATGTTTATGGATTTGATTAATCGAATCTTTCGTGAGCTCCTAAACCATTTTGTAGTTCTCTTCGTTGACGACATTTTAATTTACTCACCCTCTGACGAGGAACATGAGGAACACTTGTGAGTTATGCTTGAGTTGCTTAGAGCCCACAAATTGTATGCTAAGTTTAGGAAGTGTGAGCTCTGGTTAAAATAAAGAAAGTTCTTAGGCCATGTGGTATCCGAGGAAGGAGTGCCGGTAGATTCTTCCAAAATAGAAGCAGTACGAGATTGGGAACAACCTAAGAACGCCTTTGAGATTCGTAGTTTCTTGGGGTTGGCCAGTTATTACCGTTGATTTGTGAAGGATTTCTCTAAATTAGCCTCACCTTTGACTAGACTGACGAGGAAGGGAATCAAGTTTGTGTGGAATGAGACTTGTGAGAAGTTGTTCCAAGAGCTTAAGATTAGACTTACCACTACTCCAGTGTTGATTATTCCAGAGAGCGGTTTGGACTATTCAGTGTATTGTGATGCGTCTTAGGAAGGTTTGGGTTTTGTTTTGATGCAAGAGGGAAAGGTAGTAGCCTATGGCTCACGTCAGTTGAAAACACATGAGAGAAACTACCACACACATGACCTAGAGCTAACAGCTATGATCTTTGCCTTGAAAATTTGGAGATATTACTTGTATGATGAGAGATTTGAGGTATTTTCCAATCATAAGAGTTTGAAGTATCTATTTTCATAGAAAGATTTGAACCTGAGACAACGGCGATGGATGGAATTTATGGAGGATTATGACTTTGAGTTGCACTATCATCCGGGAAAGACCAATATAGTGGTCGATGCCTTGAGTAGAAAATCCTTTAACAATATAGCTAGCATTGCAATTCGGGAATGGGATATGTTGGATACCATTGGGGAGTTTGACTTGCATCTTGGCGAGTCCGTCGAGTTGGCAACTTTGTTTTCAGTAGTTGCACAACCTACACTTAAGAGCCAAGTTATAGAAGCACAAAGGGGTGACCTCGAGGTACAAACCCTCCGGGAGAAGATATCTAGCGGGAAGGTAGAGAAAGGTTTGAATGTGTATTCTGACTCGAGTGTTAAATACCACGACCATTTTTTCGTGCCGGAGTCTTGTCGAGAGAAGGTACTCCGAGAGTTTCACCATCACACCTTGTGATACATCCAGAAGGCACAAAAATGTATCACGACCTTAGCCGATAGTTTTGGGAAAGAGGATGAAGAAGGATGTAGCCTTGTTTGTATCAAGGTGTCTTACTTGTCAACAAGTGAAGGCTGAACATCAGAGGCCAGCGGGTTTGTTACAAGCCTTGCCTCTGGCTAAGTGGAAGTGGGAGCATGTTACGATGGATTTTGTTGTGGGTCTTCCAAGGATTCAACGGGGTAATGATTCCATTTGGGTGATAGTTGATCGGTTGACTAAGTCAGCGCACTTCGTACCTTTGCGCACGAGTGACTCGGTAGAGTATCTTGCCGACCTTCATATTAAGGACGTTGTTCGACTTCATGGGGTCCCTGTGACTATTGTTTCAAATAGAGATCCGCATTTTACGGCTCAATTGTAGTAAAGCCTGCAGAACGCCTTAGGCATTAAGTTGACTTTTAGCACCGCTTATCATCCTCAGATTGATGGGTAGTAAAAGTGTACAATCTTGATCTTAGAGGTTATGCTTCAGGGTTGTGTTATTGACTTTAAGGGGTCATGGGAGACACGCTTGCCCTTTGCATATAACAACAGCTTCTAGTCGAGTATTGCTATGGTACCTTTTGAAGCCTTGTATGACCAACAATGTAGATCTCCTGCGTGTTGGGCGGAGGTGGGTGATGCACCTATGATAGGTCCTGAGTTAGTCTGGGAAATGATGGAGAATGTTGCACTTATTCGTAAGAGGTTGGCCATGGTTCAGAGTCATCAGAAGAGCTACGTCGACCGTAGGAGGAGACTATTATCCTTTAAGGTAGAAGATCACGTCTTTTTGAAGATATCACCTAGGCGAGGTTTGATGAGGTTTGGAAAGAGGGGGACGTTGTCTCCTAGGTTTATTGGGCCCTTTGAGATCCTAGAGTGGATTCGGGAGGTAGCTTATCGTTTGGCCTTGCCGCCACAGCTTTCCAAGGTTCATGACGTGTTTCATATCCGTATGCTCTGGAAGTATGAGCCGAATCCATCACACGCATTGGATTGGACTGAGCTAGAGGTAGACGAGGATGCCTCATATGAGGAAAATCCGGTTAGAGTTTTAGATACTCGAGACCAAGTCTTGCGTGGCAAGACAATTCCTTTGGTAAAGGTGCTGTGGAGACATCACGGGATTGAGAAAGCAACTTAGGAATGTGAGGTAGAAGTCTGTAAGAAGTATCCGAACATGTTTTGGAAATGTGAATTGTATATTGAGTGATGGGAATGTGTTTATCTTGATGATGAAAATGAATGACCGGTGAATGTGTTTATCTCGGCGACTACACTTCGGAAGTGAAGTCTGGGAATCTGGGTTTCCACCCGTGAAGAACATGAAGGACATGAACATGAAGAACATGAGTATGAGATGAATGCCAAAATCATAACTTGTTCATTACAAAATCTGGGTTTCATGCCATGAGTTCGAAAACATGGACCTGGGTACCCTTACTTGAAGATCGTACAAAAACAAACATGAAAACATGAATCTTGGCACGAGCTTTCGGATCAAAACATGGCTTTTCTTGAGGAACACTTGAATACCATTTTCTCTTTCCAAAACCGAACTTCAAAACGATGCATGGCTTTCAAAACATATTCAATCATGCGATGTAACAACATAAACATAAGGAACAAGACGAGAGGATCAAGAATCTAACCTTAGAACACGAATCTAACGGTTGGATCTCTCGGAATCAAGCTTGGATCTCTACTCTCTCTCTAGGACTCCTCTCCCTCTTCCTTAGAGCTTCTCTCTCCCCTTCAAAACAAAGATGTAACAAATGATAGGTTTCTCTCTCTCTGCCGGCTGATTTAACACTCAGCTCGGCCACGTGGCACTACCGGGTTGGTCCTCTTCAAAAAGGTGACAGATTGACAAGACAAGTCCCTGACAAAGCGTACTCAGCAAGCTTGGTGGCTAGACACTCCGGCAAGGAATGACATCGGCAAGAGACAAGACATCGGCAAACAAAGGGCAATGATCTCAGCTAAGAACAACACTTCGGCAGCTAAGATGACAATGATGTCGGCTTGGAATGACAGAGCCTCGGCAACTAAGATAACAATGATCTCGGCTAGGAAGGACAACACTTGACTGAACTGTGCCACACCTCGGCCCAGATGTGCCACACCTCGGTCTAGGTCATACCACTTCCAGGGCAAGATCACTTGGGTTCAAGATAACATCTCGGCCCAGATAATACACACCTCGGCCTCGGCGACACACACCTCGGCCCAGGTGATAATCATCTCGGCCAACATGCCAGAGCAAGGGTAGAGATCAAACAAAGGGATTCCAAAACAGTTAAAGGTTTAAGATGACCTCGGCTTGGGTCAACCTAGGCTTCACATAACTTAGGCTTATCAATACAAGGGAGGTACAAAGCATACATATACACTTAGGCAAATCAAATACATACAAAACAAGACAAGATTCATACATGCCAACTTAACAAGACAATTGTATGTGAATGCACATGAACATGACTAGGCCATAAATGTGGGTCCTTACATCCTTCCCCCCTTAAAGAAGTTTGGTCCCCAAACTTAACTTACCATGCCCTCAAAACGATTTCGAATATTGGCTTCTCAGTTCTTCTTATTCTTTCCAGCCTTTACCTTGGGACAATCCTTAATGCGATGACCCATCTCACCACATCCAAAACATGCTCCAGTTGCTCGAAAACAATCCCCAAGGTGTCGCTTCCTGCAACTTGTACATGTCGGCTTAGCACTACCTTCCTGTTCTGAGTTGCTGGAACTGCCCCTGCTTGCCTTTCTCTTAACATCGAACGGTACTTCCTGGTTCTCATAGTTCTGTCTCTTTTTCTGCTTCTTCCCCGAGTTCTGACTCTTGTTCAAGTTGATTTCCACCAGGGTGGCCTTGTCTGGTACTCCGGCATACGTCGGCATGTTGAGCAATGTGCCATCCCCATACGAAGCTGACTGCGGCTGCACTTGTGGTATTGGAGGAGGTGGAGGTGGTGCTGCTTGTCGGTCATTTGTCTGCTCGGCCTGAGTGGATGCGGTACCAGTGTTCTGCTATCTTGCCTGCCATAATTCGTGTGCCAAGCCTTCGACCAGTCTTTCTAATCTGTCTATTCTGTCCTCGAGATAGTCCCGACTGACTGGAGGTCCACCCCTTCTCATGATGCTAAAGGTATGCAAAAATGTGACTCTTAAAACAAAATGAACAAATAAACATGTATGCAAATAACAAATGTTCATGCCGAGATGATGCACACCTTGTCAAATAGCAAGCAATATGATGCAACCCTAACATCAAGTCTGAGGGAAATCCTATGCTCTTTAGGACTCAAGTGTGTGAACATCGTACTATAAAGATCTCGTGCTCTGATACCATTCTGTCACGACCCCAACCAGCCCCTAGTAGGGTGGTGCCGTGATGGCCAGTAATCCGAGATTACCAAAGGCCAACTTTCAAAATCACACACAATCAGAGTATAATCTATGGGGCTAACAAGAGCGGAAGTAATAACAACATACAAGTGGTCCATAAGAGCTGTGCATAAATCAAATGAAATGGCATACATCATTACATAACTTTACAATTGGATAAGCAAATTAAATTATACATTACATCTTAACAAAAGGGCTTCACAGCCGACATAAACAAATATAACAAATACAAATCAAGAGTTCAACGGCTGCAGAACTGCCGATGTAAACACAAGGTTGCCGACCTAGACACAAAATGCCGACATCCTCAAAGCCGACCTAAACATGCACACAAAACCTCGGCGCAGAGATAAACACCTCGGCGAAGCCGACTTCTAACTTGGAACCTACATATATATAGAGAGGGTGAGTATGAAACTCAGTGAATGGTACAAGAAATAAAGGGTTTAATGAATGATCCCGAGGTTCGTGTCAAAACAATACATATATCATAGTTGTTCCAAAACATACTTATAGCATAGCTTATTCAAAACGTATACTTATAACATGGCTTGCATCAAAACATATGCTTAGCAAAACTTGTACAAAACACACTTGGCATAACTTGTATGAAAACATATACTTGGGGTCATCACCTTCCAAACCAAAACATATCATAGCATGTACTTCAATCTTAGTCTTACAAATCTTATGTGCTACCAATGCTTTAAGTCCACTAGCACGTACGGACTCCAAAAGGTTGTGCTACAATTGCTTTAAGTCCCCTAGCACGTACGGACTCCAAAAGGTTGTGCTACAATTGCTTTAAGTCCCCTAGCACGTACGGACTCCAAAAGGTTGTGCTACAATTGCTTTAAGTCCCCTAGCACGTACGGACTCCAAAAGGTTGTGCTACAATTGCTTTAAGTCCCCTAGCACGTACGGACTCCAAAAGGTTGTGCTACAATTGCTTTAAGTCCCCTAGCACGTACGGACTCCAAAAGGTTGTGCTACAATTGCTTTAAGTCCCCTAGCACGTACGGACTCCAAAAGGTTGTGCTATAATTGCTTTAAGTCCCCTAGCACGGAAGGACTCCAAAAGATTGTGCTACTTAGGCTTTAAGTCCCCTAGCACGGAAGGACTCCAAAACAAAGCTCATACTTAGCAATCAAAACTTATTCTTAATACATAATAATACGAGTAATCATTCATGCTTAACAAATACTTTCCAACACAAGGCAAAACAAAGCTTATCAAAACCTTATAACATAACTTTATTAAAAGTACCACTCACATAGTTCTTGGGACGTCGGATTCACAGCAAAGGTCCAAGTCCTACAAACACATAACAAGTCTACTGAACATACTTCTCAGAACAAGTCTCACATACATGCGAATGATCTCGGAAAAACATGCTCAGAGTCAAAACACTGTTTTACATGTCAAGGAGACATGCTGGGTACCAACCAGGCCTTTGCCGAGGTCCCACACCTCCTAGCCGAGGTGTGGTTGCCACGGCTTCGGCGTGCAACTGCATGCCGAGGTTCATACAAGACAAACCAAAGGTGCAAGTGATCATGCAAGGTAGGCCAAGGTGAGAATGATCTCGGCGACTACACTTCGGAAGTGAAGTCTGGGAATCTGGGTTTCCACCCGTGAAGAACATGAAGGACATGAACATGAAGAACATGAGTATGAGATGAATGCCAAAATCATAACTTGTTCATTACAAAATCTGGGTTTCATGCCATGAGTTCGAAAACATGGACCTGGGTACCCTTACTTGAAGATCGTACAAAAACAAACATGAAAACATGAATCTTGGCACGAGCTTTCGGATCAAAACATGGCTTTTCTTGAGGAACACTTGAATACCATTTTCTCTTTCCAAAACCGAACTTCAAAACGATGCATGGCTTTCAAAACATATTCAATCATGCGATGTAACAACATAAACATAAGGAACAAGACGAGAGGATCAAGAATCTAACCTTAGAACACGAATCTAACGGTTGGATCTCTCGGAATCAAGCTTGGATCTCTACTCTCTCTCTAGGACTCCTCTCCCTCTTCCTTAGAGCTTCTCTCTCCCCTTCAAAACAAAGATGTAACAAATGATAGGTTTCTCTCTCTCTGCCGGCTGATTTAACACTCAGCTCGGCCACGTGGCACTACCGGGTTGGTCCTCTTCAAAAAGGTGACAGATTGACAAGACAAGTCCCTGACAAAGCGTACTCAGCAAGCTTGGTGGCTAGACACTCCGGCAAGGAATGACATCGGCAAGAGACAAGACATCGGCAAACAAAGGGCAATGATCTCAGCTAAGAACAACACTTCGGCAGCTAAGATGACAATGATGTCGGCTTGGAATGACAGAGCCTCGGCAACTAAGATAACAATGATCTCGGCTAGGAAGGACAACACTTGACTGAACTGTGCCACACCTCGGCCCAGATGTGCCACACCTCGGTCTAGGTCATACCACTTCCAGGGCAAGATCACTTGGGTTCAAGATAACATCTCGGCCCAGATAATACACACCTCGGCCTCGGCGACACACACCTCGGCCCAGGTGATAATCATCTCGGCCAACATGCCAGAGCAAGGGTAGAGATCAAACAAAGGGATTTCAAAACAGTTAAAGGTTTAAGATGACCTCGGCTTGGGTCAACCTAGGCTTCACATAACTTAGGCTTATCAATACAAGGGAGGTACAAAGCATACATATACACTTAGGCAAATCAAATACATACAAAACAAGACAAGATTCATACATGCCAACTTAGCAAGACAATTGTATGTGAATGCACATGAACATGACTAGGCCATAAATGTGGGTCCTTACAGGAACCCAAGTAACCATATCTGTAGTGATCGTCCTTCCGTCTTCTCTTGTTGGATTTTGATGAGAGGGTTGACACTAACCTTGGTGGTGTTGACACCATCTTCTTATCGTGCTCTTAGTGTGGCTATTGAAATTTGGGGTCGACACTAGCCTTGGTGGTGTCGACACTTGTCCTGTTATTGGCCTCTAAGGTCAACACCACGCTGGGGGGGTGTCGACACTGTCTTGCTGCTCAATCCTGGAAATCGCTTCTAAAATATAGGGTTGACATCATGGGTTCTGAGGGTCGACCCTTCCCTTACCGATTTGTTCTAGGTTGCATTCTAAAATAAAAGGGTCAACACCACTGCCTCCTAGGGTCGACCCTTGTCTGCTGCAAAACATTAGTGTCTCAACATTTCTTCCTAAAGGTTGACACCACTATCACGAGGGTTGACCCCTATGAGTTATTTCCAGATTTTTGGTTCGGTTTTGGGCCCTACTTTTTGGTGGTTTGACTTTAGGGCTATTATTATACCACTATAAATAGACCCAAAACACATTTTTTCTTTCTCTCTTTCTCTCTTTCTCTTCTCCCTTTAAACCGTGACTTCTCTCTTTTCTTTCAAAACTCAACTTTTCTCACAAAGATCTCAGATTTACTCACTTAGAGTTACCTTCTCACCTTGGTCCTTTGGAATAGATTGTAGATTGTCCCAAGGGCTTCCATTTGATCCGAGTGGCTCGTGGTTTCGTCGACGTTGAGTTTTTTCGAGTTCTTCTCTTCCATCTTCTAAGCTTGAGGTAAGGATTCTCCGCACTTACTTATGAGTTTTAACTTAGTTATTTGTTTTTCTAAAACCACTTTGTGAAAGAAATGGATTTTTGAAAAAATCTCGGTTTTGGTTCGAAAACAAAAGAGGGGTTTTCAAATGGTTTATCAAAAATGATTGTGGATAGATGTTTGTTGTTGAGATATAAGGAAATGAAGGGTTTTTACCGTGGAAAATTGTTTTTTAAAGGAAATAGGGTTTTTTTTTCCCTAGAAATCTCAAATGTTGATTTTGTATTGATAATGGAATTGATGTTGAAATAGTGACATTGAGTTATTGTAGATGAAGATAGTAAAGTTGGATATGTATTATCACTCACATCTTGGAATTTGAAAAGTTTATCTTTATTGAAATTATCTATTTGTTTAGAGATATCTATTTTGGGCTATCGATGGAGGATAGCTATGAATGTTGTAGAAATTGCATGAGAATTAGGAGAATTGAAAACTAATTTCTCATCCATTTGCATTAAGTATTGTTACATACTTATTTCATTGAAAATGTATCTTGTGTTGAAAAAGGGATAAATTTGGGAGAAAGTTATTGTTACATCAAATAAGTTGGCCTGTGTGTCTAGGGTGAAAGACCCAAAAATCACATATACATGAGTGCCGATCCCGCAGACGAAATATCTACAAAATGGCAATAGTAGTGCTAGTATAGCCTATGTTTACATGGGTGTCAGTTTACAGTTTCCCGCGGATAAAATATCCATGAAACGTGATACTTGTTTTGAGATTCCTAGAGTTGTGATTCACTTTCCTATTTTCTAATGTATAGGAAACGATTTATTAGTTGTGGTATAAACATGGCATTGCATGGTTTCAAAAACGGATATAAAAGCATTGCATATTCATTTCACTCTTATATCTTTGTTAAGATTCATATGTTGTGTTGGATTATTTCTACTGGGCTTTGGCTCACCCTATGGGGACAACCATTTTCAGGCATTGATGATATGCATCCGCCAAAGCAATAGCTTAGGAGAACTTGGAAGCAAGGGCTTCATTTTGTTTAGTTTGTCGTATTTAATTGTATAGGCCTAGGGCTTTAACTATATTGGATTTAAATCCATTTTGTTGTAACCAAGCACTGTCTTGGAAAACTTTAAGCCTTTTGGACATTCTTTTTTGGCTTGATGTTCATGTTATTGTATAACATATGTTATTGATTCAAGGATAGGCTTATAAATGTATATTCATATATGTTACTCTGTTGTAAGCTTAATGGGGAATTAATGAAAGATAATTGCCTTCTTGTTGTTGTCATTTATTAATACTGTAGTTAGGTTATTGTGTTTATTTCAGTGCGTTACATGTCATCTACCGATAACCCAAAACACAGGTATCTCTATGCAAAAGATAAATCTCCAACAACAATTATAATTTCATAATTTCAATATAGGAGCAATAATACATATCCAACTCCACTCTCATCATTAATAGATACATTCATTTTATCTTTTCAAAAACTCAACATCTTTCCTTCTATTCTTAAATCAAAACCAATGATTTCCAATAAAACATCTATTCTTTTCAAAAACACATTTAAAGAGGAAATTTCCAATATTTCAACACAACTTGACAATATACTCATTTCCACGACATTTCCCAAGAATCCATTTGAAAACCCCTCTTTTATATCCCCAAAATAAAACCCTAAATCAAACCCACTACTTCCAAATCACTACACTTTTTAAGGAACACATAACGAGGCTAAGAATCATACAAGGAGGTTGAAGAAATCCCTACCTCAAGAGTAGAAGGAGAGAAGAACAAGACCCAACCTTTGACAAAGCTGAAGATGAAAACTTCTCCGATTAGAATGTTCACCTTTACGAGTCTACGCTTTTCTTCAAAGCACTATGGCAGCGAAACCAACAGATTTGAGTGTAGAGAGATGTTTAGACAAGAATTAGAGAGAGAGTGAAGAAATTTAGTAAAGTTAACTTTTAGAGAGAGAGAGAGATCAAAAAGTGGTAAAAAAAATCTTTTTCCCATACTAATATACGTACAGACCGCTAGAGCGACCAAAACATCACTCGAATGTCAAACACAAAGAACCGCTCGAGTGACCAACTTAAGGCTTGAGCACACAATGACCCCCTCTCACTAGTTCAAACCTGCAAGAGATCACTCGAGCGTTAGACACATAATACCGCTCAAGCGACCAACCCATGGCTCGAGCGAAGAACACATCCCTCCTAGAAGTTCAGACAGCAAAAACAGATACTGGAAGGAACCAAAGACGGCTCAAGTGAAGGAAAGACTGCTTGAGCAAACTTAAAGAGAAACAAGCATAAAATCTTTTGAAAAAGCACCTCCTAACCTGTTTAAAACACAACCGACAACCCCAAACAAATAAACCCACATTATAACTAGACAATAAGAGTATAAACAACAACCATGAGTACCAGATCCTGGACCAAAGAATACAAAAGGGTCAGGTTTCAACCCAAGTCGCTATATGTGAGCTATCCAAATAATGTTATAATTCAAAACTACTTATGCTTGTATGTTGAGATATTCTTATACTTTTTATTGCTAAAAAAACACTTAATCTTCCATCTTGAGATGAGGCTGGTGTAGTGTGTATAGGTGATTTGCAAACACTGTTACTCTGTATTCTTCAAATAATTTTTTGCATGTTTTCATAATAGAGGGAAGTTGTTCTTGATAAGCGAAAATTCGTTCTAAAAATTCTTGTAAATTAATTTCTTTACACCTAAGATCAATTCTTATGTCTAAACCTAAAAGATGAGGAAATGGATGAAAATATTTACCAAATTTTTCTTTCATTGCAATAATAATTGTTAAATAATATTCATTACTCATGTATTTTATGAAAACTATCATTATTTCTACTAACATATGTCAAAAAAAAAAAAAAATGGTGAAGTAGGAATATATATATATATATAAGAAAATAATTTTTTTTATAGTATCAAAATTTTTTAGAAAATCTTTATATAAGGCTACTTGGTGCCAATTAAGTTCTGTGGGAGTTAATACTCCTCCTATTGATGTTGTTACAAAAAATAAATCTATTGATTTTCTTTATTTACAAGTTTTCTTTAACATATTATACGTTGAATTCCACATGCTATTTATATCTAAAATTATTATTATTTTAAATGGAATACCTTCTCATTAACAATTTTCATATATTCCAAAATTTGATTAGGAGAATACATAATGATAACAATTGCATTTTTTGTTACCAGTACAGAAGTCTCATATACATGCAAAGCTTCTTTAACAATCAAACTTAAAATATGAACACAGCAACGAATATAAAATAAATCACCATCAACAAGTAATTATAAAGTTGATTTTGAATCGGTTATAATCTGATATTAATATGTTGCATTATCTAAACTAATGGTAAATAATATATATATTTTTTTTTTTTTTGCAAAGCTCGCTCATATAATAAATTTCTTATTTATACTCCAAGTGAATAACCAGTGTTTGAAAGTTCAACCAATCTAAATGAAATGTTTCTTTTATTTAATTTCCAATCATTATTAATAAAATATACAGTGATACATTAATAGTTTAAACCATTATTTGACCAGAAATCAGATGTTAAACAAACTCTTCTATTCAAATTTTTTAAAATGTCAAACAATTCTCTTTTAATATCCTCAAATTTCTTTAAAATTCTGTTTTTAGTAGAATTTCTTGAAAAACCTTGATATTATAGTGCAAAACCTACGTGAATCATTTCTAAAAAATCATGGCATTCACTAGTAGAAAAAGGTCGTTCATTTTAATAATATAATTAACTACAGAATTTTGTGCATGCATAAGATCATATGAAAATGTTTGCAAATAACCAGTTGATGAATCCTCTAATTGCATTTGAGTTCTAATATCGGGTTGTTAACTTTGTAAATGTCTTTAAGCATGCCTTTAAGATGGCTAGTACCCCCCACCTATGCAGCACTAAGTAAATATGTACAATATTTACATTTTACTTTTAAGTACAGTTGTACCATCAGGATTAGTTACAGATACTCTTTCAAAATTCTCCCAAACAATACTAGACGCGCCCCTAGATGATGATGCTAATATTAGAAGAGGGATATTAAGTATAGTAGAAGAAGAATCAACAAAGTCATATTGTGTATATGCATCAATTTCGACATAAACATTAAGAATATTAAGATCGATAGTAATGTAAGTAAAATGATATACATATATATGAACTAACAATTAATTAAAATAAAAAGTAAACAATAACAACTAATATATGTTATGAAATAATTAACGTAAAATAATGACTAACTAATAAATATTCATTTAAATAATTAATATTACCGACTGGCGAATGCGATACGAAAATTAGTTTCTTTTGATAAAAGTTTTCTTTTTGCACAATTGTAATTGTCACTTGGGATGATACTTTAAAATTAATTGAGAGAGTTAATAGGGAGATTTTTTTGTAAAAAATAAAATGGCATAGGGGTAGTATTTATAGGAGTTGAGAGGAAGGAGACATTAATTTTAAAAAATAATAAATAAAAAAAATTGGCCTTTGAATTGATGGTCATTTGACCGTTCAATTTTATTTTTTTTTCAAATTTCTTACTGTTACATTGCAGGCATAGGAGGCTGTTGGGGTAGGTCAAGTCAAGGCAAGCTCCAAAACACATGGCCCAGGCCCAAGCCCAGGCCCAGAGTCTTGAGTTGGGCTCGAGATCAGGCTTGGGCCTAGACGGACTGGGCCTACCTAGGCTTCGAGCGACCCCTGGATTAGATAGACCAAAATTACACCCCTATCACAGGCCATAACTTTATTGGACTATGAAAATTATTTACTATAGTCATATTATCACAAATGCATCACATTATTTAGAACACGAAAATAAATAATTGTAATGCATTTGTCACAATGCCATCCATGAAAGAATGGCAAATAAAGTACATTACAAAAATATTTTTTGAAATTTTTTTAAAATATGAATTTTCTCTATAGTTTTGAAAATTATAAATACCTTTTTATTAAAATTTGTCATTAAGATACACCTTTGAGATTTTTTTTAAAATACAGATTACCCTATGTAGTTTTAAAAATTATAAATATATCCTTTTATCAAAATTTGTCATCACAAATATATCCTTGAAATTTTCTTAATATATAGGTTTCCCCCTATAGTTCTGAAAATAATAAATACCCTTTTATCAGAATTTTTCATTGATCAAAGCTAATAAAAAAATAATATTCCTAACTACTCTCTTATGCAATAATAACATTACTAGAACTATTAACTGAAATATATGTCTGACATTATTCATTGTTGATTAAAGAACGGGTTGGAATTTCCAGAATCACAAATGGCAATTAGTATTTTAAGAAAATCTCAAGAGGCATATTTATACTTTATCCTAAAAAATAGGGAGCAACTTTTCTCAAGACTCAATTTTCTCTTTACTCTCTCAAGACTTTACTTCCTGGGCCTCACTAGGCCTACAAAGGTAATTCAAAAAAATTATCTCATAAGTTTTAAAGAGAAGAAGATATATATAAAAAATTAGTTTCATCCGACATCAATTGATTCATTAACTAATTGTGTTTTGTTTTATAAAATGGATAGTAAATATGATTTCAAAAAAAAATTGTCAATTTTATGAAACAAAATAAGATATTTAGTATTCATATCAATGTTTGATTAATTTAAACATATATATATATATATTTTTCACAAGATGAATAATTCATATCATGATAGTGGATGTTAGGTTTTTGTAATTAGCAATTCCATTTGACAAAACTCCTTTCAGTTGTAATTTTATTCACTCTTTTGTTTCAGTGAAGCTATGAGTGTTTTAGATGCGAATCCAACCCGAATTGTGTCTACATAGAGGAGTTTGTGGTCTTAATCCTTTAATGTTTGCCACTTCCGTGGCAGGGTCGAGGGGTAGCGCCCCCAAAGCAAAAAGAAAAAATGCAGTCGAAGTTATTTGACAACTTAAATGGTCATTTGTACACTCGAGCGAAGAAACAAATCATCTAGTATTTTTGCAGAGCACCTGAACTTCTGGGAAGAAAGCTTTATCGCTCGAGCGGTGCAATTTGCACTCAAGCAGTCAACCTATATGTTTTGCACCGCCTTTAGTCACACTACTCAAGTAGTGAACTGTGTGCTCGAGCGGTCTGCGCGATCCTGTTTTCTATAAAGTGCATCGTTCGTTGTTTTTAGGGTGCGAGCCGCCCATATTTTCAGAGAGGAAGAAAAAACAAGTGTTCTATATTGGAGGCTATTTTATATGAGTTTCCTTGGTGTATAGAAAGTGATCAATTGATCAATGGACTTTAGATTGTCGAACATCAAGAGATGTTATTATGGTTTTATTCACAAAAGAGAGTTGTTTTTTGGTGGATTCCGGGAAACTTGAGCTTGAAGCTTTGGTGGATTCCAGAATGGCTCATCCTCGTGGATTCGACATCAGTATTGTGGATTCAATGTTGGACAAGACAATTCTGAGGTGAAGACAGTGTTGAAAGAGGCACATAATTGAGACTACACTTATGTAATTGTTTTTTGTCTTCTTAGTGGATTGCTTTATGGCTTTGGCCTGTGTTTTCTATTTTTTTTATATATAACAATTCGAGGCACTCCAATTATGGCTTTTTCATGTTAGATCGTTCTGTCGATTTGTCTTTGATTGTTTCATTGGGATTGTCATTCGTTATTTAAAATTGAAATATAATTACAAATCAATATCTTAGGTTTTTTTTAGATTTTTCAATTGGTATTAGAGCAAGTTGCTCTATTTTTATTTTTTCAAAACTATTAGAGCGAGATCTTGTCTGATTAGTGATAATGGATTTATATCGTAAGGGAAATTCTATAGTTTAACCAGCCCTACTTGACGGATCTAATTATTCTTTTTGGAAAGCTCAAACGAAAGCGTTTTTAAAATTTATTGATGAAAAAGTTTGGCAATCTGTCATGTGTAGGTGGACCAAACCGATGATTACCATTGATGGAGTAACTCTCCCCTAACCAATTGATAAATGGGACACAACTGATTATCAAAATAGTAGCTAGAATAGTAAAGTTATCAATTCTCTCTTTTGCACCGTCACACCAAAAGAGTTTAGTCGTATTTGCAATTATGAAGTCGTAAAAGAGGTTTGGGATATCTTACAAACTATTCATGAGGACACTCCTTCGGTTAAACGCTCAAAACTTCAAAGGCTCACGTCTAGTTTCGAAAACCTTTCAATGAAAAATAGTGAGACTTTTGATGAATTTTATGTGAAGTTAAGTGACATTGTAAATTCCAGCTTCAATTTAAGTGAAAAAAATACTGGAATCTAAGATTGTGAGAAAAATTTTGAGGTCCTTGCCCGATCGGTTCTAACCAAAAGTTATGGCTATTGAGGAAACTCAAGATAGTGACAACCTCAAGCTGGATCATTTGGTTGGAAATCTCCAAACCTATAAGGCACATATGAATTTCAAAAAGAAACAAAAAGATGATTATGCTTTTAGTAGTGCTCATAGAATGGCAAAGGATTCTAATGAGGATTGTGAGATTGATTCTAAGATTACAAATGCTTTTGTAAAACAATTTAAAAATCTTTTCTGAAAAAGAAGCTTGAGATTTTGGAATCATCTTATAAATTCGTAGGCAAAGATAAACTCAAAATTGATTCTACAACCAAGAAGAAGAAAGGAAAAATACCAGGGAACTCTCAAAGAGTCCAATGCTATAAATGCCAAGGATTTGGCCACTTTTCTCAAGAATGCCCTAGTCAATTGAGGAAGAAGAAAGCTTTCGCTATCACTTAGGATGATGAATCAGAGTCCGATAATGATAAAAGTGACAATGAGACTCAAGGCGAAAAGGGACGTAAACAATTTCTTGCTTTCATGGCGGCTTCCGAAACTGATGATGAATCCTTGAGGAGTGATGATGAAGAGCTTCAACAAGCTTATGAAAAGTTGTATAAGGAATCTCTTAACTTATCTAAATTGAATGACAAACTCACTATCAAACTCAAAGCAGTTGAAAGTGAGAATGTCAAAGTAAAGGAAGAGATTTCCGAGGCTAGGAATGATCATCAAGATCTCTAATGATCAACAAGCTCTTTGTGCAAAACTCTTAACTTGTGAGATGAACAGGAATGAGCTACAACAAATCTATGCAATATATGAAGAAAAGATTAAAACTCCCGAGATGTCTCAAGTTGCCTTTGAAGAGCTAGTCGTCAAGAAAGAAGAAGAGCTCAAGTGTGCTATGGCTACCATTGGTCTTTGGAACAAAGGATGAAAGACTTTGGACAATATCAATGGGTCTCAACAAATGTGTTAAGACAGGAGTGGCATTGGCTTTGGTGGTGACAAAAAGCAAAAAATGGAGTGCATCTATATCTCATGATATCAGAACTCAAGGAAAGGAATAGCAAAATATTCAACGAGAGGTTGGATTTCTCAATCTCCCTAAAGTTGGTAAGGTCAAATAAAAAAGGTACACCCTGTTTTTATTTTCCATCCTTGTGGTATGTATGGTCATATTCGCTTTTATTGTTATGAGTTATATGGGAGAGTATCTCATAGGAGTAGAAGAAATTCTAATACCTCTTGAGGGAAGAGACATTTCATTAGTCCATAACGAAGTTAAGAGTCAACTTAAACCTTCTTATTTTGATTTGCTTGAGGCCAAACACGAAGCGAGTTTACATTTGCCTAGACCTTGGAAAAGGAGGTTGGAAACTGTCACAACCTAGACCCGCCCTAATAAGTTTAGTGTCGTAACCAACCAGTAATCCGTGATTACTAAAGGCCTACCTAACAGTAATACCATAACGAAGCTGGCAAAAGCCAATAAATAAAAAAATATAATGTCCAATGAGCTGTGAAGACTTAAATGAAACAAAAATGAACTTTTATATAGATACACATAGGTTCATCAATCCATATAGGCTTGCATCTCAAAACATAACGAAACTGAATCCATTCACAGAAGATGCACAAAAGTCAAGAAAAACAGTCATATCACTAGAGCCCGTCTCAAAAGGGTGAATCCCAAATCACCCCAAAGACTTGACACTTGGCCAGTAAGAACCTCACGGTGAGGCACAAAAGTTGGCTTGACAAAATGGAAGCTAAGTCGACACCACCATATCCCCTCTTGCACTTGAACGCCTATATAAAGCATGAGAGAAAGCCCAATGAATAACAACAATATAAAGAGGTTAAGAATGATGACCTTACTATAATTCATATCGGTTCATTATAGCAGTAAATAGGATATCAGAATCATTTGCATAGCAGATCCATATTTCATATAGAAAACATAGCAGTCATACGTGGTATATCCAATAGCAGAACAGTACAGATGGTCATGAAAACCGAACAGTCAGAATTGATAGACATGTTATCAATACAGTAAATAGAAGTTCCAAGAATTGGAACTGACAAAAATCATTGTAACAAGAACAGTAAACAGATGTTAAGGATGCCATGAATACAGTTCAGAAAATTAGGACAATCATTCACTTAAGCAGAAATATCATTTCAGAAACAGAGTATAGTTTAAGTCAAAAAATACTTATAATTGAACATATCTTAAAAAGGTTGTTACTCACAGTTGGCTCCTTAGAACACGCGGCTAGGACGTGGCGTTTGACCTACACAAACACATGCAAGCAAAACAATTCACATTACAATCCTCTCATGCAATCACTTCATAACCTATTCGTTATGTAGTTACTGATTTTTCCTTTCCATTAATTTCTCTTGTATTCATGAGATGTATTCATGAGATGCAAATGCACATGAAAAACAGTTGAAAACCATGCAAACAGAGACTCGAAAGTCAGAGAAAACAGAAAGGAAACAAAACCGAGCTGGCCTTGTTGACCATACGCGTGGTCGCATTGGGCGCTCTAGCGAGCAGAATGCAAAGTTAAGCAGGGGAGGGCTGGCCCCTCATGTGGTGGCCCAGGCCGCCTGCTCGCTCGTGCAGTGGCCATGGCCGCTCGTGCGGTGCTCAAGAAGAATACAATTTGAGCAGAAAAAGACTTAGTCACTCGTGTGGTGGCCCAGGCCGCTCAAGTGGTCTGTGTGAAGTTCCAATCCAAAAACCTGCTTCAAAGTTTACCCTCCATTTTTGCAAACCCAACTTCAATGTCATGCAAGTTAAAACCGAAAACTCACAAAAACAAGTTGAATGACCAATTTCTAACTTCAAATTAAACCATGACTTCAAAACAAACCAGTTTGCTATCCAACAAGATCAAAACTTTAAAGTTAAGGGCAAAATCAACAACTATGCAAATGTTAACTTCCAAACTCAAAATCCATGGAGTTTCATCCTCCATCTTCAAGAATCATGCAAGAAACAAGTAATTGGTCATGAAAAATGCCATGTACGACAAGATTTAAAACTATTTCCTACAATTCCTCTCTTTAGGGTTTATAACTTTAACATGCTCCTCCCAACTCCCTAATCCAACTTAAATTCTATAATTCCATGTGTGAATTAACTCAATTTCAAGAAGTTAGAGGAAGATTCTTACCTTGGGAGGTTAATTTTGTGAAGATTAGCTCAATCCCCTTCTTTCTCTCTTCTTTCTTCTTCCTTTTGAGTTCACCCCATAAGTTTCTCTATAACTCTCTCTCCCTCTCTCTCAAATTTTGTCTCTCTCTTTCCTTTACTTATTGTTGAGTTCCAACATAACAAAATATCTAACTCTTATTTTCCTTAATCAATTTTAAGCTTAAATTAATTTAAATCAAATTCACTTAAATCAAGTCAATCCTCACTATAACCTAATTCAACTTAACCCAAACTTAATCTTATTGAGGTGAATTAGGCTCTAAGCACCTACTCCAACATTTAATTTTAACATTATATTTTAACGATTCAGACAGGTATTTTTCACATTCTAACGTATCTGTCAATCATGACATAATTCAAATAGCACATGACACATACTTAACACACATATAAACATATAACTCACATATAAACACATAATTAAGGTAAGCCATGGAATTAACAGTTAATTAAGGAGCCGAGTGTTACAATCTCTCCCCCTTAGGACCATTGGTCCTCCAAACGCAATTACCTTCGTCGTGAAGAATGTAGGGTCTACAAGGACAAGATCCAGGTATCTTTTCTTCATATCTTCTTCTCTTTCCCAAGTCGCATAAATTCCACTGTGGTTTTGCCAATCCACTTTTACCAACGAGATTTCTTTATTTCTCAACTTCTTAATCAGGTGATTAACAATCCGAACTGGTCGTTCTTCATACATGTAGTCATCACTCAAAAGCACGGGGGTAGGCTCAAGGACATGAAATGGATCCCGAAGGTATTCTCATAACATGGAAACATGAAAGACATTATACATCTGTTCCATATCATGGGGTAGGGCTACCCGATACGCTACTGGATTAATTTTCTCAATGATTTCATATGGCCCAATATACCGAGGTGCTAACTTGCCCTTGGCTCCAAAATGAGTCTGCCCTTTAATCGGGATGACTTTGATAAAAACATAGTTGCCCACTTCATATTCTCTATCCTGTCTACGCACATCACTCTAACTTTTCTATCGACTTTCTGTTGTTTTCAACCGTTGATGAATTAACTTTACTTTTTCTGTTGTTTATTGCACAATTTCGGGTGCCAACAAAGGTCTATCTCCAACCTCGGCTCAACAAATCGGTGACCGACATTTCTTGCCATATAAAGCCTCATATGGTGCCATGACAATGCTTGAATGGAAGCTGTTGTTGTATGCAAATTTGGCTAAAGGAAAATGAGTCTCCCAATTCCCTTGAAAGTCTAGTACACACATACGTAACATATCTTCCAGTGTCTGTATTGTTCTTTCTGATTGGCCATCTGTCTGTGGATGATATGCACTGCTCAATCTCAAATCATTTCCCAATGCCTTTTTCAGATTTTGCCAAAACCTTGAAGTGAACTTCGGATCCCTATCAGAAACAATTGAAAAAAACACTCCATACAATCTCATAATTTCATTGATATACAATGTAGCCAACTTATCCACATTATAAATTGTTTTGACAAGTAAGAAATGAGCAGATCTTTTCAAACGATCAACAATTATCCAAATTGAATCCATACCTCTATTGGAGCGAGGTAACCCGACCACAAAGTCCATTGTGATGTGTTCCCATTTCCATCCCAGTATTGGTAATGGTTGGAGTAATCTCGCAGGTCGTTGATGTTCCGCTTTGACTTGTTGGCATTGTAAACACTTAGACACAAATTCAGCAATCTCTCTTTTCATTCTCAGCCACCAGAAATTTTGCTTCAAGTCTTGATACGTTTTGGTGTTCCCCGGATGGATGGAAAATTTTGAACTATGTGATTCTTGCATAATTCGTTTCTTCAACTCAGAATTATTTGGCACACATAATCTTCCTTGAAATGTCAGTACATCCCTATCAAAAGCAAAGTCTAGTTTGGTTTGGATTCCCATTCATCAATCATTTTCTTAATGAACTCATTATATTGTTGTTTCTCTTTAATTTCTTCAATAATTGCCGGTTGAGCAGAAATAGCAGCTAATGTCCCGCCTTGTTCTCGCAAAACAATTTCCATTTCAAATCTTTCTAAGTCATGAAGCAATTCTTTTTTCTCGGTAAGTAAGCAAGCCAAACTTCCAATTGATTTTCGACTGAGGGCATCAACAACGGTATTAGCTTTCCTTGGATGGTACAAGATTTGCAAATCATAATCTTTAATTAATTCTAACCACCTACGTTGTCTCATATTCAGCTCCTTTTGGGTGAAAAAGTACTTGAGACTATTGTGATCTGTATAAACCTCGCATGTCGCCCCATACAGATAGTGGCACCAAATCTTTAATGCAAAAACCATTGCGGCAAGCTCTACGTCATGAGTCGCGTAATTTTTTTCATGCGGCCTCAATTGGCGGGAGGCATATGCAATCATTTTCCCATGTTGCATCAACAGACACCCCAAACCCTTATAAGATGCATTACTAAAAATCGTAAAACCATCCATACCTGAGGGTAAGGTGAGAATTGGGGCCGTTACAAGTCGAGTCTTCAATTCTTGAAAAGCTGAATCTCTCTGATCAGTGCAGTTGAACGGTACTCCATTCTGTGTCAACTGAGTACGTGGCAAAGTAATTTTGGACTTCCGAAATTTACGTTGCCACGTACTCAGTTACAAATCTGCGATGGTATCCAGCCAAGCCCAAGAAACTATGGACTTCTGAAACGTTGGTCGGTTTAGGTCAATTTACAACTGCCTCTACCTTTTGCGAATCAACTGAGATTTCATTTTTAGTTATCACATGCCCCAAAAACACAACACTATTAAGTCAGAACTCACACTTAGACAGTTTAGCGTACAATTTCTTCTCTCTCAAGGTTTGTAAAGCAAGTCTTAGGTGATGTTCATGCTCCTCTTTACTTTTGGAATAAATTAGAATGTCGTCGATAAAAACAACAACAAATTCGTCTAGAAATGACTTGAAAATTCTATTCATTAGATCTATGAAAACAACTGGTGCGTTAGTAACCCTGAAACGCATAACAAGGAATTCATAGTAACCGTACCTTGTTCGGAAAGCAGTATTTTCCACATCTTCGGCTTTAACTTTCAGTTGATGGTATCCGGATTGAAGATCAATTTTGGAAAATATTTGTGCCCCTTGCAATTGGTCAAATAAATCGTCAATACGAGGTAACAGGTACTTGTTCTTAACAATCACCTTATTTAACTCCGGGTAATCAATACAAATCCTTAAGGATCCATCCTTCTTTTTCACAAATAGGACTGGAGCTCTCTACGGTGAAGTGCTAGCTCTGATAAATTTCTTGTCCAACAACTCTTGTAACTTGGTTTTCGATTCCTTCAAATCGGTAGTCAACATTCGGAATGGGGTTTTGGAAACTGGTTGTGCATCTGGTACTATCTCAATAGTAAACTCAATCTCTCTATCAATCAAATTCCTTGGCAAATCATCTAGAAAAACATCTGGAAAATCTCTAACTATAGGAATGCTATCCACATTAGTTTAGCAACAATTGGCACATTTAACACAGGGCATAAAAATCCCCTACAACCTTTATTAATCAACTAATTTGCTTTCATGGAGGAAATGAAATATGGAGGAGGTACGGCACTAACTCCGTTAAATGTAAATTCGGGTAATTCTAGTAGACAGAACACAACTTGTTTAGTCAAACAGTCAATAGTAGCACAATATTTTGCTAGCCAATCCATTTACAAGATTACGTCAAAATGAGCAATATTTAAAGGCAACAAATCAACATATAAAATCATATCCCCAACAGTAATCTCATATGCAGGATGCATATACGCACAAGTCATAGACCCCCTAGTTGGTGAGCATACTACTAATAGATAATTCATTGGTTCCAAAGGTCTAGTTAATTTTGGAGCAAAAGCATATGACACAAAGTAGTGCGTAGACCCCGAGTCAATCAAAACATAAGCATTCTGGGCACAGATAGGGAGTATACCTAACACAATCATCTTTGTATTCTGCACATCCCCTAGTACAAGTGCGAAAACCCGGCCTTTCCTTAAAGTTTCTTTCCCTGTGGTAGCCTTCGAGTTGGGTTTCGGTGTTAAGGCTGATGTTATCGAACTTGCCATGGGTCTATGTGTGCCTTGGGATGCCAAAAGACAATCCTTAATCATGTGGTTGGTTTTTTCGCACCCGAAACATGCGCCCGAAATCTTATAGCAAACACCTTTGTGTCGTTTTCCACATTTCAAGCAAAGTGGTGTATTATTCCCTTGGCTGGAGTTATTTGATGACCTTGTATTCTGTCTCTTATTTTGTGAATTGTTTGAGTTGTTCTGGCCCTTTTTAAAGTTAAACCCTTGTCCTTTGCCCTTCCACTCATGCAGCGGTGTCTTGCTCGTTTTAATGCTGCGATATTTGCTTCAGCCATAAGAGCTCTATCCAAAACATCAACATACTTTGTCAATTTAAGAACATTCACCCAATCCAACACTTTAACATCCAGTCCACCCTCGAATTTTCTAGCTTTCTTATAGTCAGAATCGACCATGTGTGGCGTATACTGAGCAAGCTCTGTGAATTTGGCCTCATATTCAACCACATATATATTACCTTGCTTTAACTGCTCAGATTTCGTTACTTTGCAGTCTCTCACACATTGTGAGAAATATTTCCCATAAAATGCCTCTTTGAACTGAACCCAAGTCATGAAATTATGATGATCACGAATGAGCATCCACTACCTTCTCACTTCCTCTTAAAAGGCAAAAGTCGCCAGTATAACCTTTTGCACTTCAGAACATGGGAAAACCTTAAACAAGTTCTCAATCTCTAGGATCCATGCTTCGGCTTTTAGTGGTTCAAGGCCTTCTTGGAATGTTGGCAACTTCATCTTGTTAAACTTTTGGGTTACAGCAATGATGTCGTCATTATTGATCAGTTCCATTTGAACAGGTGGTGGAGGAGGAGGCGGGAATGGCTGTCTCTGTTGTTGTCTGAAAGATTTTGTCAATAATTCTACCATTCTTTTGAATCGATCCATTCTCGCATCAGAAGATTCAGATTTATCTGTGTGTCTTGTGTTCACCATAGGTCTATATGTAAATAGGGTAATAATAAACATATGAATTATAGTTCTTATAATACATTAGAGATAGACATCTTCACATTTACATCACATAAGCACAATACAAATCCACACGCACTCACACATGCAATTAAAATGCCCTAATTGCTTTTCTAAGACATCTTATAGCTCATTTGGACGTGTGTGTGCGGTATAACTCGTGCTCTAATACTATTCTGTCACGACCCAAACCCGCCCCTATATGTTTAGTGTTGTAATCGGCCAATAATCTGTGATTATCAAAGGCCTGCCTAATAGTAATACCGTATTAGACCTAGCGGAAGCCAATAAATAAGAAAATATAACGTCCAATGAGTTGTGAAGACTTCAATAAAACAAAAATGAATTTTTATATAGATATACATATGTACATCAATCCATGCAGGCTTGCATCTCAAAACATAACGAAACTGAATCCATTCACAGAAGATGCACAAAAGTCAAGAAAAAACAGTCATATCACTAAAGCCCGTCTCAAAAGGGTGAATCCCAAATCACCCCAAAGACTTGACACTTGACCAGTAAGAACCTCACGATGAGGCACAAAAGTTGGCTTGACAAAATGAAGGCTAAGTCGACACCACTATGTCCCCTCTTGCACTTGAACACCTACATACATATATATAAAGCATGAGCGAAAGCCCAATGAATAACAACAGTGTAAAGAAGTTAAGAATGATGTCCTTACTATAATTCAAATCGGTTCATTATAGCAGTAAATAGGAAATCAGAATCATTTGCATAGCAAATCCATATTTCATACAAAAAACATAGCAGTCATACGTGGTATATCCAATAGCAGAACAGTACAGATGGTAATGAAAACCGAACAGTCAGAATTGATAGACATGCCACCAATACAGTAAACAAAAGTTCTAAGAATTGGAACTGACGAAGATCTCTATAACAAGAACAATAAACAAATGCTAAGGATGCCACAAATATAGTTCAGAAAATCAGGACAATCATTCATTGAAGCAGAAATATCATTTCAGAAACGAAGTATAGTTTAAGTCAAAAAATACTTATAATTGAACATATCTTTAAAAGGTTGTTACTCACAGTTGGCTCCTTAGAACGCGCAGCTAGGACGCAGCGTTTGACCTACACAAACACATGCAAGCACAATAGTTCACATTACAATCCTCTCATGCAATCACTTCATAACCTCTTCGTTACTTTGTTACTAATTTTTCCTTTACATTCATTTCTCTTGTATTCATGAGATGTATTCATGAGATGCAAATGCACATGAAAAATAGTTAAAAACCATGCAAATGGAGACCTGAAAGTTGGAGAAAACATAAAGGAAACAAAACAGAGCCGGCCCTGCTGACCGCATATGCGGTGGCCTTGGCCCGCTCATGCAATGGCCTGGCCGCTCGTGCAGTAGCCTTGGCCGCTCTAGCAAACAAAATGCAAAGTTGAACAGGGAAAGGCCAGCCGCTCGTGTAGTGGCCATGGCTGCTCATGCGGTGCTCAAGTAGAATGCAATTGGAGCAGAAAAAGACTTGGCCGCTCGTGCAATGGCCCAGGCCGCTCGAGCGGTCTGGGTGAACTTCCCATCCAAAAATCTGCTTCAAAGTTGAAGCTCTATTTTTGCAAACTGAACTTCAATTTCATGCAAATCAAAACCCAAAACTCACAAAAACATGTTTGATGACCAATTTCTAACTTCAAATTAAACCATGACTTCAAAACAAACCAGTTTGCTATCCAACAAGATCAAAACTTTAAAGTTAAGGGCAAAATCAACAACTATGCAAATGTTAACTTCCAAACTCAAAATCCATGGAGTTTCATCCTCTATCTTCAAGAATCATGCAAAAAACAAGTGATTGGTCATGAAAAATGCCATGTATGACAAGATTTAAAGCTATTTCCTACAATTCCTCTCTTTAGAGCTTATAACTTCAACATGCTCCTCTCAACTCCCTAATCCAACTTAAATTTTTCAATTCCATGTGTGAATTAACTCAATTTCAAGAAGTTAGAGGAGGATTCCTACCTTGGGAGGTTAATTTTGTGAAGATTAGTCTCTCTTCTTTCTTCTTTCTCTTGAGTTCACCTCCTAAGTCTCTCTCTCTCTCTCTCTCTCTCTCTCTCTCTCTCTCTCAGATTTGGTCTCTCTCTTTCCTTTACTTATTGTTGAGTTCTAACATAACAAAATATCTAACTCTCATTTTCCTTAATCAATTTTAAGCTTAAATTAATTTAAATCAAATTCACTTAAATCAAGTCAATCCTCACTATAACCTAATTTAACTTAACCCAAACTTAATCTTATTGAGATGAATTAGGCTCTAACCACCTAGTCCAACATTTAATTTTAACCTTATAATTTAACGATTCAGATAGGTCTTTTTCACATTCTAACATATATTTCAATCATGATATAATTCAAATGGCGCATGGCACATACTTAACACACATATAAGCATATAACTCACATATAAACACATAATTTAGGTAAGCCATAGAATTAACAGTTAATTAAGGAGGCGGGTGTTATAGAAACCAAGTTGAGACGGGTTCCTATTAAAGAGGAAAGGAACCACAACGTCAAGACATCACCCAAGAACCGCAATTCTCACAACATTGTTAATACTAAAGTGGTTTGAGTGAGAAAGCTTGACTTGATCTAACATGTTTATTTAGTTTTTTTTTTTCTCTCTAATTACGGGTTTCTATATGGTTTTTTCTTTTTGGATCGTTTGATGTGTGCTTGTTCGTTTCCTATCTTGCTTTGTTTATATATAAATAATAATAAATCCAAAAAGATTTTCTTAGTATGGTTTTGCAAGCTTGACATTTTTAAGAAGTTCTTGGTGCATATTGGAATTGATAAGAATATCCATTACATGTTAATATGTGTGTACTTTCTATGGTCTTTAGTCATTTCAGAGTGTGTGTACTTTGATTAGTATATCTCATTTTGTATATACTCTTGGATTAGCAAATATTAGACTCTTCTACATAAGTGATCAGATTTCTCTATGGACTTCTAGCATTGTGTCTTTTGTATTTCTAGAGGAATTGACATGTACTAGTACATCATAGGTGATGTTGAGGCTCTTAACCACCTTCCATCCTTTTGCATCTCCACGGCTTTCCCTTCAATTCTTTGTAGTCAAGGCATGAGGAAAAAGCTATATCAGAGTCACCAACCAGACTATCCTTATTGTATCCATGCTTCTCTGGTTTGGTTTTCCATACTCTTGAGCATGAAAGCCGCCAATGAGTGAACAAAAGAAAGAAAGAAAGAAAACAAAATAAATAAATAAATAAATAAAAAACATCTGATTCATTAATTGAGAGTGTGCCTCCGTATGTACTCAACAAATACCCCTTGATTTCTAATGGTTTGACTATCCTAAGTTATGGTTAGATTCTCTTGCCAGAGGTTCAGCTATCAGATCATTACTAGGATTTGAATCTAGTGTTTGTCGAACTCCAAGAGTCACACACACAATTTTATCATGGGATCTATGCTTTTTACATGTTACATCATATTCTTTCATGAGGAATCTTCCAGAGGCTGTGCGCATTGTGTTTTCAAGTAATTGTGTTTCTTGGATAATCTTTTGTGTTTTAAGGTACAAATCTAAAATTCCTTACTTGTTCCACCATATTATTTTTCACTTTTTCTTCTTGTTTATTGTTTTGAGTGTTTGTGATTGGTTTTAATGAGGGGGAGTTTGGTTTATCATTGCAAGGGTTTTTTTAGCATGAACTTACATTGATTGGTTTCGCAAGGGAGATTGGCATTGGTTGGTTTGCATGTTGCTATCCACTACTTATTTATTGCTTACTTCTCGCATGCTAATAATTTTAAGGGTTTTCTTAAAATTTTCATCTATCTATGCTGCATATTCTTAAAATCCCCAATTTTGAACTATTCATGCTGCATGTTCTTAAAATCTCTGATTTTCATCTATTCATATTTCCATCTCATGCTTCAAGATAATCTTGTCATATGTCTATTACTTTTTCATATACTTATGTAGCACTAATAGTTGTTTTGCAAATCATAACCTTGAGAAACAAGTTCGTTTTTGTTGGCTATAATGGGTTAGGGTGATTATGATTTTATTTGTTAGGTATGTTTTCTCATGGAATTGCCGAAGGAGGAGATTGTTAGGTTTCTATAATTGGCAATCCCGTTTGACAAAACTCCTTTCAGTTGTAATTTTATTTGCTCTTTTGTTTCAGTGAGGCTATGAGTGTTTAAATGTGAATCCAACCCGAATTGTGCCTATATAGATGAGTTTGTGATCTTGATCCTTTCATGTTTGCCACTTCTATTAGCAGGGTCAACGGGCAGCACCCCCGAAGCAAAAGACAAACATGCAATCGAAGTTATTTGACCGCTTGAGCGATCATTTGTGTGCTCGAGCGAAGAAACAAATCATCTAGTATTTCTACAAAGCGCCTGAACTTCTGGGAAGAAAGTTTTATCGCTCGAGCAGTCAGCCTATATATTTTGCACCGCCTTTAGTCACACCGCTCGAGCGATGAAATGTGCGCTCGAGCAGTCTGCATAATCATGTTTTCTATAAAGTGCGTTGTTCGCTGTTTTTAGAGTAGGAATTACCTAGATTTTCAGAGAGGAAGAAAACAAAGTATTTTATATTGGAGGCTATTTCATATGTGTTTCCTTGGTGTATAGAAAGTGATTGATTGATCAACGGACTTCAGATTGTCGAACATCAAGAGTTGTTATTATTGTTTTATTCACAAAAGAGACAATTGTTTTTTGGTGGATTCCGAGGAACTTGAGCCTGAAGCTTTGGTGGCTTCTGGAGTAGCTCATCATCGTTGATTCGACATCAGCGTTGTGGATTCCACGTTGGACAAAACAATTCCGAAGTGAAGACGGTGTTGGAAGAGGCACATTGGAGTCGATTCAATTTGAGCGTGGATTTGCTAAGTAATTGAGAGTACACTTGTACAATTCTTTTTTCTCTTCTTAGTGGATTGTTTTGTGACTTTGGTTTGTGGTTTTTTAATCACAATTGGTGGCACTCCAATTATGGTTTTTCTGCATTAAAGCGTTGTGTCAATTTATTTTTGATTGTTTGATTGAGATTGTCATTCAATATTTAAAATTGAAACATAATTACAAATCAATATCCTGAGTTTTTTAGATTTTTCAGTGGACTCTGTTAAGCTCGTGATAAAGTCAAGTCTTTGATTGAGAAGATGAAGTGTGGACATTATGCAATTCTATAAAAAAAAATATATAAATAAATAATAAATAATTAAAAAAAAATCCAATTCCTAAATTTTGTGCTGAATTTGTGTAATTGTAGTAAGACTGAATTAAGATAATTGAATTTAGATAAACCAAAAAATATATGAGCAACTTGTATAAATTAACCAAATATGTAGAGACATACATGACAATTATACAAATTCTTAATTATCTATACTTGTAACTCCATTACAATAAGAATAATTTTATAATCATTATCTATTTTACCATCTTATTTTATTATTTAATGTATTAATTTAGTTGTCAATATTCTATTAAAGATATATGTTACTTAAACTTATACACTAAATAAAAAATAAAAGTATAATAAATGTAATATCATTCTTATAATAAAGTATGGGTGCTGCAAGAGGCACTTATTATTTTGCTTCCTCTCTTATATGAAGTGTAGGACTCATATTATCACATACGTTGAGTTTCGCATACGAAAATTTTACAATACAGATTTCGTATGATATGTACTTTTAGTTGTATTATTTTTTTTAATTTTATTATTTTTTTAATTATGATTAATTTTTTTTTTTTTTAGTTATAATATTATGTTGAAATGTTTAGTTATGCCTCATGTAATGTTTGGTTATAATTTTTTTTTTTTGGTAAATTATACTAATAGTCCCTATAGTTTGGGACTTTTGTCACTTTAGTCCCTGACTTTTCAATTGTGACACATTTGACCCTGAATTTTGAATTTTGTTCCAAATAAAGACAATTGAAAATATCATTAGATTTTTAAAGGGTAAAATCGTCAATTTGATAAAATATAAACTAATTTGACAAAAATAAATGTCAAAAAATATTTTTAATTTTTCAAAAAATATTTTTAGTTTTTTAAAAATTATTTTTATCCACCAATGATAAAATCATGTAAAATTAATAAAAATTACATGATTAATTTTTTAAAATTAATTTTACATGATCATCATCTAAACACATAATAAAAATTAATTTGGTAAAAAAATAAATAAATGTCTAAAAGATTTATCAATTTTACATAATTTTATTTTTAGTGGGTAGAAATAAGTTTTAAAAATTCAAAAATATTTGTTTGACATTTATTTTTATCAAATTAGTTTATATTTTATCAAATTGACGATTTTACCATTGAAAAATCTAATGATATTTTCAATTGTCCTTATTTGAAATAAGATTCAAAATTCATGGTCAAATCTGTCACAATTGAAAAGTCAGGGACCAAAGTGACACAAGCCCAAAACTATAAGGACTATTTGTGTAATTTGTCCCTTTTTTTTTTTAATAATTATGACTCAGAAAGTATAAAATTATGTTATTTTTTCTTTAATTATAAAATATATATGGTACACACCTTTTGAGGAGTTGTGAACATAGTCTTTTTCTTTCACATAACATATAAAAAAGATTAAGGCTGTGCTTGGCATGAAGGTTTGGGTTCGATTGGGGCTATTTTAGCCACAAAAAGACCAAAAAAAAATTTAGCCCACTAAGACAAAATGTCACATCTAAACTATAATTATTTTATTTTTTCTCTCATAAAAGTTTAAAAAAAAAAAAAAAAGTCTATTATAAACGATAATTTTTAACCCCAGATTAAAATAGTCAAAAAATCAAAAAAACTAAAAACTCAGCTCACATCTCAAACGAAGTCTAAAATACACTTTTAAAAAAATATTAAAATATACTTTATCCCTATGTTTGACCAATTTTTTACTTTGAGGTTTAAAGTCCGGGAAATTTAGTTATAAACCCCCTTTATCTTCCTTTCATTGTTAAAAGGACTAAGAAAAAAATTATACTTTTTAAACCCCCTCATAATTATAAAATCTTACATAAATGACAAAATTTATTTTTTAAATATTTTATTAGACTATTATACCCTCAACTAAATTATGATTTATTATTTAAAATTATACTTTCTACAGCCTCTCTTGAATCTCCATTGTCGTCTCCATCACTCTCCCTCTCTCTCTCCCTTGCTCCTGAATCGCCTTCTGCAAAAACATCTCACTCTCTCCCGTCGCAATCAACCGATCGATCGTCGATTCATCCGTCTTTTCACCTGTCACTGTGAAGTATCGTCGTTCAACTGTCTCTTTGTACTCAGCCGTGATTAATTACCGGATATCTGTGAAACAATTCATCGAATCGTTCGGTTTTTTGCGGAGGCCGTTCACGACCGAGCTGCGTGTGCGGTCTGAAGAGCTTCCGGTTAAATCTCTGCAATATCTCAACAGTAGTGAGACTCGCATAGTTCTTCTCGGCAATCAATTTGTAGGTCTCCTCCGATTGGACCTCGTAAACGAACTCGTGACCTAGAAACCCTAGTTCGCCAATGCAAGCACATGAGAAGGGGACATTGACTCTGGAATCGCGCTGAACAGAGTCTGGATTGGTGATTTGAGGATTGTAGATTTGGATTTGGGATAGTGAAAAGGAAATTAATTTGGATATGTATATGAGATTCGATCCGTCCCAAACGTAATACGAAGCTAATGCGTTGCATTGTTGTTGTTCACTACTGCATTTGGAATCTACTCCAATGGAAAAGAGGATGATTTGAGTTTTGAATATATATATATATATTTGTGTGTATGAGTGTTGTTGAACACATGTATTATTTTCATTGAGATTTGTGATTGTTGATGGAGTTTTAGAAGTGTTTCTTCTCAATTAGATATGTTGATTTGTTGATTAATTTATTTTGTTTTTGTTTGTTTGTTTTTTTTTATTTATTTTTGTTGTTTTTGATCTAATTTCATTTTGCTCTGTTTTTTTCATTTGACAGAACCAGAGTAAAATTTTACTTTTATACAAAGTAAAATTTTACTTTTGTGTAGAGTTTCACAATTTACTTGTTTTTCAGAGTAAAATTTTACTTTTATACAAAGTAAAATTTTACTTTTGTGTAGAGTTTCACAGTTTACTTGTTTTTCAGAGTAAAATTTTACTTTTATACAGAGTAAAATTTTACTTTTAGCTTTAGAGAGTAAAATTTTACTCTTATTCAGAGTAAAATTTTACTTTTATACAGAGTAAAATTTTACTTTAATTTCAGAGTATAAAATTTTACTTTCATACAGAGTAAAATTTTACTATCATACAGAGTAAAATTTTACTTTAGTTTCAGAGTGTAAAATTTTACTTTAGTTTCAGAGTGTAAAATTTTACTTTCATACAGAGTAAAATTTTACTCTGAAATACATAATGAAGATGGCTTAATAGGAGAGCTGATAGATATGAGGGTAATATAATAAAAGAAACCAGTTTTAAAATATCAGGGGATTTTAAAAGTACTTATATAGTTCTTGTCCTTTTGAAAGACAAATTAGATAGTGAGGGGGCTATCACCAAATCCCTCTTAAAGTCCCCCACCACACCACACCACACCACACCACACCAAACCAAACCAAACCAAACCAAACCAAAATTTTGATCCTTTATTTTTAAGTTTTTTCTTAATTTATTCTTAAAATTAATTTCTATTCTAAATTAAATAGAAAATCTCACATTTATTGCTACATAACATAAAAAATATATTATTATTATATTAAGATTTGTGTTTATGTCAGAGGTGTGAGTTATATTTAGGTCTCGTTTGTTAATTATATATTTTAGTCAAAAAGTTAAAAAGTCACTATAAATTGTCACATCACTCTCTCTATTTTTCTGAACATATTTTTGTAAAAAATCAAAAGTTATTAAAATAGTTTGTTCACAAACGAGACTTTAATGAAATATTTTTATGTTAATTAATGGTTGGGAGCACTAAAAAGGAAGCACTAATGAGGTGGCTCCCCTTTGATGTGATTGTTTTTTTTTTATTATTTACATTTTCCAGCTCATTAGAGTTGTTAGTGGTGTGTTTTTTTAGTGGTCTCAAGTTTTATGCTACACGGTATCAATGTATCATTTTTTATATAATTTTAGACATAAATTAGTTCTTGGAGTCATTTGAAAAAACTTAAATAATAAAAGGCCGAATTAAAAAAAAAAAAGACTAAATATGGAAAGAATAAAGTATCATTTATCTTATAAAAAAAACACAAAATAGAATAATAAGTAAAATTTGAAGTACATATAACATTTTTTAGAGAAATTATAATTTATTCTTGAAACAAATTTAGATGACGTCACAATTTAAATATTAAAATAACAGATCTCATCATTTTTTTTTATCTATTTTAAAAAAATAAGAAAAGATAAATTATAAATATATATCTTTTGAGATTTGATTAAAATAGGAATGACTTTTTATCGCTTTGAAAATTATATTCTACCATATGAGATTTTTAATTTCATAACAAATCGTCAATTTTATTAATAAATTATCAAATTAATTAATAATTTTTAATGATGTTAAAAATATATTTCAATTAATAATTTAAATAATTTTATTATTGTATAACATAATAATTATGAATTTTATTTTTTTAATTAATTTTATTAAATAAAAAATTTTAATAACAAATATCTATAATTTTTTAAATCAAAAGTAACAATCTACATATTAAATAAATTTTAAAAAATATATTTATAATTTACCGACAAGAAGGCAATTGGCTAAACTAGTAGTAGGGTTTAGGGTTTAGGGTTTAGGGTTTAGGGATATCCTCCGAGCTCCATTTGGAAAGAGAGGTTTGCAGGTTTTTTTGGGCTAAAATAGCCACAAAAAATAAAATAAGTTTTTTAGTTCAATAAGATAAAATATCACATTCAATCCATAATTATTATATTCTTCTCTCACAAAAAAATTCAAAAAAATAAAAAAAGTCAAAAGCTTTTTCAAAACTAAATTTTTTAATTTCAAACTAAAATAATCAAAAAAAATTAAAAAACCAATCCCCACCTCAAACCAAACCTAATTCAATTACGGATGAGAGAGAAGCCAATTCTAAATTCCAATACCACCAAAGTACGTTTTGCATTTGGGAATGCTAACCCTATGGGCTGCAATGCTAGCCAGCTAGAGAGATGGAGGGATAGTGTTGGATATTTGGTGGATGAAAAATGTTTAAGGGTCATAATTTTTATAGTTTAAATAGTTTAAAATTGTTAAAACGATATCGTTTTGACAATTTTAATGTTATTTTATACTTGAAATGACGTCGTTTTAATAATTTTAAATCATTTAAACCACAAAAATTATGACCCTCTACCATTATTCTTTGATGGATTATCGAGAGAGAGAGAGAGAGGGGGGGTAGTAGGGCTACAATGGGATGTAGACTTGTCAAAGGGGGGTGTGGTGGTATATGGTGCCACGTGGGTCCCACCAAGATGGACATATATGGTCCCCTAAGGCTAAAAAAAGAGGCGCAAAAGGACATCAAATTAAATGACAACACAAGTTGAGGGTCAGAATTTTTATTATTTTATTGGAAAATTAATTACTTTGAATCTCATCACTTGTAAAAAATAAAAAATATAAAAAAATCTTTTTATTTACATGTAAGGCCAAGTTTGAGAAAACTAAATAAGTGCACTTTTTGACTTTTTATGAAATATGGGTTGGATTTGGGTTGAGTTTGAAGTGATGTGTTAGAGAGATGATGTGACTTAAATAAGATGATGTGACTTAAATAGGATAGTGACTTTTTGACTTTTTAGATTTTTTTTAAGATGCCAAACTTGGCCTAAATCTTACTCTCTTTTTTTTATATATTAATTAGATTTTTTTTTCATTGTAATTAATTAAATTGTATTGTAATATATTGTACAAAACAAATAAAAAAAAGTTATAAAAGAAAATAATAATTAAAATCACTTTTTTATTTTTTAAATAATTAATTTTTAAACCTATTTAAAATATTTCTATATAATAAACTATAAATAAAAATTAAACGAAATAAATTTGACAAATTTTCACCAAAAATAAAAATAATAAAATTTTTAAACTTATTTAAAATATTTCTATATAATAAACTATAAATAAAAATTAAACAAAATAAATTTGATAAATTTTCACCAAAAATAAAAATAAAAATTTATAAAAAAAACTCACATAAATCACACCACAATATTGTTGGATGGTATGGTACAATATCATTAAAATCATTTTTTAATTAAATTAACGATATAAATTTCAAAAAATCACCTCCATTAGTCTCGCTTGTAGCTCGTTAAAATTTGTATTTCCTACAATGGGTTGTTTTGGGAAGTTGGTAAAAAGCTGGCTTTTGACTTTTTACCAAGCTTTTTGGCTTTTTTGGAAGTGATTTGGGAAGTTGGTAAAAACCTGACTTTTTGCTTTTTAGTTTAATATTTATTTATGGTGTCAAATCAAATTAAAATTACCAAAATACCCTTACCCAACATAAGAGAGTTATTTTTTTATTTATTTTTCATAGGCCCTAATTTGTAATTTTAGGACTGCGTTTTTGGCACTTGCCAAATGGCTTTTCTGGCGTTTTTGGCAGCCACGTTTTTGGACATTTTGTCCAAAAAACGTGGCTTTTTACCATGTTCCCAAAATGGCACAATGTCTCGCTACAATAAGAGAGGTACTATTCATCGTTACTTGTGTATTGCCGGATGTCTGGCCAGTCAACCGGTCAACAGTATTTTTATTTTTTATTTTTATATATTTCTTCTAGTTTTACATTTACAAAAGAACATAAGAATTGTTTGGCTAGCAACTCATCAATTTAATAAAAAAAAAATAGTAAATATTTTAATATGGTTGAGTTAGAATAGAAAATTTATGTTATTGAGTGATTAGCTAAAATAGAAAAATGACTTTTTTAATTATAATTTAAGCCTTGTTTGGAGTACCCTAAAAAAGTCAAAAAAGTTAAAAAGTCAATATCCTATTTAAGTCATATCATCTTATTTAAGTCACATCACCTTTCTACCACATTACTTTAAATCTAACTCATATTCATAAAAAATCAAAAAATACACTTATTTAAACCATCCCAAATTATCCCTTAATTAAAAATTTAAAGAGAACCGTGTGAATGTACTAATAAAGTAGAGCTTCTGATAAGATCCCTATGGGATAAGAGAGCACAAAGACATTGAACTTGCCGGGCTTTAAGAGAACGAGACATATCGTACGTATGCATGTATGTATCCACAGATACAGATCATACATATATTAGAGATAGAGAGATATATACAAAACAGAGGGCTTTCGTTTCCTCTTTGCCGACAGGGATGGGGTTGGGGTCCCCAACCTCTTCTAATCTTTGTCCTCACTGGCGTCATCTTTACTGCTACCTCCACCATCTTTTTTTTTTTTGTTTTTTTTGGCCCATCCACAAAGGTTTATTTTTTATTTAATTTGTCATTTTTTCCTATTTGTATCTTTAAACATCTAGTTAAATTTTTTACTGCAATTTCGTATCGTTTTAGGCTTGGTTTGGCATAATTAAAAAAAGTTAAAAAATTAAAAAGTCATTATCTTATTTAAGTTACATTATCTTATTTAAGTCACATCATCTCCCTACCACATCATTTCAAACCCAACCCATATCCTACCCATATTTTATAAAAATTCAAAAAATACACTTATTTAGTTTATCCCAAACAATCCCAAGATACTTAGAGTAAATACTTTAAATTGGATAAATTATATTTTGCTCATATTGAGCCATTTTTCCACTATAACCTTTGAAATGTTTTTTTTCAAGTCTTTTATGTTCTAAATTTTTTGTACTCTGCTTTTAAAATTATTTTATATTTAAAATTAAACAAAATATGCCACGCTAAGTGGCATATGATATAAAAATTATATTATTATATTGAGATTTGAATTTATATCAAAAGTGTAAATACAATTAACCAACATATTAATTAATTGATTGTGATAAATTGGTTTAGATTTTGCAATTTGGTTTTGAGTAAAATGAGAGTAATATATATAATATAATATTTTTATAGCACGTGGCTATTAGTGTGTTATTTTCTACGTAATTTTGGACATAACACTTCATTTGTTTTGGCAGAAAATATTTTTTTAAAAAAGATTTTGAAAAATTATTTTTTTCAAAAAATGTTTTCTAATGTTTAGTTGTTTTCTTAAAATTAATGTATTAACGGCTGCATTAGTGGTGATGGTAGTGGCAGCGATAAAGTAGAAGTGTGAGGGGTCATGGTGGTAGTAGTGGCGGGAGCAACGGTAGCGGTGTAATGGTGGTGGTGATAGTAGTAGTACTGAGGTAGAGATGGCACTGGTAGTGGCAGTGGCTATGGGACGATGGAGGTAGTGGCGGCAACATTGCTGATAGTGGTTGTGGCTAGAAGTGTAAAAATAGCCCGTGGACCACTTCAAGCCCACCCGCAACCTGGGCGGGGCCCCTACCCAAGTAGGCCTGAGCCCAAGCCCAACTAGGGACCCTAGGCTTGGATCTGGGTCTAGGCCTAGGTTATGTGTTTTGGAGCCTGAACCCGCCCGTAAGCCCAGTCTATCTGCCCGCTCAAGGCCTACTCAAAGCCTGGCCTGCCCAAGATCCAGTGTCATTTTTTGTAGAAAAGAATAAATTTTTGGTGAAAGAAATAAATAAATAAATGTTTAGGCCATCCTAAGCCCAAGCCTAGGCCCAAGCCCGTTGGCCCCGCCCGTGGCCCAACTAAGGCCTGATTACCCCTTGGGCTTGGGCCTAATTTTCTGGCATGTAGGCCAGCCTTGCCCAGTCCAAATTTTTGCGAGAGCCCACGCGGCCTGACATGAGCTGGCCCGTGCCTAGATCGGGCCAAATTTACATCCTTAGTTGTGGCATTGGTGTTGGTGGAGATGATGGTAGTGGTGATAATGTAATGGCACTGATAAAACTTTTAATCGGAAAACGTTTTCCGCCTTTTAAAAGGGGAAAACGTTTTCCACCTTGTTTTCTATTGACCATGAAAAATATTTTCGGTTGATTTTTGTTTTCCGTTGTACTATAAGACATAAAATGTAGAACATATTTTCTAGAAAATGTTTTTCGCCCAAACAAGCGTAAGTTAGCTTTTAAAGTGAATTGGAAAAAAAAATGAAACATGAAAGGCAAAAGTAAAAGAAAAAGTAAACTTTAAGAGTCAAAATGAAAAAGTGGTCAAATATAAATGGAGCAAAGTGTAATTTACACTACAACAAAATGCTCCTTTGACGACCAAAATTGGCCAAAAGTTGTGGAATTGGCGATCAAAAAATTTTTTAGTTGGCAAAAGTAAAATATTTGGCTACTAATATTTTTTAGTCAGGGTATATTAGTTATTGCTGACAAAAAAAAAATTAGTCGCTAAAAATGCCAGAATTGGCGACAAAAAAGAATTTTAGTCATCGTATATTGAGTTTTGGCTACTAAAACCATTTAGTTGCCAAATAGAAAATAAAAATTTATTTTTTACATTCAGCGACCAAAAAAGCTTTTTGGTCGCCAATAGTTTATTTTCAGTGACAAAAAGAATTTTAGTTGCCGTATATTGAGTTTTGGCTACTAAAATCATTTAGTAGCCAAATGGAAAATAAAAAATTATTTTTTACCTTTGGAGGGGGAATTTTAGTAAATTCTCCCTCCAAAAGAGAATTTTTAGTCGCCAAATAACTAAATTTTTTGGAGGGAGGTATTTCAAATATTTTGGAGGGATTTATAAAATATTTTTCAGCTACTAAACAATATTAGTCTCCAATAACCATCTATATAAAGTATCTCACACTCTCACTCTTCTCTCTCGTCCTCTTTCATCTCTCTTTCTCTCATTCCATAGACAGTTGCCCACCACCGTCGCAAGGAGCACCCATCTCCAAACCAAACTCTAAACAAAACCAGTGCCTCTCTCTCTCTCTCTCTCTCTCTCTCTCTTCAGCGTCTCTCTCCCTCTCCCTCTCCCTTTCATCTGCTCATCTCCCCTCTATCTCTCACTGCCACTCCTCCTCGCGTTTGCTGACAACCGGAGCACCAATTCACCTCATTGTTGGTCACCGTTGCCTAAGACCCTCGCTCTCCCTCTCGGATCTATTTTTCTATCTCTCTTTCTTTCACCATTCACTCATAAAAACCCAGAAAGCTTCACATACACGCACACACATGGGTTCTTCAAATAGTCAGAAGGTATGATTTTTAATGCATAATACTCTATTGGGTCATTCACTTTTTTCTCTAATTCTAGCTTCCCATTAATGGGTTCCATCAATTTTTTTGGTTTTCTATTTCTCTTCTTCTACTTTGAGTTCACTCTGTTTCTTTGGCCCCCCATGAATTGTTGGTTTGGGAAGTTGTTATGGCTTTTCCATTTGAAGGTCTTTGGAATGACTTCTTTGATGTGTAGAATATGTGTAAAAGCCCATAATTGGGGATAACTGTGTTAGTTTGAATCCTCCCCCAATTCCAACTCCTCATTCAGGTGAGACACGCTTAATCCACCTTCTCTCTGTGTGTACATACATTATGTCTGTGCGTGAACCTTTAGACTGATTATGATGATTTTGTTCTGTGTTCTGAACTCTAGGTTAAGTAAAACTTTGTAATCTATGAATTCTTTGAATGCTTTGTATAGTTTGTTTTATAGAGGGAACTAGCGGTGGCTGTAATCTATAGTGTGCAATTTTAGTTTGTAATCTAAAGTTTGAATGCTTTAGTTTGTAATCTGAAGTTTGCAATTTTATTTCTAAATTTTTCAATAATTTGATAAATGAAGAAGTTGGGTTGAATTTGATAATGGGTGGTAGTTATTTTCGGAAGTTAACAATATGGGCATTTCTGACCCTCCTCAAAAAAAAAAAAAAAAAAAAGAATGTAGAAAGCTTCAAATCTTTCTGAGTTGTGTGCTTTGTATAATAACCAATTTTCTGTGTCATTGCAATTAGATGAATCCTAAATGTTTCAGCTTAACACTATTTACAATAAAACTACAAAGTGATAACGCAGCGAGGGTTGAGATTTTAGTTGTCAGATTCAAACTTGCATCTTTTACCAGGCCACTTAATTTGTTTTTAAATCATAACATAAGATGGAATGTGAAGATTTAAATTTTGTTGGTGTTGTTGTAATAATTATGGCAATGCTTCTCTAGTCTATTTTACGTGGTCAAATTGTTTCATATAAAGGGATGAACTGATTAATTCTCTCCATTTTATTGGCGACTTCAAAGATCATTCTCTTACCATTTCAAAATTTGAGCAATTTAATAGAAGGCTCACTATCACTATACAACTCATGTCTGAAAACTTATGGTTCCTGCCATTGACCTGTTTCATTCTTTTGTTTATCATTTGGCATGCGTTGCAATGTGTATATATACATTTTCTACCTCATCTTAGTACCTGCCATAATTTTTCGTCATATTCATGTCCTTAAGAAAACATAGTCTTTTTTTTTTTCCCTTTCAATTTTTTGTTCTTTCACTTGGAAAACTGTCTTCCTCTCAGGGTTTTTTTGCTATACAAGTCCATGTTTATAATTTTATGACATGTCAAGGTATATATGTAACTAGGCATGCTTACATCCTATAATTTGTGAACAGGATTTTACTGAAGATGTGGAATGAGATGGCAGAAATATCTATCAAACATCTGAAACCAAATTATTGTATTTGTGTTTCAGGTCATTTAGGATCATATAAAAGATGAGAACGAAAATCTCAAAACATATTAGGAGGTTTGAAATGTTGTTTCTAATCTAGCAATTGTGTTCACTCATTTAGATTATATATCTCCTTTTTGTTGATGTTATATGAGCCAGTCAGCTGCATCAATTATGTTCACAATTGACATATATATATATATATTATCTTATTTGTTCTCCGTAGCTAATTGTGAAGGAAATAAATTATGTTGTGCAACCTGGTCAAGGCTCGACTGAGAAGTCTCACAAGTCGAAGAAGACGAATGACTGGATTGATCCCTGATGCAGTGGCATACATGCAAGAATTTAGCACTAAAATGAGATAGAGACCCTCTTCTACCATATCCAAAGCGGCATCAAGAGCTCATGATAAGGAAATGGAGACCCTGATATGTTTTGTTAAGATTTTATTTAATTTGGATTTTAATTGTTGGTTTGGATAATATATGTATTTGTTAGATTATACTATGTTTATGGATTCTTGTTTTCTTTGATATGTACGGTTAATAGTTAAGTTTTATATATGGTTGGAAATTGAATGTTACAGGTTGTGGAGAAATATTTTTATTGAATGATTGAGAATTGAATAAATGAATGAATGGATGAATAATTTTGTATATGCATAGGTTGCAGGTGGCGCAAAAAATATTGCAGAACAAATTATAAAAACTAAATGAGACCTTTTGGCGACTAAACAAATATCATAGATTGGCTTTTGGCTACTAAAATTTTTGTCGCCAATTGTCAAAAGGGAAACTTTTGGCTTTTAGTTGCCAATTGTAAAAAGGAAACTTTTGGCTACTAAATTTTTGGTCGCCAATTCTCAAAAAGTGAAACTTTTGGCTACTAAATAGTTAGTTGCCAAACATACATACTCAATTGGCTACTAAATAATTTAGTCGCTAAAAGTATAATATATATATTTAATTATTTTTAAAAAATATATGGCGGCTAAGATTTTAGTCGCCGATAGGTCACTTTTGGCTACTCAAAAAATTTTAGTCGCTGATTGTCTTCCCTGACGAACGATTGACGACCAAATTGGCGACCAAATATATTAGTCGCCAAAAGTAATTGGCGACTAAAATAAAGCTTTTGGCAACTAAAATTTTAATCGCCAAAAATGAAATTTATTGTAGTGTTACCTGTTTAAGTACACAATCAAATACTATATTAGACAATTTACACTCTATAATCAAACGCCTATCTTCTTCTCAAACTATCATTTCAAGTTAGTGAATAAAATTAAAAAATAAAAAATATATTTTTATGGTTTAAGTTGTTTAAAATTTGAAATTACATTTGTACCCATCGAATTAGGCTTTAACAAATACTAATATAGATAAGGGCAAATTACAACAGTAGTTCAAGTACTTTATTTATTGTGTCATTTTAGTCTTCGTACTTTCAATTAGCTTGATTTTTACCTTAAATTTATAATTTTGTTTCAATTTGATCCAATTGATTACAACTCTAAACATTTTTATTTTTTTTTTTTGAAAAATATGCACATAAGTGTCACGTGTGATATTTTTAAGAATAAATTATAAACTTACTCAACTCAGTTAGTTAACTTCAACCAATTTAATAATAATTTTTCTTTAAAAACACTAACGATATTATTAATAGACTAATTTGAAACAAAATTTAAAATTAAGGGTCAAAATCGAGCCAATTGAAAGTATAGGAACCAAAATAATACAAAGAATTAATAAATTTTTTTACTATTATGTGCCTATTCAAAATGATCAAAAAGTACTTCAAACTGTAAAAAGTGCAAATTATTATATCTTTGGACACCACATCTCTATAACCAACATCAATCTTCCCTTATCTCTTCATACTTAACATTACTTCCTCATCCATTATTTCCGCATTCTATTTTAGAGTCAACAATGAATAATGAAGAAAATGTTTCGAAATTGTTTTTGATAAAGAAGCTACGTTTTTTTGTTCAGTTTCTTTGTTTCTGGGCGTCGATTTTATGAATTTTGTTTGAAAATCCAATTTCGAAACAAATTTCACTTATTCGGTAATGTGTTTTTGAATTATTTGACATTATTCAATATTTCATATCCAAACATGTTTATGTTAAGTTCTTTCTGTAGATTTTAATTTTTCTAACAACAGTTGTGGCTGGCAATGCGATGATGATGACCAATGGTGCTGCCGTTGTACTCTTGAAACCTTGCTTTGAGGTTTGAACGACAATGGGGAGTTTTATTTTATTTATTTATTTATTTTTTTTTTTTTTTTCAGGGATGAATTGTAAGCTATTTGCCATGTGCGGTGTCCTAAAAATGTGTTTATGAGTTTTGAGAGTAAAATGGATATTATTTGAAATTTGAAATTTCATTATAGAGTGTACAATGTATTGGAGTGCCCAACTAAAATTTTGGAATGTATTTACGCTGTGTTTGGTTAGGGGATTTGGGAAGGGATTTGGAAAGGGAAAGGGAAAAGGTGTGTGAAACTAGGTGAAATATAAGTATGTTCTATTCACATTTCACATACATTTTCCATTTCTCTTTCCAAATCCCTCTTCAAATCCTCCAACCAAACACAGCTTAAAGAGCAAGGATTCTCTCCTTCCCTTTCCTACTTGGCTCTCTTCTTGTAATGGTCAAGATTCATTTAGAACCTACCTAACTGTCTTCAATTGGAGAACATTAGCTAAAAACCTTAAAGATAATTAAATTTAATAATTTAAGGATGAAAGAGAAAATTGGCAATAATTTAGCAGATGAAATAAAATTAACCTTTCTAGAAATTATTTAATTGCTCTGACTTACAGTATGTATGGTGTGTTCTTAACAGGGGATATATAATTATTTTTCCTTAGTTTTTACAACGTTTAAAAAAAAAAAAAAAAAAAAAAAAAAAAAAAAAAAAAAAAAAAAAAAAACCTCATGTCTCTTTGTTACACGGCTACATGATAACTTGGACCTATCAATAAAAATCTTTTAGCAAAATTTTGCAAAAAAATCATCAAATCATCAAAGCCAGTCAATTCAAATCCATAAAATTTGGAAGTGAAGCACTTCAAATTGAAGGAACAAAAGTGACTGAGCTGGACTGACCCCATCGTCAAGCATATAAACAAGCTAGGCCTCATTCGATTGGGTGGGTCAGCCCTAGTGAGCTTGTAATCGTCAATTCAGGATCACGGTTGGGCATCGTGTGTCACGATTAGGGCCGCAAATGAATAAAATTGTTTGTAAACATACTCAAACTCGACTTGGTAAGAGTTCGTTCAAATTTGATTCGTTAACTAATTAATTTATTTTTGCGTTTGAGTTCGAACTCGTTAAATTTTTAATAAACAAGCAAGATATTCTAAAATTCGGCTCGCTCGCTAACTCGTTTAATATTTATTATTTATATATTAAATAATGTAAAAATATGTATAAAAAATAAGATAAACATGTTTAAAAAATATAAATGTAAATAATAGTTAACTATAAATAATACATTTATATAATAGTAGTAGTAGATTATTATTTTGATAAAATATTGACTTTTTTTTAGCATGTTTATATATATATATTGTATATATAATAGTATAATCAAAGTTTTTTTTAATTGTAACTTTAGTTCATACGCAAATATGAATTTATAAATTTTTCGGCTCATTCAGGCTTGTGAACAAGCTCAAGCTCGAGCTCGAGTCAAGCCCTAAGCCAACTCGGCTTGAACTTGGTTCGTTAAATTTTTATTGAGTACGAGCTCGAGTTCGAGTTCGTTAAAATCTTAATAAACAACCCTGAACATACTGTGGTGATGTGGTTTGGAAATACTCTTTAATCGAGGTAGGCGCTCTTGATCCTCTGGTTGCTACCTGAAAAAGGAATGGACACTCTGGTCGGGGGTACCAGAATTAGCACTCCGACAGACTAGTCTGTATTCTCTCAAAGCTTTCTGTTTTTACAAGTTATCGTTCTTTCTTTTTTTATCTTTCTTTTTTAGCTGATGTTCTTTCCTTTTTATATTACGCTTGGGCCAGGGTCGTGCCTATTCTTGACCTTACATATAATTTTCTAGTCGGCCCTCCAGCTGAGTGTGTTGGCTTATATTCAGCTTTTTATGTGGCCGATTCGTATACACGGCTTCATGGGCCTCCAAGTAGGGTCGACTTGTCTTCGGCCCAATGTCCCAACCAACCTATTCCACCTCTCTACCTCATTGATTAAATTTAACCTCCAAACATACTAAAGTTTGGTTCAGCTCGTTTGCAACCCTAGTCACGATACGCTTCCTAGTATCTAAGGATTAAACGTCGCGATCAATTAGTAATTATGATTATCCAAAATTGATTATAGAATAAATCAAATAAACAAATCCAAGAGAAAATAATTGTTTAGATAGGGTACCAAAAATATAAATCAGAGCTTCTACTTATTTATAACAAAAGGAATCATCAGGCCAATGTTTACAAAATAAGAAATTAATTTGTACCAAACATATTTATAAATATTACAAAGTGCACTTGTGTGTCCATTCTATAACACTATCTTTGAAAAGAGTCGTATGTCTCATTCTCTAATTGTTATTTATGAGTATTATACTAAGAGTATAAGGATCATAAAATCACCATGAATAACATTTAGTCTTGTGTGAGCCGAGTATAAAATGAAGTACATTCGGCAGACATGGCACCTCTAGGCCAATTACTAATGGGCCCAAATCCAACCATTCCAATTGCCAACTAGGCCCACCAGATTACATAGGATCGATGCCGAGTAAATCCCTACGCTGACTAGGTGACATGTCGAGTACTTAATCTGACAATCGAACATTCATGCCGAGCACTAGATGCAATTCAACAGACTATCCCAATCCCAATCAGGATGGGCCCAATCTATCCCTTTTCCAGAGGTGTAATAGGAATATGGGTCTTAACATTATGATGATTATGAAGAAAAGATCAAACTACGTAGGAAAGATCTACACCAAACCTCTATATAAAAAAGGTAAATACAAGAAGAGAGGTATGCGTGTTCACCCAAACTTACTTCATTTCCCAAATATCTAACCCATCTCTTTTCATCCAGAATCTGACTTAACCTTTGGAGTGCTAATTCCAGCACCCCCAACCAGAGTGTTTCTTCTTTCAAGTACCAGAGCGAGGATCAAACAAAAGTTTGTTTGGAACGAAGTAATATTGTAGAACCACACCTCACAATTGACGCTATTTATGGGAATATTCAAACTCATCCATGGTAGACCTAACTAATGATCCTCCAATCACTGAAGTTCAACCTATAGCACCCAGAGTTTCCTTAAACCCGAAGAAAACTCTCGTTCAACGAGTCTTAAACTTTGATTCGCCAAATTCATCTGTACTACCAACGTCTATTGAAGACGCAATACATATGCTGTTGGACCAAGCCAAATGTAGCATTTTGAAGCTATGGCAGCAGAGAACGAGCACCTACACCAAGAGCTAGCGAAATCTCATAAAGCTTCGCTCAAAGAATGCGATTGTTCTCCAATAAGGGGAACTAGTCAACATCATCATCGGAGACGCGATGCTAGCAACAGCTTTACTAATTCATCTCAAGGCAAGCCCAGAAAATGTGACCGAGATATAATTGAGCTTGTCCGATGAAGAAAATTCTCTGCGAGCATGGTACCGGGCTCATAAACGAAAGGATGAAGATTCTGAGCAAAAGGATAGGCACAATCCATTTGTTCAATGGATAGCTAAGACTGCCTTGCCTAAGAAGTTTAAGGCTTCGTTATTTACACTCTATGATGGAAATTCAAATTCTACTGACAATGTACGTCATTACAAACAAGCCATGACGTTACATGCAAATAATGAAGCGCTTATGTGTCAAATATTCCCTAGCAGTTTAGGACCCTTAGCTGTTAGATGGCATTATAAGCTTGAGCTGGCATCCATCAAGAGCTTTCATTAACTCCAGAGATCTTTCTGGGCCAGGTTCATCACCAATGAAACATAGCCTATGCAAGCGGATTCTTTGTGGGCAATGAAGATTGTACCAAACGAGACTCTCCGGGTGTACTTAGCACGATATTGGAAATGTTTCAATCTTGTTGATGATGATTACAATGATTCTATTACTAACTTGTTTTTAAATGGGACTCCAGCCAGATAGCTCACTTCAGAGCTCTTTGACTCGAAAACTACCAAAATCAGTTTGGGCTCTGATGAGGAAGGTGGAGGAGTATTGTAAGGTTGAAGATGACATGCTTCAATTAAATGTAGGACTTCAAGCCCCAAAATCGGTTGCACTAGTGATGGGTCAACAATAATAGTTGTTTCCCCAGTCAAAGGAATCACATTGCCAAGGAGAAGTTTGGAGCCGTGTGGGAGGTCTAAAATGGATAACAGTCGAGGTTCATGTCAAAGAAAAGAACAGTATTAAGTTGACTCAAGTTGTCAAAGGCGGTCTGAGAAATTAGTCAGATTCTCCCGAAGATCAAACATCGCATATATTTCAAGTGGCTGACCAAAATGTCTAGACCCCCTGATCAGAGGTGCGATTACCATCAGGATCACGACCATTTGAATGACAAATGCTACACTCTGAAAGACCATTTGGAGGATTTTCTAAAGGATGGTCACTTGGTCGATTACCTCTCGAAGAAGGCTACGCTAATGAATGCTTTAACCATTCAGCTGGATTCTCCTCCACTTAACGTAATCCATGTGATTTAAAGCATTCCCCTACTGAATAAGGTAAATTCGGTCTAGGCTCATTAAGCTGAGGATTCCGTATAGTTGATTCCGAAATCAAAGCTACAACTAAAGAGACGGCAAAGGATGCTGATTAATGAGATTGGCTTTTCTGATAATGATCTGATTGGGCTTTCTTTGCCCCATCATGATGCCATGGTTGTCGAGTTGCAGGTAAACATGTTTTTCATCGACTGAATCCTCATTGATTAGGGGAGCACTTTGGCAATCATGTACTACAAAACTTTCCTAAAACTAAGCTTCAAGGATGAAGATCTCAAGCCAGTCGATTATCCACTATTTAGCTTTAATGCCAATCCAGAATACCCACTCGGCAAAATTGTTTTGCCAGTCCAAGCCGGCACCAAGACACTGAACGTGGAATTCCTAGTTATCAAGCTTCCATCCTCTTACAATATAATTATGAACCGGGTGTGGCTCTATCCAACGAAGGTTGTCCCAAGCACATACCATCAACTCATATGATTTCCTACCAAGTACAGCATTGAGCAAATTCAAGGATCACAAAGATCGACAAAAGAGTGTTACCTTATGGCTCTTGCTAAGAAGGCAAAGGAGCGTGAGGTCAATTCAATTGAGATTCCAGATTAGGAGGTTCTTGAAGATGTAGGAAAAAATACCAATTGATAAAGTGATTGAGGAGCTAGATCAGGTCATAATTGTCAATGAATCGGAGAAGTTTTTCCTCGTTGGGGTAGGTCTTAGTGCTATCGAATGACAAGAGTTGGTCGCCTTCCTTCTCGGCAGCATCGATGTTTTTGGTCAGACCCCACACTAGATGCCCAGAGTTAATCCAGAAGTGGTTGTACATCGATTGAATGTGGATCCCATCACCAAGCCTATCATACAGAGAAGTAGGTGTGCAGCTATGAGACCCCTAAATTTTGTAAATCCTAGTAAGACCCTTAATTTTGAATTATTGTAATAAAAGCCCTTAGATCCCCGTTTATTCGTAAAATTAACCCTAGAACTGAAAACGTATCACGGATAAACCCGTACAAACCCTAATCAATCCCAGTAACTTAGAAATTATTTCTAACACTCTAGTATTAATTATTTAACTCTCAAATTTGAGATTAGTAGCATAAAATCCTAATTTTTTATTTTTATCATTTTCATTCGGTTATGTGTCTTTTAATTCAAAGCGTGATCATTCAAACCAAATTATTTTTCCTAACATTATTTTAATTAATACTACACTTGAAATAGATATTCTAATTAATTCCAAGCCCACACATTTTATTTTAATTACATTTTGAGCCCAAATCATTCTTTATACGTATAAAAGTACACTTCCAATATTATAATCTTTTTTCAAAATATCTAATATATATATATAAAATAGTTTGTACACAAATAAATGAGAAAAATTCCCTCAAATCTATATCACATGGCCGACCACCCTATAAATAAACATTGTAGTGTCCTTTTTGAAACAAATTTCATGAATTTAGGAAAGACTTTTGACTAGGATCCCAAAATCTAGGGAACTTGTCTTGTACTTATTACTAGCTTAGTTCTAATTAAAGATAACCCTAACTAGAACTTGTTTAAGTACACAATTTGGACCCTAATCACCCCTCATTCCATTACATTCAACCTAAATCCAAAGACTATTAAATTCCTTTGGAACCAAGGGGATTCTGGACTTTTCACACAAAATTTCCTATAAATACATCAACACTCCCTTAGCATTTGCATACTCAAACACACACCCACACTACACATGGCTAAGGTAGAGAGAGGGGGAGCAAAGAGTAAGCTTGAAGGGAGAGAAAGAAACAGAGAGAAAACTTTGCCCAAGCCATAGCAATCTAGCAAACAAGTAAGCCACATTACCATCACTCATATTTTCTTTTTCAAATACATGTTATTAGAGATTTAAAATCATATTTTCAGATGTGTTGTAATGGTTTTCATGTGTTCAAATTTGATGAATTGGGCCTTGATCCTTCTTCTAATAAACGCAAAACTACATTTTTCTTCCCATATCTCACATTATTTCCAAAGGCATACCATCACTCTAAAAATCTGAGATATTGATACATTATTTAGTATGTTTTCATCACAAAAGAAGTTAAAAATTTCCCTTAGTTGGCCTCTTTTCTCACCAATCTTCTTATTTTGAGTATTGTGCATGAAAAACGTGTTTTACATCTAACTTTTAAAAATTCTAGAAAAATGTATAAACATCTTCTAGATCTCAGTTTTATTTCAAAACTTCCATAAAGAGTTAGCTTTCAAGGAAAATTGGTATCATTGAAAAAGAGTGAGCGGTTTGTAAGAAAATTTGATTTCATAACGGTTAATGAATCTAGACAGCGCTGGAGTGTTTCTTAAATAAGTAAAAATCTAGAAAAGCTATCCTATTTCTGAAACATGTTATGAAAACTAGATAAAATTCTCTACGAACCCAGAACAAATTTGAAATGGTCCTTTTGATTTTAATCTTTAGATGGTACTGAATTTGGAAATTTAGTTTTGACTTACTGTTTTATGCTCTTGTCTTCATGAGTATGCTTATTAGTATGTGATCATGTCTTGGTATGATATTTCATGTGTTATGGTAATGTTCCTTACCTTTTCATTTGATGATACTCATGCTTATGTGGATATTACTATCTTGTTAAGTTGTTCTAACTTTCATTTAAGACATCTAACTCAAAGGTAACCTTAATTGGGTGGTATTGGGTTTTCGATCACTTGAATAATGAAGAAAAGATAATGTGTTATGTATGGATTGACAGGATGTGCTCTGTAATTAAACGTTAAGTCTTGCGCAAGCGGTTATCGCACAAACCCTAGAATGGAACGAATGTATTCGAACTCTTGAAATGATTTGATTTGGTGAGATAAAGTTGGGTCCAGATAGGACATTCAGGAGGACAAAACTTTTTTGGAAGGATAAGGTTGGATTCGAGATGATAAAACCTTTTTCTTTTCGCCATCCCTTTTGAGGTCCACTAATGGTGTTGCATAGTATGTAACCGTTGTAGGCATTCGTAGTAGATTTGTAACCTACCCTTATACTCCGTCAACTCATGTAAGCCTTGTGTTAATACCTTGTCATGATCTAACAAAAAGGTAGATTTGTTATTTAAGGTGGTTGGACTTAGAAGGGAGGCTATATTGACTCTTACGACCTTCTTGGGATCTTGCTTGGTTATTAGCCAAAGGACTCATTAGTGATGTTTCCTACTTTTGTAACCTTAGATAAACCCTGTATTTATTTGTCATTATATTCTCTGATATTCTTGATTTTTGGGGCTTTACTACTTAGTATCAGAGCCTAGGTTCAACCCTTACCCATGCGTTTCGACCTACAGTTAAGGACTACCCTGCCTCGACTATGTTATATTATTATAACACTATTTACTCTATCAAGCAAAAGACATTAAAAATCAAAATTTTCTTGGCCAACCTTAGGATGTTTCTTAGGATTTTGGGCACGGCAACGTCGGCTCTTGAAGATGTATAGTGGTGCACTAACAATTCCAGCATCGGAATCAGGGAGTTGAAAAAAGCATTTCAAGGATGACCAACAGAACTAGACTTTCACAATGAAGAAGGAGAGCCTTGATCAACGAATCAAGACATGTAGTTTGTCCCAAAACGACTGAGAATGGTGACGAAATCAATAGTTGAGTAGGACTACGTTAAGAATCATGTTAGGAGTTACTTGAATTAGAAGTATTTCACCTTAGTAATTCCCTTGACTAACCGTGTTAGCAAAACCCTAATCTGCACCTAACTGTACGTTGGCAGATGATGAACCATACATGAGCAAACAATTACACTGTTAACAGCGACAACACCAACCACATCGATTACGTAAATATTAATCGAAACGGGGCACCCAGTGTCAATAATCACATCCCTGCACCCACGGCTAACTTACCTGGGAATATCGAAAATCAAATTTTGTAAGAATTAGAAAGGCTGAAGAGCACACGTCAGAATGAGAGAACACATCTATTCTCCGAGTTTCGTGAGCCCGATCCTAAGATCGCTGAAAATTGGATTCAGCAAATTTAGAAGATGCTGGATACAATGGGAATAGTCGAGCATACAGACAAGATCGCTCTAGCCGTTTACCAGTTGGAAGGTGAGGCGGACCATTGGTGGACCTTAATCAAGGAATCTAAGGACATCACTACTATAACTTGGGTGTAATTTAAAGAATTGTTTCTGAGGAAGTACTTCCCACAGACTGTTTGACAGGAGAGAATTTGTGAGTTTCAATTGCTTGAGCAAGGCATGATGGCGGTGACCCAATACGTGGCGAAGTTTGAGAAGTTGGCTTGTTATGCAACTCAATACGTAGTCGATGATAAAGAGGAAGCATGAAAATTTGAGTGGGGTCTAGAACTATAATCAGAGGAAGGGTTTTGCCCTTGCGACTTCCCACTTTTGCGGATGTAATGGATATAGCACTAGATGCAGAACGAGAGGTTATAGATACTAGATGGATTTGGAGCCTGAAGAAAGAAAGTCAATCCCATGTGGGACCAGAAAGGAACAGTCAAAGGCATGTAGTACAAAAGTCGTACTCTAGGGCACCGCAATTACAATAACAGCTGCAACAGTAGTACCAGAAAGAAAGCTTTCAGGCAAGATCAACTTAGCTGATCCAGTGTTACTATTGCCAACAACTAGGGCACAAGAAGAATGAGTGTCCTCAACTCGTCTAGTTAGGAAATCAAGGAGAAGGTATGAAAACAAACGAGGGATTGACAAGCAAAAGCCATGAAAGAACAAGCCAACACCAGCTCGTCAACAATACCAGAGGGAATGAGGCAACAAGATGTTTGTGCTCAATAATAATCAAAGGCCAACCGATAGAATATTTGCACTACAAGGAGAAGAAGACAAAGACCTCACCAAGCAGTACCCTGAAAGTGAGAAATACAACACATATGGACCTGAGGAACTGCAGTACGAGCCTTAGTTAACCTAGAAGAATGTAACTAAGCAGTTAGAACTCTTTTGGAATGACTTTTGTAACTTGAACGTAGATGGTGTAAATTTCCTTTATTTAATCCAGTCTTAGAACTTTTGGGTACACATTTTGTTCGTCGCATTCCTTCATATCTGCAATATGTGTTGGGTCATAGGAATTATTTGTGCAATTTTTGAGGCATGAAGATATCTGACTCTTACCTCATCTTAGGAATAGATTCATTACTCGTACCTTAGCAATTATCGATAATTACCAAAAGAAAGAGATGACTCACCCATCCAATGGAACACTTTATTAATTAATAAGGGATAGATTAGTTTCCATCGACAAACGCAATGACATCGGTACCAAAGGATCAAAAAGATAAATTCTTAACAAACACGAGGGCATTTTGTTGGCTAGGATTGTCATCACCTCAGGAATTGATAGAACGACCTTCACATTAAAGCAACAACATCGTAACCTAGATGGCTAGTAGTTCAAAAACGTCACAAATCACAAGAGATGTATGTACACCTTTTACTTCATTAATTAGAAAGGAAATATGACTCAATGAAGACACTATTATTAGGACGAGGCCATTGGTGGCTCTGGACAGAAAGGAGAAGAACTTAAGTGGAAAAGATTATCCAAATGATTAAAGCACGAACCTACCTAGAAGCGCGAGGATACAATGAGGACAAATTATCCACACTTTTTTTTTTCAACTTGGAGGAACGACTTAAATTTTGTGGACATAATTTGTTTAAGGGGGATAGGTTGTGAGACCCCTAAATTTCATAAATCCTAGTAAGACCCTTACTTTTGAATTATTATAATAAAAGCCTCAAGATCCCCGTTTATTCGCAAAATTAACCCTAGAACTGAAAACGTATCACAGATGAACCCATACAAACCCTAATCGATCTCAGTAACTTAGAAATCATTTCTAACACTCTAGTATTAATTGTTTAACTCTCAAATTTTATATTTGTAGCATAAAATCCTAATTTTTGATTTTTACCATTTTCATTCGATTATGTGTCTTTTAATTCAAAGCGAGATCATCCGAACCAAATTATTTTTCCTAACATTATTTTAATTAATACTACACTTGAAATAGATATTCTAATTAATTCCAAGCCCACACATTTTATTTTAATTACATTTTGAGCCCAAATCATTCTTTATACGTATAAAAGTACACTTCCAATATTATAATCTTTTTTCAAAATATCTAATATATATATATAAAATAGTTTGTACACAAATAAATGAGAAAAATTCCCTCAAATCTATATCACATGGCCGACCACCCTATAAATAAACATTGTAGTGTCCTTTTTGAAACAAATTTCATGAATTTAGGGAAGACTTTTGACTAGGACCCCAAAATCTAGGGAACTTGTCTTGTACTTATTACTAGCTTAGTTCTAATTAAAGATAACCCTAACTAGAACTTGTTTAAGTACACAATTCGAACCCTAATCACCCCTCATTCCATTACATTCAACCTAAATCCAAAGACTATTAAATTCCTTTGGAACCAAGGGGATTCTGGACTTTTCACACAAAATTTCCTATAAATACATCAACACTCCCTTAGCATTTGCATACTCAAACACACACCCACACTACACATGGCTAAGGTAGAGAGAGGGGGAGCAAAGAGTAAGCTTGGAAGGAGAGAAAGAAACAGAGAGAAGACTTTGTCCAAGCCATAGCAATCAAGCAAACAAGTAAACCACATCACCATCTCTCTTTCTATTTCCTTTTTCAAATACATGCTATTATAGATATAAATCATATTTTCAGATGTGTTGTAATGGTGTTCATGCGTTCAAAGTTGATGAATTGGACCTTGATCCTTCTTCTATTCATATTTCCTCTTAATAGATACAAAACTACCTTTTTCTTCCCATATCTCACATTATTTCCAAAGGCATACCATCACTCTAAAAATATGAGTTATTGATACATTATTTATTATGTTTTCATCACAAAAGAAGAGAAAAAATTCCCTTAGTTGGCCTCTTTTCTCACCTATCTTCATATTTTGAGTATTATGCATGAAAAACCTATTTTACGACCAACTTTAGAAAATTCTAGACAAATGTGGACAAATCTGTTGGACCTCAATTTTATGTCAAAAACTTCCTTAAAGAGTTAGCTTTCAGCGGTTGAGTGTTTCATAAATAACTAAAAATCTAGAAAAATTATCCCATTTTCGAAACATGCTATGAAAACTAGATAAAATTATCTACAACCATAGGGCAGCCCGACCCGGGAAAAATCTAAAATGGTCCTTTTGATTTTAATCTTTAGATGGCACTGAATCTGAAAATTTAGTTTGGTTTGGTGTGTTATGCTCTTGTCTTCATGAGTATGCGTATTAGTATATGATCATGTCTTGGTATGATATTTCATATGTTATGGTGGTGTTCCTTATCTTCTTCATTTAATGATGCTTGCGGATATTACTATCTTGTTAAGTTGTTCTAACTTTGATTTAAGACATCTAACTCAATGGTAACCTTAAATGGGGTGGTATTGGGTTTTCGATCAATTGAATAATGAAGATAAGATAATGTGTTATGTATGGATTGATGGGATGCGCTCTCTAATTAAAGGTTAAGTCTTGCGCAAGCGATTATTGCGTCAACCCTAGAATGGAACGGATGTATTCGGACTCTTGTGATGATTTGATTTGGTGAGATAAGGTTGGATCTTTATGGGACATTCAGGAGGATACAACTTTTTTGGAGGAATAAAGTTGGATTCGGGATGATAAAACATTTTTCTTTTCCCTATCCCTTTTGAGGTCCACCAATGGCGCTATGCGGTATGTAACCGTTGCAGGTATCCGTGGTAAGGTCTACAAAGTAGCAAAAAGGGAGTTCCGAATAGTCCGATGTCCGATTCTTGTGGTTGGAAGGATGAAATTTCTTTGGGGGATTTCTAGATAGCTAACATCTAACGTTGTAATCCCTTATTATTTAATGATTTTCATGCTTCATTACTTGCTTGTTATAATTGTGATTGTGTATTGGATTGAGAAAAATGAACGGGGTGTGTGTGCATTTACTGGGCATTCAAAGCTTATGGCATTTCATGCCAGGTATTGAAGATTATTAGATCAGTTAAAGGCAAAGCTGAATTATTTGAACACGTATGGCTACCCTATGAGAGTTAGAAATTAGCTTTGTAAACATGTTTTGAGATTGTAAGTGATTAATCGCTTGTTGTATTTAAAATATGATTGTAATTATTATATATATCATTTATAACCTACCTATATATTTTGTCAACACATGTAGGCCTTGTGTTAATACCTTGTCAAGATTGTCAAAAAGGTAGCTTTGCTATCTAAGGTGATTGGACTTAGAATGGAAGCTATATTGACTCATTCGACATTCTTGGGATCTTACTTGGTTATTAGCCAAAGGACTCATTAGTAACGTTTCCTACCCTTGTAACCTTAGATAAACCCTGTATTTATTTGTTATTATATTCTCTGATGTTCTCGATTTTTGGGGCGTCATAGCAGCGGTCGAGCACGTCAAAGTGGTTGTTGAAGAAGTTGATAAATTACTCAAGGCTGGGGCAATATGGGAAGTAGCTTATCCCACATGGCTGTCCAACACCATGGTGGTGAACAAAAAAATAGGAACATGGACGGTTTGTGTTGATTTCACGAATCTGAATAAATCATAACTGGAGGACTATTTTCTACCTCCTCAGATTGATCAATTGGTGGACGCCACTATAGTTAACCAGAGGATAAGTTTCTTGGATGCTTATCGGGCCTGCCATGAGATTGCTATAGACCCAACCAACTAGGAGAAAATGGCGTTTCTTACTCTAAGGGAAAACTATTGCTATAAGGGCATGCCCTTTGGACTGAAAAATGCCAAGGCCACTTATCAGAGTCTGGTTAGTATCATGTTCAAATATCAACTTGCCAAGACCATGGAAGTGTATATCGACAATATGGTAGTGAAGTCAAAGGAGAAAAGTGCTCATCTATTTGACATTGCCACTACTTTTTGCAATTTTGCGAAGATACAAGATAAAACTCAACTTCTCAAAATGTGCATTCAGCATTAGCTCAGGCAAATTCATTGGCTATATAGTGAACCACCACGGGATTGAGGCCAATCCAAAACAAATCACGACCATAATGGAGTTCAGCACTCCCAAGACTGTTAAAAAAGTCCAGAAGTTAATGGGAATGACAGCAACACTGAACATGTTCATTAGCCAATCCTTCGATTGATGTAGGGCATTCTTTCAGACACTTTGACAGGGAAAGCTATTTAAGTGTGCCCCAGAATGCCAAGAAGCTTTGGAGGGGCTTAAGACTTACCATGGCTCCATCATATTATTATTAACTCTAGAGCCCCGTAATGAGCTTGTTCTATACTTGGTAATGTCAGATCATGCAGTGAGTGTCGTCCTTCTTAGGGACGAAATCGGAGAATAGAGACCCATTTTTTACGCAAGCAAATTGTTGGTCGAAGTAGAAACCCAGTACCTACCCCTTGAGAAGTTTATTCTGGCCCTTGTAGTGGCAGCCAGAAAATTGATGCACTACTTTCAACCTATACCATTACGGTCTTGACATCTGATTCTTCTAGGTGAGTGTCCAAATGGGCACTGGAACTCGGGTAGTATGACCTTCAGTTTTTACCCAGGTCATCCATTAAGGGTTCAGGTCATCATCGATTTTACTAGACCAACAACGGTTGATACAAAGTTGAATGCGCCAAGCCAGTTACTCTCTCATCCACAAGAGTGGCGAATGTATGTAGGGGATATATGGCAATTGTATTGTGATGGCTCGTCAAACCAATGTGGCAGTGGGGCATGAGTAGTTATTATGACCTCAGAGGGAGCAGTGATTAAGCAGTCAGGCAAGCTTGGCTTTGATGCCTCAAACAATGAAGTCGAATATCTCCTTGCCAACTTGAGGAATTCACTCCAAATGGGAGCCAAGCATCTACAAGTCTACTGTGACTTAAAGCTAGTCATTAATCAGTTAAAAGGAGAGTATGTCGCCAGAAATGATCGTATGGAGGCTTATATGCTAAAGGCTAGTGCCTTATTGGGGAAGTTTGATAGCTATGAACTAAGCTAGATAACCCGAACACTCATGATGATGCCCTGCCATGTTTAGTCTCAGCTGTCAACTTGGAGGCCAAGTTTTGATCGATCCTAGAAGGAGCTAGTTGTACTCATCATATAGAGGGGTTCGAGTTAGATGGATCATATAGCTGCGTTTCTAACTTCCGAACAGTTGCCACAAGATAAGAAAGAGACACATAAACTACGCAACAAAGCCCTAAGATATTATCTTGACCCCAAGGGGAAGTTGTACAAGAAATCTCTTTTGGAGCCTTACCTTGAGTGTGTGCATCCAGACAAGGCGGAAGATTTCCTGGCTGAAATATATGAGGGGAACTACGGTGCCTATTCAGGAGGCAAATCATTGGCTCATAGGGCAGTGACTCAATAAAATTGGTGGCCGACCATGCGAACTAATGTAGAAGAGTTTGTCAAAAAGTGCAAGCAATGCCAAAGGTTTTCTCCTCTTAAGCATTTGACCGTCAAAGAGCTGACTTCTTTAACTAGTCCTTGGCCCTTTACTTAGTAGGGATTAGATATTGTAAGGCCATTGTCGAGAACACCATGATATAAACAGATTTTGATTGTTGCTACTAATTATTTCACTCAGTGGGTTGAGGCAAAGTTGTTGGCCAATATACGGGATACAGATGCCAAGCGTTTTGTGTAGAAGAACATTATAACGTGATTCGGCATTCCCAGGGCACTTATATCAGATAAGGAGACTTAGTTAGACTGCAGAGTTTATGTGATATATATAGGATTCGACCTTACTTTTTATTCACTACCTTACCCGCAAAGCAATGACTAAGTTGAAGCTCTAACAAAGTGGTTTTGGATAGTATCAAAAAGAACTTGGAGAAAGTGAAAGGGAAATGGGCAAAAGAGTTGCCCAGTGCGCTATGGGTCCATAGGACAACGTCGAAAAGATCTACTAGGGAGACCCCATTTACCATGTCCTTCGGCAACGAGGCAATTACACTCTTGGAAATCAGCCTACCATCTCTCTAAACTCAGGCATTTGATACTGGACGAAATGATGCGATGCTTGCACTCGATCTTGATTTAATTGAAGAACACAAAGATAACGCACTGGTTAAGATGGCCCGTTATCAGCAATAGCTGGCTAAGTCTTACAATCAAATAGTGCAGATCCACCATTATCTGCCAAGAGAGTTGGTCTTAAAGAAATTTCTATCTGCTGGCAGAAACTCCACTGACGGCAAGCTTAACCAAAACTGGGATGGCCCTTACCAGATAAATTCCATCGCCAGGGCAAGGGCATACCGCCTCTCGAATATGAGTGGCAAGAAATTACCCTAACCTTGGAACTCTATGCACTTGCGCAAATTTTACCACTAATATAAGTTTTCTCGCTTTCTACTTTTTTTTGTGATTAACAACTCTAGATCATTCTATACAAGCAATCAATGACATGGGATATACTTTTCATCACTCTTGCAAATGTGTGACCTTGATCGCCACTTTAAATCAATTAAAGTCTCCGAATTCGAAGCAATCTCTATACTCAGCATAGAGCGCCATCAATAGAAGTCTTCGAATTCGAAGCAACCTCCATGCTCGGTATGGAGCGCCATTAGCAAGATCCTCTGAATTCGGAGTAACACATAAATTATACACATCATTTGCAACACAAGTAACCCTAAATTTCATTAAGAAAACAAGTGCAAATTACATAACATAAATATAGAAATTACATTATAAATTTACATTTAAACACAAGTAACATCCAGATTTATTCAGTTGAACCCAAGATTCAAATTGGAGTCGCAATAAGAGCTAGTTCTCAATGAGCATTTGGGCCTTCATTTTTGTCATCCGTCTTCTCGGTATCATCTGCTTCAAACGGCGTTTTAAAGTTCTTGTAAAGTGGGGATTCAAAGTCTATACCCACTGATTTGAGGGCCTTAGTCCATCCATGCTTGAAGTCGTAATTCTTACATTGACAGAGGTTGTTGGAGAGCTTTTCGGTGATGGTTCTCATGCCAAGCTCTTTCCTTTCTATAAACCCTTGGTTATAAGCTCGGCTTTGTTGATGGGTCCTTAAAAAAAAATTGTGCAATTTTCTGATCGGATAAAGCACGATCCACTTAGCACTAAACTCCTTTGTTTTGGGTCGTTGCCAAGCCAACAGCCTCGCCGCTTTTTCCTTTGCTACTCTAGCTTTTCAAGCCTCTAATTCGGCCTTTTTCTCAGCTTCGGCCAATCGTTGCTCCAAGTTCCAAATTAATCCATCTTTCTAGTGCCTCGAGTGAGTGGACAATGAGGGCACACCAACTTTCTTTACTCGGCAATAGGTTTATGTTTTTACATACATGCTGACACCGAATGCATGAACAATGGATGCATCGTTTAACTTTTTCGCCTGAACATGCTTTCAGTTACTGGATTGTGTTGCCAAAATTCTCATAGAAACTTGGGTTCACACGCATGCATAAAAATAACTATTCGGCATCAATCATTAAAACTATAATTTGGCACAAAAAACTATTTTCATTAATAAATTGAATTGGGTTACAAGATCATTTTATACATGAAAATGACCCTAGTTTCAAACAAAAAAAAAACACTACTCAAAATCTAAGGCAAATTTATTCAGCATAAAGTCTACTCGGGGTTAGAGTATAGCGCTTCTATGCCTTCATTCTCAAAGGGGATCGACATATCCAGAGTGATATTGGCTGTTTCAAGGGCCTTAGACTATTCGTGCTTAAACCCCTTATTCTTGAATTTCAGCGCTTCATCGGCGTAAGTGTTGGTGGCTGACTCATCTCCTTGTTTATAAGCATTAACTATTGATTTCTGCACTTGCACGAGATTAGCCCTAACCTTTATCAGCTTGACATCCACTGCTTTATAAGCTGCTTCAAAAGTAGCTGCTCTTTCCTCAGCAACAAGGCGCAACTTCTCCACTACTTTGGCTTTCGCACACTCGGCTTCGGCTTTGGCTTGCTCGGAGGCAGCCTTCTCAGTTGCAACTTCAAGATCAGTTGCTTCCATTTGAGCTCTCTTCTCTTCGGCTACCACTTGGTCTTTGAGCTAGCCAACGAAGTTCATCGCGTTATGGTGTCGATATCCAATATCGGCGATTCTCTTGGTAACCTATAGAAAAGGTGTTAGTAATCAAGTTGGCACCCTAAAAATAAATTTATTCAGCATAATACTTACCAGGATTGTTGACTGAACTGCAAGGGCTATGGCCATCGCATCACCTTCGGCGCGCAGAATTTCCTTATCCATAGGGAGGATGATTGCCTTAGCCATGCTAAGGGCAACCCTAGGCCCTATAAGAGTTGAAGCACCAATTGGTACATTCGCACCCTTTACCTTGGGCTAAATCACAAAGGCCGCTAAGATATCTAATGCTTAAGAGGTGTGTGCCCTCTTCTCAGCGAGTTCATTTGATTCGGCATGGTGTTTTGAAACTCTTTAATCAACCGCTTCAGTGGTCACGACGATAGAGGCTATTTCAGCTATCAGTTCCTGGGGAACTTTAGCAACTTTTTGAATGGCAGGCACTTCTGCCAGAGGTTCAAGTTCCCTGCTCTATTCAGCATCTGCCGTCTTATTTTTTCCTGCCATCTTTTCAGCATTTCGACGTTTGACGATCTGCGAGAAGGACATTTTCTCGGCACCCATGTTTCCACTCCTAGAGTCTAGAAGGTCCTCTAAGTCCTAAAAAATAAAGTCAACATCCTCTTAAGTAAGTGTTTCGAGATCTGCCCAATCAAAAAAAATCTCAGGCTCAGGGGACAGACTACGTCCTCATGTGCCGACTTCTTCTAGCGAAGGATTGTTTGCTAACTTCCTATCCTCGATGCCTACTACTTCGATGCCTTCATTGTTGACTAACTCAGCTTCTTCCAAATCCCTAAAGCTAAGGGCGTCGCTGTAGGTAATGGCCACTAGATGAGTCTGTCCTTTGGGGATTGGCACGTTGTCACTAGTGATGAATGTTGTGTGGGTAAGGTCGTATCGAAGTAAAATATGAGTGGCACAACCTTAGCCCTCATAGTCTCTTCGGCTAATATAGTCTAGGGACAGTTCACAAGAATGGATGAAGGGGGAAGTGAACTCCTCCCTTCAGTAATGGCCAACAACAACAAAGCAACGGTACTCGCGTTAGACATTTCTAAGTTAATGACCCCATCCCCAAGAGTTCTAACTCAACATTGTATGGGATCTCAAAATGACGATGAAAGGAAACGACCTTTGACTCAGACAAAAGGTCTTTCAAGTAGTTCTCCATAACCGCACACAGGCAAAAAAGAAAAACTCAAAGTGAGGAAGGGTTAAAATCAAAAATGCGAAACAACTTCAAGTGAGGAAGTGGGGAAGATGGAAATGGAGCATTGCAGAAAGTAGAGGATTTTTTCGGAGACAAAAGGGCACTGAAAGAGATTTTTGAAAAGACAATAAATGAGGCGTGTGAGGGAAGTCTAAAGAAGTAGGAAGTTATACATATCTTTTGTGAGGTCCCATCAGTTGTGTCAGAGTTAGAGCAGTGTACTTATCACACTCCTAAATTTCAAGGTGGATGAATAGTCCAGTACGAGCTGAGCACACAGGCCATTCGACGCTCTAGGTGACCAGGAGCTCAGGGGCCAATTGTGTGAGCCAAGTATAAAATGATGTACATTCAGCTAACAGAGCACCTCCAGGCCCATTACTAATGGGCCCAAGTCCAACCATTCCAATTGCCAACTAGGCCCACCAGATTACCTAGGATCGATGTCGAGTAAATCCCTACGCTAGCTAGGTGACACACTGAGTACTTAATCTGACAATCGAACATTTATACCGAACATTAGATACAATTCAGCAGACTATCCCAATCCTAATTAGGGTGGGCCTAATCCATCCCTTTCTAGAGGTGTAATAGGAACATGGGCCTTGACATTATGATGATTACAAAGAAAATATCAAACTACGTAGGAAAGATCTACACCAAACCTCTATATAGAAAAGGTAAATAGAAGAAGAAAGGCATACAGGTTCACCCAAACTTACTTCGTTCCCTAAATATCTATCTCTTTTCATCCAGAATCTGACTTAACCGTCAGAGTGCTAATTCCGAAACCCCCAACTGGAGTATTTCTTGTTTCAGGCACCGAAGCAAGGATCAAACAAAGGTCTATTTGAAACAAAGGAATATTGTAGAATCACACCTCACAAGTCTAAATTTGATAAGATAAAAAAACAATTTCAATCAAAACAGATAAGTTGCTCATATTCACTTTAGATACCAGAATTGTATTAAAAAAAAAAATCATATTTAAACAATTTTGTATGAAACATATAACCATACTCATGAATAGTATAGATTAGAGGGTCATATCAATAGTAATGGCAGGTTAGAAGGTCATTAGCCAATGGATCCATGACAGTACAAATGTATGGACTCAAGAGATAGCTCATACGGATTCTAGAGGTGGTTTCCGTCATAGTGTAGCCCAAAGCTCCGCATAACAGCTTGCTCCATACTAGACGGTTACTGGAGTGATAAACAGAAGGTCACCGAAGTGACAAACAAATGGCCAGTGATTATTTAAATCCCCTAACGCCTGGGAACTTCATGGTAGTACTTACACAAACATTTGTTTAGATAATCATTTATCAAATCATTGTCAAATCCATGTTTTCGCAAAATAGATATATCGATAGATTTTATCTTTTACAGAATATAAGGCTAATCATATTCATCAATACCATTTGAAAAGAAAATGTTATGATGTGCACTCCTATAAGGGTGTACACCATATGCACCCTACCACAAAATGTGCAACTTTACCAAAAAAATTTGTAACATCAATCACAAAATGCATAACCTCGCCACAAATTGTTGTAACAAAATGTTCAAAATTTTATGATTGATATTACAAAAGTTTGTGACTTTGTTACGACATTTTTTTTCACCAATTTGTGACAAGGTTACCCATTTTGTGATTAACGTTATGAAATTTTGTGCTAAAATTACACATTTTACAAAAGTTTGTGACTTTGTTACGACATTTTTTTTCACCAATTTGTGACAAGGTTACCCATTTTGTGATTAACGTTATGAAATTTTGTGCTAAAATTACACATTTTGTGTTAGGGCATGCACCCCTAAATGGGTACACACCATAGGAGAACCCCATTTGAAATACAATAATAGAGTTTTCAAAGAATAATTTAATATAAAACATTTCGGGTAAATCAAGTATAACACAACTAGGGGTTTAACATCGGCCCACCGGTCCATGACCTGCCCAAAGCCCACCCGGACCTAAGCCCGAGCCTAGCCTGTGACCTTGGGCCTAGACCATGTGTTTTGGAATTCGGCTCGATTTGTCCGACCCGAAGCCTAATCCACTGGCCCACTCAAGGCCTGCTTGAAAGCCTGCTTGAAGGCCCGGCCTGAGTCCTTGCCCACTCGAGGCCTAATGTCATTTTCAAGCTATTTTGGTGGAAAAAAATTTAAAAATTTCATGTCTGGCCCAGCCCCTCTCCAAGCTCGAGCCTAGGTCCAAGCCCGGTGGCTTGGCTCATTAACCTGCTCGAGACCCAAGTACCCCCTGGGCTTGGGTCAAGATTTTGAGCGAGTGGCCCAACCCGGTTTTTGACGGGAGCCTGCTAGGCTCGATGGCTGGCCGGGCTGGGCCGGGCCATTTTTGCACCCATAAACACAACTCATCTTAATCCACACTCCATCTTTCAGTACTTTCTTCAATTCAGTATCCTTTGTTATTTAATATACGCTTTACAATTCTATACAAAATGATAATAACAGTGGATTCAATTTTGGTCGATGCTAAATTCATCGTTTATTAATTCTTTTATATTAATTAACGTTTTGATATAATTATCTACGATTCACAGAACTTAAATTTATAAAACAAAGATCAAAATTCATAATTTTGGCTTAGTCGGCCAATCGGACAATGTTGTCTAAGAGTTTTTGGCTGGACATATACCCCTCTTCGACTTCTAGCAAATTTTATATCTAAACCAATGTTCCGAAAGTCTAGATTCTAATGGTGATAATCTCATATCTAAATTCTAACTATAGAAAGATATGTCCGATTTAGTTAGTGTTACCTATTTATTTCTATATAATGTGGAAAACCATATGCTTTGCGTATTCGGTGTAATTTGGAGATTCTAAATCTAAATTAAATTTATAAATGTCACTTCATCTTGTGTTCTTCTCTGCATTCTGGCTAGTGTTCTTACCTCTGGCATGTCGATCCCTTTGTTGAGGTCTCTATCTTGGGCTGAGAGGCATTTTTGGCTAGTGTTTATACCACTAGTCTGCCGATTCCTTTTCTTAGGTCTTCCTCTTAGGTTGTTCAGCATTCTCCAGCTAGAGTTCTTACCATTCACCAGTATATCCCTTTGTTAAGGTCTTTGTCTTTAGTTGATTAGCATTTTCTCACCATCTCTAACTAGTGTTCTTAGCATTGATTCTATCAGGTTGTTGTCGCTTTAACTTAATTGATCGGCATTCTCTATGCAATGTTCTTACTACTGGTCCTACTGAAATCTTTAACTTCAGTTGATCGACATTTTTTGATCATTTGGAAGAATTTAAAAAATTATTTATTTTTTAAAAAATTTCCTTATAACAAATGATGTGTATAACGACTTTCGACCCCAAAAAACATAAAAATAAATAAATTAATAAATTCTCATTTATCGTATTCCATAGGAGCATGTCTAGCAAAATACTAGAGAACATGAATCTAGACATGGGTGGACTAAATAAAAACTGACAAATCATAATTAAAGAAAAACTAAACCAAAAATAAATAAATAAATACATTGTGTACCTAGCTAGAATGCCTCACAAAACAGAATAAAGTTTTTTAGTCAGTTCGAAACATTATAATTAAAAGATGTTAGGTTTTATTCTTGGCAACCCCGTTTGACAAAACTCTTTTCAGTTGTATTTGTTTTCGCACTTTTTATTTCAGTGAGGCTATGAGTTTTTAGATGTGAATCCAATCCGAATCGTGCCTTGCAGAGAAGTTTGTGGTGTTTAATTCTTTCAAGATTGCCACTTCGCTGATTATGACGGGGATCGAGCTGCCCAGTCAGCTCGCGGGGGTCTAGGAGGCAGCGCCCCTTGGCGGATCCGAGGCAGCGCCCCTGAAGCAAAATGCAAAAATGCATTCAAAGTTGCCTGTCTGCTTGAGCGGACATTCCCCCACTCGAGCGGAGAATGCTGGGTTTCAGAAGTTTGTTCGCCTGCAAAAATACTGGATGTTGTTTTTTCCCGCTCGAGCGGAACTTTCCGCGCTCGAGCGTAGGTCCGCTCGAGCGGCCAATCTGACGCTCGAGCGGAGATCGCAGGACAGTTTTCTATAAATACATGTATCAGTCCAAATCTAGGATTACTTCTCTAGATCTTCTTCTTGGGTTCTAAGGTTTATATCTGGAGATATTTTGCTAGTTTTCTTTGATGTTTTGATTGAGTATTCAACTCATGGTTTAAAGAGTATACATCAAAGAATTATTTGTTTGTTCTACACAAAAGAAAGAGTTGTTCTTCGGTGGATTCTGAAGAATTCGAGCCTGAAGCTTTGGTGGATTCTGGAGTGGCTCATCATCAAGACAATTCCGAGGTGAAGACAGGGTTGGAAGAGGCACATAGGGGTTGGTTTAATTCGGGCGTGGATTCGGTAGGTAATTGAAAGTATACATGTGTAATTCCTTTATATCTTCTTAATGGATTGTTTTGTGGCTGTTGTCTGTGGTTTTTTATCACAATCGGAGGTGCTCCAATTGTGGTTTTTCCACGTTAAAATCGTTGTGTCGATTTGTCTTGATTGTTTGATTGAGATTGTTATATACTGCTTAAAATTGATACATAATCACAAATCAATATTTAGGGAATTTCTAAATTTTTCAAAAAAGATGAACATATAGTGTATAATATAATTAAGTTGAGGTCATATGGTATATAGATAAAATATAAAAATAAATTAGTGTGACAGATTGGTTTGTCTATTATTTTAAAACAAAAAATTCATTAATATCAACATTGCAACTAACATAATAGTGAATGACTAGTATAAAAATTCTAAAAAATAGCAAACTATTTTTTATTTTATTTTGTTTTAATATTTTTGATGTACCTTAATTACCAACCTATGCTGACTCAACTGTTCCCAAAAAAAAGAAAAAGAAAAAGAAAAGCTGTGCTGACTCAAAAGGTCATCAAAAGGTCATTTGTTGGTCCCTATCTTGCATGACAATTGGATCTTGTTTGGATGAGGACCTGATTGCATCTCTCACAAGGACATGATATGGAATACGATGCTCTCTGGAAAGTGCATAAAGCACCCGATAATAAATATGTTTATCAGATTACAAAATGTATTCTTAAAAAATTTATTTTAATTTGATTCATAATGATCTAAGTATGATGGGTGCTAATTTTTATTTATCAAACATTCAATTATTATCCCCCACTATCTGCTTGTAAATAAATTTGAGATATAACTAAAAATTCCTACAATTTAGAACTCTTATTCCTTCGATTTTTGACTTTTTAATTATAACACATTTGATCTTAAATTTTGAATCTTATTCTAAATAAAGATAATTGAAAATACCATTGCTTAATTTCAAGGACAAAGTCATCAATTTGGTAAAACATAAACTGATTTAAAAAAAATAAATGTCAAAAAAGTATTTTTGAAATTTTAAAAACTATTTCTACCCATCAAAGATAAAATTATGTAAATTTGATAAATCTTTTAGATATTTATATATATTTTTTACCAAATTAATTTTTATTATGTGTTTGGATGATAATGGGTGGTTGTTAGGCTTTTAATTTGTGTTTAATGAAATATTTGGATTTTTGATTTAATAGATTGGTTAATAATGATATCAAAGTTATCTCCATATTTGACTTTTGAAAAAATAAAAACTAATTTAATAAAAATAAAAATAACTACCCATTACATAATCATCATCCAAACACAAAAGAAAAATTAATTTGGTAAAATAAATAAATAAATAAATGTCTAAAAAGATTTATCAATTTTACATAATTTATTTTTAGTAGGTACAAATAATTTTTAAAAATTCAAAAATATTTTTTTCACATTTATTTTTGTCAAATTAGTTTATATTTTATCAAATTGACAACTTTGCCCTTAAAATTGAGCAATAGTATCTTCAATTGTCCTTATTTAAAACAAGATTTAAAATTCAAAATCAAATGTATTACAATTAAAAAATTAGTGATTAAAATAATACAAGATTCAAATTATAGTGATCGTTAGTGTAACTTGCTCTTGTAATTAATAGAAGTAGCATGTCACATTATCATGTGATACCTTTCTAAACCCCAAATTTGTTTTTTAACTAAATATATATATATATATACATTTTTGAACTATTTGGGCAAAAAAGAAAAAAAAAATTAGGTGCCATAAGAGAAAAATTCACAGTTAAAAAAAAAAAAAAAAAAACAAAACAAAACATAAAATGTTCACTAAAAATAAAAAATAAAAAATAAAATTTCAAACTCCACTTAAACTTTTTCAATAACAAAACATAACATTTTAGCATTTGTCAAACATATCATTCTTTTTAACAATTATTTTATCATTAGAAAGTTAAAAAGAAAATAAAAAAATTATAAAAATCATTTGCCAAACCATTCCTCACTACAGGAAAAACGAGTATTAGCGGCGTTTTAAAAACGCCGCTAAAAGCCTGAAAAACGCTGTAAAATGTTACAGCGACGTTTAAATTTTCCGTCGTTGATACGGCCGTCGCAATAGCTTTGCAACATTTATAAAACGTCGTTGAAACTATTAGACAGCGTTTTTTAAAATGCCGTGAAATCTTTGACATCCGTTTCAACTTCCATCCCAAACTAACGGATGACGTCACAATGACATCATTTAGTGGCGTTTTTCAAAAAACGCCACTTTTTTTAAAAAAAATTATTATTATTATTATTATTATTATTATTATTAATATTATTATTATTATTATGAAATGAGATGAAATGAAATATCAATGCCACCCCCCACCCCCACCTATGCTGCTGCTGCTGCTACAAAAGTTAGTGGCGTTTTTCAAAAAACGCCACTTTTGTTTTTTTTTTTTGTTTAGTATTATTATTATTATTATTATTATTATTATTATTATTATTATTATTATGAAATGAAATATCAATTCCACCCCCCACCCCCACCTATGCTGCTGCTGCTGGTGGTGGTACAAAAGAATATGAAAAAAAATACCAAAGTTGGCATTCTCTGTTCATACTACAACTTTGGAAACAAAGTCAAAAGAATTTAACTAATTGCACATTTCATACACAAAATACAATCCAGGTTTTCAAAAACAGAATCCCAAAACGTTGAAAACAAAGTTCACTAGAACAATTACAACAAAAATACTCAAAACAATCATCAAACAAGCCTTTATCCCCATGAAAATTGTGAAACTAAAAAAGATTATAGAACTAGCCGCCAAAGCCTCCCTAATCGCACCTCTAGCCGCCTCTTTCCTCCCCTGATGTTCCCTTCTTTCATGTTCTTCTGGCACTGCCCAATAAAACTCTTCTTGGATGGTTTCAGTAGGCTTCTCCACCACTTCTCCACTGCTACATTCTTGCTGTCCAGTTTCTTCTCCCTGTATCATATCAAATGATGCTATAAGATGTGGGAATATAACATATGAAAGTGAAATGCAACTGAAATTATCATGTGACCATAACATTATTAGCAGTGTCATTGAAAAAAAATTTTGCATAGAAAAGAAGTTGTGACAATGAAGATGGAGGACTAGAATCTGGAAATGCTCAAAATGAACATGTTAAGAACAATAATTTGTGACTCAAAATGACACCATAACAACTTTAATGCTCAAACCATGTCATGTGCAAACCTGTTGTTCTGTAAAGAAATCACCTCATTGGTAACTTTGTGAATTCTACAAAAGTGAGAAAATCCAGACTTAAGGAAAGTCTAGACCACATTTACATGGATTAGATATGCTACCTGGTGAGAATGATGATGATGATGGCCAATGACAGACTAAGGATCGGAAGTTGTGAAACACACAACTAACTTGAATCCACCAGCATTAATAAATAAATAAAAAAAAATGGTTGAATATCACCATTTTCTGGATGTACTGTTGCCCCAAAATGATATTGTCAAACCAATTGAATTGCTTCCCACAGTTTTTATGTTTGAATATCACTCATTCTAGCAGCTAGGGAGTATGGTACTGGTGGAGGGAGTAGGGGGGTCACGCCAAGATCAATGGTTGAGATGTGGCAGGCCTTGCTTGGAATAGGGGTGAGTAGCAGAGTGATGCAGGTGTAGAGAGTTGGGCACCGTGTGCTAGTGGTAATGTGTTTGAACTTTGTAGTGACCAGAACATATACATGTTGTGGCACAGAGCTCCTAATTTATAAGTTGAATTGCTTAATTCTTAGTTGTTTGTTTTGATTCCTTTTTTATTTTTATTTTTTATTTTCTTGGAGATTTTCTTCATAGCTTTTGTGAGGCCTGTTATGTTCCTTGAATCTTAATTCTGCCTCAACTTATATCGGCTGTATGTTATCAACCTATGCCTGCATCAAGAGAATCACTATGAAGTACCATTAGGCACCTCAATTTTTTGACTTGTATGGCTTTCATTTCACCGGCTTATTGGAAATGTTCACTACATGCTGCTTTCAGGAAGCCATGTTCAGGGAATAAATTGAAGGAAATTACTGGAAGTAAAATATTTGCTGCTGATAATGAAGATGGAGGACTAGAATCTGGAAATGCTACTTCGAATCCTACTAATAAAACAGGACTACATACTTATCAGGTATTTATTTTATATTGGCTGGATGAAAAATTCATATGAACATACGTAAAATGCCGTGTTGCAATTCCGTCAAATTAGCTGTATTTTTAATGAACACATTTATCAATAAACATGGCATTCAAACTACAAATGCTAATAAATTGATATCAATTCCCAAACAATGAACATGACAATCCAACTGTATGGCACTATTTGGGTAAAAAGACATTTATACCCTATGTTACTCATATCCAAAAACCAAATACATAGTACTGAATTCATACATACTACTAGTGCCCTCACAACCAAGGAAACATAGGATAGACGGTGGCAGTGTCCTCACTGCAACATGGACATCTACCTCGTGTACTTTATAAATATCTGTATAGGCAGTTTGGTAAATTTACATTCCACTATCATTTCAAACACATTTTCCAATACAATAACTCCTAAAAAATCCATCCCATCTTCCCAAACACAAAAACTAAAATAGCCTACTAAAATAGTCAAAAAGCCAAAAAGCCTAAACAAAAGCTACTTCCTAAACACCCACTTTGCGAGCTCTATGCTTTTCTCCAAAGTACAATGGTGGTGAAATCAATGGATTAGGACGTATGAGAGGGTTTTATCCAAAACTGGAGAGTGAAAGTGAATAAATTAGGTTTTGGAGGGTTTTAGAGAGAAAAGGAAATAAAAAAGTTACTAAAAATTACTTTTCCCCGATTTGATATACTCACAGACTGCTTGAGCGACCAATCTATTGCTCGAGCATAAGACACAAAAATTGAAGATCGCTCGAGCGACAAAAGGACTGCTCGAGTGAAGATCACCCTACTCCCAAAAGCTTTTGCAGACTTACAAAAATACTAGGAGATCTCATAAACCGCTCGAGCGACCAAAGCACCGCTCGAGCGAACAAGAAATGAAATGGACAGCAACTCTTTTAAAAAACTAACTCCCAACTTGTTTTAAACCCAGCCAACAACTCCAAACAACCAAACTAAACTAACAATAAGATGCAAAAGGGTATAAACAATAATTAAAGACAGAATTCTGAATCTGAGAACATGAAAAGGGTCGGGATCTAAACCAAAAATGTTATAACCCCAAAGGCATACTTTGTTGTGTTTAGCTTCATCTTATACTTCCGGAGGATCCCAAATGCTTCCTGGAGATCCGCTAAGTGGCATCCTCTCTCTTGTGATTTGATCACTACGTCATCAATATATACCTCAAGGTTCCAACCGATCAAATCATGGAGCATTTTTGTAGCTAGTCATTGGTATGTTGCCCCCGTACGCTTTCAATCCGAAGGGCATTACCTTGTTGCAGAACAACCCTATAAGAGTGATGAAGGCTATTTTTCTTGGTCATTTGGATGCATAGCTATTTGATGATATCATCGGTATGCATCCAAAAAGCTTATCCTTTGGTTACTCGATGTGGTATCTACCAGTTGGTTGATTTTGGGCAAGAAGAAGTTGTCTTTCGGACATGCCCTATTCAAACTGGTGAAATCTACACAAACTCTCAATTTTCTATCCTTCTTTTTAATGACGATAGTACTAGATAACCACTTTGGATATTGCTCTTCTTAAATGGCATCGGCCTCTAGTAACTTCCTTACTTCCTCCTTAACGGTTTCCACGTGATGCGGAGTCAATCTACTGCTCTTTTGTATTACCAACCTTAGGCTCAGATCTATGTTGAGCTCATGATCTGCTACCTCTAGATTGATTCCTTCCATTTCATATGAGGTCCATGTGAACACATCCCTGAACTATAATAGGAAGTAGATCAATTGATCCATTTCCCCCGAACTGAGGTCTTTTTCCAGAGAAAGAACTTTTCATCATCCACTGAATCAATCGACACTTTCTCCAACTATTTCGTGCTCTTGGTAATTGGTTCTATGCCGACCTGCTCTTCGTCTTCTTTGCGTGTTGAAACCTCTTAGACCATCTTACTGGAGACAGATATTTCCACGCCCTTTCCATTATAGCGTTGCATGGGAAGGAGACGTCTATCACCTGAAACTCGACTTGCTAAATTATCGTTCCTACCCTAACTGGCCGAAAGACTTTCACCAAAGGAAAACCTGGGCTAGAGTTAAAGCCATACAGCGGTGAATCTGTAGGATGTAGGCCATTATGTGACAACCTTAACTTTTTGAAAAGTTATAATACATGATTTCCAAAGAGCTACCTTGTTCTATCAATATCCTTTTCACGATGAACTCTCCGATTTGTAAGGTCACTGCTAAGGCATCACTATAGGGGTGGTGAATCCATAATAAGTTTTCATCAGAGAACGTGATCCTCACTTTGGACTAGCACTTTCTTTTTGCAGGGCCCTCAAACAAAGCCATTACCTTCTTCTAGTGTGCCGACCTCCTTATCTCTCCTCTAATTTGATTGGCCTTTCTTTTCGGAGGAATAGAATATATCATGTTAATGGTAGTCGAAGGTTGTGAATTCCCTTCCTTGTCCTTGTGCTTTTCTTTGCGATCGGGAGAGTAATCAATGTACGCACGCTGATGACCACTCTATGCTAATTTCTCTAGGAATTGTTTTAGTGCTTTGCAATCTTCTGTGAGGTCTCTGTAATCCTTATGGTAGGAACACTGCAACCTTTGGTTCCAAAGAGATGGATTTCCGACCATTTTTGGGGGCCACAAGAAGTAGGGCTCATTATGGATCTTCATCATTATTTGATATATCGGCTCTATGAAGGTGGTGACAATTGCTCGGAAGGCCTCTTTTCGTGGCTTAGGTTGATTGGCAATTGCGTTCGACTCCTTTTTTTTTTTAAATCGAGAGTTTTCTTTTCTTTTTTCCTCAGGATCCTTGGTGGAAGTCGAGTTGGCTTTGGTTTCGCGAATCTTCATAGGTCATCTTTGTAAAGTCTCGGTTCTAAAACCCAACTTAAACCCAATGTTATGGATGTCACTTCTTGTTTTTGGGCTTGTGATGGGTTATGTTGTTATTACCTTTATCTACTTCTTTTCCTTCATTGTTTATGGTTGGAATTTTTGTTATTGCCTTAGAACTGTTCTAGGAGAACCAGGAGAAGAACCTATTCCAGGTTGGTCGCGCCCACGGTCATGGGCATCACACTCGTGACTCTGATGGTGGTCGCTCTCGCAAACGGTCGTGACCAGACCACAACCAAAATGCACCTATGCACTTTCAGGTCCCTTGCCCAGAAGAAATTGCATGGTCCGTGATGGACCAGAGAGGGGGCTGCGACCTGTGTGATCTCGGTCACAGTATGTGCGACCACGACCGCGAATGTGTCTGTCACGCCCGCGATGTTTAGCTCGCGTCCACGATCTGTCATCTTTGGAAGACTGTCCAATGCACAAAAATATCCATTTCAATTCCTTTTCTCTTCTCTCTCTACTTTGGCGATTTTTGCCCTAACATTCTTGCGCTTAAATCTTGGTTTTGAGGCCTTTAGTCTCGATGTTGATCTCCGACTCCTTCATGAGTATTGTAAAGCTTGGCGAGGGCTTCACTTTAATCTTGATGGAATTTTGATCCTATTATGGAAAGTGACTTCTACCTTCTCCTCTTCTCTTCAAGAGGTAGGGTTACATTTATTTGACTTAATATGATTTCGGTAGTATATTTATGGTAGTTTTGGGTACAAAAATCTTATAGTTGTTATTGATGTTGTTGTTGGGTTCATTTTGGAAATTTTGATTTGTAGGTTAAGGGTTTGGTTGAATTGGGGATTGATTATTTATAATCTTTTTATTAAACTTATTTTCTTTGTATACAATTGCATGTGGGTATTTGAAATGGGAGAAAGCCCTAAATTTATGAAAACCCTAAATGTCAATGTTTTGGGAGTTGAGGGATTATTGAGAAAGGATTTGTTTTGTTTGAAAATGGAGGATTTGATTGGAAATTCTTTTGTAATTTTTGGAAATTACGGGTATTGATTACTCCTTTGAAATGTTGGGTTTGTTGGAAAAGCTATATAAGTTAGAAATTGGATTTTAAAATATTGAATATTGATTAATCAAATATTGGGAAATCATGGAGAATTTTAGGTTGTTGTATGTTAGATTGTATATCCATATTGTTATCTTTTAAAAACTGCATTAGAAATAACCGTTTTGGCTATCGGTAGAGGATAGTATTGTCGTATGTTAGAAATTGCATGTGACTAGGCAATTGAACTATTTATTAAATCATACATCTCATTATGCAAGTCATGGATTTGGAAACTTGAAACTTTATATTTTGGAAAGGTTGTTTTGAAAACACTTATATCATTTTGAGAAAAAAAAAATGGGTGAATACCGTGTGGAATCTAGGTAGGGGGTATATTGTGGTTATTTAAGTTAGCATGTGTGTCCATGGTAAAAGTCTAGAAACCCGTGCATTTACATGGGTGCTAATCCCGTTGGCAAAATACTAGTAAAATGGCAATTGTAGTGCTTTTATAGCCTACGTTTACATGGGTGTCGATCCCTCTGGTGAAATTCCAATGAAATGGCAATCTTGATAGTGCTTTTATAACATGCTTTTTATAAATTTGCCTAGAGATTCCCAATGTTTGTATTTACTGCCGTGTTTTCTGTTTTAAAAGAAATAACAATGAAATATGATTTGAATTATGGAAATGTGCACCAATGTATTTGCTATTTGGTTTAATGTTTCCAGGAAGTGTTTTGAAAAGCGGTTTAGCCAAACGAGGAATATTAAATAGTTTGAACAAACAATAGACATTGATAAAAGGAGAATGGCTTTATCAAACGAAAGCATGTGTTCGAAAATGCATTGAGCATATTATATATGTAAAGCATCATAATCATCTATGCTTGTGGAGTTATATTTAGTCTTTGAAATGTACTCTACTGGACTTTATGCTCAACTTACGTGGTTGAAATATTTTTCAGGTTGAAATATTTTTCAGGTGTAATGGCATGCCTAGACATGGAGATATGGCATCAAAGGTGTTTGTGAATTATGTGAGATTGCTCCAGTATTTGTAGGCCTTGGGTCATTTGTGTTGTAGGCCGAGTGCCATTCTTGTAAGGGTTGTACCCTTGTATATGATATAAGCTTGCGGGTATTTCAATTATGTATGACATCATTGCATATCTTTATGTAAAAGAACATTCATTCCATTTAGATATTGAAGGTATGATGTATGTAACTGGAAAAACTCATGTAATGTATGACATTATCATATCCATTGGCATTAGAGAAATTACCTTCCTTTAACTTATTGATCTTTTATCTGTTAAAGAATGGTTTATTCACGTACGTGGGATCTCGGAAATCCAAGAGATGACAATCTTCGACCTTGTAATGTTTCTTAACTCGTCTCATCAAGCAGCCTACATCAGTGCGAGGCTTTTTTTGTTAGGGATTGGCGAAGCTTGCTAGTTGGTTGCAAGCCTAACTTGAATGAGGCAACTGCTAAATATTCGTTGCAGTTGTCGATCTGATTGTAAGTTGCCTAATATCTGTTGGCATATTCTCTCAAACTCTCAGAGTCATCTTTCTTCATTGTAAGGAGCACGTCTACTTCTTTTGGTGGTCAGCTATTGGTGATGAAACGTGAGATAAATACTTGTTGCAGTTACTTCTAATCGCTGATCGATCAGGCCTCTAGTTTGTAATACCTGTAGAGTGCCATTTCTCCTAGGCTGGAGGAGAACATTCTGCACATGATCAGCCCAGTGTTGCTCCACAAGGTCATAGCTTGGGTGTAGTGTTGAATATGACTGGTTGGATCTCCTTTGTCGTCGTATAGATTGAACTTCGGAGAGGTGAATCTCTTTAGTGGATCAATGTTATCGATTGCTCGGAAGAATGGGGAAGCTATTTATTCTGTGAAGAGCATTCTCCAAACTAGCCTGGGGTTTTCCCCGGTCTATTCATCGAGCCAACTCCTCAGGTCGCTCTTCTAATACTCTTATGAGTCATCCTACTTGGCAACCTAGCATTTCCTTGGTGTCCGACCGGAATGGCTACTGGCCGTTTAGCTGGCAGCCTCCTAGGAAACGACCTTCTTTTGTTATATTTCAGTTGCCTTTCTCTGGGTTTTTGATTCTTTTAGAGCTAAGCATAATTCCTCCTTGAAGGTTTCAACCTGCGCCACGAGTCGATCTATGAGCTAGGTTTGTTGGTTATTGTTGTCTGGTGGGGGAGCTACTCCTCCTCAATCTATAGGTGCCATTTCTGAGTAGTGGCCAAAATTAGGGTTGAGCGTAGTGCTGGTTAGGATATTCTGACGATCACTTGGTATCTCTTCTAAAGAGAGATGGCCACTCATCTTCTTGTCGTTCTCACAGACAGTGCCAATTGTGGAAGGTAGAGTTCTTATCCACAAGGAAAGTAAAATGATGTGTCCCTTCATTTACTCTGCCACGAGAAACCAAAAAACGTCAGTGATTACCCACGACCAGGATTGGTCGGGAGGACCCTCCGACGGTCAAGTTAGAATATTGTTTGGCCATAGGAAATTTATATTTAAATGAGGGATTTTGGATTACCTCTATTCTGTCTTCTTTGCTTCACTTGCTTCGCCTTTTATAATATTCTTGACTTAAATCCCGTCCGTTGGATCAATGTTTGATCCGAGGGTTCTGCTCGCTTCCAGGTCTAGTCGGGCAAGTGGCCATGTTACTTTTATCTTTAATCGTTGGATCATCCTCTCTTGGACGACTTAGATTGCATCAGATGTTAGTGGGCAACTTGCCAAGTGCTATGTCTGTTCGATCAAGTTGATCGAACGGTTGTGTCGTTTAGTAGGCATGACCTATGTCTTTGTATTTGCTGCTTGATGTCTTCACTGGTAGATGAAGATGAATCTAACGATCCCCTGACATTCTGCTGATCTCCTTCTAGAAGCAGATCTTACTTGTGCGTTCAATCATGTAACCATTGTTCCGTCAGTTATGCTTAATGGGCTCTTTAATAATTTATATGGGTCTTTCCTTCCATTTGGGCTGTTTTGCTTAATTACCTTTTGAACTTGGCCAACACTTTATTCCTCCACGATAACTAAAATAAAAAATAAGTCATAACTATTTTTAAAAAATGACATAATTTAAAAATATATATAGTAATTGGTGCTTATATTAGAATTTTCCATAAAAATCACTCGAGGCCAGACCAACCCGTTCTCCCGGTCTTTGGGTGCATCAATTGTTAGGTGGATGTCCCATTGTAAGAACCTAGGCTGCTAGGTTTCCTACGCTTGTCGTTCCCCATTTTTAACCTCTCGTACTCGCATGTATTTGTTTCTCTCTCCTAGGTTGTGTTTGTGGTGAGAGTGCAATGGATTGGGTTGGGTGAAACATTATTTTTTGCTAGGAGATGAGTTTTTTAATATGGAATAATGCTTTTAATTCCTTTTTTTTTTTTTTTTTTAAATGTAAGGTTGATGTTAAGGGTAAAATTATATTAACCTAAAATAGGTTCAAAAAAATTAACTTAACAATTTTTCATATTTGTTTAGACAGACTGAATAAGGGAGGTTATAATTTATCAGGCTATTAATTCTAGATATATATTCCTTAGACTATATGATTGGAAATAATATGTATCTCATATTTATCTTCTTATGTGATTAGATGTTTAGAAAGAACTATCCTATTGAATCCAATATTTGATTGGAATATTATGGAAAAAAAAATACTCAATAGACCATTTTACCCTTTTTAATTATTTACTAAGTAATAACAATATTAAATATGTCTTTAATATTTCTTTTTTTTTTTTTTTGGGCAAGATTAAATAAAAAATTATTTTATTTTATTTTTTAAAATTTAAATAAATAAAACATCAATAAAAATTTATGTTATTTTTAAAATAAAAATTTTAAATAAATTTATTTTAGAAAAATAATAAATATTAAATAATGAAATTAAATAAAATATCAATAAAAATTAAATAAAATATCAACAAAATTTTAAAATAAAAAATCTAAAAGAAAATTTAAAAATTAAATAAATAAACATCAATAAAAATTAAATCTTTTATTTTATTTTATTTTTTAATTAAGATTTTTATATTTTTATATTTTACTAAATACAATATATAATGAAATCAAATACTTAGAAGGCAAATGTGTCATTTTATAACTTAATCCTATGGGATTTCAGTCCCACCATTTTTATCCCACATCCCTAGGATACAATACAATAGTCCAATATATATGGGATTCATAATCCGATGAGACTCCTAATCCAGTCAATAAATTTTCAACCAAATAATAAACTCCATGATTAAATATGGATTACAATCCCCCCTCAAATCCTTTCAAACAAAAACAGTCAATAGCTTAAACAAAATAATATTTTTATGCAATAAATTTCCTTTTTTATCCTTGCACAAATTGTAGAGAGATTATTTTTCGATAATGAGTAGACATTAGGAATCCAAGTTATTTGAATCAGCACTATGGCTCTATTTGTTTTCAAAGATAGAATGGAGAGGATTTATAGTAAGTGGATTAATAATGAGGAGATTGTTAGTAAGAAGATTAAGTAAAATTGTGTTTGTTTTGATGATAATTGTTAGTGTAAGGATTGTTAAATTATTTTTATATAAAATAATAAAACAAATAAAAATAAAAACATTAAACATTGATGTTCAAAAAAAATGCCGAAAATGTAAAAGATTAAAAAAAAAAAATTCCAAAAAAAAAAAAATAAAGCAAATAAAACAATGATTTTTACTTAACAAAAAAAAACAAAAAATTAAACATTAATGTTAAAAAAAAAATAATACCCAACATGTAAAAAATATAAAATAAATAAAAAATTTCTAGTCCGGCGGACTATTTTTCTAATGCCACCTTCACCTCCTCTATCCCAATTCCCCTTTCAAAGCCCAACCTATTTCCCTCTTCCATCTCAATCCCTTCTCCAAATCTACAAACAAATACAATATTAAATGGGTCACACCTCTATCCTAATTCCATCTCCCTCTCTACACCCAACAAACGGGGCCTATGTTCTTCCATTTGGCTTACCTAGAGTCCCAACCCTCCATCTCCTTACTTCAGTTCTTATATGTCAACAGCCAAAGTGAAACAAGGCACCAATTTTGACTCATCATCTCCTTTCCTAATGGTCATCATTTACTCAAGAAGAATACCAATCGACATGGCCAACAACTGAAGAAGTAAAATTGACATAAAGGGTAAATTATAACAAACTAATTTGTACCATTTCACCTTCTAATCTCTCTCAAAATCACCTTCTAAACTAACCACACTCTCTCTATTCCCTCTCAACTTCTTTATGTATACACATATGTATCACAAATGGGTCTGTTGTGGATGGCTGATTGTATTACATTGTAATGGCGGCATTAGTATGGTTGAGCTTGGTGGTTGAAGTGGGATAGTAATTGGGGTTCTTGCTAATTTAAGCGGTTGGAAGCAATGGTGGTGGTTGATTGAGGCGTTGTGTATGGTGGTGTAGTGGGTTGGAGTTTGAAAGTGGGGGTTCAATGAATTGGGGTGGGAGAGAAACAAACAACTCATGATGATGGGAGAGAAAATTAGTCTTCAACAAGAATTGATACCGTTAGGCCATCTCCAACGGTTTATCAAACCTTGCATCAGATTTGAAATTTGGTGAAAAAGTCACTTTTTGGAGCTCCAATGGTTTCAGTAAATTGGTATCAAAATGAGAATAGAATAAAAAATTCATCAAAGTGAGAACAGGCTCCAGATTTCACTATTTTACTGTGTGTGACCGTTGGGGGAGACCAATCGGTCAACCAATCGGAAAAAGGTTCAAATAGTTCAAATAGGTAGGTTCAAACAAGTTCAAAAAGATAAAAAAAAATATTTTTTTTTTTGCCTTACTGGTCGACCGGCTGGTTGACCCACCGGTTGTCCCCTGCCTTTGATGACAACCATTGGAGCAGCTCATATCAGATTGAGAAAATGGTCCTTTTTTAACTCAGATTTGATGGAAAAAAAAAAAGTGAACCATTGGAGATGCTCTTACTTCCCAAATAAAGGTCTACTACATGACTCCCTATAATTGAATTAACCTAATTAATTACGAATTGAGAGTATATGAACATAATATTTATATTCAAAATAATGCAATGGCTTTGAGTCCTATCATTTTAAAATAAAAATCTATCAATATAACTTATATTTTGAAAATATTCATTACCACGTCATTCTACTATGAAATTCTATAAAATTGTTATGAATTTTATTAACAAATGCGTTTGAGTCGCAAGGGAAAAAAAAAATTGTGGTACTATATACACCAATTAATGTACATATTAGTGTACCAACTAGTGTTATGTCATTATTATTGTTACCCAAAAGACAACCTAAGAGGGGGGTGAATTAGGTTTTTACAAATAAAATAATAATACCCTAATAAAAATTATGACTAGCACAATAGATAAATATAATTAATCAAATAAAAATAATTAAAATAAGTGTTCTAACAACTATGTCAATTAATGATTTTAGTACAATAAAAATATGAAATATAGTTATGGCAATTTAAATAAAATAAAGAGATAAGGGAGAGAGAGATAAATAAATTTATAATTGTTCGACTTCAACTGAACCTACGTCCACTCCTCAAGTTTCACTTGAGATTTTCCACTATTCTCTAGCTTCACAGGGTGCTAGTAACCTTTTCACAGATGGAGCAATTCTCTACGGATTTTACACAGACTTTCTAAGTCAAGAATACTGAGTGTACTACATTGTTACAAGGTTGAAAAAAAGGTGTTTTGCTGTCACAGAAAGCTACAAGAATTATCTCGCAAAGATAGATATAAAAATTAAGTTCTGATTTTTCTGTAAGCCTCGCACAGAAAAGATGGGCTTAAAACTATACGTCTTAGTGTATAATTTCTGAAAGAGGATGTAAACAAAAATTGAAGAACACTTCTCAGAGAATTTTTCAGAGAATAGATGTGAGTGATTATAGATCAAAGAATATTTTCTGGTTTTATTTTTTTGTAACTTGTTTACATTAGAGGCTTTGGTATATATAATAAAACTTATAGCCGTTTATAGCCGTTGTATTCATTTGAATATCTTCCACTCCATCATTACTAATTTGAATATCTTTCACTTGAACCTTTTGGCCTGATGCTGTGCTGGGCTGTTTAAACCTTTGTTTTGGGCTGTTTGAACCTCTGATTTAATCAAATATTAAATACATTCTAACAACATTTAGGATAAAAGTTTTAGGTAAGAAATAATGGGACAAAATAAATTTTGATTCTATTTTTCTCTTTCAAATAAATTAAAACATAAAATCATCAAAATAAATGTTGATTCTATTTTTCTCTTTCAAATAAATCATCAAAATAAATTTTGATTCTATTTTTCTCTTCCAAATAAATTAAAAACATAATTAAATGAATCATCAAAATAAAGAAGTCTAACAATCTCCTCTTTTTTTATGATGGCACACAATGATGTTTTGATTTGATTTAGGAGTAAGAAAAGCTCCCCCTCAAGTCATGCTCCCTGAATTTATTTCTAAATACATAGGTTAGCACATGTGTAATAAATAAGCTTTAATTAGAGACATGATATGAGACTAAGATATCAAACTATAAATACATAATCATGAGATTAGTTTTCAAATAATACCATAATTTGAAAATAATACAATAATACATAACATCATAACAAAATAATACCATAATACATAACATCATATAATTTCTCCCCTCTGACATTATCAAAAGGAAATCATGGGTCAAAATCTGGAGGAGGAGGAGGAAAATGATAGTGATAAATGACATCTATACAATTCAATACATATATATACATATATATACGATTCACGCGCTTCTCTCTTTTCCGTCAAAAATCACGTCGGACACGCGTCCTCGCTTTTGCGTTAGCCGACCGACAAAAGCGAGACGGGTCAATCACCTACCTCGGCTCTCTCTCCCGCTTGTCTTCTTCTCTTCCGTCTTCTTCTTCTTAATCACTCAATCTCTTTCTTCTTCCTAATTCGCTTCCATCCCTTTCTTCTTCTTCGTGAGAGAGATAGAACAGAAAGACTGAGCGGAGCAAAAAGGCTCCAAAAATGACTCTCCTTTCGATTACATCTCTCTCTCCTACTACATGGCCTCGTCTCATCCCCTTACTCTCTTTCCGGACCTAAATGATCCTGTAAGCGCTACTAGGCCAAGTGCCTCGGCACCTACTCTTCCCAACCTGCCTATGATGTTGATTGAGCAAATAATGGCAGCGCAATCAGATATTGAAACCAATCATTTCACACTGACGTCCTGTATGGAGACAGTGACTACAATCACAAAATTGACACATCGACTGCAAAACAAAACGAGTAAGCTCCACCAGGTCAACGCCCAACTCTCTCTGCTCCAGCGCATGTACAAGGATGCGCGAGCAGAGATTTGCGCACTTAAGGCCAAAAATAAAGGGCTTAAACGGAAGACCACCTCCATGGCCCGATTTGGAACAACGTCGTTCTTAGTTTTTGATAGTCGGCGAGAAGTGCTCGCTCTCGACGAAAGCACGGGGGTAGGGACATCAAGCGTCGCCCAAGGTGATAAAAAGTGGAAGAAAACGATGGAAGAGGCGAGGAAGTAAGATCAGCGTATGGCCGTAAAAAAATAAAAATAAAAATAAAATAAAAAATAAAAATGAAGGGTTTTTTTTTTGTATTTATGTAAATATTTGTATTTTGATTTGTTTTTATTTTTATGTTTAAGGACTGAAAAATGAAATTAAAAAGCAAGAAAAAAAATAAGAAAATTAAGCCCAAACAAAAAATAATAATGAGAAAAAAATAAAGATAAAAGAAATTAAGCCTAATAGCAAAATGAAAAAAATAAAAATAAAAAAAGTTTAAAAAAAATAATACCAGCAGAAATTAAACTTAATGGGATGTTGGTATTGCTAGAATGGTAATGTAAAAAAAAATACCATGAGGCTTTAAAAAAAATCAATGTATACAAAGTTAATTTTACCTCAAGATGTAGAACCTAAAAAAAAATTATACAGTTGAGAATAACAAACTATTAAGGAGAATAAATGTATGAAGGACTTGAGAGCATTCAAATGATATAAATGTTTTCTATATCAATGTAGCAATACACATATATCATTTTAACAAAAATTCAAGTTTCACAGTCATAACAAAACTTTTTAAGTAGAAATCAACATTCCAAGCTCGCCACGAATAAAATTGAAGCGATCCTCGCTTAAGGGTTTTGTAAAAATATCCGGCAATTGCTTGTCGGTGTTTACAAATTCAAGTACAATATCCCCTTTTTGAACATGATCTCTTAAAAAATGATGTCGAATTTCAATATGTTTTGTTCGTGAGTGTTGAACCGGATTTTTGCTTAAATTGATGGCACTAGTATTATCACATTTAATAGGGATATGATCATAATGCAAATCAAAGTCCTCCAATTGTTGTTTCATCCAAAGTATTTGGGCACAACAACTTTCGGAAGCTATATATTCAGCTTCGACCATTGATAAAGCAATAGAATTTTGCTTTTTGCTAAACCAATATACCAATGAGTTACCAAGAAAGTGACAAGTGTCACTAGTGCTTTTTCTATCAAGTTTGCATCCAACAAAGTCGGCATCCGAGTAACTAATTAAATCAAATGCAACACCTCTAGGATAAAACAGTCCCAAAGTTTGAGTGCCAACAAGATATCTAAAAATTCTTTTAACAGCACTGAGATATGATTCCTTAAAATTTGATTGATATCTAACACACATACAAACACTAAATATAATATCGGGTCTACTTGCAGTTAAATAAAGAAGTGAGCCGATCATACCTCGATATTTTATTTGATCAATGGACTTACCTTTTTTATCCTTGTCTAGCTTAATGGATGTGCTCATAGGTGTTCCAGCTATTTTTAAGTCATACATACCAAACTTTTTGAGTAGTTCTTTTATGTACTTAGCTTGGTTGATAAAAATTCCTTCCTTATATTGTTTGATTTGAAGCCCAAGGAAATAATTTAGCTCCCCCATCATGCTCATCTCAAACTCACCTTGCATACACTTAGCAAATTCCTTACACAAGGTTTCATTAGTAGCACCAAATATAATGTCATCCACATATATTTGCACAATAAGTAAATCATCATTTTTAGTTTTAACAAAAAGTGTTGTGTCAATCGTTCCTCTAGAAAAATTATTTTCAATCAAAAATTTACTTAGTCGTTCATACCATACACGAGGTGCTTGTTTCAAACCATATAAAACTTTTGATAGTTTAAAAACATGATTTGGAAAAACATGATCTTCAAAACTTGGGAGTTGTTTAACATAAACTTCCTCATTTATAAAGCCATTAAGAAAGACACTTTTTACATCCATTTAATAAAGTTTGAAATCTCTAAAACATGCAAATACAAGTAACATGCAAATGGCATCTAATCTAGCAACCAGACCAAAGGTTTCATAGAAATCAATACCTTCTTCTTGATTGTATCCTTGTGCAACAGGTATAGCATTGTTTCTTATAATTGTGCCGGATTCATCAAGCTTGTTTCGAAAGATCCATTTGGTACCGATAATGGTATGATCTTTAGGTTTTGGCACAAGTTCCCACACTTTGTTTCTCTTAAATTGGTTAAGCTCTTCATGCATAGCTATCATCCAATGTTCATCGAATTTGGCTTCTTGAAAGTTTTTAGGCTCAATATGTGAGAGAAAAACCAAGTTACTACAAATGTTTCTAAGTCAAGATCGAGTTTCAATACCTTTTGTAAGGTCACCTAGGATTAAATCCTTAGGATAATTATGAACAAATTTCCATTCTCTTGGCAAATCATCATTATTTCCTCCTTCTTCTTGAGGTGAGAGAATAGGTTGTTCAATCTCTTTGTTCAACTTACATGGTTGGTTCCTTTCTTTGTAGATACTTGAATTTTCCACATTTGGTTCCAAATCTATATTATCACTAACAATTTGTTTTTGAGTAGAGATGTTTGTTTCATCAAATACCACATGTATAGATTCTTCCACAACAAGAGTTCTTTTATTAAAAACACGATAAGCTTTGCTAGTTAAGGAATAGCCAAGAAAAATTGCTTCATCAGATTTTAAATCAAATTTACCTAATGTAGACGTCCCCGAACGCATCCCGGGCGAGGAGTGCGAGTCCCCCCCGTTCTGGTTCGATATTGGGTTACTACAGTTCGAAGGACTCAAATGTCACGGTTCTTAATCTTGAACCAAAGAGTCCAAATCCGGCAAATCGATTTTGAAATCAGATTTTTGAAAGAAGTGTCAAACATGGACTGCTTTGCCAGATACAGAGTCGCCACCTAAATATTTTTTAAAATGCGAAATTTAGGAAACCCTGACTCGGTGCCAAAGGCCACGTGTCCGTCATCACCAAAGTTGCCTCGGCTCGGGAACTTGGGTACGATTGGGGAAGGTCACTTCGTGAGCACCCCCGCTCGCCCGGTCAAAGACCGGCCTCTACTAACCATGATATCTTATTTTGAAACCCTTGCGTGTTCTTATTCCGGTTATTAGCCTAGGTTACTATGTGATGCGCACAGCATACAAGTATAGACCGGGTCGTCTGTATTGGAACAAAACATTTCATGTTTGTTTGTGAAAATGGTTTGATGGTGCTACCCGCAGGTAGGCTAAGACGTGGATTTGCCACCCTCAGGTGGGCTTATAAAAAAACATGATTTTGCCACTATCTAGTGGGCTTAAACAAACATTTGATGAATTGTCCCAATCCAAGTAACTCAACCTCCACCCACAGGCATTCAAGGCAGTTATATCACATAAGCAATTAGCCTCATGGTAAGCATGCTTTTCATGGCAACACTCACACGCATGCAAGGATGCTAAAGCATAAAAACTCACCGAGTACTCCAAGCCAAAACAGAAACTACATTAGAAATCATGCATGATCCTAAGTATGCTGAAATGCCTAATGCAACACATGCAAAGATGCAACTATAGCAGGCTCGGCTATTCTAAACATGGCATATGGAATGCTACAATTAACACGTATTCAACTTGGAATTAAAGTACAATGCAGTTAGTATGGTGCGCCGAGCCCAGTGCATGCAAAACAGATGAATGATGCAAACATGCTGTCATACTGTATGCTAATTGAAATATGCCCTATATCTAACCATCGTAAGCAGGTAAATAAAAGGGAAGAAAGACGTGGGGTTGGAAGACATACATCACACTCACCCACACTTATTACAATTATGCCCTCGCGCAGAGGGTCCGGATAAATATACAGTCCCGAATAAAAGAATATTACAGTCCAAATAATACAGTCCAAATAATGTACAAATTCCTAATTAATTAATCTAAGAAAGCTGTAAACTGGCATGCAAGCCAGGGGCTGCCTTGACTCTGATGGATGATGTATGTTTGGGCTGCCTTTGCGCGAAAATCCACTGTGATGCCCCAATTAGCCTCTGTTTGCACTTGTTCTTGAAATGCGTGCCAAGCTCCGGAAAGTTACTGATTCTTAATTTTGCTGCAACAGAGAGCAGGAAAGGGGCATAGCAATGTATTTTCACAAATGTATGCATGCCTCGATCCTCGTGCCACCAATCACGCATATCGATGCATGATGGCCGAGGAGTCAAATTGCACAACTCAATATAAGATGAATGCACATGAAAACACAACAAGACCTAACTCCATCATGGATAATCCGGAGTGTCGGTGACTTGGGAATTGAGATCCGTTCCGTCACTCGGAGTACGGAACGTACCTCGTTTCCCGTGCTCGGGCTAACTCCTATCCCGAACACGATGCAATATGCATGATATGCATGAAATGCAGCTAACATATGACCTAGCATGCACAATGCTATGAAAATGAGATGCCTCGAAATGCGTGCACGCGGGCACGCAAACCGAGGCAATGATCCTAAGGCATGAAATGGCACACGCAATGCAAATTGGACTTACACTAACACGAGTGGACCTCAGCCACACTCACATAAGAGGCCGATGGATGAAAATGAAGTGCCTCGAAATGCGTGCACACGGGCACGCGAACCGAGGCAATGGCATACGGAATGCAATGAGACTAAAATGACAAATACAATGCAACATGGGCTTATACTAACATGAGAGAGCCTCAGCCACACTCACATAAGAGGCCGTCGGATAAAAAAGAAGTGCCTCGAAATGCGTGCACACGGGCACGCAAACCGAGGCAATGACATAAAGGCATGAAATGGCCTGAAATATGATACGCAAACATGCAAATGAATTTCAACAACTAAAAATGATGCAAAACAGCCCCGAAATGAGGCGAAATGTCACCAAATGCAAGGAATGGTCCCGAAATGCGAATTTAGACACCTGAAATGGCCTATAGCTATACCAAACATGCGCAATATGGACATGGAATGAAAATACAGTAGAAAGGCAGCCCCAAGACAAGCATTTTTCAGTGATAAAAAGGGCTAAACAGCAAGCACACATAGGATTAAGCAAGAATGCAAAAATGGCTCCGCAAGAGGGATATTGAAGTAAGTGATAAATGCAAAGCTCAAACAAGAAAATATCCTTCTACAACACTTAAGAGGGCCTAAAAATATGAACATTTACAGTAGATGACGTCCCCCAAATCAGTATGCAAACATGCTAAGAATGCCATGCAAGAAATAGGCCACAAGAGGGTATAACATGAAGTAGGCCAAACATTCATCCAACAAGCAAAGACCCTTAATGAAATATGTCCAGAGGGTCAAAAAATGGCTATTTCCAGTTCTAATGGTGGCCGAAAACAGAAGCTAGATAAGCCTAAAAGAGCATGCAAGAATGGGGGCCAAAGAGGGATATAGTGATAGGTATAACATGGAGGCCCCAAACAAGATTTATCCCTTCTACAATGTTGTAGAGGGACACAAAATAAGCTTACTCACAGTTCATGACAAACTCCAAAACAATTTACATATAGGCCAAACAAATCTTGCAAATTTACGGTAAATAGGAGAGATTGTGAAGTAAGTGCAAGATAGGGGGCTCAAACAGGGTTGAGCCCTTCTTCAATGTTGAAGAGGGGCTCAAAATAGGCCCACTCACAGTTTACGTTATGCTCAAAAACAGATCACTCATAGGCTATAAATTTCATGCAAGATTATGGCATATAAGATGATATTGAAGCAAGTGCCAAATGGAGGGCTCAAACAGGGTTGAGCCCTTAAACAAACATGAAGATAAGCTCAAAAGAGTGACCCTTTCAGTTAGGGTCGGATCCTAAAACAATGAGCAAGTAGGCTTAAGAAATGGAGCAAGAAAATACTACAAAAGAGGGAAATGGAGACTTACCCTTGTAGACCTTTTCTTTTCTACCTCTTAGCTTGAGGAATGTTGCTTCTAAGCCTCTGAGAACCTCTCCTTGCTGCTGGAAATGGAGTGGTGATGGGGATGCTTGATGGTGATGAAGAAATGGCACCAAACTTGAAGAAAAATGACTTTGGAGCTTGGAAATGGAGAGAAATGGGAGGTGGAAGGTATATCTCTCCCTCAAATGTGTCTAACAAATGTCTAACCTTGAGCCAAGAAGCCAAGCCTCTCCTTTATAGAGGAAAGGCATGAAAAATATCTAAGGGACCTCTCTAATCCTCCATACACGTGTATGGAGGATGGTCCAATTGGCAACCAGCTGGCACAGCTGGAATACACTGAGGGAGAGGAAAATGGTCAGCCAGCTTAAAGGGGCAAAAAGGTCATTTCACAAAAGGGGTGGCTGGCCAGCTAGATTTTCTGGCCGGCCAGCTACTTTTCAGGAACTGCCGGGAAGAAAGCTGGCCGGTGGGTGATAGGGAAGTCCAAATATGGCCATTCAAGTGTCCAAATTGAAGCCCCGGAAGTTATCTTTCCAATGGCACAAACCTTGCATCAAAATTCCTTCTGTGAAAAAAGTTATGCCAGTTTCCGTGAAGCCGCGCAGATTTCGGTCCAACCAGAGTGATGCCCTACTTCAATCAACCATATCTCCTCCATCCGGAATTGAAATTAGGATATTCTTAAGTGAAAAATGAAGCCCCGGGAGTAAGCTTTCCAACGGTGGTGGCCTCATAGCTTGATTCCTCTTGTACAAAGAGTTACGCCCATTTCGGTGAAGCCGCGCAGACTTTTCTCCTTCCCGGATTCATGCTGAACCACTTTTGACCAAACAAAAAGTTGGTTGTCAAAACAATTGCTGGCCTCCCACCCTCCTACAAGCTTCCTAACCATGAAAATAAGGTCTCCACCAAAAATGAGCCCAAACCGATGCAAAATGAAGGCTCGGGGGCCAAAACACGCAGTTTGGGGTCCCGAAAATAGGCTGTTAAGCACCGAAAGTGGCATTTGACCACGAAGTGGGTATCTAAGACCCCAGTGTCCCTCGAAAGGGAGTAAATAAGATGTATGCCAAAAACTGGAGGAATCGGAGATGGTTAGACGGTCCCGAACCGAGGCACACGGCCTAACGGCTCCGAAAATCGGGAACCGGGCTCCGAAATGGGAAAAATGGCCTGCGACCACGAAATATAGCCTACGGCCATTGAGAGACGATCTACGGGACCTCTCCCTCCCCTCAGGAACAAAAACAGAGAAAATCGAGCCTGGTTCGCGAACCGAGGCAAAGTAAGAAAAGGGTTCGGAAGTCCGAAGGCAGGGCTCGCAGGCGAGACTCTGAGACTTCTGAATAAGCACAATATGCAATATCACCAAGTGCTCAATCGGTGACGTCTGAGTCTTAAGGTCGTTCAAAAATGGGGTGTCTACACCTAAGTTATCCTTACCATTAGTATGCACAAAACATTTATAATCAAAAACATACAAGTGACTAATATTGGGCTTTCTATCATGCCAAAGTTCATAAGGAGTCTTTTTTAGAATAGGTCTAATTAATGCACGATTTAAAATATAGCATGCGGTGTGAACGGCTTTGGCCAAAAAATATTTAGGAAGATTATTTTCTCAAAGCATTGTTCTACTCATCTCTTCTAAAGTTCTATTCTTCTTTTCTACTACACCATTTTGTTGAGGGGTTCTAAGTGTTGAAAAATTATGTCCAATACCATGTTCATTACAAAATAATTCAAATTTTTCATTTTCAAGTTATCTACCATGGTCGGTTCGAATATTAGTAATAAGAAAGCATTTTTCATTTTGAAGTCTATGACAGAGTTTTGTAAAAGAAGAAAATGTTTCATCTTTGTGTGCTAAAAACATAACTCATGTAAATCTTGAATAATCATCAACAATAACAAGACAATAATGTTTACCACCTAGACTAGATGTTTTTGAGAGACCAAATAAATCCATATGCAATAGTTGTAAAAGTCTAGTTGTGGAAATATGAGATTTTGATTTAAATGATGTTTTAGTTTGTTTTCCTTGTTGACAAGCACTAAAAGGATGATATTTTTCAAATTTAATTTTTGGAAGTCCAATGGCCAAATCCTTTCTCAAAAGTTTAGCAATTAAATCCATATGAGCACGACCAAGTCTTCTATGCCATAACCAACTATTTTCATTATCAACATATAAACATTTAACATCACTAGCATAGAGATCATTAAGATGAAAAACATAAACATTATCATGGCAATTACCAACGAATAAAGCTTTATGATCATTTGTGCTTTCAATTGTGCAATGTGATTTATCAAAAATAGCTCGATTACCTTTATCACATAATTGACTAATACTAAGTAGGTTATGCTTAAGTCCATCAACAAGTAAAATATTTTCAATAGAAGGGTTAGGAGAAATACCGATGCTACCAATACCGATGATTTTTCCTTTCTTATTGTCTCCAAAAGTAACAAATCCTCCATCTTTCGATGATAGTTTAGTAAAGAATGATTTAACTCCGGTCATGTGTCTGGAACATCCACTATCAAGGCACCACTTTCCTTCTTTACCTTTGGACTTAAAGCAAACCTACATGATGACAATCAAGTGTTAGTTTTTGGTACCCATAATTTCTTGGGTCCTTCTTGGTTAGTTTTGTTAGATCCCTTAATAATCTAAATCTTTTTAATTCCCATGTTCATATTCTTTTTGAATGGACAATAAGATATATAATGGCCTTTCTTTCTACAATAATGACAAGTAATATGAGGGTGTGTCATGAGAGGTGCTTTTCAAAAATTGTATTGAGATTCTTTTGTTTCTTAATAGGATCATATTCAATACCTGCTTTATCAAAAACACATCTTTGATTTCCAAGAAGCATGTTGAGATTATCTCTACCTTTTATAAAATTTCAAGTGTTTTTGTTAAATCATCAACATTGTTTTTTAAAGTAGTTTTCTCATTAGAGATAGTATCAAAATCATTTTTCAAACCAATTTTTTCTTTCTTTAATTCTTCTACATTAATAGATAAAGATGCAACAGATTTCTTTAACACATTATTTTTGACACAAACTTTTCTAAATTCATCTTGTAGTTCATAGAATGCACTTTCAAGTTCTTCATAAAGAGTAATTACCTCGTCTTGAGTAGAGTCTTCATCTTCAAGAACCATGAGACATAAGTTGGCTATTTCATTTTCAATTTCATCACTTGAGCTTTCATCTTCACTTTCTCCCCAAGCTGCTACCATGGCCTTTTTGTTTATTTTGTAGTCTTTTCCATGATTCTTCAATTTTGGACAATCTATCTTCATATGTCCAGGATTTTTGCACTCATAGCAAATAATAGGCTCTTTCTTGTTATCTTTGTTGTACTCTTTCTTGAAAGGTCTTCTTCCTCCATAATTGTTTTTCTTGAAGTGCTTTTTGAGATTTCTACTGAACATGGCATAGCTTTCATCCTCACTGGAGTTTTCATGTTCTTCTTCATTTGATGAGGCTTTGAATGCAATTCCACTTTTCTTTTTGTTTTCAACATTCTCATGTCCTTTCATGGTGATCTCATGAGTCATAAAGGAATTCATAAGCTCATCCAATCCAAGTGTGGAGAGATTTTTGGCTTCTATAATGGCCGTAACCTTTGCTTCCCAATTCTTTGGTAAACATCTAAGAATTTTTCTCACCAACTCACTGTTACTATAAGTTTTGCCAAGAGATTTCATAGAGTTTACAATTTAAATAAATCTAGTAAACATACTTGAAATAGATTCATCAGAGTTCATTTAAACAATTCATAACTATGAACAAGCATATCAATACGAGATTCCTTTACTTGGTTTGTACCTTCATACGTTACCTCAAGTTTGTCCCAAATTTCTTTTGCCGAATCACAACTTGAAATTCTATTATACTCCTTAGAGTCTAATCTACAAACAAGGGTGAGTTTGGCTTTGGTATTGGCTTGCAATAATTTATGATCCCTCTCATCACATTCATCTTCAATTTTAGGTACACTAATGGCTTGTAGATATAAGGTCATCTTATCCTTCCAATGACTATAGTTGTTTCCGTCAAACAATGGTGGCCTATTTGTGGCTTGTCCTTTAGGTAAAGTTGCCATGGATCAAAACTCACAAATGGTTAAATCTAAAACAAGAGTCTAGGCTCTGATACCAATTGTTACCCAAAAGACAACCTAAGAGGGGGGTGAATTAGGTTTTTACAAATAAAATAATAATACCCTAATAAAAATTATATCTAGCACAATAGATAAATATAATTAATGAAATAAAAATAATTAAAATAAGTGTTATAACAACTATGTCAATTAATGATTTTAGCACAATAAAAATATAAAATATAGCTATGGCAATTTAAATAAAATAAAGAGATAAAGGAGAGAGAGGCAAACAAATTTATAGTGATTTGGCTTCAACTCAGCCTACGTCCACTCCTCAAGCTTCACTTGAGATTTTCCACTCTTTTCTAGCTTCACAGGATGCTAGTAACCTTTTCATAGATAGAGCAATTCTCCACGGATTTTACACAGACTTTCTAAGTCAAGAACACTGAGTGTACTACTGTAGACACCCCATTTTGACCGACCTTAACACTCAGACGTCATCGATTGAGCACTCGATGATCATGCATGTTGTGCTCGTTTCGAGTTTCCGGAGTTTTCGGCTGAGTGCCTTGCTTTCGGGCCTCTGAACTCTTTGTGCTTTGGCTCGGTTTGTGGACCGAACCTTGTTTTCTCTTCCCTAAAGGGAGGGAGGTGGTCTGTGGACCATCCTTTTGTGGTCGTAGACCACTTTTCCAGCTTGGAGACTAGTTTCTGGTTTTCGGAGCCTTCGGTCGCGCGCCTTGTCTCGGGACCGCTTAACGTTCTCCATTTGGCGTGGTTTTTGAATCACACTTTGTTGCCTTGGCCTGGAGGGCCACTGTGGTCTGGGAGACCACTTTTGGTGCTTGTAGACTAGTTTTTGAGGCTCCCGGCTGCGCGCCTTACCTCACAGACTCTTGTCTTGCATCCTTTTTGGTTTTTCTTTGGCACAAAGCTTGTTTTCCTTGCTTGGAGGGTGGATTAGAGGTGGGAGACCAGTTTTTCCCCTTTGAGACCACTTTTCTTCTCGCCAGCCAGTTTTCTGGTTGGCCAACTAGCTTTCTTGGTCTTTGGACTACCTTTTCTGGTCAGCCACCACACCATTGCTTTACTTTCATACTGCAGACCATCTCCTCCCCATGGCCGACTACTTTTTGCCTTGGCCGACCACTTCCACTGGTCGGCCGACCAGTAGAAGTAGCTGGTCGACCACTTCAAGTGGTCGGCAGCTTTCCATCATCTTTTTAGAGATATTTTTAGGCCAACTGTTACAGTTGGAAGGCACAAAAGCCATCCTCCATACACGTGTAAGGAGGTATGGCTTTAGGCCAAAAGCTTGTCCAACAAGCTTGTTGCTTGTTCTCTATATAAGAGAACCTCCCCCCTCCTCCTCCAGGTTCAAATTTTGGTGCTTAAGAATTATACATACATCTTTGTATCTATCTTGCATCTTTTCTTCATTTTTGTGTTCAAAAGTGCATTTTCATCATACTATTGCACATAAACACACACTCAAACACTATACTCTTGTTGCTAAGGCTCTTTGAGGTTGGTTTTGGGGTCTTTGGACTAGTTTTGATCAAGAAAAGTTGCTGGAGTTATAGCTTTAAAGGGGTTCTACAAGGGTGAGCTTCTACCCTCTTGAACCTTGCTTTTTGCTTAAGCTTTTGAACCTATTTGCATGCTATTTTTGGCTTAACTTTCTATTGAAAAAAGTTCTGATTTTTAGTTCTTAGCATGTTTGTTTAAGGTCTCTTTTGTGTTGGGGGTAGTCTACCCCCCCTAGGCCTTGTTTGGCCTTGTTTTGAACCTTCTTTTTTAGCTATTGGGACCACCTTGTTTTGGCCTTCTCACCACTGAAACTCAGAGGAATTTCGGTGGTGGAAATGGTATTTTGAGGTCCCAAATAGGAGAGGGTCATCCCCTCTCCTTGTGTTCTTGAATGCTTGCTTTGAATGCCTCATGTTTGAGCATGTTTGTTAAGCTTGTGTTGGCCACATCTTAGCCTATTTTAGGCCTTATTTCAGCATGGCATACCACTATTTTGACTTGGTTTTGTCACCTCATGCATGCCTTATACACTTGTAGTGTAAATCTTGCAAACTAACTTTGTGTGCTTCATGAAGTAGCATGTCTTTCTAGCTTGTTTTGAGTCCATCTCAGCATGTTCTTGGTGTTATTTTGCCATGATATACCTCTGTTAAGATTTGGTTTGATAGCCCCATGCATGCTTCATGCACTTGTAGTGCAATTCCATGAATTAGCCTAATGTGTATCATGCTTTAGACCATCATTCTAACATGATTTTGGCTTAACTCTAAGAAGCTTTTGTCCATGTTTTAGCATGCTCTAGCTCTGATTTGTGTTGTTTTGGTCATGCATGCCATGCTTTGTATAGTTATAATGCATTCTATCTTGTTAGCTTTGTGTATCAATTCCACTAGCATGTACTTCTTGGGCTATTTTCATGATTTGGCATCATTTGAAATGTGATTTCAGCACATGTAATGTTGTCATACACTTCCATTGGTCACTCTTTCCATGCTTTGGAGAGTTGGTGTTTTATGTCTTAAGAATGAATCATTGCGTATGCCGTCATGCCTAAGCTTGCGAGTTATCATTTCAGTGTGTATTTGGGGTTATTTTGCCATGATATAACTCTGATTTTTTTCGGCGAAGCCATCCCATGCTTGGTCTTGATAGGTGTAGTGTAATCCACCTTATTTGCCTTGCACACATCATGCCTTATGTCTTTCATGCTAGCTTGTTTTGACTTCCTTCCATACATGTTTTAGACTCATTTTGACATGTTCTCGGTTTGTTTTGGGTTGCCTTTGCCATATGCTTCATGTTTTGCATAGCTGTAGTGCAAATGCCTATGCTAGCTTCAAGCTTTGGGTACCATAGCATGCTTCATTTGTGTTGTGTACATGATTTGGCATCATTTACCATGACATTTCAGAGCATGTAGCATTGCCATGTTCCCACTTCTTCCACTCTTTAAGTGCCTTTAAGTGTTGTGCATTGTTGCCTTGTTTATGGCCTTGTGTGTATGCATGCATGCCTAGGCCTTTGAGCCCCCATCTCAGCATATTTTGGTCTTTGTTTTGACCTACTTGAGCTCTGTTTGTGGATGGTTATTGCATTTGTGCCATGTATTGCATGCCCCCCCCCCTCTTTTGTAGTCCTCTTTACTAGCCTTATGCCTTAAGGACTCTAGTATGCTATGCTTGCTTTGATTGAATGATTTGGCATCATTTCATACCTTATTTCAATGCACTTAGTGTTGTTACACTTCCACATTTGTCACTCTTTGAGCACTCTTGAAAGTTGTGCTCTTATGCCCGGTCAATGGGCCTTTGCATTGTGCATGCATTTACTTTGTACTTCATGCCTTAGTTTTAGCATTATAGCCACTGATTTGGGCATGACTGAGGTTTGTCCATTTTGGTCTAAGTCCATCGAGCATGTTATGTGAATGTTGTTACATTGCATCATGTTGTTGCGTGCTTATGTTGCCTTGCATTGTGTATGCATGCATTAGCATTGTTTGCATGTCATTAGCTTTGTTAAGTTGATCATGTCACATTGCATTGAGTATGCCATGTTATTGTTTGCATTGTGTATGCCATGTAGTTGCATTGCATGTTTGCATGCTTGAGTTGCATTGCATTTGTTTGGATTAGGTGTTAATCTAAGCACGAGAAACAAGGGACGTTTCATACTTAAAGTGATGAAACGTGCCTCAATTCTTAGTCACCGAACCTCTTGATCATACATGATAGAGGTCAAGGCTTTATGTGTTTATGTGTGCATTCATTTCATATTGAATTGCGCAATTTGGTTTCTCGGCCATCATGCATTGAAATGCGCAATTGGTGGACCGAGGGTCGAGAACCGCACTCCCTTGAGCTTATGAAATGATAGGGAGGGTGGTTGTGCACACATATCTTGCAAATACATTGCCATGCCCTTTCTTGCTTTCTATTGCAGCAAACTAGAGAAGTGCAGCAACAAGTGGTCGGCCGACCAGAAAAACTAGCTGGCCGACCACTTTTTCTGGTCTGCAGCAAAGAAAAGTGGTCGGCAGGTGGTTAGCAACATCAACAACTGGTCGGCCATGTTCCTACAGGCCCCCAAGGTGAGTTAGAAGCTTTCCGGAGCTTGGTGCAAGGTTCTGAGAACAATTGCAAACAGAGGCAAGTTGGGGCATCGCGACGGATTTCCGAACGAGGCGACCGAGCATGCATGCACTCCTCATCCCGAGGACCTTTCTTTAATGCTTTCCTTAGCTAGTTTATGCTTTGGTTTTGTATTTAAGTAATTAATGCGTTTAGTTGCTTATTCGTGTTGTAATAACTAGTTAGTTAACTTGTTAGTTAATTAGCTTTGTTTTGTACTTAATTAGTTGGCTTGTTAGTTGGCTAATTTTGTGATGTAATAATTAGTTTAATTAGCTTAGATTAGCTAGTTAACTCATTATTCGGACCCTCCATCGAGAGGGCCAACTGTTGTAATAAGCGTGCGTGTGTGTGATGCATGTCTTCCAACCCCCATTTCTTTCTCCCTTTTACTTACCTGCTTTCAGTGGTTAGTTTTAGGGCATGTTTTAATTAGCATACTTATGCTTGTATGCGTGCATTCATTCATCTGTCTTGCATGCACCGGGCTCGGCCCATCATACAAACCGCATTGTATTTTAAATACATTTACTTGAATACGTGTTCAACAGCATGTTATCAAGTTGCATTTCACATGACATCTTAGAATAGCTGAGCCTATCTAAGTTGCATTTTTGCATGTGTTGCATTAGCCATCTTAACATGAACTAGGATCATGCATAATTTCTAACTAGTTCTTTGTTTTGGCTCGGAGTACACTGTGAGTGTTTACGCTTTAGCATCCTTGCATGCGTGTAAGTGTTGCCATGTTCAGCATGCTTGCCATGAGGCTATATGCTTAACTGCCATAACTGCTTGAATGCCTGTGGGTGAAGGTTGGATTGCTTGAATTGGAACAATTCATCGAAATGCAAGTTTTAAGCCCACTTGAGAGTGGCAAAATCATGTTTTCTAAGCTCACTTGAGGGTGGCAAAATCCACGACTTAGCCTACTTGCGAGTAGCACCTCTAAACCGTTTTCAAACAAACGAACATGAAATGTTTTGTTCCAACTTAGGCGATCTAGTTTATACTTGTATGCTATGCGCATCACATAGTAATTCTAAGTTAATAATCGGAATAAAAACACATGTGTTTTTAAAAACAAAATATCATGTTAGTAAATTCCGATCTTTGCTTGGGCGAGCGGGGGTGCTCATTGCATGACCTTCCCCTCTCGTACCCAAGTTCCCGTATCGAGGCAACTTTGGTGATGACGGACACGTGGTCTTAGGCACGAGTTAGGGTTTCCTAAATTTCTTCAAAATAAAACATTTAGGTGGCGACTCTGTATCTGGCAAAGCAGTCCATGTTTGACACTTCTTTAGTAAAATCAGTTTTCCAAAACGATTTGCCGGATTTAGACTCTTTGGTGATTTATCAATCTTACATTGCACTTTGTGAGATCAGATTAAGAACCGTGACATTGAGTCCGAACTGTAGTAGCTAAAGAACAAAACGATTTCACGCCCTCGTGCGCGGAGCTGAGAGTTCTTCAGGCGGTCTACAACTACACTCTTACAAGGTTGAAAAGAATGTGTTTTTGCTTTCACAGAAAACTACAAGAATTATCTCTCAAAGATAGATATAAAAATGAAGCTCTGGTTTTTCTGTAAACCTCACACAGGAAAGATAGGCTTAAAGCAATACATCTCGGTATATAATTTCTGAACGAGGATGTAAACAAAAATTGAAGAATACTTCTTAGAGAATTTTTTAGAGAATAGATGTGAGTAATTATAGATTAAAGAATATTTTCTGATTTTTTTTTTTTTTTGTAACTTGTTTATATTAGAGGTTTTGGTATATATAATAAAACTTATACCCGTTTATAGCCGTTGTATCATTTGAATTTATAGCCGTTTATAGCCGTTGTATTTATTTGAATTTATAGTCGTTTATAACCGTTGTATTCATTTGAATATCTTCTACTCCATCATTACTAATTTGAATATCTTCCATTTGAACCTTTTGGCCTGCTGCTGTGCTAGGCAGTTTGAACTTTTATTTTGAGCTGTTTGAACATCTGATTTAATCAAATATTAAATACATTCTAACAACATTTAGGATAAAAGTTTTAGGTAAGAAATAATGGGACAAAATAAATTTTGATTCTATTTTTCTCTTTCAAATAAATCATCAAAATAAATTTTGATTCTATTTTTCTCTTCCAAATAAATTAAAAACATAATTAAATAAATCATCAAAATAAATAAGTCTAACAATTATTAATTCTACTTATTATATAAATTACAAATACTCAAAATCTCTAAAATTATGCTATATTATCTGTTAATATATTAATTAGTACATTAATTAATATATATAGAATTATTCATAAAAAATTTGAACACAAGACATTTTTCATTGAATTTATTTTTTATCACTTTTTACTATTGTTTAAACATTTTTTTTTTTAAACACAAATCTCCATATTAAAAACTACTTACAGGTATCCCACTAAGTGATTGTTAATTGTAAAAATGTCACCATTACATCATTTTGATGGCAGATTTTATATGATTGTAGTGTTTGGGTAGAGCTTATTCTTTTTATATTATTATTATTCTAAAAATCTGTGTCAAAATATTTAGTATAATTTTTCCATAGGACTTAAGGAATAAATAGTTTCAATAAGATAAAAATACAATGATACGTTTACTTTCTATTATTTTTTTAATTAACTTTTAACTTATAGGAAACTGTAACAAATAATGTTGATTTTTATATAATTAAGAATAATTTATTTATTTAACAAATTCCAAAAAAGCTACTTACATATAGTAATTAGGGTTTGCATTATCTCTGAACTATATTAGAGGGTGTTGTTTAGACCCATATCACAGGTCCGTTTTGATTATTTAAATGGTTCATTTTATAAGGTTCTTTGTGTGTATCACTTAAAAAATAATAATAAATAAATAAATAAATTCGATAATAATAACTTGTTTTATTTATCACGTTTATTACTGTTTATTACTAAAAAATAAATGGTCTTTTTGAAAAAATAAACTTGTCATTTTTTTTTATAAACATATGTCATAAATTGAATAGATTATGATAAAAAAAAATTAACTAATTTTTTGTAAAAAATATTCATAAAATTTTTTATAAAATAAATAATTTAAATCATTATAATAAACTCTGTGAACTTGGACAGAAACCCTCTAGTCCACGTCACGATGTTGAGGAAGCCCAGTCATAGTAACAATGCTTTAAAAATTAGACCGGTGAGTGAATCGGAAAAATAATCAGGTGGATAAGTCATTGGTTCAATCATCGAGTTGAATTGGAATCGAACCTCGACATCATAAATATATTAAAATTATATTTAAATAAAAATATAAGTAATAAAATTATGAATTAAATAATTAAATAATCTTAAATATTTCTCCTAATACATTTTTTACTAAAAAAAATATAAAAATATATTTTAAAATATTATTAATTTTAATTTTGGAAGAAGAAATCAAATATTCAATTTTTCCTCCATATGATTTTAATTCAAATAATTTGATTGAAAGAATAGCAAAAATTTTAGAGGAATATCAAAATTTTAAGTTTTCTTCCAATAAATTTGATTGAATCTCACGTAAATTTCTTGAGTTTTTTTGGAAGAATTTTTTTTTTTTTTATAAATAGATAAAAGCTTTCACAATAATTTCAAACTCTCAATTGGATTTACAAGCAATGACTCTTGAAAGAGAGTTTTTAATTAAAATTTTCTTTTATATATATATATATAAAATAAGAAAGAAAAAGAAAAGAAAGAAAGAATATTATTGACCAGTCAGTTTTCTCGATTCTCTTAAAATAAGTCAATTTTTCACTTTAAACAGTTTAGTGAATGTGTCCGAATCAAAACTCTGACCGATCGATGGTTCAACCGGTCAAACCGACCAATCCGATCCAATTTTTAAAACATTGCATAGTAATTAAATCCGTTATCAATGGCCTCGTTTGGGAAGTGACTATTTTAGAAGTTTTTTGACTTTTTGGCTATTTTAGTAAGTTATTTTAGTTTTTGTGTTTGGGAAGATGAGATGAATTTTTAGTTGAGTTGTTGTATTGAAAAGTTTGTTGAAATGATATTTGAATTTAAAATGACAAAGTTGTCCCTAACTTATAATTTTTTAAATTGATGTAAAGGGATAAAATGGTAATTTAGCCGTTGATGATGACTTTTGAAGCTGTGACAGTGTAGGCACAGCCTACACTGTCCGACGCTGAGTCTATTTTTTTTTTTTTTAAAAAAATTTAATTTAAAGACTTTTTGATTAATAACTCAAATCAAGCATAATAACTTCAATCACGATTTTCCAAACAGCGCCAATGTCATACGAGCTTGGTTTTAAAAAAAAAATGTCATCATTGAAAACACCATTGAAATGGCACACTACCACATGCACGTGATTGCCACGTGGATGACGACATTTCCGAGACCGACCTGAATTTATCCTAAAGCCTTAAGCATGAGGTTAGCAGTGCCTTTATAACAAATTCCAACCCAACAATTGCATTGGTTTTTGTAGTTTTTTAATTGATTAATTAATATGAACAAATTGCTAGTTGAAGTTTGTGCACAACCCATGGTATGCATCAGCAATTTCACTGTAGTTTCTTTGAAATTTTACAGCCCAAAACCCCAAAAACCAAGAGGAAATGCATAGTAATGCCTTGATGAGAAGGTGTACTTGTATCTTAAATTATTAATAATGGTTTTGTCAATGACAAAACAACAGTGATTGTCAATTGACAAAACAACAGTGATTAGTCAACTTATTGAAGGTCATTGGGAAAATAATTTTTATCTAAAATAACTAATAAAAGTAAACTAAATTAAAATAATTAATAAAATAAAATATCATATTTAAATTATAATTACTTTTTTCACAACTATTAAATTAATTACAAAAAAATAATAATAAATAAAAATTAACTACCATCTCAAAACATAATTTTTTTAATCATACTAAAATAAATAAAAAATTAAAAAATAAATTAAAATAATCAAATTTCCAAATAAGGCATGAGATTGAGAAACTCTCGAAGTTATCTTATGTTTTAATTACTTCAAAATAAATAAGATTTGACATAATTTGTCTTAATACACTTTTAATCCTTCAATTACATAAAAATTTGAGATATGTGAATTTCGAAATGAACAGTACTATACAAATAAAATTTATATACAAAAAAATTTATATAAAATAATGTGTCTTATTTATAGTCATTCATTGAAAATCAAAATTCTCATCACTTTGATTCATAATTATAAGAATATCTTTATCATATCATTGTTGTCTTAAATTTTGTACGAAAATGATGTATGAATATCATTTTTCTTTTGAAATTCTATCATTTAGTGATTAAACCTTGATTAGGACAATCCTAATGGGTTGGCCTAATGGGTGCAATTTGGGATTTGGGGTTTATGCTTCCTTCAGATCTCAGGTTCAACTCTCACAAAGTTTTATCAACTCCTTAAGGCCACACCTGTGACTTTGGCTAGAGATTTGAACGATTTACGTAGAGGAGACGCTTTGCTTGAATTCTAGAATTAATTAAGATGCGCGTAAACTGGTTTGGACATCAGATTATAAAAATAAAAGAAATTGAGATGGAGTTTTTATGTGCATTAGGGCCAAGCTAGGCCAAGGCGTGGTAATGGGCCGCTCTGTGGGCCGTAGTAAAAAGGGTTGAGTGAAAGGACCTTGTAGTTAGCTCGGTCCAAATGTGGTTACAGTCACCACGGTCGGAGTGGTGATTAGCTCGGTCATAGTATTCGGAGATGAGGTATTTGGACTTCCTGCGGAGGACCTTGCTCTTGTTAGCTTGGTTGAAGCTTAGTATAGTTAGCTCGGTCTCAATAGCCCAAAACCGAGGTACAAGTGAAAGGAGAGCCGAGCTATGTGTTGCATGTAAAGACATTGGATTAAGTATGACAAAGGGCTAGTGTTAGCTCGGTCATACTGTCATCCAACCGTGGTAAAACCATCTCACTTGGTTTGAGCAGTGAGGGGGGTGTTGAAGGATAAGCATTATTTTTCAGGAGTGTGATTCCTAGAAGGACTCTATATGGAGGAATAAGAGTCCCACTAGGATTGTGCCAGGCAAAAACTATAAAAGCTCACGACAGAACCTATGTAGAGGTAACACAACTTTGATTTTGGGAATACACAGAGCTTTTGCCTATTTGTCTATTGTGCTGACTTAGGCATCGGAGAGGTATCCGGCACACACCCGCCGGCTAGCTCACGTTTTTGTTTTCAGGGAGTAAAGCGACGACGTTAGGAGGAGCGCAGACTTGATCAACAGGATTATACGAGAAGATTATTTAGCGCTCGTACAATTGGCGCCGTCTGTGGGAATTCCAGAAAGAACAAAACCTCTTGATCAAGCTTTTCTCTCTAGTCGGAAGCAATGGCATACAATGAAAACTTGCCGCAATCAACCATTGACGGGCAAACCCCTGAGGGGGGTGGGAGGCGCGAAGGTTTGCCCTCTATCCCTCCCATGGCGGATTTAGAACCCCAGCGACAGAACCCCCGGAGGGATGCAAGGGAGAGGCGGGCTAACAGCTCCCATTGCTCTCAAAGTCCTGAAAGACAGAGGCGGAGGATGGACCCTCAAGTTCTGGAGGATCGTGTGAAAGAGCATGACGAGTTAATAAGAAGGATGGCGGCAGACATGGAGTCAATAAAGCGCTAGATAAAAGGAAAATGGGTGGCGACAGGAGAGGGACGCAAAGGCAACACGCCCCCTCGCCACTCGGAGGATCTTGATAGGTATACCACACCATCGCAAGCAGAAAGTAGGAGCCTTAGAACAGGCGACACTCAATCAAGGCCTTCCAGAACTCGTTGCTCCAGGTCTGAGAGAACGAGAACTGAGAGGTCATATACTGAGGGAAGCACCTATCGGCCCTCGCACACGCACCAGACATCATCTAGGCACACGGAAATGCCTAGATCATCTGACTTGTGAACTGTGCTTGAAGAAAGGGCACGATGGAAGGAGGATACCAGGGCACGCGACCCGCGCAGAGTTTCATCCCTTCAGCGGTTGGCCCCTTGGACGCATGGAAGCGTCGAGGTAGGAATGCCAATGTCGCGCCTTGCTTACGAACCAACGGACAAAGCATTAGCAAGGTTACAGAGCTCGTTATTTCTTCCGGCAATTGAGAACGCACCACTACCTTCGAGCTTTCACCAGCCCAAATTCACCACTTACAAAGAGAAGACAGACCCCTACATGCACCTAAGCCACTTTCGCCAGGTTATGGCAGTATACCGGCGGAACGAGGCTTTAATGTGTATCATGTTCCCATCCAGCCTTGGCGACCTAGGTTTAACTTGGTTCGAAAGGCTACCAGAAGGCAGCATCGCCTCATGGGCACAGTTGGCAGAGGCGTTCATGACTAGATTCAGGACGAACACCAAGACACCAATAAAGATAGACCAGTTACTCTCCATAGACATGGGAGACAAGAAGACATTGAGATCCTACAACAGTCGATATTAGGAGACTTTCAACCAGATAGGAGATTGCCCCACAAATCTCGCCATCGCGCAATACAAAAGGGGTCTACCAGTCGGAAACAAGTTTAGGGACTCAATTACTATAACGCCACCCCTCACGATGGAGGCCTTACTGGAGAGAGTACACCAACATATTCGCATGGAGGAAGATAGTGCCCGGACAAAGGAAAAATCCGGCACAACAGCAATGCCAGATAAAAAAACTACAGCAAAAGTCAATACGGTAGAGCAACCTAGCAGGAATGGGCGAGGCAGGCGGGCCAACAGAGAGGACCTAGACAAGAGGAGGTTAAGAGTCCGCACTGCTATTACCACAGTGTTTAAAAAACCAATCTACCGGATTCTCAGTGAGATACGCAACGAACTTTTCGTCCGATGGCCAGCTAAGTTGGGAGAAACACAAAAAGACTATGACGAGAGGTCCCGGTGCACCTTCCATGATGAAAAGGGGCACCGCACTAAAAATTGCACGCCATTGAGACAGCATTTGGAGGAGTTAGTGGCAGCTGGGCACCTGGACCAGTACATAGAAAGAGGGACACAGCCAACCTCCCAGAACCACAACAACCCAAACGGAATGCCGGTCGACGCCCCACCTCAAGGCGTAATTAATGTAATACATGGGGTATTCGAACCTGAGCGGGTATGTGAACTTAGGGGAATGATCAAAAAGGCTGAACACTTGAGGGAGTTATTAAGTGCATAACCTACCATCAAAAAGGGTAGAATAGAGGCCACAAATGTCATATCTTTTTCAGACAAAGATTTAGCAAGGATATATTGCCCTCACAATGATGCACTGGTTGTCACTCTACGTGTCAAGAATTTCGACGTCAAACAGATTTTGATCGACCAAGGAAGCTCATGTGAGATAATGTATTACGAAACCTTCAAACAACTGAAACTAGAGGATAAAGACTTGGCACCTGCAACATCTCCCATGATCGGATTCAACTCAATGCCAGAGTGGCCAGTGGGCAAGATAATCCTCCCAGTCAAAGCAGGAACCATGACAAAACAGGTGGAATTTTGGGTATTAAAAGTCCCTTCTACCTACAACATAATCTTAGGGAGGACATGGTTGCACGCCATGCGATCGGTAGCCTCAACCTACCATCAAGTATTGCGGTTCCCCAATGAAATCGGAGTAATTGAAGAGGTCTTTGGAGACCAAATCATGTCAAAACAATGCTTCGTCACAGTAAATGGCAACCGCGCTGCAAAAGGGTATGTACAGATGGTGGAAGAGCCCGAGAGCAATGAACTATTTGCGGATGTTGGCACGACAGCTGAACAAAAGGTAGTGGAAGACTTGGTACTGGTAAGGATAGATGAAAAGGACCCAGAAAAGTTCTTTTTGCTCGGCTCGTCTTTGTCCAGCACTGAGAGAATGTAGGTCATGGAATTCTTAACCTCTAACATCGAAGTGTTTGCCTGGACACCGTATGACATGCCTGGCATTGACCCAAACTTCATCTGTCACCAACTGAACGTCCACCCAACTACCAGACCAATTATACAGCGCACTCGCAAATCAGCACTCCACCATGCCGAGATAGTGGCGGAAGAAGTGGGAAACTTGCTGGAGGCAGGAGCTATCAGAGAAGTGCACTACCCCAGGTGGATCTTCAATACCGTAGTAGTACCAAAGAAAAATGAAAAATGGCGTGTCTGCGCAGACTACAAAACGGTCAACAAGGCATGGCCAAAGGACTGCTTTCCCCTACCACGGATAGACCAACTAGTAGACCTGACGGCAGGCCACAATCGACTTAGCTTCCTTGATGCGTACAGAGGTTACCATCAGATCGCTATGTATGAACCAGATCGGGAGGTCACATTCTTTACAACACCTAGAGGATTGTATTGTTACAAGGTCATGCCCTTTGGCCTAAAAAACGCAGGGGCAACATTCCAACGGATGGTCACCAAGATGTTTGAACCATTGTTAGGAAGAACAATAGAGGCTTACATAGATGACATGGTGGTCAAAAGCAAGGATGAGAAGGACCATCTCAAAGACCTGGGTGAAATGTTCCAGATTCTGAAGAAGAACAAATTACGCCTAAATGCATCCAAGTGTGCGTTCGGCGTAGGATCAGGCAAATTCCTAAGCTTTCTGGTAACCAACCGAGGTATAGAAGCAGACCCTTCTCAGATCAAAGTAATCCAGGATCTTAAGAGGCCCAACACAGTCAAAGAGGTGCAGCATTTCACTGGCCTAGCAGCCGCGCTAAACCAGTTCATAAGTCGGCCGTCAGACAGATGTCGACCATTTTTCCAAGCATTAAAGGCCAAGTTTGAGTGGGATGAAGAATGAGACCATGCCCTAGAAAACTTGAAAGAGTACATGTCTTCTCCACCGCTGCTAGCAACCCCACTACTTGGAGAAGAGCTCTTTTTGTACGTAGCAGTTTCACAACACGCAATCAGCACAGTGTTGGTCAGAGCGGAAGGAATCCAACATCTACCCATCTTTTATGTTAGCAAAACCTTGCTAGGCGCAGAAACCAGGTACCTACCATTGGAAAAACTAGCCTTAGCCTTGATGATGGCCTCAAGGAAGCTGTCGCATTACTTCCACGCCTACACCATAATTGTCCTAATAGCTTTTCCGTTAAAAGTTTTGTTTGAGAGGGCGAACTTTTCTGGGCGAATCTTGAAGTGGGCAGTAGAATTGGGACAATTTGATATCAAGTTTCAACCCAGAACCGCAATAAAAGCCCAAGCTTTGGCTGACTTTGTAGCAGAGTTCACACCAGGAAGTCATCACATCTGCCCAGTTGATTTGACTGGTACAGCAGAAAATGGGATGGAAAGTACCGCAGGAATTACGTAGCCCCCAAAACAAGATGCCCAGCCACATCCCAAGGCATACCGGATTGAAGTAACGGAGGAAGAGGCAAACCAAGCCATTCCCAGAGATGACTCATCAAAAAGCAGAGATTTGAGGCAGTCCGACAGTGAAGATACAACACCTACAACAAGCATGGACTTGGAAGAAAACATCAGCAACACTCACGACCCCAAGACATCGTCCGACCCCTTTACTTGCTGGAAGCTATTCGTTGGAGAGATGTGGAAGCTCTTCGTGGATGGAGCATCCAATAGGCACGGTGTAGGACTTAGCATAGTCCTCATCTCACCAGATGGCTTAGTAGTGGAACAAGCAGTCAACCTTGTCTTCTCAGTATCAAACAATGAGGCGGAGTATGAAGCACTCTTAGCAGGCCTAAAATCAGCACTTTTCATGCAGGCCACCGAGCTAATGGTTTACAATGACTCCCAGCTGGTAGTAAACCAGATTTCAGGCGACTACGAAGAGAAAGATGAGAGGATGGCAAAGTATCAAGAGTTAGTCAGAAAGAAGATCATGAAATTCGAAGTAGTGCAGATAGAGCAGATCGGCCGAGAAGAAAACAGTAGAGCAGATGAACTAGCAGGCTTTGCTTCGATGGCAGATACATCCATCCCACATCCATTACTGATCAACTTCCTACCAAGACCAAGTATTGAAGAACCCAAAGTAGTTGAGGTATGTTGCGCCGAACTAGGCCCTTCATGGATGGATCCCATTATATTATTCTTAAAAGACGACGTCTTACCTGAAGAGAAGAAAGAGGCCAACAAAATAAGAGCGAAGTCACAGCAATTTTGGCTCTCCCCATCAAAGGCCTTGTACAAAAAATCCTTCACATGACCCTACTTGAAATGTGTCCATCCTAGCAAGGTCGAGGCATTCTTGTTCGAGATACATGAGGGCGTATGCGGAAGCCACCAAGGGGGAAGATCATTGGCCTACAGAGCAATTTCACAAGGATATTAGTGGCCTTACATGCAAGCAGATTCAGAGAAGTATGTCAAAAAGTGCAAGAAATGTCAGAAGTTTGCACACCAAATACATCAACCAGCCAGAGAGCTTCTACCATTAACCAGCCCATGGCCCTTTGCGATGTGGGGCTTGGACATAGTAGGACCACTTCCAACAGCACCCAACAACAGAAAGTTCTTTCTTGTAGCAACAGACTACTTCACAAAATGGGTAGAAGCAGAAGCACTCGCCTCGATAAAGGAGAAAGATGTGAAAAAGTTCGTCTGGTAGAATATCATCACTCGGTTCGGCATACCCAAGGCTCTAATATCTGACAACGACACTCAGTTCGATGGCAAAATTTTTAGAGGCTTTTGTGAGGAGTACAAGATAGAATTCTACAATTCTACACCAGCATACCCCCAAGCAAATGGCCAGACAGAACCATCAAATAAAGTCATCTTGGATGGATTGAAGAAAAGGTTGGAGAAAGCAAAAGGCAAGTGGGCTGAGGAGCTTCCTCATGTTTTATGGGCTTACCGTACCACACCTCAGCGATCAACTGAAGAAATGCCATTCTCCTTAACCTACGGCATGGAGGCAGTGATCCCATTGGAAGTCGGCCTCCCCACAATTAGAAGTAAAAATTTTGACCTAGACTTGAATAGAAAAGCCATAGCCTTGGAACTCGACCTTGCAGAAGAAAGAAGAGAAAGAGCACTGGTTCACATCGCCTCATACCAACAAGAGTTATCGAGAAAATATAACAAGACAGTACGCCTGAGGCAATTCAAGATTGGAGATTGGGTGCTGCGCAAAGTAATGGGCAACAGTCTGGTACCAGGAGATGGCAAGTTAGGGCCTAATTGGGAAGGACCATACAAGGTGGTTGGCTTAGCAGGAAAATGGGCATATCACTTAGAAGATGGAAACAGCAAGGCCATTCCCAGGCCATGGAACATTGTCAATCTCAAACTATTTTATTTTTAGCTTTTCTTTAAAATACTTGTAATTTTTCTTTTCAATAAAACAAATAATTCCCTTTTGAGCATAATTCTTTTATTTTGTAAAAGTTAGTGAGCTAGGGGCAATGAAAGCAGAGTTGGCCGGAATAACCAACACTTAACTCAAGCTTGGCAGGAATAACCAACTTTGAGTTCTCTTCGGTCGAGATCAGGATCTAGGCTGAAGAAGTTTGGCAGGAATAACCAAACACTTCGCTCTAGGTTGGCAGGAATAGCCAACTTTGAGCTCTCTTCAGCCGAGATTAGGACCTAGGCTGAAGAGGTTGGCTGGAAAAACCAACACTTTGTTCTCTTCAGCCAAGATCAAGATCTAGGCTGAAGAGGTTGGCCGAAAAAACCAACACTTTATTCTCTTCAGCCGAGATCAGGATCTAGGCTGAAGAAGTTTGGCAAGAATAACCAAACACTTCACTCTAGGTTGGCAGGAATAACCAACTTTGAGCTCTCTTCAGCCGAGATCAGGATCTAAGCTGAAAAGGTTGGCTGGAAAAACCAACACTTTGTTCTCTTCAGCCAAGATCAGGATCTAGGCTAAAGAGGTTGGCCGAAAAAACCAACACTTTGCTCTCTTTAGCCAAGATCAGGATCTAGGCTAAAGAGGTTAACCGGAAAAACCAACACTTCACTCTAGGTTGGCAGGAATAACCAACTTTGAGCTCTCTTCAGCCGAGATAAGGATCTAGGCTGAAGAGTGGTTGGCTGGAATAATCAACTTTAGTACTCTTTAGCCAAGATAAGGATCTAGGCTGAAGAGTGGTTGGCTGGAATAACCAACTCTGAGTACTCTTCAACTGAGATAAGGATCTAGGCTGAAGAGTGGTTGGCTAGAATAACCAACTTTGAGTACTCTTCAGCCGAGATAAGGATCTAGGCTAAAGAGTGGTTGGCTGGAATAACCAACTCTGAGTACTCTTCAACAGAGATAAGGATCTAGGCTGAAGAGAATTGGCAGGTGTGACCAAACAGATTATAATGTTCCAAGACCGAGATAAGTATCTCGGCGAGAACAGAAAAAGGTAAAACTGACTACAAATTACAGTTGAAAAATAAGTACAGGTATGGAACAGACCAAACAAAAAGAAGAAGATTTCATTCAAAATTCAAATCAAAGATACAAAAGGTGGGGCCTCAGCCCGGTTACAAGTTCTTGGTAGAAAAAGGAAAGAAAATACATGATCATGCAAAGAGGTCATCCAAATCAGCATCCAAGTCAACCCGAGCTTTACCAGCTGGTAGCCCGGCATTGACGAGTAGGTCGGTCCCTACCACATCATCAACCACAATGGGCACCAATGGCTCCACCCGAGCTGACTAGGCAATTTGAAGACCGGGATCATTGGTAACGACCGGGGCATCGTTGGGTTCTAGGGATGCCTCTTCTTCTTCTTCAACTTGAAGAAATTTTTGCTGAATGGCGTTGTCATACTCTGCCATGAAGCTCGGTATGAAATGTAGAGGAGGGTTTTGGAAGACCTCGGTCTCTTGACCATAACCGAGCTTCGCCACAGCCGCTTTCCATCCACACTTGAAGAATATATCTTTTGCGGCTTCACATTGTTGGATGTAAGTGGCCTCTCCCTCCTTGTAACCGCAGTCTTCCGCATCTTCCACACTCTTCTCCAGCGGAGCTATCTCTGCATCCTTCTTCATCTCGAGCTTGGCCAGGTTGCGTAGGTATTTATCTTTCAACTCGGTCGAAGCCTTTTGCTTCTCTACTGCAGCCGAGTTGACTAGCCCAGTCAGGCAGGCTATTTCGGTATGTAACTCGGCCATTTTCTACTTGGACTCTTCTAGCTCGACCGACTTAGCGTTGGCCTCTGCCACGGCTTGCCGAGTGATCTTATGCAGCTCTAGCACACGCTTATGTGCAATGTGGTTTTTATGCATGGCCTGCAAAAGGGCAGTAAGCAATTGGAAATAAAACCGAGTAAACAGATGCACAAAATTAGAAACAAAAAAGTACTCACCAGCACCATCGATTTGGTGGCCGAGCAGATGGCCTTGAGCTCAGTGAGATAGTCATGGTGTTCCATATCAGGGGGTAAGCACACGCTCTTAGCCAGGTTGAAGGCGAGCATATGGTCCTTGTCTGCCACCACTGAATCTGTGTCTCTTATGGCTCGGTTCTTGTATGATAATTTTGGGGCCCACTCAGAGGAGCTTGCCCGGTCAGAATGCTCAGGTTCCGGGCTTGGCGGTGTGGATTGGGGAAGTATGGTGTCTTCTTCATCAACGAGGCGTGGCTCGATTGTGGAAGTCCGAGCGCGCTTGCTTGGCTGAGATGATGAAGGCTGGGCAGTTGGAAGGGCTACCACGGCCTCTTGCGTTTGGCCGGCTTATGGTACCTCGGCTTGATTTGTTTCGGTGATGAGGGCCTTAACTGCTCTTTTTTTGGCCATTTCTTGTTCCGCTGTTAATGGGATCAGATTGATTTGTGGTAGTGTTGAATCTGGTTCTGGCTAGGGTTCCAGGAGAAAATTTGTCACCCTGGTCTTCCTCCTTCTGCTGTATCTGTAGGTCGATTCGAAATTGAGTAGCTGGGCCCAACCTCGTTTGCAATATCGTAGCACGACGCGGAGTGCGTCTAAATTCGGGTAACTATACTGCGACTTTAGATGGTTCAAGTCTGCATAAAGGAAAAAGACAACGGTTAGTACGGTTCAAAATTTGACCAACGAAGTAAAGGACGCACAAAACTGAGCCGAGGTATATATACCGGCTACTCCTTTATTCCAGTTAATCTGGTCTCCTGGTATTTGGGCTTCTTGGTCTTCGAAGTTGCCCGAGCCCCAAAAAAAATCATCATCATTTACATCTTTGTCTGGGGTATTTTTTATTATCTTCTCTCGGCGTCTTCTTATTCTTAAATAGTATACCTAGCCATCTTCGTTCTGGCCAAGTGAATATTGATGAAAAAGCTCGGCTAAACCAAGGTTAAGGCCAAGCCGGCGATTTAGCTCGACAATGCTATTTATTATTCTGTATGAATTGGTGCTAAGTTGGGTTGGGCATATTCTAGTTTGCCTAAGGAATTCACAAAGGAGTGGTTGAATAGGGAATCAGAGGCCAGCTTCTACAATGGAAAGGACGGTGAAGGGAACGAAACCCTATTTTCCCCATGGAGTTGTGTTTAGCTCAGCCAGTGAAAGATGGACGTCATTAGGGATGTTATAGTCCTTGCGGAATTTAGCAATAGCCCCTGGTGAGTTTACTAGGAATCTATATTTGCCCATGTGGACTTAAATTATGTATAAGCTAGCTCGGTGTTGGGATGGTGTTGAGTATCTCAGTTGAGCGTTCAAAGGAGTGCCTGGCCAACCTAAGACAGTCTGTAAAGTGAAAAGGAAAAGTGTTAAGCACAGATCGTTGGACCGTGCTAAAAGAAACAAAGGCAAAGTAAATGGAGTCCTAGCTCGGCTACGTGGGATATTATGCGTTCTTAGCTCGGTTGAAGCAAAGGACTTTTAGCTCGGTTAAGTGGAACGAGAAGTTCGTAGCCTGGTTGAAGCTTAGGGTACGGCATTCTTGGCTCGATTTTGACTAAGTCAGAGAGTTGGTTTGGCCCCAAGTTATAGCTCGGTCATTGGTTAAGGCTTTCTAGTTCGGTAGTGCGCAAACCTAATACAGTTCACTAGCTCGGCTAAATGAAACAGAAGGTTCTTAGACCGATTGAAACTACAGGTATGGCATGAAGTTTTAGTCCGGTTGTTAGAAGAGTTATCCAGTTTGGCTAGGCTCGCACCTAATACAAACAAGTTCCTAGTTCGGTTGGAGTATTATTTTGGATCAAAAGCGTCGTTTCTCAGATTGTTCGTGAATCTAGTGGTTCTATTACATGGTTTTTAGTGGTTGTTTCCCAGAAAAATGGAAGCCAAAACAGTGCGTTTTGAGAAACATACAAATAGTATGCTACATACTACAGAAACTAGACAAACAAAAAGGAAATGGGATTGAGTTACTTACAGTTTGAAGACGATAGGATAAAGATCGAGATCGCAACGAAGAGATTCGCAGGCACTGTGATTGGAAAAATAGAGGCTTAGAGGGAAAGAGAGAAGATGAACAGAAACGTTTTGATTTGAAAAAATAGGGTTTTTGTATAAAACCTTGATTTGGGCAGGACTGTTCAAATTTTGCGAGGTACGAGGGTGGCTATGGCAGCTGTAATTAACCAATAAAGACTTGCCACGTGTCCAAGAGAATTGTAAGCGATTCAGTTTTACAGCGACTGAAAAGACATTTTTTGACCGAACCAATCGGTAGCCCGGTGACAATTTAGCTCGGTTGAAAGTCTAAAGTTTTAGCTCGGCTGGTAACAAGTAATCCCAATCATACTATGTAGATGGAATTAAGGGGCAATTGAGAGGGAGTTTTTATGTGCATTAGGGCCGAGCTAGGCCAAGGCGTGGTAATGGGCCACTTTATGGGCCACGGTAAAAGGGCTGAGTGAAAAGACCTTGTAGTTAGCTCGGTCCAAATGTGGTTACAGTCACCACGGTCGGAGTGGTGATTAGCTCGGTCATAGGATTCGGAGATGAGGTATTTGGGCTTCCTACGGAGGACCTTGCTCTTGTTAGCTCAGTCGAAGCTTGGTATAGTTAGCTCGGTCTCAACAGGCCAAAACCGAGATACAAGTGAAAGGAGAGCCGAGCTATGTGTTGCATGTGAAGACATTGGATTAAGTATGACAAAGGGCTAGTGTTAGCTCGGTCATACTGTCATCCAACCGTGGTAAAACTATCTCACTTGGTTTGAGCAGTGAGGGAGGTGTTGAAGGATAAGCATTATCTTTCAGGAGTGTGATTCCTAGAAGGACTCTATATGGAGGAATAAGAGTCCTACTAGGATTGTGCCAGGCAAAAACTATAAAAGTTCACAACATAACCTATGTAGAGGTAACACAACTTTGATTTTGGGAATACACAGAGCTTTTGCCTATTTGTCTATTGTGCTGACTTAGGCATCGGGGAGGTATCCAGCACACACTCGCCGGCTAGCTCACGTTTGTGTTTTCAGGGAGTAAAGCGACGACGTTAGAAGGAGCGCAGACTTGATCAACAAGATTATATGAGAAGATTATTTCGCGCTCGTACAGAAATGTATTAGTACACAAGAGTAAGAAATTTCAGATACAAAAAAATATGTGCCCATTAGTCACTGACACACTAATACACCATGAAAATTCTACTCCAACATTTTTATACATAAATTTTAACCATAATGATGTAGTAATAAAATAATAGGCCATTGACATGGCGCTTTCGATTCACAATTGGTTGAGCTGATTTTATTGGAGCCAAGTTAGTTTTGAGCTGATTTTATTTCTTCCCATTTCACCTGTGTAGCACCTAAGTCGTAGAAGTCTGTAAGCCATTAGGTTGTTAGGTAGGAGGCTGTTGTTGACTACTTGAGCTTAAGCAAAACCACCTGTTAACAGTCACAGTTATAATGGCAACATTATTTAAATCATTCTCTAATCTAGTTTCTGGCGAAGGTTCTTCCACGAAACCAGTTATTATTAATCAAAGCGACTTAGAGATCGAAAAGATTGAAGAGCATCTTAAGAATTAGAAACTACCTACCAAAGATATTGACTATTTATATGATAAAAAAATTCAACTCACACAAATTTACAAGATTAAAATAGTTGAACAAATTTTACCTGTTACCCAATATAATCAAAATTTTCAATTACTTGATCGTGACACAATTCTCAAATTTCATAAAAAAAATTCAATTTTTTACATATTGGTCTAGTACAAGTAGGTGTTATACTTATGACATGCATGCATCTTAATAAATCTGTGTTATGTATCCTTCGAGATATGCAACACCATGATTATGATGATTCATTATTAGGTGTTATCAAATCCAATCTTGCTCATAGACCTATTTACTTTGAATGTTTTCCCAATTTCATCCCATTATTCTCAAGACCCTTACTCTTAACATTCAAACCAAAAGTCACAAAATAGATTCCCCATCCTTTAATATTATGGTTTGTTATCGTGTTTATCTCAAAGCTATGATCACTTCTTGCCCTGGCTTTAAATATATTGCACCAAATCCCAAAAAATCCACTATCTCATTTCATGCTCATCAAGAGAATATTGAAGTTTTGGGTCCTCAAGTTATCACTTGGGAAGAGGTTTTACAGCCGATGTTGATAACAACGACGATACATGGATAATTCCCAATGCTTCCCAGCTATTACCTCTCAACCCCAAACTAATCCAAATACTATTCTCCAAAATCCAAATGGTTCAGTCGTAATCTGCTATCAACGATCCAGATCAATTCGCACCCAATCACAAACCTCTTCACAACCACCTTCCACAAGATATCATACTCGCGCACGAACTCCTCAACATCCTCCTCGCCACTCCACTGGCATACCCTTACACTTTACCCATTGACAACCTAATCAAATTCCACATATGAACTATACTGATTTTAGCCGCTTCTCTCAAGATATAGACTTTGACATCGATTCTTTATCAATCAACGTTATTCAAAATGATTTCACGATTAATCTTGACTTACTCTCAAAAGAATACAATGCTCCTTATAATTCTCACAATAGAATTTATTTAAACAAAACCATCCTACTGCTCAACAACAAATTATTCGGTCTGAATATTTTCTAACCTTACAACAATTACAACATCATATACCTTTCTTCCATTGGCATTTTCACCACTACTACCCCGTCACCAAATAATAGTTCCCCAAAAACTCTAATCAGCCTATTTCAATGTCATCTAGAAAAACCAGCATGTCCTTAATGGCAAACCCATTTAATCTGTACATCCTCCCAGCAAAACATATACCCTTTGCGGTGTTGGTTTCTCCTTTTATGCTAAGCCTTATAACCGACCCCCCTATGGACAATACCCAATCCTCAAAAATAACTCCTTCAACTAGTTATGACATCAGCCAAGTATATGAGCAATTAAATTATACCAATATACATCTTCAAACGATAGGTGAACAAACTACTTGAATTGAAGAACGAGTTGACAAACTTTATCTCTCTGTTCCTCCAGATCAAGCCCGACAACCTCCTTTAATCCAAAACCTACCATATTCGGCCTACTCTTTTACTAGTCCTTTGGATGAGTTCTTAGCAGAACTTAACAAACGAAAAGGCACACTTATCAAAGTTCTCAATGACAATGAACCAATCCATTATCCTACAATTGATACCTCTAATCTATCTACTCCAAAACAAGAAGGCACAGAGCCGGCTGCTCATAGTGGAACCATCAATGTCCTCCAAGACGATATAATATTTCAAAATCTATATGAACAATTCACATTCAATACTCCAACCCAAGTACAAGAAACTTCAATGGTCTCTGCCCAACCACCAATCTGAAATTATTATCCTCGACCTACTCCAATTGACCTCCAACTAGAAGAATAACATTTTGATACTCATTTTTCTTATTCCAGAAGTGATCTCCGAGAATGGAATATTGATGGCAAATTTGATTATCAGATCCTTAATCTTAGTTAGCATATGGTAATGGCTGCTAATGCTACCCTTGCAAAACATCCCTCCAATAATAATGACGGCACTGTCGCTAGAATGCTTATTTCTGGATTTTTTGGCCAACTCAAAGGCTGGTAAGACAATTACCTCTCCCAAGATCAACGTCAAGCAATTTTAACTGCCATTAAACAGGATCCAATGATACTCCTATCCTAGATCCCATAACTCGACAACCAATTAGTGATGTAGTCACCACCCTTGTCACTGTTATAACTCAATATTTTATTGGTAATACTCAAATTGTTCTTGAAAGATCCAAGGAACTCCTTATCAATTTACAATGTCCAACCTTAACCCATTTCCGATGGTACAAAGATATATTTCTCTCCAAACTCACCAAGATTTTTGAAAAAAACGTTTTATTGTTGGACTTCCTACACTTTTTGCCGAAAAAGTCAAAACTAGAATCTGTACAAAACATAATGGTCCAATACCCTACAATCAATACAGTTTTCGCGAATTAATATCCAAGATTTGCGTTGAAGGATTATCCTTGTGTAATGACATCAAACTCAAAAATCAATTAAAGAAGGAACACACAACTGGTCATACTGAACTCAGCCAATTTTACTACCAATTTGGTTACAATTCTATTATTTCTCTTGTATCAAGATCTTTCTCCCAGAGAACAGTTATCTGCAAAACTCGCAAGTATTTTACTAAAAAATATTACAACAAATTTTCAAACTACAAAAAGACACCTTATTATATGAAGAGAAAATTCAATAATTCAAACAATTCCAAAACCTATAACACATCTAAATCCAAACCTAGTTCCTCTAAGAAAACTACAAACTGTTGAAAATGTGGTAGACCATGTCATTATGCAAATAAGTGCCTCACTAAAAAGAAAATCCATGAACTTGATGTTTACGATGAATTTAAAAATCAATTAGAATCAATTCTTCTTCTTGATAAAGAACCCGAATCTGATCCCGAATATTCTTCTGAAAATCCATCTAACAATGACTTCCAACTCAATGAAATAGATAATGATATTATTACTTCTTCTGATGAAGAACCCGAAGATCATCCCAAAGCCTCTTATGAATGTTCGTGCCAGTCAACAAATGATTATTATAAAGCCATTTCAGAAATAAATGGTCTTAGTATTAATGTTCTAACAGCATAAGAAAAAATGATACTTGAATTTATTGACAATATTAATGATCTAGAAAATAAATAAATAAAAAACAAGAAGCTATGTTCAAATATTCAAATTCCAAACAAAGAAATGCTCCAATCACAAATACTACTCAAGAATTAAAATATGACACTTATGATTTTAAAGATGTCCTTGAAAGTGTCAACAAGGTACCAAGCCCACTCAATACACCTACTATCCATGATCTCCAAAATGAAATCCACAACCTCAAAATTGATGTTCAAAATTTACAATCCCGAGTCCTTGCCCTTGAACAAAATTCAACAGATGCTGATGATTTCCTTGTAGATACATCATTTCCATATAAACTACATCTCCAAGAATCATCCAACAAAAATCTTGAAAAACAACCATTTGTTATTAATGACTCTATCAATCTACTCCTTAATAGTATTACATTTCAAAAATGGTATATTGAAATTAAAATGGTAATACATGATTTCATTTTGACAACAATGGCACTTGTGGATTTTGGTGTTGATCTTAATTGCATTTGACAAGGTCTTGTACCTTTCAAATATTTTGAAAAAACTGACCAATCATTGAGTATTGCTAATGGGGGATCTATGAAAATCAATTACAAAATATCTCATGCCCAAATCTGCAATCAAGATATTTGTTTAAATACTAAATTCCTGTTAGTCAAAAATATGTCTCAATTAATCATATTAGGAACCTCTTTCCTTATTATGATTGCTCCCTTTATTGTTACTAATGAAAGTATTTCTACTGTTCTTATAAATGAAGACATAGTTTTCTAATTCTTATTTCCTCCCCAAGAACATGAAATCAATTACTTTAAAAAAATCTTATTTACAAACAAAAACAAATTTGTTTACTCCATAAAGAAATTTCTTACAAAGTTATCGATAAGGAATTACAACAACCTAGAGTTAAATCTGTTATTAAAAAAATTCAAACTTTATTCAAAAAAGATTTATGTTTTAAATTACCCCATGCCTTTCGGCACCGCAAACAACATATGGTTGATTTACCATATGAGAAAGATTTCAGTGAATGATACATTCCTACAAAAGCTAGACCCATCCAAATGGATAAAAACTTAATGGAACACTGCAAACAAGAGATCAATGATCTTTTAATCAAAAAATTAATCCACCCTAGCAAATCTTCATGGTCTTATCCTGTCTTTTATGTAAACAAAAATGCAAAATTAGAACGAGGAACACCTCGTTTAGTTATCAATTATAAACCACTCAATAAGGTCTTACAATGGATCAGGTATCCTATCCTCAACAAAAAAAAGTTAAATCGCTTACTTGTTGCCAAAATATTTTCAAAATATGATATGAAATCTGGATTTTGGCAACTCCAAATCACAGAAAATGATCGATACAAAACAACATTTACTGTACCTTTTGGCTACTATGAGTGGAATGTTATGCCTTTTGGCCTTAAGAATGCTCCTTCCGAATTTCAGAATATAATGAATGATATTTTTAATCCATATACTGCTTCACCATTGTTTATATTGATAATGTATTAATTTACTCCAATTTAGTTTTTGAGCATAGCAAACATTTATACAAATTCTATCATATTATTAAAAATAATGGTTTGTTCTTAGTGTTAAGAAAATGAAACTTTTCCAAACCTCTATAGGATTTCTCGGCCATATAATTCATAAAGGCACTATTATTTCCATCCAACGATCAATTGAATTTTCCAGTAAATTCCCCGATGAAATACGAGACAAAACTCAATTACAACACTTTTTAGGAAGTTTAAATCATATATCTGAATTTTATAAGGACCTCCATAAATATACCAAAACCCTACTCCTTGGACACAAGCACATACCTCTGTTGTCCAACGCATCAAATAAAGATCCAAATTTTTACCCTTGTTATGTTTACCTATTCCAACTGCTTACAAAATTGTTGAGACATATGCTAGCGATATTGGATACGATGGCATTCTCAAACAACTCTACAAAGGTAAAGAGCAATTAGTTCGATTTACCTCTGCAATATGGAAATGTCCCCAAACACGGTATTCTACAATTCAAAAAGAAATTTTATCTATTGTTCTTGCATTAAGAAATTTGAATCTGATATACTTAATCAAGAATTTTTATTACGTATTGATTATAAAGTTGTCAAGGAGGTTCTCGAAAAGGATATTAAGAATATTGTTTATCGACAAGCCTTTGCTCGCTGGCAAGCAATTCTATGTGTTTTTTATTTCCAAATTAAATATATTCGCGGAGACTCAAATTCACTCCATGACTTCCTCACTCGTGAATTTTTGCAAGGATCTCCAGACACTTCCTCACTCGTGAATATTAGCATATTTTCAATCATCACCGCTGTTGATCTATCCGCATTAAAAGATATTATTTTTGGATGTCACATAATTTAAAAAGCTATTCTCAAGCTACTTCCTCCAAAGGAGGACCCAATTTTAAGGCCACATCTACCGGTTCAACAAACCATAGTTACTATACCCATGATACCACATACCCTGTTGTTCCAATCACAAATGATCATATATACCATTTACAACAACACCCCAATACCAAACCAAAAAGCCTTATTTCCCATTATTTTTTCCATAATTGGCATTATATTCAACATTTTGGCCAACATTCCCATATGTGTTATGAAAAAATCCTTGAAGAAACCAAATCCATCTCAGTAGAACATGTTTATTCTAAGGAAAGCAAAAGTCTTCTCCAATATTCGAAGCTTCATATTCTCAAGATCATTTCTCCTGCTGAATGGGCCATCCCACTATTTTTCAAAAATTTTATGACCCTAATATTAAACCTAATCAGTATAATTATTACCACTACCAATAAGCTTGGTTTTATGTGTTCTATTTCCAGAACTGATTTTTCTAGCATTCCTAGTGGATCCGTTTTTGACCCAATTTTGCAATCACATCTGGCGATATCCCCACTTGGTTCGAGCCTTGGTGGCATCAATTTGGACTTCAATTTGCCGCCTTTCCAAAATCTCTTATGGACTCTTACCATATTTATCGAATAAAAGTTGATCCTCCCTTTTTCTGAATTTTTATACTTTGTTATTGATTTCAAATTCCCACAGATTATGGCTTGGCAGTATACCATCTCAGTGTTCAATACTCTGTATCTTACTCGCCAAATTGCCTCCGAATGGTGGAAAACTTATAGTATTCCTTCAGAACATTATCTTGACCAATTGCTCACATTCTACAAACAACGAAAGCAAAATGCATCTGTTAATCCTGTCCCTTCAATGATATCCTCTAGTCCAAAATCATCCAAATCCTTTGATTATGAAATTTTCAAAGCCGAGTTAAAGAAAAAGAAATTAAAGGACAAGTATCCCTCAATTTCCAAACCTGAATTTGAACATAAATACAAAGAGGCTATCAAAATGAAAATGTTCTTAATGGCTGAAGCTGAATGCCTCTTTGATTCTTATGATGAAATCGTACTGGAATCATTTCCCCCAATTGTAACTCAGCGACGACCACAGACAACAATCTCTCCAAAAGCCTTCCCAATTACTTCTCCAAATATTTCCATTCAAAACCTTGTTGACGACTTTTCCGACACATGTGAAGGTGTAGATCTAAATAATTTATGATCCATGTGACCTCTGTCAAAAAACTATTCAAGGACAAAACAATATCAATAAAGTAGATTCTCTTATCAATAATTCGAAGACACTCCTATGTGACTCAAAGGAAACCCGTGACTCAAGCAATAATGATCTAGCTCATAAAGTGGATTCTCTGCACTGACAAAGCAAAAGAAAATTCAAAAGCAAATTTTTCTTTATCTCTTCGGACTCCAAACATTTTCAAATCCAACTCTCCACCTCTATAAAAGCTAGATTTTCTTCAAGAAGAGACAGGCTTTCAAGAATTCTAAATTTTATCATTTTGTAACAGTGTGAGTGCTTAGTGTATAAAAGAGTGTGTTTAGTGTAAGTGTGGGTGTGTTCAGTGTGCTTAGTGGATGCTTTGCCCAATTTTCTTCCACGATTGTAATCCTTTGTAAGCTTCATTTCATATTTCAGGTTTTAATATAAGTGTGATGTTTGTTTATTATGCTTCTAATTTCTGAATTACGTATTTAGATCAATGATAGCATTCAATATATTTCTGATTTACAAGAATTGTCTAATCTAAGATTTTTATTATCGCTTGTATCGGGACAATCAATTATTAATTATAGTCAAAGAATCTCTACGTTAAAAAGAAATATCAAAGATGGACAAGTTTCTCTAAAACGTCTTTAACAACGGTTATAATTTTTAATTTGTATCTAATATGAATCACTAAGAATCACTTTTAGATACAAAAAAATATGTGCCCATTAGTCATTGACACACTAATAAACCATAAAAAAATCTATTCTAAATTTTTTAAAAATTTTAGCCATAATAATATAGCAACAAAATAATAGCTTTTGATTCGCAATGTGAATACCAAAATTTTGTAACATCATTTTGTATACCTTTACGAATATAGAGGTTGTTGTACAAACATTTGTTTTTATAATACTTATTCATCCAACGACACGATTTGTTCAAACTTATGTCACATGCAATGGAATGAAAAAAATGAACAAGGATTGATTAGTTAAATGATTAGTGTGTTCACATATATCTAAGAGAAATAGTAATAATTTGGACACAATTATCGAATATTCGCACGCATTAGACCGAGTCCATTATACTAATCAAATCCTTCTTTGCTTTTCGCGTTGAGCCCCAACCTTGTCATGTGAGAAGATCTTGGGATTGACTCCCTCTGCGTGATCTTTGTGATTAGTTTTTTTTTTGGGTAAATTATCAATGCTAATAATTAAATTAAATTATCATCATATCTTATTAAAAATAAATTTTAATAAAATCGTCATTAAAAATATTTTTTTTATAACGATTTTTTACATATGTTCTTAAAAATTAATAATTAGTGACTTTTTTTATCAATTGTTTTGTAAATTGTCAATAAAACTTACAGTTAGTGATATTTTTATACCAAAATTTTCAAACTGTTGTTGCAATTTGAAAATTAGTAACATTTTTTTAATGATGTTTTTAAACTATCACCAAAACTTATAATTAGTGATATTTTTTATGATAATTTTTAAATTGTTATTGAAAATTAATAATTAATGACATTTTTTAATTTTTAATAGTAATTCATGAAAAAGTCATTAATTATCATATAATTTATTCTAATTTTTTTATTTCTTTTATTTTTATTTATTTATTTATTTGTTATTATTATTATTATTATTATTTTCTTCGGTTCTTGATCTAGTATCTCCCAACAAATAATTCCAAAAAAAGAAAAAAGTTGAGGCCCATTAAACCCAAGTTGGGTTGGCATAGTAAATTTAGAAGGCCCACATTATCCTTTAGTCCATTAACTGGTTCTCATAATTTAAAGAGAGTGGCTTGCCTCTGGTCCATTAATTGAATTGAAAGGTCCAATTTAGTGCTTGCCTCAGGTCCATTGGTTGGATTGAAAGGTCCGCTTTAGTACTAGTTTATAATTTCTTTTAGATAAATTACCCGTAAATTCTTTTTGAAAAATGTATATTCTATTTAATTTTAAAATCCTTTAGATAAATCTAAAAGTTCTATACCTATTTATCTTCTCATTTTTTTCTGCACATTTCTTTCCTTTATCTCTCTTTTTCTGATATCGGCGACGACAACGACTACCACTACACCTTCCTTCTTTTATTTCTCTTTCTAATCTATAGTCACTGGCGACAACCATTGATTAAGGTTTACGGGCAACCACCAAGCACCAACTCCTTACTTCGTGTTCACTGATGGCGAAAGAGATGAGTAAATCTACTCAGATCTGATGTAGATTTACGTTAGATCCGTTTAGATTTAAACCAAAATATAATTATCGGAGTACAAACATCTCTCTATATCTGTCTATTTCCTTTGATCTTTCAATTTTAATACTTTTCTATACTACACACTTTTATTTTCCTGTTATAATAGAGAAAATTTTCAAGTTCTGAACAAGTTACTTTCGAGTTTTAATTACAAGCGGTGAAAACTATAAAATTTTACAGTTTCATTTTTATTTTTATTTTTTTTGCTGAAATAAATCATTCTTTAAAATTGTAAAATTTTATAATTTCATAACATGTTTTTCAGTTTGATTAATAAGAATAAATATTTAATAGAATCATATTTTGAAACTATAACATTTTATAGTTTCAAAACTTGTTTTTCAGATTGATCAATATTAAAAATTATTTGCTGAAATCCTACAAAAATTGAAAATAATATTTTTTTTTCCATTGTTGCTATTTTTTGTTCTTAGATTTTTTTTTCTTATTTTAGTTTATCAATATTTAGCACATTTTGCTTTATTTTTTTACTTTTAATTTCTCAATTTATTATTCTTTTATTTTTTGGCAATATTTTAGACATTCTGGTGAGTCTCCGATGCTATTTTTGACATCTAGCGAACATTCTAGACAATCCGCCGACTTCCAGTGACGTTCAGAACATTTTGGCGGTACTCCAGCAAATTTCTAGTGATATTCCGAAGACTTCTTGGTGATGTTGAATATTCCGGTGAGTTTTTAATGACTGTCTGATGGAAGTCTAGCAGTGGTGGGATGTAATAGTGTCTTTAAATTATTATTTTTTAAATAAAAGAATTTTTTGGTAGCAATTAAAAATATATAGAACTAATTAGTGCAAGTGTTTTGTTTTGGGACTAGATAGATTTTGAATTTTATGTATGGAACTTATCAATGAGTTTCCCTAATTTTTTTTTAGATTTGCATTATAGGTCTATCTTGGATCTGCTTTAATAATTTAACCGTTCAAATTGTTATAAAGAAATGTTTGAAATTGTTGAAATAATTTCTCAATTTGACGTATAGTAATATAACATGATATGTGCCATAATATCACATTAGTGTGAGTAAAATTATGAGGTCCGAATCCTCTCCAGCACTTTTCTTTCATTCAACAAGTGATCCAAAAGTCACAAGACTAGCTATTGAACTTTGGCAATGAAAAAAGTGCGGGAAAAGTAATCAGTATTGGTTTAAATTTTTTGGATTAAATTTTTTAAAAATTTAATTTTTTGGTTTTCGTATTTTTTCGTTTTTAGTGAATATTTTTAAAATTTTAAATATTTTTTTTACCTTTTTAGATATACTTTACTTAGATGTATCTAAAAAGTAAAAAATTTGTGAAAAAATATTTTAAAATTTTAATAAATACATAAAAATACAAAAAATGTACTGAATTCTCGTATTTTTTTTATATATATTTTTAGTATTTAGTGAATTTTTAAAAGATTTTTTTCACAAATTTTATACTTTTTAGGTATTTTTAGGTTAGGTATGTCTAAAAAGTAAAAAAAAATTGCTTAAAATATTAAAAAAATTCAGTAAAAACAAAAAAAAAAAACGAAAAATAAGAAAGTAGAATTTTCTGAAAAGTGTTTTTGAAAAAACACAACCAAGCAAGCTGACCTCTTCCAAAATTATGATTCTAAAATGGTGGGTTTTGAGTATTTTTCGTCTTTTTTATTCACTTAAAATCATTTAGAATCTAGGACATCATCACCGTTATTTTATTCCTTAGAAAACCATAGATTATAAACGAATAAAATTAAGAAAAAAATAATTCGACAATTAGGCACCAAAAGCCTAGTTTACTGGCCTTCTAAAAGACTAATAAATAAATAACTAATTTACTGTTATTCCGTCAAAGGTATTCCTCTGGGCCCTGATCTGCTACTAGTCATTGGGTTGGGCTTTGGATTGAGCAGCCCTAAATGTTACCAGTAAGCCCAAAAACCAATCCAATTAATTAAGGTTTCTTATTTTTGTTTGTAATAATATTATGACTTTCCAATGAAAATAGACATAATTTTTAAATTTATTTTTATTTTTTAGGTAGTTACACCTGTTGGGATATGTTACAATGTCCAACCTAAAAGGGTTCATATGATATGCACTTTATCACTTTTTTATAAAATTCTGTAACATGAATCATAAAATGTCATAATTTTTCTTATCACAAAAGTCATAACTTGTCTCACTACAAAATATCATAACAAAAATTACTAAGTTACATAAATTTACTATTCCCAATTTACCTCAAAGTATCATAACATGTACTACAAATATTAATAACTTTCATTATAAAAAATTGAAACTTTATTACTATATGTACCTTTTTAAGAGTGCACATTATATCAAATAAATATATAGTGAACCTTGTAGATTTCTCCATACCTATTTTTCTTATTAGTTTTAAAAATTGTGAAGGGTAACCCCAAGCTAACTAAGTTGCTACTTTGTATGAGTAAAATTATAAGAAATTTTATTATTCACATCTCTAAAAAAGTTGTATACCATATGTATGTCTACTTTCTCATGTTTAAGAATGGATCCAGGATTCGGCCTTGGGGGCCAAAAGCACTGTAACTTTTTATTGAAAAAAATTATTATAAAATTTTAAATTTTGATTTATATTAGCACCGAAAAAATTATGATATTACTATTAATCGAACATTCATTGTCAACATAATTGAGAATAAAAATATAATTAAGCATATTTTTGTCTACATTAACTAAACAAAAATAGTAACTATTATTATGTCTCCGTCTACTATAGTTAACTATCGGAAAATATTATAATTGTCATTTTTTATATAATATATATATATAAACATTTATGATAGGCTCGGTATGAAAACCTTAAATAACATCTTTCTCAATAAATATAATCAAGTAATTTGTTACAAAATCATCTTCTATCGTAGAGGTGAGTATAGTCTGGTTTAGATCGGTTTGGGATTAAATCAGGACCAATCGATTACTTATAGTTTCATAAAAATTAGAACCAAACCAAACAATTTAAATACAATTTGGTTCGGTTTGAAACCACGGTTTCACATAATCTGTTTACAAGAAAAGTCATATAACATTTTTAAAAAAATTCAAATTATCATAAATTTAATGATAGTAACGTGCACATCAAACAAACAACTGTCACAATATTCACTAGTTAAGCAAAAACATAATATTAAGTAAACATTGTTCAACATTAATCTGCCGTAATTTTGTAAAACATTAACTTTCAAAATATAAACATGCCCATTGTTCAACCATTAACTTAAAGAAAGATATATAACATCTAGCAAATAAACATACTGTTCAACATGTAGCAAACATAAAACTCTCATTAAATGAGCAAAAGTCATACAGTTGAGTTCGATTTAAATCAGGAAATGTGGAACTAAATCTAGAACCGATCCACTAAGACCAGTTCCCCAATTTTTCAAATCAGAACTGAACCACGAATTAAAAAAAAACCAAACCAAACCTACTAGATTGGTCTGGACCGGTTTGATTTGCAGGTTTTTCGGTTTCCTTGCTCAGCCCTACACACACCAAATATAAATCATTAAACTATACCAAATTCTATTAGAATCATGGCAAGTCCATATATCGATCCACAGGGACAAATGTGAAATTAGATTAATTCAATCGCAAAATTCCTAAATTAATTTTGATTAAAAAGATAAGATTGATTTTATAACTAAACAGCAATTAAATGAAATTGAGGAATTATACTGACAATTGAAATTAGGGTTTTAGATATTAATTTTCGGGAAAAATCCTAGGGCAGAGAATTCACCACTAACCATATGAATGAGACTTAACATTGGCTAACAATTGCGATTCGGTTTGAACTACCCAATATTTCACAACTACAAGTTTGAAATATTGATCAAGAGGGTTGTTGCATTTAACGTATAGGCACGAATCATCCCGAGTAGTATGAGTCGTTTGCTCTAAACTATGGTAGCAATACGACCTGTCTCTCATAGCATGACTCATCTCATACTTTGAATACAAACACAAAGAAAACTAATGTATGGAAAACATTAAACAATCACAGAGAGTAAAATGCTTGCAGAGATAATGAAAATTATATATAAGGAACTTCTAAATCATCCATACATCCATTCAAACCAATTCACAATTAAAGCTAATGAGAAATCCTATTACATGGCTAGGGTTTCATCAAAACCCTAGAAAAGACGACTAGCCACTCATGGAGGAATGGGAAGAGGAAGAAGATGAAGAAGAAACCCCCATGGAAGTATTCCTCAAGCCTTGGTAGAATATCCCTCTTTAGAACCCTAGCCTCCCTTTCTCTCAATTAATTTTTCGAACCCTAGGTTTGGCTATTTTTCTGTCTTTTATTCGCAGCAAAACAGACCAAAAATTCCGTGCACGCGTCCTTAGGTGGGCCGCTAGTGCGCCCATGTGGGCCGCTCGTGCGGTGAAGCTTGGCCGCACGTGCGGTAGTCTGGCTGGCTCGGATTCTTCACTTCTCGCACAAAAAATCTGCTTTCACGCTCTTTTTTATTGAAGTTTCATATTTCCTGCCAAATTTGTACAACTGCACGAAACATATCATCTCCACCAAATAAATAAAATTGAAACACTAAAATTGTAATTTAAGTGACCTCAATGTGGTACCTTTTGGCCAACATCACACCCCCCAACTTACATTTTGCTAGTCCTCAAGCAAAACAAAAGAAATAAGAAAAGTAAAATACTCTCAGCCACTTTCGTAGGGATCACGATTGTATTTAGCATATGCAACAAGCCTTTAAACCACAAGGTTACCCCAAGTGGACGAGTATAGTCTCGTGAGAGTTTTCAGAAATGATACCCACGAACATCAACATATTCATATCCGCTCAACAACAATTAACCACACTACTCCACATAGCAACCAACTTATGTGCCACTACAGTGTGATATTAAAACATGATGAGTCATTGAAGGCATAGTGGACAAGTATGAAGGAATCTATTGAGCTTAAACCACAATTCAGTTAATACAAAAGTAGAGTCCCCTGTACTTGTGAATGCTAGTAGACACATCGTTAGTACCCTCGATGTAAAGTGCAATCTCCATATTAGTTAACTGTCCACTATAATAGCCCAGTGTAACTCATAATAACACTCAACATATACAGAAAAACTAAATTGTTGCAACCAAGCTTCTCATTTCTTTTTCTTTTTTTTTGAAAGACTGTGCAATATCCTGATCCATTAAGCTTTCTAGTCAGCCCATGTAACAAGCATTGGGCCAATGACTCCCAAACCAGACGGTTTTAGGGCACTAGGTGTAGAGACACCCCTACGGGCTTAATAACTCGAGCTGAAAAGGCTACAAATCCGAACTAGTCATTCTCCTTATTTTTCCTTAACTGTGCAATGTCTAGGTCCATTAAGCTTTCTAATTAACCCATGTAGCAAGTATTGGGCCAATGACTCCCAAACCAGACGGTTTTAGGGCACTAGGTGTAGAGACACCCCTACGGGCTTAATAACTCGAGTTAAAGAGGCTACGAACCCAAACAAGTCAAGTTTTTTTTTTTTTAACAAGAATCTTGGCTACTTATTTATTCTTTTCTGCAACCTTAGCCATTATTAATGATGTACACCAGGGATTATAATAAAGAGGTCACTACTATGATAGTGTATTCATGTGAATTAAGGCATACTCATGACAAGTGTACTAATACCACAAACACAAACAATTATCCTAGTGCAAACATCACAAGTGAGTATTTACCCAATAAACCCTTTTCATACAAGCCCACTATGTTCCCCAATTAGCATATGCTCATATCATTACCATACTGGCACAAAGTAAACATTAAGTGAAGTGGTGCAATCAAGTGCAGCAAGTACAAACATGAATGGTTATTACAAATACCCTTACCCCCCAACTAGAATATAACATTGTCCTCAATGTAAGCAAATATTCATTAGATAGTAAAATGAGAGAGAGGATCTTACCAGACAGCATGGGTGCACATCCAGCGAGGCAAGGACACCCAAACACACTCTTGGAAATTTTTTTTTTTTTTGAATGCTGGGCCGCTCGTGCGCCACATGGGGCCGCTCCTGCAGCGTGAAGCAGTATGATTTTGGGGTTTGGCCGCTTGTGCGGCAAGCCCAACCACTCGTGTGGTCTTTTTTTTTTTTTGAATGCTGGGCCGCTTGTGCGCCACATGGGGCCGCTTGAGCACCTAATTTGGGCCGCTCCTGCGGCGTGAAGCAGTACCCATTTGGGGTTTGGCCGCTCATGCGGCATGCCCAATCGCTCGTGCGGTCTTTTTTTTTTTTTTTTTTTTTTTGAACACAAAGAAAATAAACTATGAAAGCATGCTTTTTGACAAAGAGGTTAAATACAAAGCTTGCCACAAACCTCAAAGCACAAGCTAGGAATGGTTTAATAGGACTAGGGCCACAAAACCATAAGCACCCTAGAACTAGCTTGAATATAACTGGAACCGCAAAGCTATAAGCATTCCAGAGAGAACTTAAATAAGACAAAAACCACAAAGTTCTAAGCATTTTGAATGTGGTTGAATACTGGATTTCCCATAAACCGCAAAGCAGAAATCAAGGTCTTACCCAGGCTAGGGAGGGTCCCTTCCACCCACACGCATACAATGACCTTTTTCTGCTACATTGCAACAGAATAGTTTAACAAAAAACAAGAAGCACTTGCAAGCGTACATGCTTTAAGAAGATGGAAAACTAACTCCCAGCACTTAACAAAAGGCACCAGAGTTATGGCATAAAGTTGCCACTTCAGAATCCCCCAGGTAATAAAACGCAGCGTAGTTTATAGCCTTCGGGCTACTGACCAAAAACAACAATTAACAAATACAACATTTTATTTATTTATTTATTTAGTATAACTATATATAAATATATATATCTATATTTACAAAAGATTAAAGAAAAGAAAATAAAAACCAAGTACAGCCCAAAGTATATTTAACCATTTCTACCTTCAATTGACATCCGAAATAAATATAGCATTTTAGAAAATATCGGAATGCCTACTAAAGATATAATCTCCACGCAAAAACCACGGGTACTACTTTTCTCCCTAACTGTGTTTTTAACTTTCCCTATTCTCCAACAGGGTGACAAACTAGGTTGATTCGGTATCCAGAATTGAGGCGCATAAAGCAACCTTAACCTATGGGGCTGCCATACAGAGTTTAAGCCAAGGTAGTTTTGAAGCAATTTCCACTCCCCTGGGTATTTAAACCAGACTCTAGTCTCGGAAATTCCAAACCTTTGTGTTCTAGGCTTTGCCATTCGAACTCTAGTTTCCACCGTCGAACTCTAGTTTCCACCGTCTCAGTTGGTCTCCTAGGAACTCACTACAAACACAGTTAGGTGGCTATACCAGACCGTCAGATGTCGTTCGAGCACAGCTAACACCAAAGGAATTACACCTTTAGAGGATTTAAAGTCTCCTAGATGCAAATAAAGCACAACAAGAACAAAGAAAAAAATAGAATAGAATAGAATAGAAGGGAAAGAAAGGAGAACAAGAAATCAATCTATCAATCATAGTAAAAAGGGTCCATCAAAGCAATGGACTCAATCATTTCCTTATTTCTAATCCCCCCTATATATGGTTTCAGTCTTTGGCCATTCACTTTGAAAGTGTGGGCCATTCTTTGGATCTTGCACCTCAACGGCGCCATAAATAAATGCCTCAACAACCACAAAGGGTCCATCCCATCTAGATCTTAGCTTACCCGGAAAGAGTCTCAATTTTGAATTAAAAAGCCACCCTTTTTGGCTGGATTCAAAGGATTTTCTATTAATGTGCTTGTCATAGAATTCTTTAGTCCGAGCTTTAAAAACTCTCAAACTTTCATATGCATCATTCCAGATTTCCTCCAACTTATTGAGTTGTAATTTCCGGTTGAGCCTAGCCGCGGCCATATCGAAGTTAAACTTCTTTATGGGCCACAATGCTCGGTGCTCAAGTTCAACCGGGAGATGGCAAGCTTTGCCAAACACCGCTCTATATGGTGACATTCCAATGGGTGTCTTATAACCAGTGCGGTAAGCCCATAATGCATCAATTAACCGTTGTGATCAATCTTTCTTATCTGGCCTCACCGTTTTCTCTATTATGTGCTTTACCTCCCTATTTGAGACTTCTACTTGGCCACTAGTTTGAGGGTGGTATGGAGTGCCAACTTTACGAGTGATTTTCTTGACTACCGACTCAAAGAACCAGTTACAAAAATGCGTACCTTGATCACTTATTATGGCTCTAGGAAACCGAAAACGACTAAAGATGTTTTCATGCAAGAATTTGATTACAACTCTATGATCGTTTGTTCGGGTAGCTATCGCCTCCACCCACTTAGACACATAATCTACTGCCAAGAGAATATACTCAAACCCGAATGACGACAGGAAAGGTCCCATAAAATCAATCCCCCAAACATCAAATATTTCTACCACAAGAATAGGAGACATTGGTATCATGTCACACCGAGACATCGAACCCATTTGCTGACAGCGCAAACAAGTTCTACAAAATTGATGGGCATCTTTAAAAATTGTGGGCCAATAAAATCCGCTCTGTAAAATCTTGGCAGCCGTTTTATGCCCACTAAAATGACCGCCACATGCAGAAGAATGACAAAATGTAAGAATGCTATGCACCTCACACTCCAGCACACAACGTCGGATCACTTGGTCGGAGCAATATTTAAACAACTTCGGATCCTCCCAAAAATAATACTTGACCTGCGAAAAGAATCAGTCTTTGTCTTGCTTAGACCAATTCTGCGGAATTTGCCCAATGGCCAAGTAATTCACAATATGTGCAAACCACGGAGGGCTCGCTTGTGACAGCTCAAAGAGTTGTTCGTCCGGAAACGAATCATGCAAAATAAGAGGGTCACTAGTATACTCAACAAGGATTCGAGAGAGATGATCTGCCACAACATTTTCAGATCCCTTCTTATCTCGGATCTCTAGGTCAAATTCCTGGAGCAACAAAATCCATCTAATTAACCTAGGTTTGGTCTCTTTCTTTGATAGTAAATACCGCAAAGCGGCATGATCAGTGAAGACTATGACCTTGGAACCTAGGAGATAAGACCGAAATTTGTCTAAGGCAAAGACCACAGGTAGCAACTCTTTCTCGGTGGTAGTGTAATTCAATTGTGCATCCGAGAGAGTGTGACTAGCATAGTATATAGCAAATGGTGTCTTATTGACCCTTTGGCCCAAAACAGCCCCTACAACATAATCGGAGGCATCACACATGATTTCAAAGGGAAGCGACCAATCTGGTGATTTTATGATTGGGGCGGTGGTCAGGGCCATCCTCAGTGTTTCAAATGCCTTTAAGCATGCCTCATCAAAGATAAAAGGCGTGTCCTTAACCAGTAAACTACACAAAAGACATGATATATTGCTAAAGTCTTTGATGAACCTACGATAAAAACCTGCATGCCCTAAGAAAGACCTAATTTGACGCACGGAATTGGGTGGAGGAAGGCCTGCAATGAGGTCAACCTTAGTCTTGTCTACCTCTATACCTCGATGGGACACAATGTGTCCCAACACTATACCCTCACGAGCCATAAAATGGCTCTTTTCCCAACTCAAAATTAGGTTTGCCTTAGTGTATCGTTCCAACACTCTAGTCAAGTTCCTAAGGCATTCCTCAAAAGACGGTCCAAACACTGAAAAATCATTCATGAAAACCTCTAAGAATTTCTCCACCATATCGAAGAAAATGGCCATCATACACTGTTGAAAAGTTGTCAGTGCATTACATAGCCCAAAGGGCATGCGCATGTAAGGAAAAGTGCCAAAAGGGCATATGAATGTGGTCTTTTCCTGGTCAACAGGGTACACCGGGACTTGATTATATCCCGAATAACCATCAAGAAAACAATAGAAACCTTGCCCCACTAACCGCTCTAGGATCTGGTCAATGAAAGGTAAGGAAAAATAAACATTCCTAGTTGAGGAATTCAGTCTCTTATAATCAATGCACACTCGCCACCCAGTAGTGGTTCGTGTGGGGACTAACTCTCCTCTCTCATTCTCAACAACGGTGATGTCCGATTTCTTGGGCACCACTTGTGTGGGACTCACTCACTTGCTATTCGAGATGGGGTATATAATACCCGCATCCAACAATTTCAATACCTCCTTTTTCACCACCTCTTTCATATTAGGATTTAGTCTCCGTTGCATTTTACGAGAAGGTTTGGTGTCCTCCTCTGGGTGTATATAATACATGCACACAGAGGGATCTATCCCTTTCAAATCAGCCACTGACCACCCTATAGCACTCCGATGTGCCATGAAAACACTCATTAACTGACTCTCCTGCTCTACAGTCAAGTCAGATGCAATGATGACTGGTAAAGTATCCTGGGGCCCTAAAAATGCATACTTGAGTGTGGCCGGGAGTGGCTTCAACTCAAGTGTAGGTGGTGTGACCAAAGATGGTATGGCAGGCTCTCTCGATAGAGGAGGAAGTGACTCAAACTGGGCCTTCCACGGAGGAAAATCCGGTGTAGAAGAAGCATTAAGCAAGACATTCACCTCCTCAACTGACCTATCAATATCAAAATTTTCAAACCCAAAATGACCTAGACAAGCCTCTAAAGGGTCCTCTACAAGAATGGAGGGCAAAACTTCCTTCACAACCTCATCCACAACATCCACAAATAAGCATTCCTCTCTTTCATGGGGTTGTTGGGATGTTTGGAAAACATTAAGTTTCACTTGCATGTTACCAAATAAAACTTCCATAACCCTGGTCCGACAATTAATGCATGCATTGGCCGTAGCCAAGAAAGGTCGACCTAAGATTAACGGGATTTGTTTCCTAGAACTGGCTACCGGTTCCATATCTAAAACCAAAAAGTCAACAAGAAAGTAAAACCTATCGACCTTCACTAGCACATCCTCAATCATGCCACGTGGCACTTTGAGGGACCGGTCAGCCAACTGAAGAGTGACAATATTGGGCTTCAACTCACCAAGCCCAAATTCCTCGTACACAGAGTACGGCAACAAATTGACACTAGCCCCTAAATCTAACAAGGCCCTATCAATGAAATGGTCCCCTATAATGCATGCAATGGTTGGGGCACCCGGGTCCTTAAGCTTAGGAGGTGTGTCATTCAACAAGATGGAGATTACTTGCTCCGTGAGTAGGACCTTTTGGGACACAAGTGTCCTAGATTTACACTTTTGCGTACAAATGTCCTTCAGAAATTTGACATAGGAAGGTACTTGCTTAATCACCTCCAACATGGGAAGGTTGATTTTTACTTGTTTAAAGACCTCCATCATTGCTTCCATAGATGCCGTCTTCTTATTAAAAGGGGACGGTGTATCAAGGCATTTGGGAAAGGGTGCCTTAGACACATATGGTGCCTTGGGCTCATGTAAAGTGTTAAGGACTAAGTCATCCCTCTTAAGTGTTCCCCCTCACCCTTGCTCTCATTGGGTGTACCACCGTGGTCACCCTTCTTAGCTCTAGTTGCATCAGACGCAACTGACTGAGGCTCTAACTCCCTTCCACTTCTCAAACTAATCACTGCTTGCACCTGCTCATGGTGCTTTCCATTCCCACCCGAACTCTCTGCCCCGTATTGTTCCTTAGGGTCGGCCACAGTTTGACTTGGTAATTTTCCCTCCTCTCTCCGATTCATGTTGTTAGTCATTTGACCCAATTGGGCCTCTAGCTTGGCAATAGAGTGAGTGTGGGAGTGAACTACTGGTGCTAACCTCTTAAGTTCTGAGAGAACTTCCAAAACCTGAGTCTCAAAGGCAGAGTTGCCCTGAGGAACATGCGGGGTTTGTGGTTGCCGGTACAGTTGTGGGGGTCTAGAAGGTTGCGGTGGTCAGTAGGATGATTGGTTGGCAAAATTATTGAAATTCTGCCTTAGTGGTGGAGGATTGTAAAAAGTGCCTTGTGAAGAGGGTCTCCATGAAAAATTAGGGTGATTTCTCCATCCCGGATTGTATGTGTTGGAGTATGGATCATTACCCGGGTTGGAGAATCCTTAAGCCGCATTCACATGCTCTTGGACTAACTTCGGAAATTGTGATGCCGAACGGCACTCACTTAAGTCATGAGTAAGGCTCGCACATATAACACATGTCTCATGAAATTGAGGCTGATCTTGCTGGGTAGGGGCATGTCCCGCAGCTAATAATTGGTCCATTTTGTGGGACAGTGCCTCTACTTGTTGGGCTAACTCTAGGTTTTGCCTGACCTCATAAATGCCCCTCTTTTCGAAGCTCCAACTACTGGTTGCCGGACTTGCCGGGCTGTGGAGGCATGGTGAAGGGAATTATCACTTAGGTTCTCAAACAATTACCATGCCTCGGCATCATTTTTAGACATGAATGTCCCACCACAGGATGAATCCACCATTTGGCGGTGCGGCTCAGTTAAGCCATAATAAAATGTTTGAACAAGTTACCAATCAGGCACTTAGTGGTGGGGACACTATTGGAGAAGGTCTCGAAGTCTTTCCCACGTCTCATGGAATTGCTCGCCATCCATTTGAGCAAAGTTTGTGATGGCTCACCTAAGTTGGTTGGTTTTACCTATGGAAAAGTACTTCTCCAAGAACCGTTGCTATAATTGGTCCCAAGTTGTGATTGAATTAGCAGGTAAAGAATTTAGCCAGTGTTTGGCTTTATCCTTTAATGAGAATGGAAACAATCGCAACATTAAGGCCTCATTTGTGCAATTCTGGATCTCCACTATCGAGCAAATTTCCAGAAATTCATTCAAATGCTTATAAGGATCATCATGAGTTAGTCCATGGAATGATGGGAGCATTTGTATGGTGCTAGACTTAATCTCATAATGAGCAGCAGTGGTATTGGGTAATTGGATGCATGATGGTGATGTATATGCAGTGGGTGTGAAATAATCCTTAAGGGTCCGATTAGGCACATTCGGGACATCAGGATCTGCCATCTCTAATGGCTCAATGTATGAATATGAATACTCAAGCTTAGGGACACGGGCAGAGACCCTAAGTCTCCTAAGAGTCCTTTCTAGTTCAAGGTCCAAACTCTACAATTCAAGGCGACAAGAACGACGCCCGTGCATACACTATCCACACACACACAAAAAGTTCGACTCTGTGCACTAAGTTACGAAAGCAGAATGCCAAAGGAGAAATACTCACAGTGGTTCAACGAAAACGCTTTATTCGTCTTGTGGATACTTGACGTGTAGATGTTGTCTCCAACCTCTATTTGAGCTTTGATATTCGTTTTAGCACTTGGGTGCTTTGCTTGCGAGTGTTTGCTTCTGTTTACGCACTTTAGTACTGCGATTTTTTTTTTATATATTTTTAAAGCTCGGCTGCGCTCTGCTTGCACTTCAGTGATAGCTCCAATTTCAAACACTCTGCACACTTAGCAACACAAAAGCATAAAATCCTAAACTAAAAATTAAAATAAGAATGTAACTTTAAATTAACTAATTTCGCCAGAAGTCCCCAGCAACGGCGCCAAAATTTGATGGGTCGTTACACACACAAAATATAAATCACTAAACTATACCAAATTCTATTAGAATCATGGCAAGTCTAGGTATCGATCCACAGGGACAAATGTGAAATTGGATTAATTCAATCGCAAAATTCCTAAATTAATTTTGATTAAAAAGATAGATTGATTTTATAACTAAACAGCAACTAAATGAAATTGAGGAATTATACTGACAATTGAAATTAGGATTTTAGATATTAATTTTCGGGAAAAATCCTAGGGCAGAGAATTCACCACTAACCACATGAATGAGACTTAACATTGGCCAACAATTGCGATTTGGTTTGAACTACCCAATATTTCACAACTGCAAGTTTGAAATATTGATCAAGAGGGTTGTTGCATTTAACGTACAGGCACGAATCATCCCGAGTAGTACGAGTCGTTTGCTCTAAACTATGGTAGCAATACGGCCCGTCTCTCATAGCATGACTCGTCTCATACTTTGAATACAAACATAAAGAAAACTAATGTATGGAAAACATTAAACAATCACAGAGAGTAAAATGCTTGAAGAGATAATGAAAATTATATATAAGAAACTTCTAAATCATCCATACATCCATTCAAACCAATTCACAATTAAAGCTAATGAGAAATCCTATTACGTGGCTAGGGTTTCATCAAAACCCTAGAAAAGATGACTAGCCACTCATGGAGGAGTGGGAAGAGGAAGAAGATGAAGAAGAAACCCCATGGAAGTCTTCCTCAAGCCTTGGTAGAATATCCCTCTTTAGAACCCTAGCCCCCCTTCCTCTCAATTAATTTTTCGAACCCTAAGTTTGGCTATTTTTGTCTTTTATTCGCAGCAAAACAGACCAAAAATTCCGTGCACGCATCCCTAGGTGGGCCGCTCGTGCACCCATGTGGACCGCTCGAGCGGTGGTGGGCCGCACGTGCGGTGAAGCTTGGCCGTACGTGCGGTAGTCTGGCTGGCTCGGATTCTTCACTTCTCGTATGGAGAATCTGCTTTCGCGCCCTTTTGATTGAAATTTCATATTTCCTGCCAAATCTGTACAAGTGCACGAAACACATCATCTCCACCAAATAAATAAAATTGAAAGACTAAAACTGTAACTTAAATGACCTTAATGTGGTACCTTTTGGCCAACATCAGCCCTATTCCATCCTATTACGCAATTTAGCTTGGAAAAATTTCATAGTTGAAAGTGTATGTTTTTATGAGTAAATTGAAAATCTGTTTCAATAAGCAATATTAAATTTTATTAACTCATTTTTTAAGAATGTCATGTTGAACATACACAATTTTTTAATTTCCAGACAATATTTCTATTTTTCAGAGAATAAACAAGAAAGAATGAAATAGAAAATAAGGTTGTTTGACACCATAAATCTGTAATTATTATTGATAAATTGCAGGACACGTGTCACTCTCCTACTCATTTGGAGGTTATGAGAAGTTATGAATCATTAAAAACATGTGAAAAGATGATGGAGAATGTGAAGGATCATGGAGCATAATATAGAAGAACATGGAGTAAATTGGAGAAGTTAGAGAGACACATGGCAACACAGGGATGAAGATGGGAGAATAGGGTGTAGGTAGTTTTTTTTTTCAACAAATGTTTGCCTATAAATAGCCATTCATGGCTACAACTGTAAAGGATCCAGAACTCAAATCAAATATAACTTATTTCTATTTTTTTTGTCATTTATAATTCCTGCACTTATTTTATGCACTTTATTTCCGAAGCATAGGAGTATAGGTAAATTTTTTGCACTTCCTTTTCGAAGCATAAGAGTAGAGGTAAATTAATGGTTTGTTTGATTGTTCATTCAGTCACCCCGATTATTCACTCAATCATCTTTCTCCATCTCCCTCGTTCTTCTTTTAATTTTTGTTTTCTCTATACTTGGGAATTTGAAGTCCTTTTCATTGAGGCAAAAGAACCGTCAACACAATATCTTGATAATTGGCCTTGAATTTTGATCTATAAGGATTTTTCAATCATTTGTTGGCACCCTCGCATTTATGGTATTTTCCTTCATAGGAAAAATAAGCCAATAATTTTTGGTATGTCCAGTGGGATGTCAAGTGTAAGAAATGAAAAATAAATTGGATTCGTTCATTCCAAATAGCCTAGATGGAATCTTTTGGCATAAACAAAAAATTTTGGATATTCAAGAAGAGATCTATTTTCTTAATGAAACAAACTTCCATCTATTACAATATTATTTGATGGAAGAAAAAAGACACAATTTAATTGGAGAAATTCGTGAACTTAATATGGAAGTTCGCAAATAGAATGATGAGTTGTCAACTCCCACTACAAAGTCTTTAACCGAGACTTTAATGGCCGGAATTGGTGAATTTTTGCAAAAGTTTTTCTAAGTCATTAATGGTTGGAAAACCCAAATTTAAAGAGTCAACTTATGAAAGTAACATGGTTAAAGAGCATGTTGTTGAGCCAAGTATGGTTAAACATGATATTCCATATAAGGCTTGGGGATTGAAAAACCCATTCTTAGAGAGTCAAACTATGGAAACAACATGCCTATGGAGGGTTTTCATAAGCCATTAATGGCTAAAATAGAAACACCAGCTTGTTAGGCCAATAAATAAGGAAACTCAGATGCCTATGAAGGATTTTCATGAGCCATTAATGGCTAAAATAGAAAAACAGTCCATTAGACCAAGAAATGATGAAATTGAAGTGGTCGAAAAACATGTTCTCAAGCCAAACATGGCTAAGAATGATGAACAACCCAATATTCATGAGTCTGAATTTTTTGAGATTGTTCAAGATGTCAAGGTACATGAATTTTCAAGGCTCCTTCATGTGATGGCTTCTGTTTTTCAAGATTTATTTTGGATTTGTAAATCATATCAAAACTTGATTTCGATGAAATGATTAACAAAATATCAAAGTTCTAGAAGTATTTTCATTGAATTTTGTGTTAAGAGAGTAAAATAATGGCCAATCAATTTAAACTTTTCATGGCCATTTTTAGTAGTCAATCATGGCGTTGCAAGTTAAAATTTATAAACGGCCAAAAAATTACAATTACTAATGTAAACTCTCAAATAAGTGACCACTTCAAAACGTTATGGATGTGTACCATCTAAAATTGGTACTGTGTAATTAGCCAAATGTGGCTATCAAGAAGAATATATGCATTTTGGTTTAACCACTTGTGTTTGTACTGTTAAATCTTATTAACTTTGGCCATTTCATAGGAAAAAAAGGGTTCTAGATTTGAACAGTCTATCATTTCTTTGTTCAAAGGAAGAGAAGGGCCACAGTCTAGAATAACTCATTGGAAGGCCAAAATTCATTATTACATATTTATGAAGAAACAAGGAAAGAAGGTGAGTCATATTTGAATATTGGCTCTTTTGAAAATAAGGGGTTGCGAATTGCTTGTGGGGGGGCATATTTTTGTAAATGACAACACGTGGCCAAGGTGGTACCAAAGTGCCAGTCGAGGTGCCACGTGTCCTGCCATGGCGTCGAGGTGATCTCAACTAGGCCGAGGTTATCTACGAAGATACCAGAATCCGAGGTGAACAGATAAGCTATAAGAGTTCTAAATAGGGGAGAACCTTAGCCCGGATAAGGATAAAGCTCTTAGGGAGTTTATCTTTTATCTATTAAGAGTCCAGGATGAGTAATTGAGCCAAAGTCCAAGAGAAGACAGGCTTCTATAGAGCATAGGTTAGTGCTGGCTATAAAAGTAAGGCACCCTCGTGGGTCTAAGGTACGTTTTTTTTTGTTTTTTTTTTTGTTTTTTGTTTTTTTTATTTTATTTTTTATGGCTAGTGAGTTAAAGCACTGTTTGCTATCTTTGAGAGATAATTGAGTACTGACTTGATCGTCGGAGTGCCCCCGGGTGGATGAATCACCGCCGGAGTCTTATTTTTCTGTGACAGGTTGTTCAGGCGCAATCTATTCTGCTGGTGTTCTCCAGCTGAGTACCTGTTTAGCAATGTGGTCAAAAATTAACACACACAATTTGGCGCCGTCTGTGGGAAAGAAAGGAGAATAGATGGCTAATGACAGACAGAAAGAGAAGATTGGGGACAACATCTCTACTGGAAGTGGTAAACACATTGACCTTAACGTAGAGGAGGATAACAACAACAAAGAAACTCGGGATATGAATCCCGGAGAGAAAGACATCGGCCAAGAGGGGGATGTACCAAAGAAGGCAGACTGATGCGGGTATTATAACAAGAATGACCTCCAGGTATGGAAAGATAAACGCCTGCGGAGGGATGGAGAGATGAAGGGAATGGCAAACAAATTGACGGACCTGCAATCGGTCGTCAATTTCATAATGCAGAACAACGTCTTGCAACCACCGTTTCCATTACAAGATACGCCGATTCCAGTAGCCAAGAACGATGCCCAGAAGGGGAGTAGAAAACTGTTCCTGCAGTCCTCAGCATGACAGGACCAAGGAACATTCTCACCAGCCTTCGCGGGAGGTCGGGCGAGGAGAATCAATGAAAGGAGGGTCCTCAGAAGACACATCGGGACAAAGATGCTACACCAAAGAACATCGGCATGTTCAGGGGAAGGAGCTTTGTTTCGACACGACTAATGGAGGGAGGTCCAAGAGGACTCATAATGACACCGGAAGTAGCGTGCCAAAAAGGCTAAAATCTGTTGATAACCGAGCTCCGGGGCAGACCAAGGAGGATTTGAGGGATTACCTCCAGAGGAAGCTACAAGATGTCGAGGTAACCTCTTCGGTCAAATCGAGAACGCCGTTTCGGTAGAATTGGGACAAATTTGAGACCCCAAAAAGGTTCCACATGCTGAGATTCAAGATATACGACGGTAAGTCGAATCCTAACTTTTACGTCGGCTTGTACCTGAACTCAATGGCATTATACACCGGAACGAGCCGTTGCTTTGCAAGGTGTTCCCCTCATCCTTTTGGGGAAATTGCATTAGACTGGTTTCACAAGTTGCCCAAAGGAACTGTGAAAAGCTGGGAAGGCCTGGCCGAGATGTTCGTGGCCAGGTTTGTGACAACAAACTACAGCCATTGAGGGTGGACTCCCTAATGGCTCTGAGAATGGGCGAGGATGAAAACCTTAGGGCTTATGCCAAAGGTATTATGAGGTGTTTAAACCGAATACCAAGGTGTAACTAGGAGGTGGCGGTCGTGTCTTTAAGAACGGCCTGAACGATGACTGTCTGCTTCGAAAATCACTGGCAAAGACACTACCAAAAAGTATAGAGGAACTTATGGCCAGGATTAAGAAATATGCGAGAGCCGAGGAAGACACGCCAAGGACAAAGGCGTCGAAACAAGAGAAGAGAAACGGCTCGCCGAAGCGAGGCCGAGGGTAATACTGGATACAACAAGCAAGAGACAGGACTGAGGGCTGCACAGGCAGTCACTACCATATTCCGAATTCCGGTTTACAAAGTGCTGGAAAGGATTAGGAACCAACCGTATTACAGAGCACCAGTAAGGGTTCCTGGCGAATTTCATGGAAGAAGCCTTGGCAAGTACTATGCTTACTACAATGAAGATAGGCATCTAACGCAGGGGTGCAAAGCCCTAAAGACACACTTGGAAGATATGGTAAGATAACGTCACTTAAGGGACTTGTGGATGAAGCCAGAACAAGGGAAGAACAGGCAAGGCTGCCCCAGGCACCAATAGTACCGGCCTCCACCAGCACCACAGCCGCAAGCAAACGGACTTCGAGTGATCAATGTGATCCACTCGAAGATTAATGAGAATGATATACAGGGAGAAACACAGAAGGTAAAGCACCTACATCATGTATATCAGGCCCAGCAGAAGAGGCCTAGGACAGACATGTACCAAGGACCCATGGTGTCTTTTACTAAAGACGACCTAGACATGGTACAACATCCACACAACGATCCTTTGGTGATATCCCTTAAGGTTGGAGAATGCCAAATAAGGCACATTCTGATTGACCAAGGCAATTCTTGTGACATCATGTATGTCAGGTGTTAAAAAAAGCTCGGCCTTCACCAGGATGACCTTGAGCAGTCCAGTAGTCCAATGGTCGGGTTCAACAGAACGCCAACATGGCCCTTGAGGGCAATAAACTTGGAGGTGCAGGCAGGCACTAGGAAGGTAAGTACAGAGTTTACAGTGATTCACAGCCCCTCCCCTTACAATATAATCTTGGGAAGGCCATGGTTGCATACAATGAGGGCTGTCCCCTCTACACTGCACCAACTGTTGCGGTTCCTAACAGAGCATGGAGTTGAGGAAGTCAGAGGGGATCAGGTGCAGGCAAAGAATTGCACCATGGCAACAATGAAATCCACTTGCAGCGTGTGAGAAGCAGAGTCGGCAAAAATTGAGGACGAGGACATAGAGGTCCTGCATAACGTCGGCAAGGAACTAGCCGACAAACGTGAGGAAGCCCTGAAGAAGATCCTAGTCCAGCAAGGGGATGAAGAGCGCTTCTTCCTTCTCGGCTCAGACTTGGCCGAGGAAGAGGAAAAGGAGTTAGAGGCGTTCTTACGAGTAAACATTGAGGTGTTTGCCTGGACACCATACGAGATGCCTGGCATTGACTCCGAGGTCATTTGCCATAGACTGAATGTTGACAAGTCGGCTAAACCCGTCATTCAATAGGCTAGAAGGCCGACCTTGATGCATGTTGAGGCAGTAAAAGAGGATGTGGATAAATTGCTGGAGGCCAAAGCCATTCGAGAGGTAAACTACCCAACATGGTTATCAAACACAATTGTTGTGAATAAGAAGAATGGGAAGTGGAGGGTCTGCGTGGACTTCACCAGCTTGAATAAGGCTTGTCCCAAAGATAGTTTCCCACTCCCCAAGATTGACCAATTGGTGGATGCTACTTCAGGGCATGGAAGGATGAGCTTCTTGGACGCCTACAAGGAGTACCATCAGATAGCTATGTACCCCTCTCCCCCCTTCCCCTAGATGAGGAGAAGACTGCATTTATCACCCCAAAAGGGCTGTATTGCTACAGAGTGATGCCTTTTGGGTTGAAAAATGCAGAAGCTACTTACCAGAGATCAGTGACTAAGATGTTTAGACATCTAATAGGCAAAACAGTGGAGGTATACATTGATGACATGGTCATGAAGACCAAAAAACCTAAGAATCATCTGGTCGACCTGAAAGCATTCTTTGATATCCTGAGGACATTTCGGCTCCGACTCAATGTGTCAAAATGCGCATTTGGAGTTGGGTCAGGAAAGTTCTTGGGATACTTAGTTACCAGAAGGGGCATTGAGGTGAGCCCAGATCAGATCAAGGCCATCTTGGACTTGAACAGCCCAACATCGGCAAAACAAGTGTAGATGTTGACTGGAAGGGCTGTAGCCCTGAATATGTTCATAAGCAGAAGTTCTGACAAGTGCAAACCCTTCTTTAGTTTAGTAAAGAAAGCCACAGACTTCTTGTGGATAGAAGAGTGTGAAGTCGCCTTGGCCGACTTGAAAAAATACTTGACCACAGCTCCAGTTCTCTCAAATCCAGTACCTGGAGAGGAGCTATTCTTATACTTGGCGGTTTCAGAGCATGCAGTGAGTGCAGTGGTAATCAGAGAAGAAAAGAGAGAACAGAGGGCAATTTACTATGTGAGTAAAACCCTAGCAGATATAGAGACCAGATACTTACCCTTGGAGAAACTGACACTGGCTTTGGTAATGGCTTCCAATAAGCTGATTCATTACTTTCAGGCCCACAAGATTGTGGTATTAACTGAGCATCCTTTGAAGTCCCTATTACAGTAAGGAGATCTGACAAGCAAGATAGCAAGATGGACAATGGTGTTAGGCCAATACGACCTGGAATTCAGATCTAGAACAACAATCAAAGGTCAGGTTCTGGCCGAGTTCACACCTGGCGCCATCCTATGTCGGGTTCCGTTGAGTCACGATTTAGGGTGTCCAGGTGAACAAGAAGAAACCCAGCTGGGGATGGAAAGCCCCACAACAGAACAGAAGAAAGAAGAGAAACTCAGGCCCTGCGATATTTACATCGGCGACTCCTTCCGCATGTTTGTTAATGGGAGTTCAAATCGTCAGGGAGTAGGGGCAGAAGTAGTGCTAGTATCGCCAGATGGGCGGATGTTGGAACAATCTATTCGTTTGGGGTTTAAAGCCTCAAACAACAAAGCAAAATATGAAGCACTGATCGCAGGATTGAAGTTGGCAGTAGCAATAGAAGCCGACGAGGTGGTGGTCTTCAGTGACTCTCAGCTTATCGTCAACCAGGCAATAGGTGAATACGCAGCCCAAGGTGAAAGAATGATGGCCTATGTAAAAGAGGTTGTCAGACTGGTAACCTTATTCCAGGATTGCCGACTACAGCAAGTTAGCTGAGATGACAACAACCATGCCGATGTATTGGCTAACTTGGCTAGTGCAGTGAAATTAGGGGAGACAAAGACAATAATGGTTGACTATCTATCAGGCCCAAGTGTAGAACCACTGAACACTGAGTATGATGCAATGTGTGTGGAGATGAGACCAAGTTAGATGGATGCGATAGTAGTGTTCCTTAAAGATGAGAAGTTGCCAGATGATCACAAGGAAGCACATAAGAGCAGACTGAAGTCAGCGAGTTTCAGTCTGATAACAGAAGGACATCTCTACAGAGGTCTTTTACTGGTCCCCTTTTGAGATGTGTGCATCCTTTACAAGTTGAAGACTTCCTGTATGAAATACACGAAAGAGTATGCGGAAGCCACGCAGGGGGCAGGTCACTTGCTCATAGGGCCATTACTCAGGGGTACTGGTGGCCTTATATGCAGAAAGATGTTGAAGCTTATGTCAGAAAGTGTGAGAAGTGTCAAAGGTTTGCAATGTTGATACATTAACCAGTAGCAGATTTAAACCCAGTATCCAGCCCTTGGCCATTTGCCTAGTGGGCCATGGATCTTGTTGGGCTATTGCCTCAAGCGACTGGACAAAGGAGGTTCCTACTGGTAGCAACAGATTACTTCACCAAGTGGGTGGAAGCTGAACCCCTTGCAAAGATTTAGGACGTTGATGTAAAAAACTTCATATGGAAGAACATCATCACCAGGTTTGGGATCCCAAAGGCAATAATAACAGACAATGGCACGCAGTTTGACAGCAAGCTAATCAAGAGCTTCTGTGCCAAGTACAAAATCAAGAACTACTACTCCACTCCAAGCTTCCCTCAAAGCAATGGTCAGGCAAAAGCATCTAACAAGACTATCTTGGATGGAATCAAGAAGAGGCTGGAAGCAGCAAAGAGAAAAATGGGTAGAGGAATTGCCCAATGTACTCTGGGCATATCGAACTACGCCGAGAAGATCAACTAGGGAATCCCCATTTGCCATGGCTTATGGCACAGAGGCAGTAATCCCATTAGAAGTCAGTATCTTAGGGATCAGAACCCAAGGAGTAGAGAATGGGACTAATGAGGCATTTCTAGCTCGAGATCTGGACCTATTGGAAGAAAGAAAGAAGAGAGCAACCATTTGGCTGGGGGCATACCAACAGCAGCTTGCTAGGGTTTACAATAAGAAGGTCAACCCACGAGAGTTTCAAGTTAGGGACCTCGTCTTGAGAAAGGTCGTCGGCAACAAGAAGAATCCCAGAGAAGGAAAGCTGGGCCCAAATTGGGAGGGACCTTATAGAATCATGTCGGTCACCAACAATGGGGCATATCGGCTTGAAGACAGTAAAGGTAAAGAGTTGCAAAGACCTTGGAATACTTGCAACTTGAAGTTTTTCTATCATTAGATTTTCTGTTTTTTAAAGTTTTTTGTTATTAGCAGAAGTAATAATAAAATTTTAGCTCGATTTTTAATTTCAAACTTGTGTAATGCGACTGACCAGTCCTTTGGCGATATTTCTAAACGAAACATGATGAATAACTTAGACTTATTATATGACAGAGTTGAATTATAGTTGCATATAATAGAGTTGAACTAAGTTGGCGATGTTTCTAAACAAAACATGACGAATAACTTAGACTTATTATATGGCAGTGTTGAATTATACTTGCATATAATAGAGTTGAACTAAGTTAGCGATGTTTCTGAATGAAACATGATGAATAGCTTAGCCTCATTATATGACAGAGTTGAATTATACTTGCATATAATGGAGTTGAACTAAGTTGAATTAACCTAGACTTGGCATATCGGCAGAGTCAAACTCAGATTGGAATTCAGTGCATTTGAGTAAGATAAACAGAGAAACCAAGGTTGAGAACCTCGGCCAGTCTCTGTTCGAATCTAACCTCGGTAACAAGATCGTAGCCATATGCTTAATGAGAACCTAAGTGAAACTTAAGTTCACATTAGGGGGCAAAAAGCTGGAGAATGATGAGTAAAAGTTCAAAGTGCTTAGGGACTTGTTGAAATTTTATAGAAATATTTACAAGCTAGAGTTGGCTTAACACTTGTTGAAATTTTTAAGAAAATTTACAAGTTAAAGTTAAGCCGAGGTACGAGGTAACCAGGTTACCAAACTTGGGGAGTATAGAAGACAATAAATGACAAGTTTAAAACAACACTTGTGGAAATATTTTTATAATATTTTCAAGTGTTAAGCCAAGGCTGAGATTGCACAATTAAAGGGTACTTAGAAGAAATATCCGAGGTACATTACCCCAAGGGGATTGCACAGTTAAGGTGTACTTTTGAGAATATGCAAAAAAATATTCTAAATAAAAAAAAAGAAGGCATACATATAGACACTTGGAAGAAAATGTAATGACTTGCATTCAGATAAGAAAGTTGTTCAGATACAAAAAGGCACTTCGGCCTGCAGAAGGATTACTGGTTCACATACAAAAAGGGCATGTCGGCCAAATATGAAAACTAAAACATTGTTCAAAATGTAAAAAGTACTAAGTACAGGGAAAAAGCTTATAGTCAGACTACTCAGCGTCGGTGGCAGGCTGTGTCTCGGCCTTAGAAGACAATTGGGAAATCTTCTCAGTAATCTTCTCAGCCTTGAGCTCGGCGTCAATTTCTTGTAGAGTTTGATCGAGACTCTTCTCGGCGATAGGCACCACGGGCATAGTCCTCTTGGGGGAGGCACTTTTGAAGACTTCGTTCTCCTTATCCTAAGTCAAGTCTAGGACTTGCTCATTCAGAGTTGGGGACTTGATCCTAACAGAAACTTCAGCGTCAGCTGCCATCTCGGCCTCTTCGTCTTCTTCTTTTTCTCCTTCTTTCCCCTTAGCCTTAGCCTCAGATTGGCTTGAAGCGGGAGGGAATGGAACTACAAGTCGGCCTTCATCATGAAAAGGAGAGTCCTCGGGGACAGCCAACTCCTTCAGAGCAGCCATCCAACCAAGGGGGTAACCCTTGTTGCATGCCTGTCTGACTTGTTTTTTGTACTCCTTGTAGACGTCGGCTGACCCCTTTGGCATAGGCCTTTTCGTCCCCCGCTTTGATTTTGGCATCTTTTGTGGCCAAGGCATTTCGGAGTTCTTTTTGGGCTTCGGCTGTTTTTGCTTCGGCTTCTTTTTTCTCGGCTTTGAGAACCTCGGCAACAGCCTCTGTAGCACCAGCCTTTTCTTCGACTTCATCTTAGGCTTGCTTAGCCACATTGGCTTGACTTATCGGGACTTTCATCTTGGCCTCGGCTTTGTTTAGGGACTTAAGCAAGCCAGCAGCCTCCTTGCTCTTATGGACCAGCTCCTTCTTCCTTCCTTCTACCTGCATCGCAAAGGAGTGGGCGTGCTGGATCACCTAAAGGAGATGGAAAAAACAAAGTTAATAAACTCTTTAAGTATAAAAACAGATAATGGAGAGTACCAAGTGTTAGGACGTTTACCAGTATAGAGTGCTGCACCATTAAAGCGAAATTTTGGTATTCGCTAACCTTGGCTATACGGTTGAGCTCATTGGGGAGGAGTAATGTAGTAGAGAGGGCAACGCCGACCTCAATGTTAGCAGTGCTGTCACTGGTTTTGACTAGCTTGTCCTCAATCATGATAGATGGGGCCCAAGGGTTATCAGCTTTAAGTGAACCCGAGGTGGCTGCAGAGTCCGACCTCGGCTTCTTTGACTTAGTGGTTTCAGAGGGGTCAGCCTTTGCGGGCCTCTTCTTGGCAGCAGAGTTTGTTTTCTCAACCTCGGTAAGTTTTGAGATTGAAACTGTGTCTTCAGACTCAACCTGGGTAAATGAGGCTTTTGCCTTGGCCCTCTTTACCATTTTTTACTTTAGTTTGGGCTGGGATTGTGATGGGGAAGATTGGACTGTCACGACGCCCGGGGAAGTCAGCCAAAAGGTCTTCGACTACGGCCTTGTTACGCCCCATCTCGTTGGCGGTGGCGGTGGCGGTGGCGGTGACTGTAACCTTGGTGCTAAAGTGAATTGCCAGTAGTATAGTGGGTGGGTTGGCTAGATCGAAAGCCGACGTCTCAGAACTTTGGCGTTTTCGGCTACGAGTTTTACCAGCAGGAGTGTTTGCGAGAACTCGGCGACCGCGTCGACGTTGTGCTGGAGGAATTAGTTGGGGAGCGGATATTGATGGTTGCTCTGCTGGGTTAGATGTTGAGGCGTGGTCAGGCCGTGGCGACGAAGTGGTAGAAGGAGTTATGGTTGAAGGTGGAGACTTGCTCTTCTTAGAGACGTCGGACAAGATAGATTTGTAAGTTGGGATGTAGTTCAGCAGCAGAGGAGCCTTGCGCTGATTGACAGGCAAGCCCAACAGCTTCTTGAAGTCTTTGCTGGGATAGAAGGTTTTGCGGAAGTCCTTTGTAGGCTAAGGAAGAGCTACAAAGTAAAAAAAATGCATTAGAACATATAAAAGCAACAAAGTAATAAAGACTTGAAGGCAAGTAAAGTGACACTTTGTTCTTACCATTACCCTCTTTAAAGACTGATCAGCTCAAAGGGTAGAGGTGGAGGTCATCATTTGGTGGGAACTCCCAGTTGCCCGAGACGATGAAATAATCATTTCCAGCACCTTTGTTAGAGCCTGGGAGGTCAACAATAAGTTTGTACTCGCTCGACCTCGGCTTAAGGTAATAGATGTAGCCTTTTTTCTGACTTAAGGCCACACATGGTATAACAGTATTGGATGTCAGCTAGAGTAATCCTAGCGTTCTCTCAGCTAGCTAGGGCAATTATACCATTAATGACTCTGTAAGAGTTAATGGCCAGCTGCATTGGGTTAAGTTTGTAATAATGAAGGACTTGGCGAAAAAGGATGTCGAGGGGGAACCTAAGTCCTCGCTCTATAAAAGCGACTACTGGAAAGGGCATAAAGTTGTCTTTGGGCATAATGAAGTCCTAATTTCCAACCAATCTAAGATGGACGTCGGCTGGGATGAAGAACTCTTGCCTAAAGTATTCAAGCTTCTCTGGGGTGTCCACCCTCCACCTAAACATACCCATGATGTCGGCTAAAGGGGGAAGGTGTAAGGTTTCAAGAAAGAATGGTTTGTGTGGGTTTAAAGGAGCTCGGCTAAGCCCTAAACAGAAGCTAGGGCAAGGGTTTTTAAGATCTAGGGAAATTTGTTCCAATTTTCCTAGGGATAGTGGTTTCTATCAAAATCCAAGCCTAAATATATGTGGAAACAGGGAATTGGAGGTAAGAATCTGGCAAATGCAACAAGAAAACAGAAACAGAAACGTGATTCAGACTGAAGAAAAAAAAACAAAAGGAAATTCAAGAAACATTTTACAAAACCAAGGATAGTGGCAAAATAACAAGTATGTATATGATTGAGAACCCAAAAAGAAAAATCAAAAAAACCGTATAAAACGTATGCAGATGTGCAAAAACTAAGGAACAGTGGCGAAATTCCTCAAACATCATGTAAACAGTTCGTGTGTGCGTATATAGATCCAGGAAGAAGCTTGAGCAACATAGAGTTACAAACAAGCAAGTTTTCACCCAAGTGGTTCAATAGTAGAAAATGAACAGATTTGCGAAATCATGGAAGATTGAAAATTAAAAAGAAAGAAAAGGATAAAGAAACTCACTAGTTGGGTCCGAGGTTGTGGTTCGCTGGGGTGGGATAGCGGAAATCAGCAGAGCAGAACTGTGATACCCCTGTTCTGTATTATGTTAATTGGTCCCTAATACGTATGTGATTATATGTTTTGATATGATTTTGTGTGTCATTATGTGAATATATGTGATTTTGGAATTCTATCTGTTCACTGTAGGAATACCTGTTTGAATAATCTGCTTTGGAAATTAAATTGAGGGCCTTATCGGCCACGGAAACAGAAATTGATTACGCCATTGTGATTAGCGTAATTTTTAGAACCTACGGTGAAATTTAATTGAAAATTGATTCGGGTCAGATTAAATTGATTTATTTAATGGCATTGTGCTCAAATTGTTAATAATTTTTTAATTGTGGCTAGTGGGGTTTGTTGTATTTGAGCACTACACATCCCATTCTCTCCTATGACCTCATTTTGGCTGATCAAAACTTGAGAAAGGGAGAGAGAGCCGACTGTTAGAGAGAGAGAGAGGAGAGAATTGTGCATTTGTGGTTCAAGACTTGGACCTTTTGGAGATTAAGCTCCTTGGTGAGTGATTCATGCATTTATAGTCATCATCTTGTGAATTCAAGTTTAATAGATGGTCAAGAGCATGAATTAGTTTGAATGTAAGGGAATTGAATTGCTTGTGTTCAATTGAAGGTCAATGAAGGCATGCATGTATATAATTGTTGTGGAAATGCATAATCTAGCATGTATTGAGTTGAACATGGAAATAAAGGTGTTAAATCTTACATGCAAGCATGCTTTTGTTGTATTCCATGAGAATGAACACCATTTGCATTGTTTGGGATGGAAATGAAATCAAGATTAGCATGCATGTTTGGATAATTAAGATATGAGCTTTGAATGCATGATTTTGTTTATATTAGAATGAGTTGATGGGAGATTGGGGCATGCATGTGAATTAATTGTGAATTGGGCTCCATTGTAATGTGTTTTGGTGTTTATGGCATGTTAGCATAACTACATTCAAGATTTGAGCCATAACATACATGTTTTGTTGGTTGAAATTCGAATTGGAGCTCAAGAACTCAACCTGGAAAACCTAGATTTTTTATGTCCGCTCGAGCGGGAAAATCGTGCTCCCAGCACTTTTTGCAGAGTTGGATGTCCGCTCGAGCGGGCTATCTCACGCTCGAGCGGGGAGTTTTTGTAGACAGGCCTTCCGCTCGAGCGCTCTATTCCACGCTTGAGCGTATTTTTCATGCAACCAGTACTTTTGCAGGCCTTAAGGGTCCGTTCGAGCGGTGAAGTTGACGCTCGAGCGGGGACCCTGTTCTCTGAAATTTTGTATGCTCGTTCTGTGTTTTGTTTTCCGTTCTCTTTCACTTGTAAGCACTCTTAGGCATATGTTAAGCATTGTAAATGAGTTAATAAGATAAGAATAAAGCCTAAAGTGGAATATGTGAATCAAAGAACGGATTGAACTGTTAGTGACCCCTTTTGTGTTCATGAAATGTGTAGGGTCAAGCTCCAGGGCAAATCCACAGGCCGATCACTGTGAGTAATATCGATATTTGAAAGCTTGTCAATGTCCAATTGTTTATTTCCCTTATAAGCTTCATGAGTTGCTAATTGGGATTGTGGACAAAAGTTTGACATGATAGAAATGAATGGACCAAAGGTCGTTTTGATAGAAATGATTAGACCGAAGGTCGTTTTGATAGAAATGATTGGACTGAAGGTCGTTTTGATATAAGTAAATGGACCGAAGGTCGTTTTGGCATGAATGAGTGGGCCACAGGCCGTTTTGACATAAATAAATGGACCGAAGGTCGTTTTGACATGAATGAGTGGGCCGAAGGCCGTTTTGACATAAATGAAAGGACCTAAGGTCGTTTGACACGAATGTATGGGCCGAAAGCTGTTTTGACGTAAATGAATGGGCCGAAGGCTGTTCTGACATAAATGAATGGGCCGAAGGCCATTTTGACATGAATGGAAATCTGATTGGGCGAAAGGCCAGTATGTTTGGAACTACAGTCATTCGATCTAAATTTTGTATAAGTGTATATATGTTAAGCAGAAATATGCATTGGGCTCAAGGCCGTTCGGAGCATGTTGTTCTTCATATTGCTTATGTAACCTATGTATCCGATATTATTCACTGGGCTATCGCTCACGCTCATTCATGTGTTTGTAGGTGAGCTGAGGGAAGTCCAAACCCAGCCCCAGTGAAGCCTGCCAGGAACAACATGAGTTTTGGAGAGTCAGCCTTGTGTCTCACGTACGAGACCCACCCTTGCCATTTTGTTATGTATTTATATTTTGTCTTGTTGGCAAGGACTTTGTGTACATCTGTATATTGTTTGACATGGGTTGACTCAGTTTGGATGATCCTGTCTGTAAAGAATTTTGTGATACTGTACTTGTTGTGGGTTATTAACGTATATGTGCATGGTTTGTTTTAAGTGCATATAAGCACGGCTCTATGGACAAAGTTTTAAATTTTCACTTCCGTTTGGCCCCTTTACTCTGATGAGTTAAGTCTGTTAAGGTTTGAGGCCGTAGGTAATCTCAGGATTACTGGCCGGTTATGTCCTTAACCCATAGGGGTGGGTTCGGGTCATGACAGAGTGGTATCAGAGCACGAGTTAATAACTCACACACTTGTCCAAAAAGAGCAATAAGCGTCTAGATAAGATCTAGGATGCATTCATGTGATAAATATGAATTTGGAAGCATTGATTATATGCTTAAATGTTTGATATGAACAATTATATGTTATAAGTTATGAACTACTTGCATTGCAAATTATCTGAATGTATGTGCTTCTTAGTATATGCACACTTGTGTATCTTTTGTATAAAATATAATGCAAGTTTAATCAGATGGTGAGAACCAGAGGTGATGAGATAGAGGAGTCCTCTACTGCTAGAATTGACAGGATGGAAAGACTAATCCAAGAAATGGCAGAAGCTTTGAGACAGCAACAGGAGTGGCAACAACAGTGGCAGCAACCACACTCGCCACCTCCACCTCTGGCGCCACCCGTGCCAGACAATCAAAATGATGACCGGATAATAGCTCTCACCAAGGAATTCAAGAAAATGAAACCACCACAGTTCCACGGGGGATTAGATCTGTTGAAAGCCGAAGCGTAGGTCCTCGGCATTGAGAAATTATTTGAAGTGTTCCCCTATTCAGAGACTCAGAAAGTGCTTCTAGCCACTTTTATGCTAGAAGACAAAGCAAGAAGATGGTGAATGTTGATGCGCGAAAATCATAAAGATGTGGATTGGGTAAAATTTTTGGAGATCTTTTATGACAAGTACTTCCCGCAATGTGTTCGGGATAGGAAAGTAGCCGAGTTCATGGAACTCAAGCAAGACAGTATGACTGTAGCGGAGTATGAGGCCAAATTCACTGAGTTGGCCAGGTTTGCACCACATGTAATTGACACTAATTATAAGAAGGCGAGACATTTTGAGGGTGGGCTCCGAAGTGACATCCTAGAGAGAGTGAATGTCCTGAAGTTGGAAACCTACATTGGGGTGCTTGACAGAGCCATCATATTAGAGGCCAACATCGCTAGACAAGCTAAGCCGGTAACGGAATGGAAAGGCAATAAAAGACAAGGCTTCTTTTCGAAGAAGAAATTTCTGAAAAAGTAAAACACGGGCTCCTCAACTACTTCGAGTTCTTCCCGAGACACAGCTCCCATGTGCAACATTTGTAATAAAAGGCACCGGGGAGTTGTTACTGTGCATCAGGAACCTGTTTCAAATGTGGGAAGCAAGGGCACATAGTCCGAGAATGTAATCAGAATAGTGGGAAACTCGCAGCTAGTTCAACTGCATCAGTTCCAAAGCCGGGAAATACTTTGAGATCTGCCACTACTGGGGATACAGTGAGACAGGGAAGAGTTTTTGCGCTTGTTTCGGGCGATACACGGAATGCCAATGCCGTTGTCTCAGGTACTATTTCAATATGTAATCAGGATGCCTTTGTATTAATTGATTCTGGATCAACACACTCATTTGTGACATATACATTTGCATCTAGACTGAATAGACCCCTAGAGTTATTGCCATATTTATTATGTGTGTCTGCTCCATTGGGGGAATCTGTATTATGTGACTATATATATCAGTTTTGTAACATGCATATCGAGGAGGCTACCCTATATGTAGATTTGTTGCCCTTGAACTTTAGACATTTCGATGTAATTTTGGGCATGGATTGGTTGACCAAATACTGTGCCACCATAGATTGTGTGACAAAAAGGGTTGTATTTAAACCACCAGAACAGAAAGAGATTGTGTTTGTGGGTAATGGGGTAGTGCCTCCACCTTATTTGATATCTGCAATGAAAGCATGTAAACTGATCAGGAAAGGGTGCCAGGGTTATCTGTGCTATGTGTTGACTGAACAATCTGTGAATGTTGAATTGAATGATATTCCTATTGTTAGAGAATTTCCAGATGTGTTTCCGAATGAATTACCAGGGGAATTGGTAGACAAGGAGATAGAGTTCACCATTGAAACTATGCCAGGTACCCAGCCCATTTCTAAGACTCCCTACAGAATGGCTACTGCTGAAATGAAAGAATTGAAAGAACAGTTGCAAGACGTACTTGATAAGGGATTTATCCGGCCTAGCACTTCGCCTTGGGGTGCACCAGTGTTATTTGTGAAAAAGAAGGATGGTACCTTGCGCCTGTGCATTGACTACCGGGAATTAAACAAGGTAACGATAAAGAACACATATCCCTTACCCCGTATTGATGACTTATTTGACCAGTTGCAGGGATCATAGGTGTTTTCTAAGATTGATTTGAGATCCGGGTATTATCAGCTGAAAGTTAAGGCAGAGGATGTTGAGAAAATCGCATTCAGAACGAGGTATGGTCATTTTGAGTTTCTTGTTATGCCGTTTGGAGTGACTAATGCTCCGGCAACATTTATGGACTTAATGAATAGAATTTTTAAAACCTACCTTAATGAGTTTGTTGTAGTCTTCATCGATGATATTTTGATATACTCTAAAGATAGACTTGAACATGAACATCACTTGAGAACTGTTTTACAAATACTTCGGGAAAGGAAATTATTTGCTAAACTAAAGAAATGTGAGTTTTGGTTAGATGAAGTTGTTTTCTTAGGACATGTGATCAACAAGGAGGGAATTTCCGTAGACCCGCAGAAAATCGAGGCAATTGTGAATTGGCCTACACCAACTAATGTGACAGAAGTCCGTAGCTTCATGGGCTTAGCTGGGTACTACAGGAGGTTTGTGAAAGATTTTTCGAAATTAGCTGTGCCTCTTACCCAATTGACACGTAAAGGGCAACCATTTGAGTGGAACGAAGAAAGTGAATCAGCCTTTCATGAATTGAAGACGAGATTGACTACTGCACCAATTTTGACATTACCTTCAGGTACGGAAAATTTCGTAATTTTCAGTGATGCATCTTATAAGGGTTTGGGTTGTGTGTTAATGCAGAACGGAAAGGTTATTGCTTACGCCTCTCGACAGTTGAGGCCACATAAGAAAAATTATCCAACACATGACCTAGAATTGGCCGCAGTTGTTTTTGCTTTGAAAATCTGGCGGCATTATTTGTATGGGGCAAAGTGTGAAGTCTACACGGATCATAAGAGCCTGAAATACTTCTTCACGCAGAAAGAGTTGAATATGCGTCAGAGAAGATGGCTAGAACTGATAAAAGACTACGATCTAGAGATTCAGTATCACCCCGGGAAAGCTAATACAGTGGCTGACGCTTTGAGCAGAAAATCAACAGGGAGTATGGCTTGTTTGCTTACTGAACAAAGGGAGATTTTGCAAGACTTGGGGAAGTCTGAAATTGAAGTAGTAGTAGGTGAACAGGGCGGATTGATAGCCGCTATTAAAGCCGAGCCCGACAATTGTTGATGAAATCAAGCAGAAATAGAAAGAGGATGAGTTCCTCAAAAAGGTGATTGATGAGTTTGAGACAAGTCCAAAAGCAGAATTTAGCATTGGAAATGAAATGTTGAAATTCCGGAACCGAATAGGTGTCCCTGACATCCCGGAACTAAAGAAGAGGGTCTTAGATGAGGCCCACAGATCCGTATTTGCTATGCATCCGAGCAACAATAAAATGTACCGGGATTTGAAACAGACCTATTGGTGGCCTAAAATGAAGAAAGAGATTGCAGAATATGTATCCAAGTGCCTTCAGTGTCAGCAAGTTAAGGCCAAACATCAGAAACCAGGCGGTCTACTTCAACCTCTCCCTATTCCTGAATGGAAGTGGGAACATGTGACTATGGATTTCGTTGTTGGCCTACCTCGGACTTCTCGAGGTATGGATTTTGTTTGGGTTGTGGTTGATAGACTGACTAAATCTGCACATTTTCTGCCTGTCAAAACTACATTTACTACTTACAGATTGGCTACCATTTATGTTGATGAGATTGTCCGTTTACACGGAGTTCCAGTGTCCATTGTATCAGATAGAGATCTGAATTTGTGTCTAGATTGTGGAAGAGTTTGCAGGAAGCTATGGGAACAGAATTAAGATTCAGTACTGCATTTCACCCACAGACAGATGGGCAATCAGAACGAACGATACAAACTTTGGAAGATATGCTTCGCATGTGTGCTTTGGATTTTCAGGGGAGTTGGGAAGATTCTTTGCCACTTGCAGAGTTTGCTTATAATAACAGCTTCCACTCCAGCATCGGTATGGCACCATACGAGGCTTTGTATGGTAAAAGGTGTAGATCACCTATTTGTTGGACAGAGGTTGGGGATAGAGCTTTGCTTGGGCCAGAAATTGTGCAAGACACCTCTGAGAAAATCAAAACTATTCGGCAAAGGCTCAAAATAGCTCAAGACCGACAAAAGAATTATGCAGACGTTCGGAGAAGACCTCTTGAGTACGAGGTTGGTGACCATGTGTTCATCCGTGTTTCTCCGATAAAAGGCCAAGTCAGATTTGGGGAAAAGGGCAAGTTGTCGCCCCGTTACATTGGGCCGTTTCAGATTCTGGAGAGGCTTGGTCCAGTTGCTTATAGAGTTGCTTTGCCACTGGGATTTGAACAAATTCATAATGTGTTTCACGTGTCGATGTTGAGGGGTTACCTCCGAGACCCGTTCCATGTGATTGATTATCACCAGGTAGCTATTGATGAGAATATGGAATATACCGAATGGCCTGAAAGAGTTGTTGATCGGCAAGTGAAACAGTTGAGAAACAAGACCATCCCGATGGAGAAAGTTGAGTGGAAGGAACACTATGGTACAGATGCCACGTGGGAAAAAGAGGAGGAAATGTGACTACGCTATCCACATTTGTTTCCCGACAAAGGCAACTTAAGTTTGGAGGACCAAACTTCCTCCAGGGTGGGAGACTGTGATACCCCTGTTCTGCATTATGTTAATTGGTCCCTAATACGTATGTGATTATATGTTTTGATATGATTTTGTGTGTCATTATGTGAATATATGTGATTTTGGAATTCTATCTGTTCACGGTAGGAATACCTGTTTGAATAATCTGCTTTGGAAATTAAATTGAGGGTCTTATCGGCCATGGAAACCGAAATTGATTACGCCATTGTGATTAGCGTAATTTTTAGAACCTACGGTGAAATTTAATTGAAAATTGATTCGGGTCAGATTAAATTGATTTATTTAATGGCATTGTGCTCAAATTGTTAATAATTTTTTAATTGTGGCTAGTGGGGTTTGTTGTATTTGAGCACTACACATCCCATTCTCTCCTATGACCTCATTTTGGCTGATAAAACTTGAGAAAGGGAGAGAGAGCCGACTATTAGAGAGAGAGAGAGAGAGAGAGGAGAGAATTGTGCATTTGTGGTTCAAGACTTGGACCTTTTGGAGATTAAGCTCCTTGGTGAGTGATTCATGCATTTATAGTCATCATCTTGTGAATTCAAGTTTAATAGATGGTCAAGAGCATGAATTAGTTTGAATGTAAGGGAATTGAGTTGCATGTGTTCAATTGAAGGTCAATGAAGGCATGCATGTATATAATTGTGGTGGAAATGCATAATCTAGCATGTATTGAGTTGAACATGGAAATAAAGGTGTTAAATCTTACATGCAAGCATGCTTTTGTTGTATTCCATGAGAATGAACACCATTTGCATTGTTTGGGATGGAAATGAAATCAAGATTAGCATGCATGTTTGGATAATTAAGATATGAGCTTTGAATGCATGATTTTGTTTGTATTAGAATGAGTTGATGGGAGATTGGGGCATGCATGTGAATTAATTGTGAATTGGGCTCCATTGTAATGTGTTTTGGTGTTTATGGCATGTTAGCATAACTACATTCAAGATTTGAGCCATAACATACATGTTTTGTTGGTTGAAATTCAAATTGGAGCTCAAGAACTCAACCTGGAAAACCCAGATTTTTTATGTCCGCTCGAGTGGGGGAATAGCCGCTCGAGCGGGAAAATCGTGCTCCCAGCACTTTTTGCAGAGTTGGATGTCCGCTCGAGCGGGCTATCTCACGCTTGAGCGGGGAGTTTTTGTAGACAGACCTTCCGCTCGAGCGCTCTATTCCACGCTCGAGCGTATTTTTCATGCAACCAGTACTTTTGCAGGCCTTAAGGGTCCGCTCGAGCGGTGAAGTTGACGCTCGAGCGGGGACCCTGTTCTCTGAAATTTTGTATGCTCGTTCTGTGTTTTGTTTTCCGTTCGCTTTCACTTGTAAACACTCTTAGGCATATGTTAAGCATTGTAAATGAGTTAATGAGATAAGAATAAAGCCTAAAGAGGAATATGTGAATCAAAGAACGGATTGAACTGTTAGTGACCCCTTTTGTGTTCATGAAATGTGTAGGGTCAAGCTCCAGGGCAAATCCACAGGCCGATCACTGTGAGTAATATCGATAGTTGAAAGCTTGTCAATGTCCAATTGTTTATTTCCCTTATAAGCTTCATGAGTTGCTAATTAGGATTGTGGACAAAAGTTTGACATGATAAAAATGAATGGACCAAAGGTCGTTTTGATAGAAATGAATGGACCGAAGGTTGTTTTGATAGAAATGAATGGACCGAAGGTCGTTTTGATATAAGTAAATGGAGCGAAGGTCGTTTTGACATGAATGAGTGGGCCGAAGGCCGTTTTGACATAAATAAATTGACCGAAGGTCGTTTTGAAATGAATGAGTGGGCTGAAGGCCGTTTTGACATAAATAAATGGACCTAAGGTCGCTTGACACGAATGTATGGGCCGAAGGCTGTTTTGACGTAAATGAATGGGCCGAAGGCCGTTCTGACATAAATGAATGGGCCAAAGGCCATTTTGACATGAATGGAAATCTGATTAGGCCAAAGGCCAGTATGTTTGAAACTACAGTCATTCGATCTGAATTTTGTATAAGTGTATATATGTTAAGCAGAAATATGCATTGGGCTCAAGGCCGTTCGGAGCATGTTGTTCTTCATATTGCTTATGTAACCTATGTATCCGATATTATTCACTGGGCTATCGCTCAAGCTCATTCATGTGTTTGTAGGTGAGCCAAGGGAAGTCCAAACCCAGCCCCAGTGAAGCCTGCCAGGAACAACATGAGTTTTGGAGAGTTAGCCTTGTGTCTCACGTATGAGACCCACCCTTGCCATTTTGTTATGTATTTATATTTTGTCTTGTTGGCAAGGACTTTGTGTACATCTGTATATAGTTTGACATGGGTTGACTCAGTTTGGATGATCCTGTCTGTAAAGAATTTTGTGATACTGTACTTGTTGTGGGTTATTAACGTATATGTGCATGGTTTGTTTTAAGTGCATATAAGCACGGCTCTATGGACAAAGTTTTAAATTTTCACTTTCGTTTGGCCCCTTTACTCTGATGAGTTAAGTCTATTAAGGTTTGAGGCCGTAGGTAATCTCAGGATTACTGGCCGGTTATGTCCTTAACCCATAGGGGCAGGTTCGGGTCATGACAAGAATGGTGAATGCTGTACCGAAGGAGGCGAACGGAGTGGTTGCAGGAAACTCGAGAAGGCAACAATGGAGGTTGAGGGTTTATTTAGAGAGAGAGGAACTCGAATGCAGAAGGAAAGCAAGGATGCAAAAGCAAAGAGACGGAAATAGAATGTGTTTTTGTTAGAACACGAAAGGGCGGCGAAGTTACATTGAATATGCCTTAGACGACGTGCTTGTCAGGCGGCGCGCGCAGACGCGACGCGACCTGATGGCATGTGTCAGGTACAGATCAATGGGGAAAAGATGCATGGAAAAAACGGTTGAGAAGCCATGCGTGACAGCTCATGCGTAGATGGAACTCTTGGAGTTCTTGATTTAATGAAGCAAAGACCTTGGCTATAGGGACGATCTCGGCTAAAGAATTTGAAAAACTTGGTTCTTGGTTCTAAGGCATTGATAAAACACACTGTAGTCTTAGTCATATGGAGCCGACGTGTGACGACCTGGTAATAAATGGTAGAGCAAGTTTTAGCCAACATGCTATGGGAACAAAAGGTATAGGTTCCATCACCTCAGGATGCCGAGGTAATAGAACCTAGGGGGCAATTGTGGGGGCATATTTTTGTAAATGACAACACGTGGCCAAGGTGGCATCGAAGTGCCAGCCGAGGTGCCACTTGTCCTGGTCATGGCGCCGAGGTTACCTGCGAAGATACCGGAATCCGAGGTAAACGAATACGCTATAAGAGTCCTAGAATAGGGAGGACCTCAGCCCGGATAAGGATAAAGCTCTTAGGGAGTTTATCTTTATCTATTAAAGAGTCTAGGATGAACATTGAGCTAGAGTCCAAGAGAAGCTAGGCTTCTATAGAAAACAGGTTAGTGCTAGCTATAAAAGTAAGGCGCCATTGTACGTCTAAGGTACGCTTTTTGTATTTTGGCTAGTGAGTTAAAGCACTGTTTGCTATCTTTGAGAGATAATTGAGTACTAACTTGATCGTCGGAGTGCCCTCGGGTGGACGAACCACCGCCGGAGTCTTATCTTTCTGTGACAAGTCGTTCAGGTGCAATCTATTCTGCCGGTGTTCTTCAGCTAAGTATCTGTTTGGCAGTGTGGTCAGAAATCAACACACACAGCTTGAATAGCAAACAACTTTAGCTTATTTTGAGGGCTTCTCTTCAAACATTCTTGTGCTTCAGAGTATTATCTTAAATGTTTTGTATTTGAAGTGCTTCAAAGCCACCAATATTTGCTTGTTGTGGATCGAGAAGTCTAGAAATTATGACCATAAAATTATATTGGCATAATTTATTAGAAAGAATGGACGAAGTAAGTGCTTTAATGGCTGCATAACTAAGAGCTTCGAATCCAAATGGTCTGTTTTGATAGGGACATACCAAGAGCCTCGAAGCTAATCAATGCACCGTGATATCATGCGCTTCAAAGTTACCTTATGAAATATTTGTTCTCGTGTGCTTCAAAGTTAAGACCGTAGAACTATATTGGCATTAATTGTAATGTGCTTCGAAGTCCTTGCATGAGAGGGTTCAAAAATGTTGTCGAAAAATTCAAAGGCCCGCCGAAAAATTTGAAGATCGCCGAAAAACCTGAATTCTCTAGAAATTGTGAGAGGCTTAGATTCTTCAGCAGTTGCAACTAGAAACACAATAGCAAAGAGATGATGTATATAAGAGATTGGGTGAAGAAGAACGCAAAGTAATTAGAGAAAGAATAATGATAATGCTCTCTCATGGATCTCCCACTTTCACCCTCAAGGTAAATAATGGAGAAGGGAAATTAGTTCTCTCCCAAGAATTGTGTCTCTCAAAAATCCATCCCTTATAAAGCTATGGGTGGGTGTTATTTATAGGAACCTCAGGATGTAGGATGGAGCCTATGTGCAAGGCATATGAACAATATTCCCACTAACTACTTTATCCGAGAAGGTGACCTCTCCGAGGATGAGGAAAACCCCGAATAGAAGATCAACCTCTTAGCAAACCTTCTTCTTAGCCACACCTAACCAATGATCCCCAATCATCCCATGGGGTCAGGGGTAGTCCTAGAGGACGTCCTGCCGCAAAAGGGTCATGGGTAGTTCAAGAGAACGTCCTGTCGCAAATATTGTCGAGTCTCAAAGACCCCTTAGATCATGCCACCTCGACCCGATTATAGGCTAGTTTAACCGAAGAGTGAATTTATCTCCACTCACCGTCCTGGGGATCGAGTCCTTTGTTCGGGCTCCATCACGCCCATGGTTTTGGTGCGTAGATCCTAGCAAGCTCCAAGCTTGCAAATGTTTTGGGACTCATTAATGAAGCGACTTCTAGATTTCGTTCAAATCCATTCCAAGCCAAGTGCTTCGAATCTCTAAGTTCGTGGATCCGAACCCTTTCGTGTCTGAGCTTAAATAGGTCTTTAGGTTCGTAATTTCGAACCTTTTCAAGACTAAGCCAATACCTTGGAAAATGGATCTCTCTCGAGGGTTTCATATTTTCAGAAAACAATGGTTAACCTCCTTGGATGCTTGTATGATCTGAGCCTCCTCGGATGGGCTTGTTGGACTCTCTTTAGAGATATATATGCTTGATGGGCCATCATCGGCCCAATTTATTGGCCTTCTTGTGTACCCGTTCAATAAAATTCACTTGGGCCCGTTTGGCAATAATTTCTCCAAGTTTATCAATTTTTAGGCTTTCCAATTGGGCTTCAATTGGGCTAAATTAATTTAGTGGGCTCAAGTTAACCCCTCTTACAATCGTTACACGTTGTTACGAAGGTACACAAACTGGATGCCAACTATGTGCTTTGAAGTTGCCTTACAAAATCATATATTGTTCTCTTGTTCTTCGAAGCTAAGACCGTAGAACTATATTGTCAAGAATTGTAATGAGCTTTGAAGTCCTTACACGCTACTTTGAAGGCACACAAACTAGATTCCAACTATGTGCTTTGAAGTTGCCTTATGAAATCATAAATTGTTCTCTTGTTCTTCAAAGTTAAGACTGTAGTACTATGTTGGCATTAATTGTAATGTGCTTCGAAGTCCTTACATGTTGCTTCGAGGGTACACAAATTAGATGCCAACTTGAAGTTCAAATGGAATGGCAAACTGAAGTTCAAATGGGAAACAGAGGAAATACTTCAAAGGCACTATTTTACTTTGAAGTTATTGCATTCGAGCTGAAATTCATAACCAGCATCCTTCGAAGATACAAAACCAACTACAGTTTGATAAAACTACATTCGGGGGGAAAAAAAAAAGAAAAAAAAAGAAGACCAATTATTGGTTTGCCCAGCATAAATGATTTTCAAAAGCTTTGTACTACTTTAATGGAACTTTAAATAAGGCTTCAAGTAAAAATTCATGCTTCAAAGATTGAAAACTGACCATATATTAGATGGTCCTTTTATTTGCAAAACCACATATGAAAATTTGCGGGTTTGCTAAAGCAGAATATGCCTCGAAGCTAGTTCTTTCCAAAAAAAAAAAATTTTCATTGTCTTGATAGATGAATATTGCTCCTTCATGAAGCCACGTGAAGAATAAAATTTGCAATTCTTGCACACCTTCAAAGCTTTGTTAGTCTTTGATGTATGTAGTAAACACATTCAAAAGATGGTTTTGGTTTTTGTCAAGGCTAATAAAACATATGTTTGGTTCTATGTTCACCTTCAATGCATATCATGGGACAAGAGGACCTTTGAACGTGTGCCTCCCTTCAAGTAGCAATTAATTAATTGTCAAATAAGGCCTATATTGGCATAAATATACAACTTTTTGAGAATTCGGGACGCCTCATTCTTAAAGAGTCATGGGGGGTAATGTTGTCACTATAAATTTGTAATTATTATTATTATTATTGATAAATTGCAGGACACATGGCACTCTCCTACTCATTTGGAGGTTATGAGAAGTTATGAATCATTAAATACATATTAAAAGATAAATGTAGAGGTTCATGGAGCATAATGTGGAAGAACATAGAGTAAAGTGGAGAAATTAGAGAGACACATGGCAAGACAAGGATGAAAATGGGAGAATAGGGTAGTAGGTAGTTTTTTCGAACAAATGTTTTCCTATAAATTGTCATTCATGACTACATTGTAAAGGATCCAAAACTCAAATCAAAGACAATTTATTTCTATTTTTCTTGTCATTTATATTTTCTGTACTTACTTTTCTGCACTTTATTTTATGCACGTCATTTTCGAAGCATAGGAGTAGAGGTAAATTTTCTGCACTTTATTTTATGCATTTCATTTTCGAAGCATAGGAGTAGAGGTAAATTAATGGTTGGTTTGATTGTTCACTCAATCACCCCGATTGTTCACTCAATCATTTTTATTCGTCTCCCTCATTCTTCTTTTAATTTTTGTTTTCTCTATACTTAGCAATTTTGAAGTCCTCTTTATTGAAGCAAAAGAACCGTCAACACAATCACGTGATAATTGGTTTGAATTTAATATGTAAAGATTTTTCAATCATTGCTGATATGCTCGTGTTTATGGTGTTTTCCTTCGTAGGAAAAATAAGCCAACAAAGGTAAATAAGCAAATTAAAACATAAATGACATATGAACACAAAAAAAAAAAAAAAAGAATAGTAACAAATAAGAATAAATAGAAGAATATAAGTAACTCTAAAAAATATAGAAATATAATAAATAATACAGATAACAAATATAATAGATCAATATTTCATAAAACTCGATTTAGAAATTATTTTAAAAAATTTGTAATGTAAATAATTTGGGGGTACAAATCTTTACAATTTTGAGGGTGCAAACTATAAAAAAATTTAAAGGTACAAAGTATTCTATTTTAAAATTAACTTACTAATTACACTAGATCCATCCATGCATATAAATATCTTGTTAAAAAAAGAAAATACAAAAATAGAAGACAATAATTAGGTGACTCTCTCCTATTAAAAATGCACACCACGTATACTGCAAATCAAACTTGTTAAATAATTTCTCCCAACATAGAGTCAGAGCAAGGAATATATCATATGAAAAACGAGAAGCTAAAATGAAAGTAAATATTGGGTGTATTTTGGGAACATATGCCAACTATCGATTCAAATCTCAAATGCAAATGTGTGTTTTTTTTGAAAAAAGAAAAAGAAAAAAAATTGAATACGTTCTCATGAAAACAGGAAGAGAGTGTTGCTTGAAGGATAAAAATTGATTGTGTAAGTAGGAATGGATGGCTGATTCTAACATAGAAGGAGTGAACCTATATTCTAATAAAAATTTTAAAAATAAAATTTAAATTATAACATCAATTTTTATGTTGATAAAATGTAAAAAATAGCATAAAATAGGACAGAATTCATTTTTGTGGTTTGAGATTTGAGCACTTTGTCTTGTGTGATTTAAATATGGGTTTTGTTAACGTATACTCTTAGAACACATGTTACGATATTTTGTCTACTTATAAGTTATAGATGGAAGTAACTTTAACAAAAAATATACAACACTTTTGAACTTTCTTAGTCCTGAGGACACACGTTAATAATAATACACCCTTTAAATATAGACAAATTGGTATCTTATGATTTTGGATTGATTTGCAGTTGTAAAGTTTTCTAGGGGTGAGCATGCTCTGGGTTGGATCAGATTGGGGTAAAATCAGGACCAATTCGTTATTTACGGTTCTTGAAAAATTGGAACCAATCCAATCCATTTAAATCGTGAAACTAATCCGAACCAATCTATTTAAACAGGAATTGGATCGGTTTAGGACCACGGATTCACATAATTAAATAATAAATATATATATAACACTTTAATTTCATAAAAATATAAACATAACACTATATTAATTCCACAATAGTAACATGTCTTTTTATAATAGCGATATATTATTATAAAATGTAAACAATCATAAAAAAACTGACTCCACCATAAGTATTTAGATCATTATAAATCAAAATTAAAAACTAACAAACAAAAGTAATAAAAGAAGATACTATGCAGAAAGATATATAATAAAAATATAGACTATTTGTATACGATTCAGATCGGTTCCAATCCGGAACAGTGGGGTTCAATCCGGAACCAATCCGTGGACTATAAATTTTTAATTCTTCAATCCGAAATCGAACCACGGATTTCAAAAATCAATCCAAACCTATCAAATTGGACTGAACTGGATCAGATTACGGATTTTACGAATTCCTTACCCAACCCTAAAGTTTTCCATCCAAATAAACCAGAAGTGTATCATAGATGCCTGTTTGTGCAATTATGACTCCATTTCATTATTTTCCCTCCATAAATGATTGGACAAAAAGACATAAATGGCCCCATTAGTCATTCTGTGGGTCTTCGTGGACCCACTACGGATCTTGTATCAATAATCCAAATTATTCAATATGTAAGACTTATCGAGTGTTTTATCCTTGCAAAAAATCACATTAATTGGATATTAATAGCCACTTAATCATATCACATTTGTATATACAAATTATTTTAAAAGTCATACTTACCGTTGACACAAATGTGATCGAATCAAGTAGATATCGATATCCGATCAACATAATTTTTTTATGAATAAATTACTCGATGAGTCTTGCACATTGGACAGTTTGGATCATCGGCCTCCGTGATAAGTCCACAGAGGCCCAACAACCCCGTCTAATCCAATTTGAACTGAGGGAGAAGCCTTGCTCATCCTAAAAACAATCTATCTCACCCATTTATTGATTCCATCGTCTAGAACTTGAACCCTAGATCTGGATCTTTAGGCCCCGTTCGTATTGGGTGTAAAGGATAGAATGAGATTAGGATAGAAGTGGGGCTATTTAGTACTGTGTTTATTTGTAGAGTTGGAGAAATGATTAAGATGGAGAAGGGGATTAAGATGGAGGTTGGAAGGAGGATTGGGATGGAGGAGGTGGAGGTGGTATTAGAAAAATAATGAGGGGATTATAAATTTTTTTATTTTTTTTATTTTTACATATTGGGAATTTTTTTTGAACATTAATGTTTAATTTTTTGTATTTTTTTATTTATTTTATTATTTTATATAAAAATAATTTAACAATTCCTACACTAACAATTATCATCAAAACAAACACAATTTTAATTAATTTCCTCACTATCAATCTCCTTACTAACTATTCCCTCACTATGAATCCCCTCCATTCTACCTCTGCAAACAAACGGAACCTTAGATAGTTTGCTATGAGCAACAATAAAATCTCTGAATCATTTAATTCCAGCATTCATTTCATCTTGCAAAAAATTGTGAGTAGTAAATTTCGGACTGTGCATATATATATATATATATGGAGATCTATTGGATACATCATACATGTGTACACAAACGTTCACCAACAAAGCAATTATCCATAGCAGCTCATTCTGAAAATAAAGAACCAACCGTTTGCCGTACAAATGGGTTTGGATTGTTGATTAATGGGTTATGAAATTTTATTATTTTCTTGTCATTTATAGTAATTTGAATTTCAATTTTTGGGGCAGTGTTAATTCAATGGCATTGGCCAACAAACTCCCTTTTTTTTCAACAAAAATATTCCATTTTTGTTTTTATTTTTATTCTTACAAAACTACAAACTGGTTTGGCATACCTCAAAAAAGTCAAAAAGTCAAAAAGTTAATAAAAAAGTTAAAAAATTATCACTATTCATCAAAAAAATATAAAAAAATTAATTTTACAAAAAAAAAGTGCAGCTCACATGTCACGTGAGTTGTACTTTAGCTGCCCACCGTTTGTACAAAGGGAACAGGCGGAGAAGCAAACAAGACAATGCTATTCGGCCCATGAAAGCCTATCATGGGTTCTGTTTTGATAATCTGATGTGTAGAAATCGTCGAGTACTATATGCTTGTAAAAAATCACTTTGATCGGATATCGCTAACTACATGATCAAATCAGTTTTGTATAAAAAAATGGATAGTGTTATAGTTAACGGTTGAAAAAAAACTAATCTGATCAAATAACTATCGATATCCGATCAACGTGATTTTTTACAAGCATATAGTACTCGACGAATTCTACACATTGAACAGTTCCGATTAGCAAAACAGGACATGTGGTGGGCCCCCACTGGCCGAACAACACCGTCCAATTCAATGCCCGAAAAGGAGGCAACCATTTTCTATACACTACTCTGCACACACTGTCAGCTAGGGCATTCATCGTACTGCCTATTCTATCCTAAGTTTCTCTTATACTCTAATTTATACAATTTTTTAATATATATTTTTTTGTAAAAAGTCAAAAAGTTATCCCAAATAACCATATTTTTTTTCTCAACATTTTAGTCTAAAAAGTTAAAAAATGCACTTATTTAGGACATCCCAAACAATCCCGTAGCCTCAGTGTTGTGCATGGAAGTTACTATTATGCACAGGTTACCACCTTCTTTTTTTAGTTTTTGCCAGGAGCTCTTGGAAACAAAATTATAGTAAAAGGAAGCGAGGAGATGGAGTAATGGAAAGAGGTGTCGCATACCCACGACAAGGATAAGTGACTCCATGCAAGGGGTAAAACACTGACTTCAGTAGAGTTAGATTGCAAATCAGTTCAAAATTATAAGAGAGTTAGATTGCAAATCAGTTCAAAATTATAAGAGAGTAATCTCAAATCTCAAGAGGGTAAACTGAATCTTATCCTAAAAAATAAACATGTTCTCTTATACTTGTATTGAGTTATAAAAAAATCAATTGTAACAATCTATCGATACTAATTGTGAGAAATCAAAATTTATTACTATATTTTGTTAAAATTGTTAAATTTTATATTTTAAATACCACCTTTCATGTATAAAAAGACTAGCCTATCACTCGTGCTATGCACGAGATAATTATAAATATTTATATTTGTTTTAGATTTTTTTTAATATATAAATTATGTTTTTTAAGATTTTTTGTAAAAATAATTTAACAATCTTATCACTAACCATAGTGTATGGAAAAAGTTGAAAAGGGTATTGCAGTAACTATACACGGATTGTATCTATAATTATTTGTATGAGGGGATTTTGAATGTTGATCAAGGGATTTTGACCAAATCAGTAAATGCAGGCATGTGAAAAACATGTGGATTGAAAAAAGTTAATAAATGTTGATCAGGGAATTTTGACCAAATCAATAAATGCTGAGTTTTTTTTTTTTAATAAGAAATTTAGAAAATTCAAATAATCATATGTGTTGGGACTTTTCAAGGAATTCATGTGTTGGATTTCAAAGAATTTTTTTTTATACTTATTCTTAATGCATTAAAGTGTTATTATGAGAGTAAGACTTGGAGGTTGGGAGAAGTTAATAAATGCTAAGGTTTTTTTTTTTTAAATCAAAAAATCAAGAAATTTAGATTGAGAGATTGGAGTTCTCACAAGGCTTGGGATTAAAAACCCCCTTTTGTTTAATATATAGTACTAGCCTATCACCCGTGCTATGCACGGGATAATTATAGATATTTATATTTGTTTTAATTTTTTTTAATATATAAATTATGTTTTTTAAGATTTTTTTATAACAATAATTTAACAATCTTATCACTAACCATAGTGTACAGGAGAAATTAAAAAGGCTATCACTAACCATAGTGAGGGGATTTTAAATGCTAATCAGGTATTTTGACCAAATCAATAAATGCAGGCATGTGGATTGAAAAAAGTTAATAAATGTTGATCAGGGGATTTTGGCCAAATCAATAAATGCTGAGTTTTTTTTTTTTTTAAATCCAAAATTTAGAAAATTAAGATTGAGATATTGGAGCTCTCACAAGGCTTGGGGTTTAGAAACTCCATTTTCCTTAATATATTTACAATTATCTATATATGTGAATTGCGATTTTTAAATGTCTTTTTTTTTTTTTAAATGTCTTCTTTTTTTCCTTTTTTATATTATATTAAAGTTTAATATTTTGATAATAATCATATGTGTTGGACTTTTCAAGAATTTTTTTTTTTATATTTGTTCTTAATGCATTAAAGTGTTATTATGAGAGATAATAATCATATGTGTTGGGACTTTTCAAGGAATTTATATGTGTTGGATTTCAAAGAATTTTTTTCCTGCTTGTACTTAATGTATTAAAGTATTATTATGAGGGTAACACTTGGGGGTTGGGAGAAGTTAATAAATGTTAAGGTTTTTTTTTTTTTTAAATAAAAAAAACAAGGAAATTTAGATTGGGAGATTGGAGCTCTCACAAGGCTTGGGGTTAAAAACCCCCTTTTGCTTAATATATAGTATAGATATATATAGATAGATAGATAGATATATCTTTTTATTTTTATTTTTATTTTTGTGTGGTTTCTATTCGGATATTTTTTTTTTCAATTTACTTAAGATGGAGTTGTGGGTATCTTTTTTTTTTTTTTAATTTAATTTATCTGTGATTTCCATTTGTTTTTAATTATTATTATTTAGGTAAATTATGATGTGAGTTAGATATGTTATAAACATGTGAGTTTTATTTATTTAAAGTTTATTTAGATAAACTTTAAAGATTTTTTTTTAGTTTTTTAGTTTTTTTTTTTGTTTTGTTATAATATAATATATAAAATATAGGTAGATATCTATAACTTTAATAAAAAATATTATCTGATTTTTTGGGGAAGAGAAAAGGAATGTAAGTTTTAATATTTTTTTTTGAAAATTTGTGAGAGAGATTAGGAGTGAGAGATTATGAAATATTTTTGTTATTAAATAAATAAATCAGTCAATAGTTTTTTTAATCTATTTTGTAAATTAAAAATCAATAATTTTGAAAATTTGATTAATTTGTCCCATTAAGTGATTTAAAATTTTGATAGATATACATAATAAAAAATACATAATTATATTATTAAATTATAATTCAAATTTAGATGTTATATCTTTTTGAGATCTATAGCTAAATTCTTATCTTTTTTTATTTTTTATTTTTGTGTGTAACCATAGTGTATGGGAGAAATTGAAAAGGGTGTTGCAATAATTATGAGAGAAGTCAAAAGGAATTGTGGGTTGGGAGAAGTCAATAAATGCTGAGGTTGGGTTGGGAGAAGTTAATAAATGCTGAGCTTTTTTTTTTTAAATCAAAAAATTAGAAAATTAGGATTAGGAGATTGGAGCTCCCACAAGCCTTGGGATAAAAAATCCCATTTTACTTAATATATAGTACTAGCATATCACCCGTGCTATGCACGGATTGTATTTACAATTATCTATATATGTGAATTGTGATTTTTAATTTTTTTTTTAAATGTCTTATTTTTTTTCCTTTTTTATATTATATTAAAGTTTAATATTTTGATAATAATCATATGTGTTGGACTTTTCAAGGAATTAAATGTCTTTTTTTTATTATATTATATTAAAGTTTAATATTTTGATAATAATCATATGTGTTGGACATTTCAAGAAATTTTTTTTATGCTTGTTCTTAATACATTAAAGTATTATTATGAGGAATAATAATCATATGTGTTAGGACTTTTCAAGGAATTCATATGTGTTGGATTTCAAAGAATTTTTTTATACTTGTTTTTAATGCATTAAAGTGTTATTATGAAGGTAAGACTTGAGAGTTGGAAAAAGTTAATAAATGCTAAGATTTTTCTTTTTAAATAAAAAAATCAGGAAATTTAGATTGGGAGATTGGAACTCCCACAAGGCATATATGTGAATTGTGATTTTTAAATTTTTTTTTAAAATTTCTTATTTTTTTCCCCTTTTTTATATTATATTAAAGTTTAATATTTTGATAATAATCATATATGTTGGACTTTTGAAGGAATTAAATTTATTTTTTGTTATATTATATTAAAGTTTAATATTTTGATAATAATCATATGTGTTGGACATTTCAAGAAATTTTTTTTATGCTTGTTCTTAATGCATTAAAATGTTATTATGAGGGATAATAATCATATGTGTTGGGACTTTTCAAGGAATTCATATGTGTTGAATTTCAAAGAATTTTTTCTATGCTTGTTCTTAATGCATTAAAGTGTTATTATGAGGGTAAGACTTGGAAGTTAGGAAAAGTTAATAAATGCTAAAAAAAAAAAAATTTAAATCAAAAAATCAAAAAATTTAGATTGGGAGATTGGAGCTCTCACAAGGCTTAGGGTTAAAAACCACCACCTTTTGCTTAATATATAGTATAGATAGCATATCACCCGTGCTATGCACGGGTTGTGTTTCATCACTTTATCTTTTTTTTTTCTTTTTTTATACTATATTAAAATTTGATATTTTGATACTAATCATATGTGTTGGACTTTTCAAGGAATTTTTTTCATACTTGTTCTTAATGCATTAAAATGTTATTACAAGGGATAATAATCATGTGTTGGATTTTTCAAGGAATTCATATGTAATTCACAATTATTTTTATATATGTGAATTGTGATTTTTAAATTTTTTTTTTAAATGTCTTTTTTTTTTTATATATTATATTAAAATGTAATATTTTGATGATAATCATATGTGTTGGACTTTCAAGAAATTCATATGTGTTGGACTTTTTAAGGAATTTTTTTTTATGATTGTTCTTAATGTATTAAAGTGTTATTATGAGGGATAATAATTGTATGTGTTCGGACTTTTCAAGGAATTCATATGTGTTGGACTTTTCAAATTTTTTTTTTATACTTGGGGGTTGAGAGAAGTTAATAAATGCTAAGGTTTTTTTTTTTTAAATAAAAAATCAGGAAATTTAGATTGGGATATTGGAGCTCCCACATGACTTGGGGGGTTAGAAACCCCATTTTTCTTAATATATATATATAGATAGATCTTTTTATTTTTATTTTTATTTTTGTGCGGTTTCTATTCAGGTATTTTTTTTTTAATTTATTTAAGATGGAGTTGTGGGTATCTTTTTTTTTTTTATTTAATTTAATTTATCTATGGTTTCCATTTGTTTTTAATTATTATTATTTAGGTAAATTATGATGTGAGTTAGATATGTGATAGACATGTGAGTTTTATTTATTTAAAATTTATTTAGATAAACTTTAAAGATTTTTTTGTTTAGTTTTTTAGTTTTTTTGTTTATGTTATAATATAATATATAAAATATAGGTAGATATCTACAATTTTAATAAAAAAATATTATCTAATTTTTTGGAGAAGAGAAAAGGAATGCAAGTTCTAATATTTTTTTTTGAAAATTTGTGAGAGAGATTAGGAGGGAGAGATTATGAAATATTTTTGTGATTAAATAAATAAATCAGTCAATAGTTTTTTTAATCTATTTTGTAAATTAAAAATCAATAATTTTGGAAAATTGTATTTTTTTTTTCAATTTATTTAAGATGTAGTTGTGGGTATCTTTTTTTTTTAATTTAATTTATCTATGGTTTCCATTTGTTTTTAATTAATATTATTTAGGTAAATTATGATGTGAGTTAGATATGTGATAGACATGTGAGTTTTATTTATTTAAAGTTTATTTAGATAAATTTTAAAGATTTTTTTTTTTAGTTTTTTTTTTTGTTATGTTATAATATAATATATAAAATATAGGTAGATATCTACAACTTAATAAAAAATATTATCTGATTTTTTGGGGGAGAGAAAAGGAATGCAAGTTTTAATATTTTTTTTTGAAAATTTGTAAGAGAGATTAGGAGGGAGAGATTATAAAATATTTTTGTGATTAAATAAATAAATCAGTCAATAATTTTTTTAATCTATTTTGTAAATTAAAAATCAATTATTTTGGAAAAATGATTAATTTATCCCATTAAGTGATTTAAAATTTTGATAGATATACATAATAAAAAATACATAATTATATTATTAACTCATAATTTAAATTTAGATGTTATATCTTTTTAAGATTTATAGCTAAATTCTTATCTTTTTTTTTTTTTTTTATATGTAACCATAGTGTATGGGAGAAATTGAAAAGGGTGTTGCAATAATTATGAGAGAAGTCAAAAGGGATTGTGGGTTGGGAGAAGTCAATAAATGCTAAGGTTGGGTTGGAAGAAGTCAATAAATGCTGAGGTTTTTTTTTTTTTTTTAAATAAAAAATTTAAAAAATTAGGATTAGGAGATTGGAGCTCCCACAAGCCTTGGGGTTAAAAACCCCCTTTTACTTAATATATAGTAAGTATAGATAGATAGATATAGAAGTATAGATAGATATAGATGTAAATGGTGCGACCACTTCTTTATGTTTACAATTATTTCTATATGTGAATTATGATTTTTAAATATTTTTTTTTAAATGTCTTCTTTTTTCCGTTTTTTATATTATATTAAAGTTTAATATTTTGATAATAATCATATGTGTTGGACTTTTCAAGAAATTTTTTTTTATGCTTGTTCTTAATGCATTAAAGTGTTATTATGAGGGTAAGACTTGAGAGTTGGGAGAAGTTAATAAATACTAAGATTTTTTTTTTAAAATCAAAAAATCAAAAAATTTAGATTGGGAGATTGGAGTTTCCACAAGGCTTGGGGTTAAAAATCCCCTTTTACTTAATATATAGATAGATAGATATAGAAGTATAGATAGATATAGGTGTAAATGGTGCGACCACTTCTTTTCAAACTAAGAGGGGGTGAATATGTATAATTTAAGATAGTGAATCGTTAATACAAATATATAAAAGGTTTTTGAAATTGTAACCCCCTCTTGCCTCCCTTATTGCCTCTTCTTATCTCCCTTTATGTATAATTTAAGATAATTAATAGTTAATACATATATAAAAAAAGTTTTTGAAGTTGTAGGGAGGATGATCACCCCCTCTAGGTCCATACAAGAGTCTTCTTGTATTTAAAAAATTAAAATTGAGTAATTAATCATATAAACACATAACTAATACCACTTTCTCAATTTTAAACACATAACTAATTACTAATTACTCAATTTTAAAAAATTAAAATTGAGTAATTATGTTTTAACTAATACCACTTTCACACATAACCGAACACATGGCAGCTTAATACTGTGTTTGGTTAGGGAATTTGAGGAGGGATTTGGAAAGAGAAATGGAAAAGGTAGGTGAAATGTGAATAAAACATGCCTAAATTTCACCTAGTTTCACACACCTTTTCTCTTTCCTTTTCTAAATCCCTCCCCAAATCTCCCAACCAAACACAGCATAAAAATAATGGGACAGAGGATTGAGACACGGAGGTGGGACAGAACATCTCAACCTCAAGAATCGTACTACAAAACAGCTCTTTTGTCTTATATTCTTGTACAATTTTTTTCTTTCACCTATAATAAATAACTCTCTAATATTTTTAATTTTTCCTAATTTAAAATTCATATCCATCCAAATGAACTTTAAAATTTATGATTAATATTGTTTAAATTAAAATAATAATAATTATGGAACTAAAATAAAATTAGAGTGATCAAAACTGAAATTTACCTTTTTAAAGGTAATGCCCATAAAAACTGGGTCAATATTGTTGTGGGGATGCCCCATGGTTCCGTAAGTTCTACTTTGCTTAGTTACGATGTGCAAATGAATGATTACTCATATATAATTTATTTATTTATTTATTTTTATTATTTTTGAACTAAGAGCTTTAAATAATTATGTGATGTTTCTGATTTAGAAATTCCCAGCTGTGGTAGCTAAGGCTGGCTATCTATACAAATTATCAACTTATTATTACAACAGTCTGGTTAATTTGCGCTCTAAGCACAGATCAAGGGGGTTTAAAAATATTACATGTATTTATTACATTTATTTTCACGTAGAACATATGTATATATTTTTTATTTGTTAATATATTTGTGGGAAGAGTAAAAAATTTGCAATTGGGATAGCCCAAGTAGAGGCATATGAAGATGGGCCTCGCAGGTACCTTCACAAAAATACAGAAGTACTAAGCGAAACTCAATAAACAGGTGAGAAAGGAAAAATGAAAAATGCTAGAGACCTCAAAAATTCTACCAAAAGTTTTACCAAATATCTCACATGGGTGTGGGACCCACATGGGACTCACATTGTGTGGGTCCCACACCCATGTGAGACATTTGGTAAAACTTTTGGTAGAATTTTTGGAATCTGTAGCATTACTGAGGAAAAATTATTGCTACCGAAGAGACAGATCGACTAAGAGAAACACGTGATAACTGACCAATTGAATGAAAAGACACGCGCCAAAGCTAAACCATCCAATATCTAACAACGTTGAATGGGTGGTCAATGTTAACCTAGGATGGCCTCCACAACATTTTAAACAGAAATGTTTAGAACTTTTTTTTTTTGGTTTCATGACCCCAGTTTGATATTAGCCCTTGATGTGTGTGGGGGGTCTACTCATGTATGTGTGGACCTCATATTATGAGTGATTGAGATGAGAGTGAAGGTTGTGGGAGTCAAATATGTGGGGGTTTCTATCACAATTGCATTTTAAATAGAGGAGGGAGGCAGCATACCTGGTACGCCACAACCAACAATTTCTTTCCTGCTATTGAATATCTCAATCAAGTACTAATTTGATTGTTGGAGTGCTCTCCCGATCAATACCTAAGTCAAGAAGCCTTTTGATATGGACAAGGCCCAAACAATAACAGAGAATAGAAGAAATAAAGAGAAATGAGAAAAGTGTAGGTGTAGACAGAGAGAAATTGTAGAGAGAGAGAGAGAGAGAGAGAGAGAGAGAGAGAGGGAGGAGCTTGCTAATATTTTGCATACCTGAGAGGGTAATTTGTATAATCAAATTGGGCCGAGCTAGGCAGCATTGTTTCTGAGTATTGAGTTGCGTGGTGGGCTAAGTTACGAGTTCAGGATAGCTTGGTGTGGGAACAATGGTTGATAGGCCGGTCGGTGAGCTCCAGTTGCGGTCAGTGGGCGAGCCGAAGTGCTATGTCGGCCACATATAGAGAGCTGAGCTAGAGGTACCTCGACGAGAGGATTCAAAGCAATTGGTGATCGTGCAGCCCGGTTAGGGTATTTGCGCCAGGTAGCTCAGCTAGGCGTAGCGAGCCAAGCAAGGTGATAACCATCTCACTTAGTTGGCAGTGAGTAGGGTGTTATCAGAATATGCATTATCCTTGAGAATGTAATTCCTAGGAGGACTCTACTAAGGAGAGTAGAGTCCTACTAGGATTGTGCAAACCATCTCACTTGGTTGGTTGTGAGTAGAGTGTTATCAAGATAGACACTCTTCACTAGGAGTGTGATTCCTAAGAGGACTCTTATAAGGAGAGTTGGAATCCTACTAGGATTGTGCCAGGCAAAATCTATAAAAGCTCATAACAGGATCTATGTACATGTATCACAATTTTGACTCTCAAATACACAGAGCTTTTGTCTATTGCCTATTTGCTAACTTAGGTATCGGAGAGGTATCCGGCACACACCTGCCGGCTAGCTTAGGTTTGTGTTTTCAGGGAGTAAAGCGACGGCGTTTGGAGGAGTACAAACTTGATCAACAGGATTATATGAGAAGATTATTTCATGCTCGTACAATACCCACTCATGTCAATACTTCAGCTATTTAAAAGATTACTATTCAACATAACTAATCTAACTAATGCATGCAAGAAAAGAGGGAAACGTGAGCAACTACTGCCTATAAACAATGCATGAGAACATGGATGTGGTAGTAGAGGCTTGCATGGCTTTAGAACATATCAATCCCCTCCCATTGCAATATCCTTGGCCGCAAGGATGAATTCGGGATAGGACTTAGAAAATTGCCATTGATTTTCCCACATTGCATCATCGCACGATGCGCCATCCCACTTGACCAAAATTTATATCTTCGGCTGATAACGCCCATTGTGAATAACGCAACTGTCCAGTATTGACTCGGACTGGGGAATTATTGTAGAATTGTCGAAAACTAGAGGAAGGGTTTGCAAGGCTGATGAGATAGGGCCAAGTTTCTGCTTGAGGAGAGTCACATGAAAAAATCATGAATTTGAGATCCCACTGGAAATTCTAATTTTTATGTGACTGGACAACACGAGCCAAGACCTTTTACGGACCAAAGAAGCGAGGGGCGAGCTACAAAATGAAACCGTGTTCTGCTGATACGATTGCAACTTGAGAAAAATGAAGTCGCTGACATTAAAAATAACCTCGCAGCCTCCTTTGTCAGCTTAGGTTTTCATTCGTTTCTGGGCTACCAACAAATTGTGACGCAACTCCTTTAGGATTGTCTCACGATCACGGAAGTATTCATCCATAGCCTGGACCTTAGTAGTGACTACAACATACAATAACAAGTTAGGAGGAGGGCAACCGTAGACGGCTTCAAAGGGAGATATCTTGGTAGTTGTATGGTCTGACATGTTATAACTGAATTCCGCCCATGCTAGCCAATCTAGCCACCGTTTGGGTTGATCATTGGTGAAACATTGTAAATATTGTTCTAAGGTAAGATTGACCTCCTTAGTTTAGCCATCGGTCTAGGGATGGCAACTTGAACTCATGCAAAGTTGTGTGCCCTACAGCTAGAAAAGAGTTTTCCAAAAATGACTAAGGAAAAGCTTATTACGATCAGTGACAATAGAGGTCAGAATTCCATGAAGCTTGATCACGTGCTTGAGGAACACATGTGCAACTGAAGAGACGATGAATGGGTGGCTAAGCAGAACAAAGTGCGCATATTTAAATAAGCAATCAACCACCACCATAATGGCAGATTTGTCGTGGGAAGATGGAAAGCCCTCAATGAAATCCATGGAAACATCGGACCATACGTTCATCGAAATTGGCAATGGTTGTGGGAGGCGGGTCTCATGCAATCGTACTTACATCTTTGACAAATATCACAACCACGGATAAAAGGTTTGACGACGAACTGCACACCGATCCAAGTAAAACTCATTTTGACAAAGTGAAGGGTCTTGTGGTACCCAAAGTGACCTCCGATAGGAGAAGAGTGACTGTTGGTCAATATAGGATCGATTAATGAAGAAGCGGGGCTCAACAAGATTTTATCACGGTAGAACCAAACACCATCACGGTTGGAATATTTCATGGAACCCGGTTGTTAGGTTAATGTGGCCAATCGATTGTAGAAGGAGTTCGTGAGTACCTCATGCTAAAGTAGAGACCACCAATCGGCAATGGGTAGAGAAATTGTGACAAATTCAAACGTCGTGATACAAGAGAGAGCATTAGCCTTGCCATTTTCGGCCCATTTTTTGTATTGAATAACATAATTGTACCCTGAAATCTTGTGCAACCAGCGGAGTTAGGTCGGAGTGGTGATGCGTTTCTCCAAAAGAAATTTCAAATTTTTTTGGTCCGTGAGTATGATGAATGGTTTGCCCAACAGGTATGGACACCATTTGTGTATTGCTTTTACAATAGCTAGCTTTTCTTTCTCATAGGTGGACAAAGAAAGAGTTGAACCTTCCAAGGCTTCACTGAATAGTGTTATTGGCCAGTTGTGTTGGCTTAATATGGCTCCAATCCCGACTCCACAAGCATCATACTCAACCACAAAGGGTTGTGTAAAATCGGGTAACTGCAGCACAGAGGGAGCAGTTAGTGCTTATTTTAAATTGATAAATGCTTTTGTCGCTTCCGTGGTCCACAAGAACCCATTGTTTGTGAGGAGTCCAGTTAATGGAGTGGAAATGTCTCCAAAGCTGCGAATGAATTTGCGGTAATACTCAGCCAAATGTCACACATCGACAATGCGGAAGCCTTGACAAAGATATGCAAGTGGGTGTGGAACTAGTTAACTCTTTTCACTAGCTCGCCAATAAAGCTCAAAAGGTTTGCAAAGACAATCAAACACAATATTAGTTAAGTTGATGAGCCACAAGATTGGAGACAAGCCACAAAATAGCAATCAACAAGCTAAAATTAAAGTAAGCAACAATTGAAAGGCTTGGCACAATTTAAAGGCGAAATGAACTTTTCATTGATCAAAAAAATGCATTACAATAATTGAATAATGCACCAAAAGTGCTACAAAAGTTGCCTTACTATAAGCTAGGCTGGGGTACATTAAAGGCACAAGTGGTCTGGTTCAATACTTGGGTACCCCCTCCTTAATATAGCTTGGTAAGCCTTTTTCCTAGTTAGCAGGAGGAAACATCCACTATGTTTGAGAAGTCATAATGGATTTTTAAAAACTCTACAAAAAGAGAAAAATTACAACTCCTGGTCCCAAAACACCTTTAATACTAAGGTATTTACATAAAAATTTACAAGGCAAAAAGACTACATTTGACCCTCTAAAAGTTGGCCTAAAGTTGCTACTTAGGCAGGCAAGTCTGTGGCCTGCTGTGGGTAGGTTGCTTCATGGCATGCCTTGGGCTATCTTGCACTTGCACCAACAACTTCTTAGGCATGTTTTTGGCTCTCCAAAGGGCACAAATGAGTGAAGCATCAAGGTGTTGACTCTTGAATGGGCGCACGTTGGCAGTCTCCCCCATTTGAACGGTCGACGCCCTTGACGACTTGGCCCAATAAGAATCAATCTCGTCTTGAAAAGCCGACAAGTTTGCCTCCCGTTCCCAGTTGATTTCTTCATCTCCAAGGCCTCTCCATTTCACCAAGTATTGCCTTTGTTTCTTCTTGGAAACCATTTTCACCCGATCAGCCAAGATAGATTCAATAGATTTTTTCCTTGCTTTGGCTGTAATGGTTTGGCGTTTTAGCTCATTTCAGGTTGGATCTTCCTTGTCTGGATAGTAGGGCTTCAAATAACTCACATGGAAAACCAGGTGTACTTTTAGCCAAGATGGAGCACCTATCTTGTAAGCACATTTGCCAATTCTCTTCAGAATGGTGACCGGTCCCTCATACTTGCGCACTAGCCTTTTGTCTCTTCCTCTCATGAACTTGCGTTGCTCAGAGTTGAGTTTGACAAGAACTTGATCCCCAATTCTAGACTCAAGTGGCCTCCTCTTTTCATCAGCCCATTTCATCATTTTACTTGCTACTTTTTCAAGATAGACACGAGTAATGTCATGGTTTCTCTTCCATTCCTTAGTAAATTGATAAGCCCTAGGTGACTTTCCTTTATAAGGTCCATCCACTGTGTGGGGGCAACAGTGGCTACTGTCCATTCACTATCTCAAAAGCACTTTTGCCCATAGAGCTACTCTTTTGAGAGTTGAAGTATAACTGTGCTACATCAAGAAGTTGCACCCAATTTCGTTGATTAGCATTGACAAAGTGGTGCAAATACTCCTCGAGCATACAATTGAAGCGTTCTGTTTGCCCATCCGTCTCTGGATGGTAGCGTGATGAAGTTTTAAGTTGTAACCCAAGAAGCTTGAATAACTCTGTCCAGAAGTTGCCAATAAAGCACGAATCTCGGTCACTAACAATACTTTTAGGCACACCCTAATACTTAACAATGTGCTTGAAGAAGAGTTGGGCAGTCTCCTCCACTGAAACATACTTTGGGGCAGCTACAAATGTGGCATACTTGGAGAATCGGTCCAGAATAGTCAAGATAGTCCCGATATCTCCCACTTTAGGCAGTCCAGTGATAAAGTCATGCGATACACTTTCCCATGGACGTTTAGGCACGGGCAAAGGTTCAAGCAAGCCTGCTTTCTTCTTATGCTCAACCTTGTCTTGCTGGCAAGTGAGAAAAGTGCAGACATATTCTTCCACATCATTACATATTTGGGGCCAATAATATCATTGTTTCACCAAGGCCAATATTCACTCCCAACCCAGATGTCCTGCCCAAAGTGTATCATGGCACTCCCTAAGAAGTGTCTTTCTCAAATCACCAGCCCTGGGTACAAATATGCGGTTGCCTGTTGTCATTAGAAGTCCATCTTGCACCCAAAATTGACGAGTCTTGTCTATTTTGACAAGGTTCATAAGATTCTCTACCATAGCATCCTTGTCTAGATGAGCCTTGATTTTCTCCTTGATGCTGGTTGAAATGGAAGTAAGTGAACATACATGATGGCACACTACAAGCTCTGCCTTCCTACTCAGTGCATCAGCAACATGGTTGGTGGCACCAGCCTTGTATTCTAAGGCAAAATCAAACTCTACCAACTTCTCTTGCCACCGTGCTTGTCGTGTGCTTAGCTTGAGTTGTGTTAAAAAATGGCTAACCACCGTGTTGTCAGTCTTTACAACAAACCATGAGCCCAAGATGTAGTGCCTCCAAGTCCTCAGAAAATGCACTATTGCAAGCAACTCTTTCTCATGAGCTAGATATCTCCGCTCAGCATCATTGAGCTTCCTACTCTCATAGGCAATTGAATGACCATCCTGCAAAAGAACACCACCCAAAGCAAAATTAGATGCATCAGTTTGTATCTCAAAAGCTTTACCTAAGTCAGGTAGAGTAAGAACAAGGACTTTTGACATAGCTTCTTTCAAGGCTTAAAAGGCTTGTTGGCACTCCTCTGCCTAAACATATGGTTTGCCCTTCTTTAGCAACTCTATCAATGGGGAAGCTAGTCTTGAGTAGCCTTCAATAAACTTGCGATAATAATTAGCTAACCCAAGGAATGACCACAACTCCGAGACATTAGTGGGTGGCGGCCACTCTTGAATAGCCTTGACCTTCTCTTGGTCCATTTTGATGCATCCATGCTCAACAATGTGCCCTAGGAACTTAATCCTCTCTTGGGGAAAAAAACACTTCTCTAGCATGACATAAAGCTTGTGCTCCCTCAACTTGGTAAGGGCCTTCTGAAAATGCTCCACATGCTCTTCTAAAGTGGAGCTATAAATTACAATGTCATCCAAATATACTACCACGAATTGATCCAAATACTCTTGAAAAACTTCATTCATCATGGTGCAGAATGTTGCTAGGGCATTGGTCAAGCCAAATGGCATGACAAGAAACTCATAAGAGCCATAACGAGTAACACAAATAGTTTTAGGTTCATCTCCCTCGGCAATTCTTACTTGATAGTACCCCAATCGAAGATCTAGCTTTGTGAAATATCTTACTTTGCTCAATTGATCAAATGAATCTGCAATGAGAGGAAGGGGATACTTGTTCTTGATGGTCAACTTGTTGAGTGCCCAATAATCCACACATAATTGAAGACTACCATCATGCTTCCTTTGGAATAAAACAGGTGCACTGAATGGGGCCTTAGATGGCCTAATGAAGCCTACTTCCAATAACTCTGCAAGCTACTTCCTTAACTCATTCAACTCAGGAATAGCCATTCTATATGGTGCACAAGCTGGTGGCTTTGCCCCTGGCACCAACTCGATAGCATGATCCACACCTCGGCGTGGAGGCAACTCCTTAAGCAACTGTTCAGGCATAACATCTGCAAATTGCCTTAAGACCTTCTTGATTACGGTTGGGACAAGAGTAGATTCAAGAGCTTCATTCAACTTCAATGCAGCAACCCAAGTTTGCTCACTATGCCTAACACCCCTCTTGAGTTGCATAGCTAAGACAAACCGGTTACTGTTGTTGGTAGCCATAGCAGGAATGAGACATGGCTTATCCCCCATGACACACATACTATTAGAATAAGGCATGACTGCTGTCTTTGTGCTTCTCAAGAAATCCAACCCAAGGATGGCTTGGAAGTCATCCATGGGTACTGCAGTCAAATCTATTCTTCCTTCCCAAGTGCTGACCTTTAAATGAATAGATTTTGCAACCCCATAGATAGGCTGTGCTGTCGAGTTAACCGCCTTGATACGGCTGCCATCCTTCTCTAAAGATAGCCCAAGTCTTTCAACTTCGGTCCCCGCAACAAAGTTGTAGGTGGCCCCTGTGTCAATCAAAGCACGGAGGGGCTTCCTATTGAGTTTTACATCTACAAACATCAAACCTTTGTTGGATGACTTGCTCTTCTTCAACTTGCCTGATGATTCCCCACCATGCATGGGTCTCTTCTCTTTGCCTTCATTTTTGGACTCCACAAGTTGTTTAGGATCTGAATATTTACCTACTTTGCCACTCTTGGCATTCTTCTTAGGCCTCCTTTTAAAAGCCTTCTTCTCCATGACATTCATCATATGAAAGGCTCCCACTCTAGAGCCAGCTACCTTAGAACCCTTGCCATTTCGCCTAGACTGCACGTCTTCTTCCTCACTATCATCATCACTTGGGTTGAGAGACATGGTCAGACACAGTTGCTAGAGCATTCAAGGTACGCTTTTGTGGACATTCAGATAACCGGTGTGGCCCATTGCATAAGAAACAAAAGATAGGGCCTTTTGCTTTGCTTGTAGAGAATTGTTGAGGGGCTTTTGCCTTGTCACCAAAGCTCTTCTATTGCCATTGTCCTCCACCCGAATGGGTTTTGGATGTAGAAGTGTTGGCTCCCCCACTCTTAGGTTTGCTATAGCCTTAGGACTTTCTACCTCCCCTACTCTTGTGCCAGGAACCACTATCCCGTTGCTTCGGTTCGGCGTAGTCCGTAAGGCACTCAGCTGCTGCTTGTGTATGGGCCAAATCTTGTACTCTTTGCCTTTGAAGTTCAACTCTGGCCCATGGTTTCAATCCCTCAAGAAAGAAGAAGAGCTTGTCTTTCTCTGACATGTCTTTGATGTCTAGCATAAGCCCAGAGAATTGTTTCACATAATCTCTTATAGTGCCGATGTGCTTGAGATCCCGCAAAGCACACCGGGCATTATACTCAACATTTTCGGGGAAGAATTGGAGCTTAAGTTCATGCTTAAGTTGCTCCCAAGTCTCAATTGTGCATAAGCCTCGTTGCATCTCATTATGTTTAGTCTGCCACCACAACTTGGCATCACCGGACAAATACATTGTGGCCATAAAAATCCTTGTCTCCTCAACATCGGCTTTCACAGCTTTGAAATATTGCTCCATATCAAAGAGAAAGTTGTCTAGCACCTTGGCATCTAGGGCGCCACCATAGGCACAGGGCTAGGCATACGCGCCCTAGTGAATTACATGCCAGCACTAGGTGCATTGCCAAAGGCATGGGTAAGAACACCAACCCGGCCATTGAGGTCTTCAATCTCTAGCCTGAGTTCAGTGACAACATCCTCAAAATCTTGCCCTTGAGTAGGGCTATGAGTTTGCTCAAGATCATGAACCCGTTGCTCAAGGTTGGCCAATGAAGCTGTCATGGCTTCCATGTTGTCCATACACTGCTCCAAGAGCTCAATTCCCTCCCTTTGTGTGGGTTGACGGTTGCCAGTAGCATCAATTTAGAAAGCCAACAATAGAGAAAGCCAAATAGACTGGGCTCTAATACCAGCTGTCACACACCGACAATGCGGAAGCCTTGACAAAGATATGCAAGTGGGTGTAGCGCTAGTTAACTCTCTTCACTAGTCCGCCAATAAAGCTCAAAAGGTTTGCAAAGACAAGCAAACACAATATTAGTTAAATTGATGAACCACAAGATTGGAGACAAGCCACAAAATAGCAATCAACAAGCTAAAATTAAAGTAAGCAACAATTGAAAGGCTTTGCACAATTTAAAGGCGAAATGAACTTTTCATTGATCAAAAGAAGGCATTACAACAGTTGAACAATGCACTAAAAGTGCTACAAAAGTTGCCTTATTATACGCTAGGTTGGGGTATATTAAAGACACAAGTGGTCTGGTTCAACACTTGGATACCCCCTTCTTAATATAGTTTGTTAAGCCTTTTCCTAGTTGGCAGGAGGAAACATCCATTATGTTTGAGGAGTCATAATGGATTTTTAAAAATTCTACAAAAAGAGAAAAATTACAACTCTTGGTCCCAAAACACCTTTAATACTAAGGTATTTACATAAAAATTTACAAGGCAAAAAGACTACATTTGACCCTCCAAAAGTTGGCCTAAAGTTGCTACTTGGGCAGGCAAGTCTGTGGCCTGCTGTGGCTAGGTTGCTTCATGGCATGCCTTGGGCTATCTTGCATTATGCCTTGGGCCTTTGTTTGGCATCAAGGTGTTGACCCTTGAATGGGCGCACCTTGACACCAAGCCAAGGAAGCCACGTATCCCTTTAACAGTTGTGGGAACCAGCCATAACAAGACCAACTAGATTTTGGATAAGTCTACTGCCACCCCATGCGAGGGGATAAGATGACCAAGGTAGTCCACCTGCAAAACTCCAAAACAACATTTTGATTTTTTTTGCAAATAAATTGTTAGTTACCAAAATTCCCAGGATCGTGGTAAGGTGGTTGAGGTGATCATTCCATGTGAAACTATAGATCAAGATGTCATCAAAGAACACAAGGACAAATTTACGGAGGTGAGGTCGAAACAAATCAGTCACAAGACTTTGGAAGGTAGATGGAGCGTTGAAGAGGCCGAAAGGCATGACGAGCAACTCATAATGGCCCTCGTGAGTGCAAAAGGCTGTTTTATGGATATCACCATATTGGATGCGAATTTAGTGGTACCCCAAGTGTAAGTCCAATTTGGAAAAAAAAACTTAGCGCCATGTAGTTCATCAAGAAATTTGTCAATGATGGGCATGGTGTACTTGTCTTTGATAGTGACTGTATTTAGGGCTCAATAGTCAACACACATTTGCAAGCCACCATCTGCCTTGAGAACAAGCAATACTGGGGAAGAAAAAGGACTAGTATTGGAGTGGATTAGACCCAAAGTGAGCAATTCATAGACTTTTCTTCAATTTCAGTCTTTTGATAATAAGGGTAGCGGTAAGAACGAACGCTTATTGGAGGTTGGTTAGGTTGTAGTGGAATATGGTGTTCATGGCTACGATTGTAGACACCTCATTTTGACTGCCCTTGAGACTTGGGCGCTTCACTCTAAACACTCGATGATGAAATGTTACGTTATGCAATCGTTCAAAATCTTTAGAAAAATGATTCAGTTGTGAGCTTCAAAACCTAAACCAAAACCCTATTATGCTTCATATCATTTGAACGAGGCTTGACTCTCATGTTGCCATCTTCATATCTTTATCATCACCTCATGACATTGCATTGAATTGCATAATCATGAATTTTCAAAACAACTGGCTATGCGAAGCGTGTAAGTCCACATTTCAAGTGGTATTTTGAGAATATCATTTGCATCTTGCCCCTGAACTACGCTGGTTCGATTCCTAGCAAAGTGAGATGTAGTCAACCTTGGGGTTCAACCAACAACATTTGCATCTTGTTTGTTTAATGAAATGACTTCGAGTTCTGTCAAAGAGGGGCAACTATAGACACCCCATTTTAACCGGCCTTAAGACTTGGGCACTTTCTTTTGATCACCCGACGATGAAAATCAGAATGTGTTTCTCATAAAATCCTCAGTAAAATAGATGAAATTTGAGCTTTGTTCTCAACCCTAAGTCTATTTTGGTCAAGTGTTTAAGCTCCGCTGTACACCCAAAGCAAAGTTAGAATGAACCGAAGTGAAAAAGAGTCGAATCGGAGCGAAACATAACTTTTCTCCTTTGGCCAGTTGATCGCCCGATCATCCGGCCAGTCGACCACCCCAACACAGATTTGCCCAGTTTTTGTTTCGGGTGCGCACTTCCCAAACCCATTTTTTGACCCATTCATGCATTGAATGCATGTATACTCATCTCCATTGCCTAGTGCTTGATCCATTGAAGCTAATGCTCCACTTTTGTCCTCCATTAGCTCCATTTGCTCCGTTATCTTCCCTAATGCTCCATTAATCTTCCACTTTTTCTTCTACAATTTCTCCACTTACATGGCTTATATGAATATGTATATATGGTATTCTTAAATATATTAGGTATTGATTTTCTAAATATATTTGGAAATAGCCATAGTTAGGTTTCTTGTAAGATACTCTTTCTTATAATTAAGTTTCTAGTAGGATACTCTTTCTCAGCCTATATATACAAGCCTTCTATTATATATGATAAATTCATTCAATACAATGCATATTATTTCTTCTTTCTCTCTACTATTCTAACACATAGGACACAACAAAAGGTTACAAACATGTACCCAAAAAGGTATTGAAATCAACTGTATGACCGCACCTAAGAGCAATAAATGTTTATCAAAAGACTACAAACTATTTGAGAAAACGTGGTGTCGATCAATCACATGGTTAAAATGAAATAAAAACAAGTTGTCCCCAAGAACATGAACCTGCATTCGTTTCAGCGATTTCCAAACAACCATCAAAGTAGTTTGTCAAAGCATCAATATTAAAGGACCTTCGAGTAATGAGGAGTTTACTAACCAAACAGAGCCTGACAATTTCTTCTGCAATCTGAGTGCACGATGCGCCAAACACCACAACTTCCCCTTCATCTGTTGTAAGAGACATCTTCTTGGCAAGATCTTCAATGGATTCATTGACAATACTTGCCATAACTACCCCCACAACACCCAAACAATGGAGAACTTTAAAACTTGTAAAGTACAAGAGAAAAACCCTTACTCTAGAGAGAGATGAAAGAAAAAAAATTATTTTTTAGTAGTGTCTTATCAAATTTGAATTTGATTAATAATTGAGGATGCTCGTAATGTGCAATGTATTGTGTAGGAAATCAAAGAAACAAAAAATGCACAATGTATTATCCATCTGATTTTTTATTTTATTTTCTAATATCAAACTTATTATTTTATTTTATTTTATAGTCTTATTATATTAATTTATGGTCAGATACTATATTTTTTTACGGTATTATGATATCAATGATTGTATTAAAAGTCAAAGAGTAAATAATGTCAAAATATTTATAACTTCGTTGCAATTTTTTTTTTTGGAAAAAATTAGTGAAAAATCTAATTTAAAGAACGTGTAAAGTATTAAGTCACTAGGATTTTTTTATTTTTTTATTTTTTTGGTGAGAAGTACACTCTTTGGGAAATATTATGGTGAAAAGTACATTTTGTCATTTTTTAGGATATTTTATTTTCAATTTTATCCTTTTAATTTTTATTAACAACTATCTATTGAAATTTTTATTCTATCTATTAAAATTTTTATTTTATTCTATCAGTTGAAAATCTATCTGTTTGAAATTTTATCTATTGCAATTATTTGTTGAAATTCTATTTATTAAAAATTCACCAAGTTTATTTTTTCATATCAGTTGAAATTTATAAAGCATATTTCTCTTATCAGTTGAAATTTATCAAGCATATTTCCCATATCTCAACCCATCTGTTCAAAACTGAACAGATCTATGCCTTTTATTTGTCAAAATTCTATTTGTAGAAATTTTATCTATTGAAATTTTAGCTACGACAATGTACTACACAGCAGAATCACAATCAATTTCCTATTTGTTCACAAGTTGAGAAAAAAGAACAACGGACAACTTTCTCTTAATCAAGAACAAGCTTGTACCATATATTCTAAAGCCAAAACAAAAAAAAGAAAAAAAAGAAAAAAAAAAAGAAGAAAAACTACATTGAACTGTAGACACCCCATTTTTGACCGCCCTTAAGACTTGGGTGCCACTGATTGATCACTCAATGATGAAAGTTGTGCTGTGCAAATGTTCGATTTCTTCAGCAAGAAAAGCTTATAAATCCCAACTTTACAACCCATTTTTGAGAAAAACTATTTTGACCAAATCAATTTTAGATCTCAAAACCCTCTTTTTCAAAATATTTTTGGAAAAAACTTCTACGATGTTCCGAGGCTCGTATTTCGTTAAAAATTGCACTTTTTGGTAAACCAAGCAAGGACAAAATGGAAATAAATGGAAGAGAGGTGAACTCTTTGAAAAATATTTTTAAACCTCTTATTTATAGGTTTGGAGTTCAAGAAAATAGGAGAAGAGGGAAGAAAACAAGTTGGGGGAGAAGTTGGGCATGAAACCTTTAAGAGAGAACCAAGCAGCCTCACTAAATCACGCCTATCCTTTTGTGACTCTAGTAGTGAGACCACCACCATTGGAAAGTAGACTTCTGGGGCTTCATTTTACACTCAAGAATCTCCTAAAGCCGAGTCCGGATGAGGGAGATATGGCTGTTTGAAGTTAGGCATCAATCCGATTAACCAAAACTGAGCAACCTTCACTAAAATATGCATATCTCTTTACACAATTGTAATTTAGATGTGAGGCTGCACCTTTGGAAAGTAGACTTTTGGAGCTTCAATTTAGACTCAAGAATGAGCTAAAACCGAGTCCGAATGAAAGAGTTATGCCTATTTGAAGTCGGGCCTGGAAACAGATTTTTTTACGGCCGGCAATGCATCATTGATGGCAGGCAATAGACACTTCTGGCCGGCCAGCCATGTGCTGACCACCAATGTAAAACCCAGATATTTTCTCCAGCTGTTTCGACAAAGTTCCAACTGTCCCTTTTTAGATATTTTCAAGATAGGCTTATTTTTTCTATATACTTGACCCCTCTTTTATCTTTCAAGCTTTGAAAACATTTTAGGAGTTAGGAAAATTTTGGAAAGTATCCTCTCTCTCTACAATTCTCTCTCTCTTTTACAACTTGCATAGCCTTTACTCAAGCACTCTAAACCAAACCTAAAGAACTTCTTGCTGAGATGATTTGAGCATGAATTTGAGCTTTTGAAGCACTTGAGAGTGTGAAATTGGTGTCTTTTGACTTAAGGGTTCATTCATCTTCAAGAGGTATACTTTGTCTTACCTTTGTACCATCTTTACACCACTTGTTTTTCATCTTTTCTTGCTGTTTTTAAGCTTTTTAAAACCTGTTTTTATGGGCTGAAGCTTGTAGTTTAAGACTATTAAAGGTAGAGGGGTAAATTAGCCTTTTTTGAACCTCGTTATCTAAGCCTTTCCACTTTTGTTTCCCATCTCTTCATCAACTTTTTTTGAGCTTTTTACCACTGATTTTTAGAGGTTTTCAGAGGCTAAAAAAGTGGTTTTGAAGTCCCAAACATGGAGGGGTTAGCCACTGCTCTTTTGTCTTGTTTACTAGCTTAAATTGTCATGTTTTAGCTTATTATTTTAGCTAATTTTTGTCTTCATTCCAGCACATTTTTGTACTGTTTTTTTGGGCTGTATAAAATCTGTATTTTCGGGCCGAAACTTGTGGTTTAAGGCTAATAAGGGTTGAGGGGTGGTTCACCCTTTTTTACACCTTGCTTTCAAGGCCTTTGCCCTTGTGTTTCCTACCCTTTTGCTATCATTTTCTAAGGTTTTAAACACTGTTTTTTAGAGTTATTACAGTGGCTAAAAACATGTTTTGAAGTCCAAAAATGGAGGGGGTAGCCTCCCCTCCTTATGTTTTGTTTACTAGCCTAGCATACTCCATGTTTTAGGTTATTTTTCTAGCTTTTGTTAGCTTAATTCCAGCATGTTTTAGGACCGTTTTAGACCTATTTTAGGATTGTTCTTAGCTGTTAGTTGCATTTGAGTCATGTTTTTCATTCTTGTAGTGTAATTGTCCTCCTAATCTTGGTGTTTTAGGTCTTAGACATCACTTATTTGAGTTGATACTATTTGTTTTATGCTTTTATCACTTATTTTCAGCACTAATAATTTCTGCAACCTCCCTCCTTTCTTGGCTTTTGTTTTGTTTTAGAGTTGTTTCAAGCCTCTTGTTCTTTTAAACATGAGATTGAGGTTGTCATACTTAATGGTTTAATCCCTTTTAGGGGTTCATTATCAATGATATGACATCTTTTTCATGTCTTAAGTTAACTCTTGGTTTGGTACTTCACTATATTAGAGGACTTAAATTCATTATTAGACTTAATGAATTAAAGGATAGTTGGTAATCTAAAATTGAGTAATTAAAACTTGGGACAAAAATGGTACAAGATAATAATTTGGTTGTGTTCAATCAAACGTTAATTGAACATACGCAAGCTTGAACCATTTCATACTTGTTAGTGGTGAAATAATTCAAGTCTCCAAGGTCAACTTCTTCCCTTGATCATTCATGAAAGAGAGGAGGTTTGTGTCTTGTTTTGCATTTATTGAAATTGCACACCTTGAATCACAAGCCATCATGCAATGAAATTGCTTGGATTGGTGGTTTTTGGCTTAAGTTCGTAACTCCTTGGATTTATTCATGAAAAGGATGGGTGAATTATGCAAACAACCCTTGGAAAAATCCTCTTTTTGCTCTGTTTGAACTCTATTGCAGCAAGGGGATATAGTGCATCAGTGGCCGGCAGGCCACCATCTATGGCCAGCAGTGCACTATAGATGGCCGGCTGGCCACCTTCATGGCCGGCAAATGGCTAACAACATTCATCTATGGTCGGCTAGCCACTGATGCAAACTTCAGCAGAATGTTGGTAAGGTGGAGTAAAATGGTTCTGGAAATGTTCAACTCTGCAAACGGAGGCTTTCAAGAGCAAAACGGAGGTCTTTTCGGGCGGAAACCGAGCATGTGCATCTTCCATTTCCCGAGGTGGAGTAGTGGCAGCATAGTTAGAAATGTTAATTGCTTAGTTTACTTACATTTATGTTGTAGTTTAATTAGTTAGCTTACTAGTTAATTCATTCAAGTGTTGTAATAATTAGTTAATTAGTTTAGCTTTTTTATTTCATTTGGTTTGTAATAATTGGCTTAAATTAGATTAGCTTAATTAGCTTGCCCCTAATTAGTTGCTAGTTAGTTAGTTTTCATTCATTCGGACTCTCTTTTATGAGAGCAAAATGTAATAATGTGTATCTCTTCCAACCCCACGTCTTTCTTATTTTTACTTAATCGCTTTTGATGGTTAGATTAGGGACATGTTCCAATTAGCATACCTTATGCTTGCATCCATCTTGCCTTGCATGCACCGAGGCTCGGCGTATCATTCAAACTGCATTGTTATTTTAATACCTCCTTGAATACATGTTTAACCGCATGTTATTTAAATTGCTTCATATGCCATGTTCGTAGCCGAGTCTATTAATTGCATATTGCATGTGTTGCATTAGACATCTTGTATAGTTAGGAATCATGTATTTATTTTTCTAACTTTGTCTTATTTTGGCTTGGAGTACTAGGTGAATTTTTAATGCTTTAGCATACTTGCATGAGTGTAAGTGATTTCCATGACTAGCATGCTTACCATGAGGGTAAATACTTACTTGATTAAACTGCTTGAATGCCTGTGGATGAAGGCTTGTTGTTTGAATTAGAACGACTCAACGAATGTACGTTTTAAGCCCACTATGTCTAGTAGAAAATTCACAGTTTTAAGCCCACTATATTTGGTGGCAAATTCGCAAACTTTAAGCCCACTTGACGTGGCAAATTCAAACCCTTTTCACAAGGCAAGCATGAAATTGAATCATTCCAACTTGAGCAAACTAGTCTATACATCACATAGTAAAGCTAGCTTAATAACTGGAACAAGAGCACATAATGTACATAAAAATCATATCAAGATTAGTAGAGGCTGATCTTTGATCAATCAAGCAGGGGCGCTTAATTCACGATCTTCCCCTCTCGTACCTAAGTTCCGAGCCGAGGCAACTTTGGTGATAACGGACACGTGGCCTTTGGCACGAGTTATGGGTTTCCTAAATTTCTCCAAAAATAAAATATTTAAGTGGCGACTCTGTATCTGGTAAAGTAGTCCAATTTTGACATTTTTTATTCTAAAATCGATTTTCCAAAAGATTTGTCGGATTTGGACTTTTTAGTGTTTATCAATTTCACATTACACTTGTGAGATTAGATTCAGAACCGCGAGAGTCTAAACTGTAGGGCTTTCTTTCAAACTTTCCGAAAGGGGGCGCGAAAAAGCCGAGCTACAGTTTCTGGCGACTCTGCTGGGGACTTTGAGAACTTGACTCGAACTCATGATATGAACTTTTATCTACACTTATGTGTTTTTTTGCATTGCATTTGCATTGGTGCGCCTAAGTCACTGTGTTTGCCATCTGCTATTCCTGGACGGTTTGTCGGAGGCTTGCTTGGGAAAGTTTATCAAAAGGCTGACCGGTCATGGGCTCTGCCGCGATGGGAACACAACCCTTGAATCTGGACTACCGCTGTACCGTTTGATCCTTCTTTCACTTCTCGGTGTTAGGTGTGAAAGGTATATTAGGTAGTCTTGCTGAGGTACTCTTTTTGACCAATCGGCCTAGTTGCATATCGGAAACCATAGAGACTATTCCAAACTAGGACAGGTAGCATAGCCGAATGTAGGATTGTGTGAAACCGCATTGCTTGAATAATGAACCCTAGTTCCTGACGAAACTAGGATAGGGTAACCTTACCCCCCATAGGGGTGTTTTGGCTCTCAATTAACTGGTATGTGCTTTACAGTGAAACTGTACAGGGATGTACATATCAGTTTCAAAATGTGGTATTTAGTTTATGAGTAGATTTCAGTAGAGAGTACATTTATTCAGCTGTGATCATATTCGTTCTAGTGAAATTGGGCTAAGGTGCTATCTGTTTTCTCTTTTGCAAGGTAGTCCTAGAACCATAGCTTCAGAAGGCTCCAATATCCCCCGAGTATTTTGGACTCATGTTGATAGACGTTGTTAGGTCAGGTCGGAGATTTAGTTCAGGGGGAACTAGTGTTTCCTTCGCCGGTGGCAAGGCAAAAAAGGGCCAGACAGGGCTCACCGGTTCCATTGTTCCAGCATTCACCAATTAGATTACCTTCGTTCAACTCATCCTGAGCATCTACCCCTATTATGGCTCTGCCTCTAACAAATTCGGAGGAATTATTACTCCATCTGCAGCAAACAGTTGACTCTCTCCAGCATGATGCGACCCGTCAGGCTGAGGTTATAACTAGCCTACAGCAACAACAACCGCAGCCAATAGCAGCCTCTGCATCACATGTACCCACCGCGGCTATCCCTGTGCCCAATACCACAGCTAATGCTACCACTGCTTAAGATCCACAAACTGAGGGTGTTCCGGTTCTCCTAGTCCAAGCAGAACCTATCCCAGCACAAACTTGCAGAGCCCCGGTGTATCAAACCAAGGCACCGTTCAAATTCGAGGTTAATCTAACCACGCTCAAAGTCAACAAGCTGGAAAAGCTGTTCAAAAAAGCACAGGGGGTCAACTCTATTCCAGATATAGAGAATGGGCATACTGAATCGGTAGTTACCTTATCGGAGTGGTTCAAGATGCCGCATATTGATCGCTTTGATGGTTCTGGAGATCCATTGGTGCATTTGCATCTGTTTTCTGATATCTTACGACTAGTGGGTTTGACTCGAATATAGAAGTTGTCACTATTTAGCGTTGGTATGCTAAATTGGAGGACTCTGTGAAGCAGAGCTGGCAGGAGTTGGCCGAATCCTTCATTGCCCAATATTCCTACAACACGCAGATCGAGGTCATAACTCGTGATCTTGAGGCAACACGTCAGGAATTGAAGGAGGGCTTTTCAGAGTTTGTTATTCGATAGAGAGTAAAGGCGGTTATGATGGCAAGCAGGCCTCTAGAGAAAGAGCAAGTTCATATCATTGTTAGAAATCTGCATGAAAGGCTATTACAGAAGTTAATAGTCCTCCTGCTATTCAACTTTAAGGACCTCTATGAAATTGGGGTTCAAATGCCATCAGGCAAAGGATCATTGTAGAGGGTAATAAACCTATGAAGAGGAATGTTGTTCGCAGTTCCAATGGTAGTACAACTGTGAAATGCTTAGAAGTAAATACTGTTGCCACCAATCCCAAAACTGCCAACCCTTTTGCCAATACCAACCCACAAACAGCCGGCCCAACCTAAGCTCAAGGCAGAACTTTCACTCCCCTCTATATGAGCCTAACCAACGCACTAAAAGTCTTGATGGAAAAAAGGTATCTCAAAGCCCTTGATCCTCAACCTCTTCCTGACCCACTCCCTGCCATATATAACCCCACCAAATACTGCATGTATCATCAGCAGCGCGATCATTGCATTGAACATTGCTACCGCCTTTATCATGAGATTCAGAATCTTATCGATAATCAGATGATAGTTCCACCTCAAGACCCCAGTGTTACCACCAACCCACTTTCCATCCATGACCAAGTATCTCCTCCCTACCTCAACCTAATCCATACACTACTATCCACCTACAATCCTAGCATATACATCACCCCAGCCCATTTACCCAAGCCTGAGGTGTTCATTCTAGAAAGCACGGACTTGTGTATGATGGATGCACTTGAATCCTAATCATCTCAAACCCATGAACCCACTACTTCTAAGCTAATGAGCATGATTGAAGATTTTCAAAGAACTGTGGCAGATTTAGCCTTTGGGATTTTGGCTCCCTCATCAACCACATCACATGTCAGAAATTTCACACCAAAAGGCTCTCCAATCTTGGGGCGAGCTGTAATTGAAAAGGGCCAACCTGAAGCCATCTCAAGTCTGGGTGGTGGCATGTCAACAACTGGGCCTCACCTCGATGTAGCGACCCAATCCCTTGGTATAGTGGAGGCAATGGGCAAGAACAATGTAGGGGCAGGCATTGATCCCTATGAACATCTTCAGTGGGCTATTGAGGCTTTGAGGGTCAAAAGGCTGAACAAACAGCAAGTGCTTGCAGTGGTTACAAAAACTGTGGATAACACTTTTGTTGCTAAGGTTGGGGGCATTTCGAATCAAGGGGCAAGTCGGGAAAAGGGATGTTATACCAAAAATGCCCCTTTCAGCTGCAATCCTACACCCATAAGAGGTTATCAAACCTATTCAACACCTACCAAGCCCTCTATCAAGCCTGTCAAAATTGGAAACCGCACCTTTAATCCTCTTCATATGACCTTGTCTAAAGCTCTCCAAATCTTCATCAGGCAAGGCTATCTCAATCCCCTTGACCCTCGGCCTCTCCCAGATCCCCTTCCAGCCAAAGCATAATGCTGCCAAGTACTGTGCCTTCCATCAACAAACTGGCCATGACACTGACGGTTGTTTTTGTCTTCGCCATGAAGTTCAAGATCGCTTGATAATGAGGTCATCACTCCACCGAGTCCTACAAAGTCTATCAGCGATCGATCGATAAACTTGGGGGATAATGTGACTATGTGATCAGGGGATGAACCACCTGCTGACGGCGCTCATTTCACCCCAGATGTAGTGGATGGCACACACGGTTTTGAGCAGCTTGAAAATGCTATTTATTGTACTTTTTGACTTGGGTATTGAGTCAGTTCTGTTGTGTTGTATTAAGTTTGTCTTGTCGTATCGAGTCTGTCTTGTTGTGTCGGAGGTTGGTGATTTTGGGCATGTTAACTCGAGCATCACTTTCTTGTTTTGTGTTTCTCTTTTTCGCTCTTTCTTTTGAGTGTGTTTCTACCATTAAGCCAGTTAAGCTAGAAGTTCTGAATGGGATGGTAGTAATTGACCAAAACTGTGCCTTTTCTGTGCCTTGAAATCATTGCATTGACCTAAGTTTTTCAAAACTTTTCTAACACTGTGATGAAAACAAAGAGGGAGGAATTCCTTGGGATTTGTAAAAATTTGATCAATTAAGAGAAATAGAGGCATGCTAAGCTCTTAATGAATGAGATCATGTTTGTTAATGTAAGTACTGAGAATGATCCTGGCTTGATCTAGATTGGTTCTACATTGTCTTCAGAGGAGCCTGAGCAACTAGTCGCTTTATTAAAAGATTTCAAAAAATATTTTGCGTGGTCCTACGAAGACATACATGGAATCGCTCTCGAGATTGTACAGCATAGGATCACTCTCGGCCTTGAGACTCGACCCCTTTTGCTTTCAAACCCTAAACCTTGACTCAGAATGTTCAAACGATCAATCATAATATGAGGCTTGTATGACCGGATCCGGATCGGAAGCAACCCTTAAACTAGGAGCAAGAAGGTCAGATGTCATCAAAGAAAGCTTGCAAAGCTAGATCAGAAGTAGCCCTTGACTAGGGACAAAAATGTCAGATGTACTCAGAGATTTAAAAGATGGGTCATTCCACAAACCAATGGAGATCAGCAAGAAAACCAAATCCTAGAATGGAGAAAAGAGAAGTTTTGCTGAAGGACAATCGAGTTCCTATCCACAACACTAGGGGAAAATGTAGACCCCAATTGGATGGGCTCTTACATCATCAAGACTATTTAGTTAGCAATAACAGCTATTTTGGTGGATTCAGATGGCTTAGAGATCCTACGACCGATCAACATGGACAAGTTAAATTTTTCTATCATTAAGAGGCTCGCTAGGTCGAAAATCCGAAAGGGCAAACCAGGCAAAAGTTAGAGCAAGAAAAAGAAAAAGAAAAAGAAAAAGAAAAAAGAAAATACCAAAAATGAAAAAATGAAAAAAGATGAAAAAATGGAAACAGAGCAAAAAGAGAAGGAAAAAAAGAAGAAAGAAAAAGAAAAAGAAAAATATAGATCGCAAGGTTGAAAACCTCGAAGGAGCGACCTTGGCAAAAGTTAGAGCACAAAAGGAGAGTGTCAACACCCGAGTGAACCTCAACCCGGAACTACGTAAGGCCTGATTCCTATCTTTGGGATACGTAGGCAACTTCATCCTGAAGTTCAACCCCAACCATTTTCAACCTGCTTGTCTCATCCATGTTGATTGGCTGATCCTTGTTCAACTCGGCTATCCTATCCATGTCCAATTGGCTCATCTTCATTCAAATTGGTTGTCCTATTCCGTTGGAAGATTCAACTACAAAGAAATCAAGTTCAAACCTGAGGCTGCGCGTCTCAAGAGTTAATTCCACGTTGGTTGAGCAGTGGCCATTTGCAAAAATAGTTTTCGAGGATTTTTAATGATGTTGACTAATTTTCTCAAAAATTATTCTATTTTTCCAAAACTGAACCATTTCTTGGACCCAAAAAAGGAAAATTTTCAGTGCTCATAACCTGACTTATATGATTTCAAAACAGAAAGTCGAAGAAGCATGTTAGTCCAACTCTCACGTTGGTTAAAATTGTTTTAGTGGAAAGCCAAAAAACAAAAATAGTCAAAGTGATGAACCAGGGACATAGTCGAGTCAAGTTTTCTATATTTTCCCCATTATCAATGTACTCGCCAAAAGGGCACAACTGAAGTTAGCCACAAGGGCTAAAAGCTCTCTCGTCCTCCAAGCAGCGAGGTATCAAGCCAAGTGCGAAGCACAAACTAGAAATGGAGCTGGATATCCGACCCCCTCATCTAGGCGGGTTTGATCACACCCAAATTGGCGTCTGACCCGGAATGGGGAAGTAGAAAACGCAATGTGTGAGACCAATCAATTGTATACCTGGCCGGTGAGACATGGTGTAACTCATCTCGGTCAAGTTAAGCCAAGGGCATCGTCACCCGATGTCAGTTGCAGATCTGCTGCACGTCTAGTCGCACCATAACCCCTCTGTGTGGAAAGCTCATTAGTTGTGAGCGAAAGAAGGAGAATCTAGTAGAATACCAACGGCAAGAGCCTATAACTTCTTACTTATCCATCAACCACTTAGGGGAGGGATAAAAAATAAGAGATATTAAAGAATAGAGAGATGTGCACTGAGAGAAAAAGTGAGGAAAGGGCTCGTCAGAGAAATAGAGATTGAGTGCCAGAGTGATGTGAGAATCACAAATGAGAAAGGGTGGGAAACAATACCCGGAGAAATAGGCTCCTCGTAAACTGAGAGATCTCCTATTGTAGTAAACATCCAAGTATTGTGTTTGTTGTTATTGTTTGTCTCGATTCTTATTTTGAGTGTAAATAGATGTGTTTAAGTTGTTTTACTTTGCTTTTCTTTTGTTTAGTCATTTTGACTATGGTCAGTCGTAGGCTCAATACCCGGTTAAAGACTCATTTTCAATTTCAATTTCAATTTCAAAAATAAATCGTTTTGTGCTCAGAGTGCTGTGTCATTCCCAACATGGTGTACAAAATAGGATGCTTTCTTTCATAAAGTGCACGGTCCACCCCCGATAAAGTGTGACTACTAGAACCAGGACCTATCTGAAGCTACACGAGTTCTGGACTGCAATGTAAAAGAAAAGAGGGAAAATATTGAAGCATCTTAGTGTGTTTCAACTTTAGCAAATTTTGAGGCTGCATTCCAGGTACACCTTCTCAGGCCTCGCCATTTCTTTAGAGTATGAGTGTACCTCGACCCCGAGTTCAAGCCTGCTTCAAGTCAGAATGGTGGTCAAAGCGGCTTGCAAATGTTACCCCTTGCTAATATGAACAGGATGCATCCTTTTTTAGCATGCTACAAAGTCTCCGAGAGGTAAATCGGAGGTTGTCACCGAACAACATCTTTTGCTCGATCTGTCTTTCTATCAAAATTGCATATTTTGTTCTCTTCTATTGCATAGAATGTGCATTTTATATACTCATGTTGCATGCGTGCCTTGCATCATTTATGATTCATTTATAGAATATGTTTTCAATTTCGTATGGAATATGCTCTTGTTTCTTGCTTCTTGCATAAAGCATGCTTTTAATTAACCTCACACATCGGTTGCCTATCTTGCATGGAACATGCATTGTCAATGTATTGCTTTGTAAAACTACTCACTCTGTGCATCTATCACACAATAATCTCACTCAGTGCATCTATTGCACAATCATACACTTTGTATCGCACTATCTTGTGCACTTACATCGCACTATTTTGTGTATTTCACTTTGCATCGCACTATCTTGTGCATTTCACCTTGCATCGCACTATGTTGTGCACTTTGTATCACACTATCCTATTCACTTTGTATCGCACTATTTTGTGCACCATTGCATTATCTTGTGCATTCAACCCACATAACACTATTTTGTGCACCGCTCGCACTGTTTCATGCACCTCATTCGCACTGTCTTGTGCATTTCATCTTACATCGCACTACCTTGTGTATTTCATCTTACTTTGCACTATCTTGTGCATTGCATCTTGTATAGCACTATTTTGTGTATTCATTAACCTCATTCGCACTACCTTGTGCACCTACCTCATCGCACTTTCTTGTGCACCCTCACTCACACTGTCTTGTGCATGCACCTGGTCTAGGAGACTTTAAATCCTCTAAAGGTGCAATTCATTTGGTGTTTGTCGTGCCCAAACGACTTTCGAGGTTCTAGTATAACCACCAACTTGTGTTTGCGGTGAGTTCCTAGGAGATCAACTAAGACGGTGGAAACTAGGGTTCGAATGGCTGAGGCCTAGAACGCAAAGGTTCGGGATTTCCGAGACTAAAGTCTGGTTTAAATACCCAGGGGTATATCCTCGGCTTGAAATCTCTATGGCAACCCCATAGGTTAATGTAGCTTATATGCGCCTTAATTCTGGATACTGAACTAACCTAGTCTGTCACCTTGTTGGAGAATAACGAAAGTTGCGAACATAGCCAGGAAGAAAAGTAGTACATGTGGTTTGGAAGTGCAACCAAGAAGAAACGGAAGATCCCCAGCAACATGAGGTGAGTCATCGCTAATTGCCCCTGTAAGGCATCACTTCCCAACTACTACATCATAGTTATTATCCATTGCATCACATCTATCACTTCTATTGCATTGCATATAGAATTTATTGCATGCATCTACTGTATTATCCATTTTATCATCTGCATCCTTTTCGTGTTAAGCTTAGTTTAGCATGTGCCCATTCTTTTCACGTTAAAACATAGCTGTGCATGTGTACGCGTCTATTCTGCAAGAATTGTGGTCTGAGGGTTTCAGCACCTTTTCTGTGTTAGATGTGGTCTGTTTTGTGTCCATACCTTTTCTAGGTAAAATGTGGGTTGGCCTGCACCTTATTCACTCCATCTATTGCATCGTAATTTGTTTTGTTGCATTCAGCATTTAGGATCACGATCTTTTCTCAGTAGATCATTCCTCACTTATAACATCCCACCCAATTACTTGTACACTTTCTCTTTCTACGAAACACACAGTTTTGCATGTGCTTGCACCCTTTAACGTTGAAACATTGTTCTGTTATGTGTAAGCATCCATGCTGAGCTGAGGCTAGTATTGAGGATGTAGGCACTTAGCCTGTGTTAGGCGTCGTTTGGCTGTGCCTACTTCTTTTCTGTGTAAAATGTAGTTTAATTTTGCATCTCCATCCTTTTATGGTATTTGTGTGGTTTTGCACTGCTTGTGGTTTGATTATTTCGTTACATTATATATCATTTACACTATTTGTTTTACATTGCGTATCATTGGCATCCTGCCCCTGAACTATGCTGGTTTGATTCCTTGCAATGGGATATGTAGGCAACTCTCGGGTTCAACCAACTGTATCTACATTTTGTTTGTTTGCCCAAGTCTTACGGCCTTATAAAAAATGGGTCGTTTTCGAGCTTTGACATTCACTCACGTCATTTTATGACTTCGAGCTATGTCAAAGAGGGGTGACTGTAGACACCCCATTTTTTACTGCCTTTAAGACTTGGGTGCCACTGATTAATCACTCGATGATGAAAGTTGTGCTGTGCAAATGTTCGATTTCTTCAACAAGAAGAGCTTCTAAATCCCAACCTTACTCCCCATTTTTTACCAAAACTATTTTGACCAAAAAAATATTAGATCTCAAAACCCTCTCTTTCAAAATATTTTTGAAAAAAGTTTCTACGATGTTCCGAGGCTCGCATTTTGTCAAAAAATTGCACTTTTGGGTAAACCGAGCAAGGACAAAGTGGAAGTAAATGGAAGAGAGGTGAACACTTTGAAAAATCTTTTTAAACCTCTTATTTATAGGTTTGGAGTTGAAAAAAATAGAAGGAGAGGGAAGAAAACAAGTTGGGGGAGAAGTTGGGCATGAAACCGTTAAGAGAGAACCAGGTAGCCTCACTAAATCAGGCCTATCCTTTTGTACACTTGGACTCTAGTTGTGAGGCCATCACCATTGGAAAGTAGACTTCTGGGGCTTCATTTTACACTCAAGAATCTCCAAAAGCCGAGTCTGGATGAGGGAGATATGGCTGTTTCCGATTAAGCCAAAACTGAGCAAGCTTCACTAAAATAGGCATATCTCTTTGCACAATTATAATTTAGATGTGCGTCTTCCACCTTTGGAAAGTAGACTTATGGGGTTTCAATTTAGACTCAAGAATGAGCTAAAACAGAGTCCGGATGAAGGAGTTATGCCCATTTGAAATCGGGCCTGGAAGCAGATTTTTACGGCCGACAATGCATCATTGATGGCCAACAATGGACACTTTTGGCCGGCCGGCCATGTGCCGACCACCAATGTAAAACTCAGATATTTTCTCCAACTGTTTCGACAAAGTTCCAGCTATCCTTTTTCAGATATTTTCGAGATAGGCTCATTTTTTCTATATACTTGACCCCTCTCTCATCTTTCAAGGTTAGAAAACATTTTAGGAGTTAGGAAAATTTTGGAAAGTATCCTCTCTCTCTACAATTCTCTCTCTCTTTTACAACTTGCATAGCCTTTACTCAAGCACTCTAAACCAAACCTAAAGAATTTCTTGCTGAGATGATTTGAGCTTGAATTTGAGCTCTTGAAGTACTTGAGAGTGTGAAATTAGTGTCTTTTGACTTAAGGGTTCATTCCTCTTCAAGAGGTATACTTTCTCTTATCTTTGTACCATCTTTACACCACTTGTTTTCCATATTTTCTTGCTATTTTCAAGCTCTTTAAAACCTATTTTTATGGGCTGAAGCTTGTGGTTTAAGGCTATTAAAGGTAGAAGGGTTAATCACCCTTCTTTAAGCCTCGTAATCTAAGCCTTTCCACTTGTCTTTCCCATCTCTTCATCAACGTTTTTTGAGCTTTTTACCACTGATTTTTAAAGGTTTTCAAAGGCTAAAAAAGTGGTTTTAAAGTCCAAAAAATGGAGGGGTTAGCCACCCCTCCATTGGCTTGTTTACTTGTTTAAATTGCCATGTTTTAGCTTATTGTTTTAGTTACTTTTTTTCTTCATTCCAGCACATTTTTGTACTTTTTTTTGGGTTGTATAAACTCTGTATTTTTGGGTTAAAACTTGTGGTTTAAGGAAAATAAGGGTTGAGGGGTGGTTCACCCTTCTTTACACCTTGCTTTCAAGGCCTTTGCTTTTGTGTTTTTCACCCTTTTACTATCTTTTTCTAAGCTTTTAAACACTGTTTTTCAAAGTTATTTCAGTAGCTAAAAACATGTTTTGAAGTCCAGAAATGGAGGGGGTAGCCTTCCCTTCTTATGTTTTGTTTACTAGCCTAGCATGCTCCATGTTTTAGCTTATTTTTCTAGGTTTTGTTACCTTGATTCCAGCATGTTTTAGGACTATTTTAGATCTACTTTTAGGACTGTTCTTAGCTGTTAGTTGCATTTGAGTCTTGTTTTGCATTATTGTAGTGTAATTGTCCCTATAAGCTTGGTGTTTTAGGTCTTAGACATCATTTATTTGAATTGATAGCATTTGTTTTATACTTTTATCACTTATTTTCAGCACTAATAATTTCTACAACCTCCCTTCTTTCTTGGCTTTTGTTTTTCTTTGAGAGTTGTTTCAAGCCTCTTGTTCTTTTAAGCATGAGATTGAGGTTGTCAGGCTTAATAGTTTAATCCCTTTTAGGGGTTCATTATCAACGGCATGACATATCTTTCATGTCTTAAGTTAACTCTTGGTTTGGTACTTTACTCCATTAGAGGACTTAAATTCATTATTGGACTTAATGAATTAAAGGATGGTTGGTAATCTAAAATTGAGTAATTAAAACTTGAGACTAAAATGGTATAAGATAATAATTTGGTTATGTTCAATCGGACGTTAATTGAACACACAGAAGCTTGAACCATTTCATACTTGTTAGTGATGAAATGATTCAAGTCTCTAAGGTCAACTTCTTTCCTTGATCATTCATGAAAGGGAGGAGCTTTGTGTCTTGCTTTGCATTTATTGAAATTGCACACCTTGAATCACAAGCCATCATGCAATGAAATTGCTTGGATTGGTGGTTTGTGGCTTAAGTTCGCAACTCCTTGGATTTATTCATGAAAAGGAGAAGTGAATTGTGTAGACAATCCTTGGAAAACCCCTCTTTTGCTCTGTTTGAACTCTGTTTCAGCATTGGGAACCAATGCATCAATGGCCGGCAGGCCACCATCCATGGCTGGCAGTGCACTATAGATGGCCAGCAGATGGCCGACAGCATTCATCCATGGCCAGCTGGCCACTGATGCAAACTTCAGCAGAATGTTGGTAAGGTGGAGCAGAATGGTTCTGGAAATGTTCAACGCTGCAAACAGAGGCTTTCGACAGCAAAACAGAGGTCTTTTCGAGCGGAAACAGAGCATGTGCATCTTCCATTTCCCGAGGTGGAGTAGTGGCAGCATAGTCAGAAATGTTAATTGCTTAGTTTACTTACATTTGTGTTGTAGCATAATTAGTTAGCTTACTAGTTAATTCATTCAAGTGTTGTAATAATTAGTTAATTAGTTTAGCTTTTTTATTTCATTTGGTTCATAATAATCGGCTTAAATTAGATTAGCTTAATTAGCTTACCCCTAATTAGTTGCTAGTTAGTTAGCTTTTATTCATTCGGACTCTCCTTTGTGAGAACAAAAGGTAATAATGTGTATGTGTTCCAACCCCACGTCTTTCTCATTTTTACTTAATCGCTTTTGATGGTTAGATTAGGGACATATTTCAATTAGCATACCTTATGCTTGCATTCATATTGTCCTGCATGCACTGAGGCGTCGATGCATCATTCAAACTGCATTGTTATTTCAATACCTCTTTGGATACGTGTTTAACCATATGTTATTTAAATTTCTTCGTATGACATGTTAGCAGCCGAGCCTATTAATTGCATATTGCATGTGTTGCATTAGACATCTTGTATAGTTAGGAATCATGCATTTGTTTTTCTAACTTTGTCTTTGTTAGAAATTGGGCGTCCGTGTGGCATGACCCTTTAAACCTTTTGAACCTGAACCTTTTGAACCTTATCCATGTAAGTTTGAATTTTAATTCAAAACTTATTTGGATAACCATTCAGGATATCCATATCTATCATATCAATAGATATGGATAGATGGATAGATAGATATTGGTTGTTATATATTTGATTATATACATCTGATATGATGGGAAGAATATCGATATCAGATACGTTATGTGGTTTTTACCCATAACCTTTTTTTTAGACTCTCTCTCTAACTCTCTCCCATATGAGAACGATCTAGCCTCTGCATTGTGACTTGTGTGGGTGATACTCATTGTGTAGTATCACTCCACTGCTAGGTTGGTTGTTCACATCCTGGAAGCACGTGATTTACCCACGAGATTCTTCACTAAAAGGTATGATTCTGATATTTTATCCACTGTGTTATAATACTTTGATTTACAATCATCTTTTGGCTTGGATTACTAGGTGAATTTTTAATGCCTTAGCATACTTGCATGAGTGTGAGTGATTGCCATGACTAGCATGCTTACCATGAGGCTAAATGCTTACTTGATTAAACTGCTTGAATGCTTATGGGTGAAGGCTTGTTGTTTGAATTGGAACGATTCAACAGATGTACATTTTAAGCCCACTATGTCTAGTAGCAAATTCACAGTTTTAACCCCACTATGTTTGGTCGCAAATTCACAAACTTTAAGCCCACTTGACGTGGCAAATTCAAACCCTTTCCACAAAGCAAACATGAAATTGAATTGTTCTAACTTGAGCAAACTAGTCTATACTTGCTTGTGTGCTGATAGTAAAGCTAGCTTAATAAGAGGAACAAGAGCACATAATGTACATAAAAATCATATCATGATTAGTAAAGGCCGATCTTTGATCAAGCGAGCAGGGGTGCTCAATTCATGACCTTCCCCTCTCGTACCTAAGTTCCCGAGCCGAGGCAACTTTTGTGATAATAGACACGTGGCCTTTGGCACGAGTCATGGATTTCCTAAATTTTTCCAAAAATAAAATATTTAGGTGGCGACTTTGTATCTGGTAGTCCAATTTTGACATTTTTTATTCTAAAATTGATTTTCCAAAAGATTTGCCGGATTTAGACTCTTTAGTGTTTATCAATTTCACATTGTACTTGTGAGATTAGATTCAGAACAGCGAGAGTCCGAACTATAGGACTTTCTTTCAAACTTTTTGAAATGAGGCGCGAAAAAGCCGAGCTACATGAACATTCACTTTCAAGATCATTATATTCAGTTTCCAAACAAAGTCTATATATATATCAGTAGAGATTATTAGCCTTTTGATATATACAAAAGATTAGTTGAATTAATTGCTAAATTGGTGCAACCATGTTTCACTCATTGTGTAGCTAAACCTTTCAATCAAAAACTAAGGGGTGGTTTGGCATCCCCTATATAATCTATCTTTTTATCTTTTTTCCATCACATCACCTCTCTACTTTTCTGCACATCTTTTCATAAAAAGACAAAAAATGCACTTATTTAGATCATCCCAAACAACCTCAGCGCATAAACATCTGAAACTATACGATGAGTCACAGTGCTCAACAAAAATTTAGCCATCAAGAATCAAGAAGAAAATAATATCAGAAACATTACGAGAAAGATGAGAAAATTTATTCACAGTTTTCTTGTATTTTCTTTATTGTTTTAAATATGTGATATTTAGATTGTGGAAATGGAAGGCTGAGCCTCTGTTCATTAGATTTCTTCTTATTTATTTTCTTGTATTTTCTTTATTAAATACATAATATTTAGGTTGTGAAAGTTGTTCCTTAGATTTCTTCTCATTTATTTTCTTATATTTTCTTTACTAAATATGTGATATCTAGAATATGTGATATAAATATGTAATTGAAGTTATAAAGACTTCCTCATTAAAAGTGTTAAAAACTCTCTTCTCGACAAATTTTGAACGTGGAAATAGATTCTAGATACATATTTCATAAGTAAGAAGATGTGTTTTTTTAATTACTTTTGATGCGTTATATGTATTTTTCCCTTTTTCTTCCCTATTTTCTTAGAAGTCCTATAGAGCTTTCACAAGTTTTGTAAGACTTCCTCTTCGAAATAATGGCAATCTACCCTCTCTAATTAATAGCATGGATTTGAATATTAATTTACTCTTATTCACAAAGAGATTAATGTAGATTTCCATCTATTTCTTTGGTTTGGTGTTCCCTAGCTTCAATTCTCATACTTATTAGATTTTCCATTTGATAACTTTTTGTACATATGCATCTTTTGGAAATGTTTTGTTTGTTTTGTCTTGGTTTGGCTGCATGAAAAATAGTAATTCCCAAATAAGTAAAATAGAGTATTTTCCAAGCAATAAACAAGGCAGTTTCTGGTAAATGATTGTAGTTTTCAATTAAATTTCTTCTGTATATTCTTATGATTTTGCTATAATAATTTTCAATCTCACGTCTTTTATTTTCTTTTATTGGATTTTGTAATTATTCGATATTGTAATAATTCACAAACCCCGCTTCTTTCTACCCCTTTCTATATATGTCTTCCAACTCCATTTTTTTTTATCCCTTTTATTTACTCGATTTCCATATTTTATAAATATCATCATTTTTTTTTTTTTTTTTTTTTATCATACCCATGCTCTACATTCGTATTTCATGCATTTAGATTCGGCTCATTTGCATCTATAAGTTTAATCAATTATTGTGTGATTATGTGCGCTACCTTATGCTTTTGAGATGATTCATATGTTATGTTTTAGTAGTTGAATCTCTAGTCGCATTTTGTGTATGTATTATATTAGGATTTTGTATATAAGATAATGCATATTTTGCTAAGTTTGTTTTGTAACTGTTCGCGGGACGTCGATAAACATGTAAGTTCTTATACTTTAGCATTCCATTTGTGTATGTTTTTTCTTACTACGTTTAACATTCTACCATGAGGTTATGTGCTTACTTGATATAATTGCATGAATGCCGGTAGATGGAGGTGGTGTCGCTTAACTTGGAATGATATTGATTTTTATGTTTGTAAACTCAATTTTTTTGGATTGTACATCTTCAAAACTCTTTCAAAACACATGAAATTAAATTGTTCCAAAATGAACGGTACAATCTATATATGTTTGCGTCACATAATACTTTTTAGGATTTGTTAAATAATTGGAATATGAACACATGAAGTTAATAAAATTCATATCATGGCTTAGAAAAGGTCGATCTTTTGATCGGGTAAGAGGGGATGCTTAATTAATGATGTTTCCCTCTCATATCTAAGGTTCCAAGCCAAGCATCATTGGTTACAATGAACAGTGGCCTTAGAACAAGTCACGAGTTTCCTAATTTTTCCAAAACATTAGGTAGTGACTCTGAGATCTGATGACGTAGTCCATTTCTAGTAAAAGAATTTGTAATAAAATAAATTTTCTATAAAAGTTGTCAAATCTGGACTCTCATCTATGTTTTACATTACACTTGTAAGACTAGATCGAAGAAATCCAGGTACTGAACTGTTAACGTACACGGGTACCTCCTGACATGTTACAGTCATGGCGGTGACCGGGTTGGCGACGGTGGAAGAATAGAAATCAAAGAAGGGAGAGTTGTAGAGAGAGAGAGAGAGAGAGAGAGAGAGAGAAAGGGAAAATGAAGAGACATTCAGAGATTTTTTGTTCCATTAGGGTTTGAAGTCATGATAGATAGATAGTATAGGTATATACGGATAGTTTGGTCATTTTACAGAGGTATGTTCTTATGGCCTTAATACTTTAGCGTGTTTTTTTTTTTTTTTTAATACGTATTTTAAAGAGTAAATTACACTAATTTCTTGTAAGATTTGAAAAAAATACAGTAAATCTCATAATTTTGGCATAATTACATTAAGTTTTTAAAAGTTTTAATTCGCATAACACTCAATCCTCTTTTCATCAATAATTCATTACTCATATGAATAAATAAAAAAAATTGATATTATTATTATTTTTATACTAAAGTGTATATTTTTCCTTATTTATATTTGTGTCTAACACTGTCTGCATTAGTTTTGATTTCTTTAATCTTATTTAAAGGGATGCAAATATAATTATTTCAAAACTATGGGGCTACCTATATTTTCTCCAAACTTCAGGGAATGTTAGGTTGTGTTTAAATTATGGATTTAAGAGAGATTTGGAAAGATAAACGAAGTTGAAGAACATTTTAGCTTCTATGTCATTTTCATTGTCTCACATTTTTTTGTTTCATTTCTAAATTTCTATCCAAAATCTATGATCCAAACATAATTTTAGTGTAACTTATCTCATTTAAAAAAAATTTCTTAAACATTATTGGAGAGCTTCTATTTTCACACATCATTTTCTCTCAGTACATACATATTTCTAATTTGAAAATCAACCTTTTAATAAAATTATTAAGTTTCAAAATCAATTTTTAAACAAATCTATTTAGTTTGACTGTATCTTTGTTTTGAAAGTTAATTTCTAAACAAAATTTATTGGTTTAGAAACCAATTTATAACTAAAAGTTTTAAAATTAAATGTGTGAACTGAGATGATGTGATATGTGAACATAGAACTTCTCAAATTATTATTCACATTTTATGCATTTATCACTAAGATTGTATTTTTTTTTTTAATTATTATTATTATGGGTAAATTACACATACATCTCTTGAGATTTTATATAATTGCAAATATCTCTCCTATAATTTCAATAATTACATTGACATTTCATATTCAATTAACTAGGTCCAAAATATGTTAAGTTTACTAAGTAAATAACTATAATGCCCTTTAAATAAAAACCTGATAAAGTATGTTCAATCTCATATATTTTTCATCTTCCAATTTAGCTTACCAAATCCAACTCCCTTTTCACTTACTTTTTGTTAGAACCTTTTTTTTTTTTTTTTTTTTTTTTTCAAATACGTATTTAATTTCTTTTGAAAATATTTTTGGCCTGTTATTGTAAATATATTCTTAATACTTTTTATTCGGTTTTGTCGTTAATTTTTTTTTTATTAGCATTTGTTTTTATTTTTATTTTTATAATAGTTGCTTATTGTGACTTTATAATGATTCAATGCACATTAAATGCACATTATCAAGAATAACGTGTAATAGTTAGAGAAGAGAAGTTTGTGAGTAGATTCATATGAAACGGTTGAGATTGTCTCAATTAGAGTCCAAAACGTAGTGAATAGGAAATGTATGCAATATTCAATTAATGTTCCATGGAGTCCAAAGTAATCTATTTTTAAATGAGTTTATTTGTTTTAACTTTTGTTCTCATTTTTTTAATAAATTTAAATGGTAAATGCATTAATTCAAATGATCAATTTTATGTGAGTTGTGTAGTGTGAAATATGTCTTATGTGAAATTATTAGTACATTTTTGTTTACAAGTGTATTTATTTTATTTTTTTGGGCATTTTACCAAGAAATTGTGTTTTTATTTTTTAATATTCGTGTAATATTAATAAAATTTAGGACTTTTGTTTAAAAGTGTATGAAATTTAGAATTTTTGTTGGACTTTTGTTTAAAAGTGTATGAAATTTAGAATTTTTGTTCTTTATTGTTAAAATATGCATGAGCCTTTATTAATTTTTATGCAAAACTTTAGGGGAGGTGATTGCGGTTTACCTATTAATATATAAGCCAACTTAGGCCAAGTTTGGGAAGTTATCCAAAAGTCAAAAAGTTACTCAAAAAGTTAAAAAGTTATCACTATTCACCAAAAGTCAAAAATTATGGCTGCACAACTCTCTATTCTAATTTTTCCTTACACACTAATTTGTACAACTTTTTAATACACATTTTTCCATAAAAAAGTCAAAAAGTTAACCCAAACAATCATATTTTTTTCCTCAACTTTTTGGTTTAAAAAGACAAAAAGTGCACTTATTTAGGACACCCCAAACAACCCCTTAGGAGCAATTTTGTAATTTTTAGTTACACTACCAGTTTATGTAGTTTGGGATTTGTGTGATCTTAATTCATGACTTTTTAATTATTATAAATTTGATCATGAATTTCGAATCTTATTCCAAATAAGGACAATCAAAAATATTTTTTTTGCAAACAGTCCATTTCAAAGGCAAAGTCGTCATACAACTAATTTTGTATTGGTTAACTTGTATGTTATTTGAAATGTCTTTTTTTTTTTAATGAATAATGTTGGAACTCTCTTTACTTATAAAGTTATGTTTGATTTAATTTTCAAAATCTATTTTCAAATTTTTTTTCTATGAAACTAGAAATTAAATTAGTGAAACAAAAAATTAAAAAATGCATCATTTTTATATAATTTATTTTTGGGGAGGGTAGAAATAATTTTTTTAAATAACTTTTTTGATATTTATTTTCATAAAATTAGCTTCTATTTTTTTCTAAACTCAAACATGGTGACAATTTTGATATTATTATTAAATCAATCCATTAAATCAAAAAATTCAAAGCTAAAAATATTTCATATATTAAACATATCAATTACACATGAAAAGATTCATAACTATCGATTACATGAAAATCATTCAAAAATATCAACAAAAACAATTACCCCATTACATGATCACCGTCCAAATCCATATTAAAAATTAGTTTGGTAAAAAACTAAAAAACTAAAAATATAAAATATTTATCATTTTTATATAATTTTATCTTTGGTACGTAAGAGTAATTTTTAAAAAATTCAAAAATAATTTTTTAATATTTATTTTTATTAAATTAATTTATATTTTATTAAATCAACAATTTTACTCTTGAAATAAAACAACAATATTTTTAATTATTATTATTTAAAATAAGATTTAAAATTTATAAATGAATCAAAATTCGTCCTAAAATATATGTTGTGAAAAATATTTAATTCCACAAATAATGAGTTTAGATAGGGATAAGCAAGGAATAGGCGAAGCCGAAGCAGAAGCAATTGTCCGATGCAAAAGTGGTAAGAAGAAAAAATGCAGATGCGGATGACGATGGTAACGCCAAGCCAAGCTCCGACGACGAGCAGATGTTCTGTGACATCTCGTCCCCAATTCAGTCACCCAAATCACTCCTCTCTCTTCTCTCACCGCAGTCGCAGACCTAAATTCTTCTCCTCCACTGCAGACAACAATCCTCCTATCCCCAAGCGACTTCCCTATCCACTCACCGTCTCTAACTCCTCCGATGGCGGCCCCGCCACCAAGTCCAGTCCTCCTCCGCCTCCTTCTCTCAGCTCCGGCGGCGACTCCAAGAGCGTCCCACTTGAGGGGGTTATTCAATTTGAAAAACCCAATTCTTCTTCGCTTTTCAACAAATGGGGGTACTCTCTACTCTAATCTACTCTACTCTACTATTCCCTCACAATTCACTTTCCTTATGCCCATGTTTGTTTGGAAAAATGCTTGGTGGGCCGAATTTGTGTGGCCCGATTCGAGTCATGAATTTTCAAGCCACCAAGCATTACTGATTTGTTTGGGTAGTGTGATTTGTTTGGGTAGTGGGATTAATATTACTAGGACTGTTAGTCTGGTATTATCAATCCATTGCATTGTGTATTCCATCTTATGCAATTTTTTAATTTAATTAATTAGTTCGATCCTCTTCTTACTCCTCCATTCGTTTATGTATTCTCCAATCCTAATGCCATGTTGGTCCAAATATACGTGTGTGCGTGCGCGCGCGCGCAAGTATTGGTAGAGCATAATGTTAGTTGGTTATTATTGTTGTGTTTCAGTCGCGTAGCTCTTCTTGCTGGTGGAGATGTGTTGGCTTTACTTCTCTTCTCTGCAATTGGAAGGTTCAGTCATGGGTTCTCTGTTTTCGACACCGAAACCCTTCGCACGGCTGATCCTTTTATTGCCGGTATTTTTTTTTTTCTTTATCCTTTTCTTGCTTGCATGAATGTGAGACAAAAATTAAGTAGAAACAAATCCAAATATGTGGGGATGTTTGAATTTTGTAGGTTGGTTTTTGAGTGCTTACTTCCTTGGGGGTTACGGGGAGGATGGCCGAGGAATGAATGGCTGGTCAAAGGCAGTTATTGCTGCTGCCAAATCATGGTCTTTGGGTATCCCAGTAAGTTTGTATATATTTTACTTGGTATATGTTTGTCAGTTTTGCATAATTTGCAGCATATAATTATGTAATTGCTACTTTGAATTTAGTTAGTCGAAGAAAATATAGATCCATGTGGCCAACCATAAGTAATTGGGATTGGGGAGTTGAGTTGATCAGCATTCAGTAATAGCATGATATGCTCAATTCCACTGTAATGCATTTTGTTGTTTAATTTTGAGTTAGTTGGTTGGATGATAGTTCTCACACAATTTAGTAGAGAACAACCTATTATGGCCTTGTTTGATTAACAAGATTAATAGTGAAAAGATTAATAATCCCATGAATTAGTATAACATTAGTTATCCAATTAGATTAGTGAGATAACCATTTGCTATGTATTTATTTTGTTTGTTTAAAAATTTGCCAATCTTGTCAAATTGAATGTCCGCTGTACATATAATCCAGTTAATAAAATTTGCAATAAAAAATGGGATTGTGAGTCAATGGACTAACCATCCAATCTTATGCTATAATCTTACTAATCAAACATGCCTTAAACTTAGTTAAATGGATTTTATATGGTCTTAGAGCTTGCATTTTGAGGGTTGTTCTTTCTTTTAATTGCACTATTGGTCAAAAATGCTAACCTTTTTTACTGCAAAGTTGATGATATGTAATGATTCATTTTGTCAAGGTTAGTTATCATCATTAGTGGATACAAACAGGACTTTTAAAGAGGAAGCAAAAGCTTTGAATGAAGTTTAGTATCACTCCTCACAGGACCTCTACATATATTTATGAAGTATCAGACTAGTCATCATATAGGTTTTGCCAATTTTGAAGTATCCGGAGTCGCTTTCCCATTTCATCTTTCTTTACGATGATATTCTTGTGTAACAATTGGCTCTGTGGCTGATCTCTTATACTATATAGTGATTGGATTTGCTTAGCATTGTTCCTTTATCAAGGAACCTCATTATTTGGTGCAGTTTCTGAACATTTATAATGCTCAAAAGGGAGAACACTACTTTATGTTCCATCTTTTTTGAAGCTGTCCCAATTTTGTGGTATCTGGGAAAAACCAGCCCTCAAAGTAGATAGGTAGATAAGTTAGTACAGTGGTGATTTAACTACTGGAAACATTTAAATTTGAAGTGTCCTACTTTGTGTGGGATTCAAAAGAAAATATTGTAACCTGGGAGGGAGGAAAGAAATGGCTGACGGCGAGACAGAACAATTATGTTAAAGTGAAACAGTGTATATCTTTGTTTTTTTGGTAATAAATTGCTTACTTATCCCAAAAATAAAAAATAAATAAAAAATAAGAAGGGACTATTAACAAATAAAAGTAGTGATAGGGTGAGGTAAGGATCACGTGCATCACATGAGATGTATGTCTACTGTTGATGAAATGTGATGGAGCTTATAATATGTACATCCTTCTGGTGGCACTGGGACCTCCACCTCAAATTATTTTTTCAATTTTTTTGATGATTCCAGAAGAGATCTCATAAGGGGATTTGTGCACGTGCAGTTTAATTATATAAATTAGGATTGAAACTCCCATTGAAAAGTTGCCTGCAATAGATGTGTGAACTGCATGGGGTTTAGCCGGATTGTTGTTTCAATAAAGCTGGAAGTTACCCTGGGCAGTGTCTTCACAAATCTTGGAAGGTGGATTTTTGACATGATTACCTTTTTGTAAGTTCAACTCATGGATAACAGAAAAATGAAATGAGAAGAGAATGGAAGGACATGAAATAGTGGATGATAGTGGGTGAGTACTAGATGTTGGGTGATTTACCCACACTTCCAATGAGGGTTTACGCTCATGGGATGGGTTCAAAGGAACCTGCCTACGACACGGTTCCCAGTTATAAAAAAAAAAAAAAAAAAGAATATAGTGAGGATGCTCCTAGTTTCTTTTCCTGTGTTTGATAGCCATGAGGGCACATCACCTTCTAAATGAGAGAGAGAGAGAGAGATCACAGTTTTGTTCATTTATGAATGCTGCTTTCTTATATTTCCTTCTCTTTTTTTTTTTTTTGGCAGGTAGGATTGATAATAAGGGCAACAGCAGTAGGTCGTATTCCACAACCCAATTTTATTTTAGTAACCATGGGAAGTACTGCTGTATTACTTATAGGATGGAGAGCACTATTGTTCAGCATTTTCCTTAAAGATGACAAAAGCAAGAAAAGTGATATATATAGGCGTGGCAGCCCGTTTGAATTCTTTGAGGTATGAAAATTTTCTTGTTGATCCAGTGATTTGAAATTTGACATGGATTGATGGCTTTTTGTCTTAACCTTTACAAGTCATTCTCTGAGATCTAATTTTCCTGATATGACAAATAAACTTGAGAAACTATCCTTCAGTACTAGAGTTCATCTGGTGAGGATATTGTGCATGCCTAAAATGTTTTTATTAACCCTCTACTTGTGTACCATGTGAGTAAGTCATTGCGATAAAAGGACACTGTTATGAAGATTTAACTTCATCTTCTGTTAATCACTGAGAAGGCAGAGTATGTGAAAGTCAACCTGTGGTGTAATGATCATTCCAATTGCTACTAGTTTGTCAATTTAAAATTCTATTTTTTTTCTCTTACCAAACTTGCAAATAGTCTGACAGTCTTTTTCTCTATCACATACCACTCTTTTCTCTTCTTTTTTTGGTTTATGTTCAGTGCTTGCAAATGGTTTGTAAATCCATTTTCCTTTTAATCTTTTGTTGGTGCAGTTGCTCAAGTCATTAGTACGAAGGTGGTGATTATAATCTTTTCCTGTTCCTTGTACCATGATGTTATTCTGTCTCCCACATGTTTTTTGGCTTTCTATACCTGAATACTCCTTGTATTTATCAGCAAGAAATGTAACAGCACAACCGGTGAGGAGACCTTTTTTTTTAATTTTTTTAAAATGTATTTATTCTTTCCTTTCATGTACTAAATTTTGTTGTATTCAAATGTCAACAACCATCTTAGTTGCTTGAACTCCTCTGGAGATTCCTTTTTCCTTTGTCATTGTATTCTTTTTTACATCTAAAATCTTCTTTGATGAATTTGTTTTAGGTCTGACTTCCTAGCACCTAATTTCCTGAACTCATCTAGCAATTTGAGGCCTATGTGTGAGATTCTTTGTCGTGAAACAGTGAAGAAAAATAACACTGTTTTTTGGTCATCTGTGTGGGGAAAACACGAACAATCCGGCTTGAGCACCTGAAAAGCACAAAAATGGGACACTTCGGCTGGGTTGGTCAGCCGAGGAGCTCTCCAATGTCTAAGTCAGTGAATGCCCAAGAATTCTCAATAGAATAGAGTAGTTTGTAAGTTGTTGATTGTGTACCTGGCTTATTGAGCTTGAGTATATTCATAATCATGCCATAATGACCGTTAGGGTTGGTTGAGAAATTCCTAGCACTTCCCCTTACTGCTCCACTATATGTGGGATCGTGTCCCACGTTTGCGATGCTCCAGGAACAGATAAGCACATTTGCACCTGAGATGGGCTTTCTATTGACTTGGTCCACCCTGTGCTTGGACCTAGCCACCCGATCTATGATAGAGCTCGACTGTTGCACGGCATGGTTGATCAGAATTTACCTCCCACGGTATCAAATACAGTTAGTTATCAAGTTAGCTTTAGGAAAGTTAGCTGTAATTGAGAACTGTAACAGAGAAGTGTGTGATTCTGTTCTGAAATTGTAGTATGTAAAGTTACTTATCCAAATTTTGTGCAACAAAGTTTAGAAAAAAAATATCAAATCAGCTTTATTGCTCAATTTTGGGAAGGCAGTTTCTGTCTTTATGAGGATAGATAATGTTAATGAAAAGTGTCCTTCAGGCCCAGGAGTGAATCTCTTTATGGGCTTGGTTATGAAAGGGAAGTGTGTCAATATTAGGGAATGACTTGTCGATTGATTTCTTTCCTACCGTATGAGATCAACTTTTACTATGTCATATTTTCTTATGCTATTTTTGGATCTTAAATTTGGGTAGGAATTTGAAGTAAGAAATGGGAAAGGTGGAGGCAATGCGAATTAAATATAAATTAATTTTTGTTTTCCATTTTCCTTTAGGAGAGTACAATCACGAAGTCCAAGTCCAACAATTGCTATTGCTAGTTACATATAACTCTTATAACGGGAGAAAAGTAAACACCATCATAATGGATATTAAACTTCTCTCCATAGGAGTGTTGCCATTTCCACTGAAATTATCCCTTATTTTCAACAAATGCTGCCTTCTTTTTTGCTATAGGATCTTAATGGAACTTTGATGGTTCTTTCACTATTCACACGTGCTTTCTTTTGGTGGGCCTGGTTTTGTCCTTGTAGGAGGGTTTGAGGTGAGTAGTGATGAAGAGAGTGATTAAAGAGATAAAATTATGTTAATCGTCCAACAAAGTCGGAATGGTTGGAGAAATGACTGAACAAAGATCTGGGAAAGTTGGCAAATGAGTAGTTGGGTAAAGGTGGAGCAAGTGTTTCAAGAAAAAAAAGAATGGCAATGCACAAATAGGCAGCATCTTTCCAAGTTTCAAAAAATCCTCCTCTTGGACCTTGAGAAATGGGTCCTATTTATAGGTTTTTCTGTGACACCGAAGGGTACCAAGTGGCCAAATAAAGTGAGAACATACATCTCTAAGAATCACATGGAATATTCTGCCTTGGACTGCCAGGCTGAAGGTGCCACATGTACCTCTGCATGTATTATATCTATTTGTTTGGCACAGATGCCTTAGCAAGTGAACTTGCAACGGGATTGTTTGCTGCTGCAACTTGCCTCCTCAGCTTGGATCTCAGCAAGTGCACTTGCGACGGTAATGTTTGCCGCTGCACTTGAATTCTCAGTTTAGTTTAGTCAAGACATGCATTCTCAGGGCTTTACGGCCTACCATCAGCCATGTTTCGTGTTCACCTCAACGAAGCCTCCACTCTTAGCCACCTAACCGCAAACTCCCAACTTTTTAGGGCGAAGGCTACAACTAAGCCTACTGTCAACCATGCTGTGCCTTAGTACCAAGCCTAAGGGGGCTTCTTTGGTCCTGTTTGTGTAACCAAGGCAGTTCCATGACTTGGGTAATAGAAAGGGAGTCCCTTATTCTCAGGCTGCCCTGCTCCCATCTTCGCGGGGTCACCGCAGTATACTAGTATTTTTGGGCGTGTTATCAGCTCCAACAAATAAGCTTTAGGGCCTGCTATCAGTATCAAGTTGGTGAGCATCAGGACTTGCTATCAGTGCCGAGCTAATGATGATTTTGGGGGTCTGCTATCAGCCTTAAGATAACAATGCATTGGGGCTTCTATAGCGCCAAACATTAGCCTCTACTTGTGAAGGGGAAACTGCTCCCAAAGGTTGTTATCACCTATGTGGGATCTTCCCTCTGCAAGTTAGTTGCGACGGTTGTAGTTGCTACGGCGGCTGTTTCCTGTGACAAGTTTAGATGGCGTCGCTGACAATACTAGAGATGGTGGCGACAAAGTACCTCCACAACTTAGCTGTTGCAAGTGCTGCTTCTGCAACTTAGATGCTCTGGTTTTCTCTTTTTTTCAGCAACTTCAAATGATGGTACCGACAATACTTGAGATGATGGGGTCGACATAGCTGAGACGAAATACCTAAGCAACTTGACCGCTGCAAGTGTTGCCTCCGCAACTTGACTTAGACATTTTTCTTCATGAAGTCTGTTCGGACCCTTGGCGAGTCAGACCTGCTTCGGCCTACTGTTGGCCTATGACCTCCGCACTTAGGTCCATTCTTAATTTCGCCTTAATTTTTGACCCTCTATAGTTCTCTTGTTTTTTACCTTATTAGTTTACCAAAATTATCCTCTGATTGTTTTATGCAATAAGATTGACACTCACAATTCAAGTATTATAATTTTAATCACAATAACATAACAGATTATGTGACATCCTTCAATTTGTCAAAAATTTGACCATGTTAGACTTAACACTTTTGTCATATCATTGAAAGCGAATTATCCGACTTAAATTGTGGGCCTTTTAACATTCCTATTATTTTAGGAAAAATATTAAGTCAATGTAGTTTTAGAAAAAATATTTACAAATTAATGAAAAACTTTATATATATTAATAATTAAAATTATAACTTTTTCATGATTGTTTAGTTTTTTTTTTCCTCTGATAGCATTGGGGTTTGATTATCCCATTATTTTATGAGTTTTTGATTCGGAGCCCGAATCCGGAGCGCCCCGAATCCCCCGAATAAAGAAGAAGAAGAAGAAGAGAAGGAAGAAGAAGAAGAAGAGAAGGAAGAAGAAGAGGGACTGGAGGGGGCCATATCAACCGGGCGGAGGCAGAGGCGGAGGCGAGGCGGAGGCAGGGCCGGAGGCGACGATCGCGGTGCTGCGACGATTGCGGTGCTCGACGATCGGCGGCGGCAAGGCACAGGAGGGGGCCCTTCTCTCCTCTCCTCCTCTCTCTTTCTCCCTCTCTCCTCCTCTCTTCTCTTTCTCTCCCTCTCCCTTTTCCTCTCCCTCTTCGTCTTCCTCTCTCCTCTGCGTTTCTGCTCTGAAAATGGCAGAAAAAAAAATATGTCCAAAACGACGTCGTTTTGGGCATTCAGGGCATTCAGGGGAAAGAAATTCGGGCAACAAATCATTTTTCTTATTTTATATCTGTTTGCTATAATGTACCATAATTGTTGGCTATTTTAATTTATTTATTTTAAATCTTTTTTATGTATAATATCACTGTTACATTTGAAGTTTCACTCAATAGAAATGGGTAAATTACATTGACACCCCTTGAGGTTTGGTCCAATTACTACCTACTCCCTAACATTTTGAAAATTACATTTCCACCCCTATGGTTAATAGTCTCATTTCACAAACCCCCTACTTATATAAAATGTAACAACTCCTAGTAGAAAAATAGAGAAAATTACATTAAAAAAAAAAAAAAAAAGTAAAGGAAAGGAAAGCGGAAAAAAAAAAGGAGAGCAAGTAAAGCAAAGCAAAAAAATAGAGAGTGCATGAGTGCAATGTCTTCATTCCATCTAAATAATTACAATGACAGGGTGGTTAGTATAATTTCCCAAACGTCAAGAGGTGAAATATATTAAATCCAAACTTCAAAGGGTGTAAGTGTAATTTACCCTATATATAATAAACACCCTAAGTAATTGGGTGCCTCTATTTACACACCACATTTTATCTCAAGGCAAACCATTACTCAAGGCACACCTATAATAATTTAATAAATTAATATTTTGCTCAATACACACCACAACCTTCCACCTTTACCATCACTCACTCACATACCCCACCTAAAATCTACCCACAATCTTCCATCTTTACCCTCACTTACACACCTCACCCACCCACGATATTCCATCTCCCCCTTCATTCTCTATTCAAACGGTGAAGACTCATTTGCTAAATACACTTTTTTCCTCATCAAAGATGTCATCGGTGGTGCTCCACACAGTTGGAAACAACTCACATTGGAGATACAGTAGGTGAGTTCTCATTTGGCTCAGATTTTACGATCTTAGGTAGTTTTTTCCATTGCCATGAAATTTGTATTCGCATGATTGAGTTTCCAAACCGTTCGACACTGGAATTTCGAACCCCAAACATATGTTCAGTCAATTTCTGTCGAACAATATGGAGTTCGACACTTGACTTTCGAACAAGAGTAGTTTGTCCAGTTCATTTCTGTCGAACAAGAGTAGTTTGTCTGATCCAGTTCTTTCGAACAAGAGTAGTTTGTCCGGTCCTTTATGGTAATTATACAAATGGTGTGTATCATAGCTTGTCCATTATAGTCATTTCACCTAAGGTTAAAATTGTAATAAAAAATAACTTAATTAATGGTATGTCTTGAGAAGAAATGTGGTGTGTAAATAGAGCCTCTCTAAGTAATTCCCTTCTCCAGCTATTATGGATTTGATTAATAAAAGAGATAAGGTAAATGAAGAAAAGAAATAACCCACTCCTCACTTTTGTAGAGAATTGTCCAGATTCATAATCCAGTTGTCCTCAAAGAGATTTATAAGACTACCATACCCTACCAGTCACTTACTCCCAGCTTTGATAAGATCTCGACCCCATAAGATGCTTCTCCATCCCTAGCCGATTCAATGTCATAGGTAGGTTGACAAAAATACCCTTCATTTATTCATTGTAGACGGAAATAAAAGTGGGAGCCATTTAGGGATAAAATCAATAGATTAAAATTAAATTGGCACATATAAAATATTAGGAATCAAAATGGGACATGATGTATATTTCAAGGATCATTTTGTATTTGACCTTTCTTTTTTAGTGCTGCTATTAGCACCTGTCAAAATTCTTTGGACTCCTCATTTTATAATTTTTTTTATTACAATTATACCCTAAAGTAAAATTACATTAAAAGACATTATTAAATAGAACACCCATCTATCAATAAGAACTAATACTCTATAATATTAGACACCCACCCCCACCCCCACCCCCTCCTCTAACTCCAACTATATGTATTTCATGTTTGTAAATCATAAACCTATTACTTTTCATAACCAACTAACATAAACCCTAAATCTATTATTTTTCATAATCATCTTAAATCTTGAATGTGTCATCTTCATTACCATCATCAACGCTATTGAACTTGAAAGTTTTGCTTCAAGTATAACGTATACTTTATCATCTTATAAGTTTATCTGTCTTCCATTAACATTCTTGGTTGTTTTCGGTCGTTCTTGTTTCGTTCAAGCTGTTCGGTACTGCTTTGCTGATTGTTAGAATTATGTTCGGTAATACAGCACTGAACATAATCCTTTCGTTCAATACATAGGTTCCGAACATTAATGCAGATAGTCAGTTATGTAATTTTCTTTGTTAAACTAACTTAGAATGAAAAATAGTGAATTTGAATGGATTTAAGTTATGTATTTTAATGAATTTAATTCATGTTATTTTAAGTTGTGAATTGGAATGGATTCAAATTACACAGTGATGAACAAATTTTGTTCGGACATACAGTGTTGACACGATCATTATTGTTCAACAAAACAGTTCTGAACAAAATATATTTTTTCGGCTACACAGTGGTGAACAAATTGTTTTGGGCTACATTCAGAATTATGATGGCGATTTAGACGATGATTCTGTTTTTCCTCATCTTGCAAACGGTCATACAAATCCCGTAGAAATTGGAGTATCTTCTATCGATCTCAGCGATGACGAAGATACAAAAAGCAACAAAGAAGATGATGATGAGAGGATGAGAGAGGTTACTGATTCGGCAATACGGAGAGCATTCAGAGAAGATGAGAGTCGTCGGAATGCTCCGTTGACAGCCGAGACGGCGACGAGAGTGATGGAGGGTTGGGGTCCAAGAATTCTATACTAGACCAAAGCTCCCAACTCTGAAGATTGAGTGAGTCAGGGAAGGAGAGGAATGAAAAATTAGATGAGTGTGTATTTTATTGTGAAAATATTATGAATATGGGTAGATTTAGTAATAAGTGGGGTGTCCAAAAAAATATTATTAAAATTTAGAGTTTAGGATTGGGGTCCAAAGAAATGGGGGTCCAAAGAATTTTGATAAGTGCTAATAGCAACAATCTTCTTTTTTTTTTTTTTTTTTTTTTTACAAATTACTTTTGGAGATGTCAATGAACAGTGAACAATGGAGTAAAGTGCTACGAAAATGTGAAAATGCTTACCTCTTTTCTAAGACTAAGTGAAATTCATAATTTGATTTGGTTCAGTTTAATTCGATAGGTTTGGATTAATTTTTTAAATTTGTAGTTCGATTTCAGATTGAAAAATGAAAAATTCATAGTCCACGGATCGGTTCCAGATTAGAACCGATCCAGACTGTATACAAATAGTTTATATTTATATTATACACCTTCCCATATAATATCTTCTCTTATTCCATATAAAACATAAACTCAAACTTAAACCCGCATAGTATATTCTTTTATTGCTTTTATTTATTGGTTTTTAGTTTTAATTTGTAATGATCTAAATACTTATGGTGGAACCAGTTTTCTTATAGTTGTTTAAATTTTATAACAGTGTGTTGCTATTATAGAATAACATGTTATTATTGTGAAATTAATATGATACTATGTTTATATTTTTACGAAATTAAAATATTCTCTTTTTTATTATAATTATTTCATTATGTGAATTTGTGGTCTTAAACTGATCCAATTTGTATTTAAATAAATTGATTCCACGATTTAAACGAATTGGATTAATTCTAATTTTTTAAGAACGACAAATAACAAATTAATCCTAATTTTATCTCAATCCAAACTAATCCTTTCCATGCTCACCCTACTCGTTTCCTCTTCCTCCCGTAAACCGTAGATATATGCCATTTTCGTAACTACTGTTGCTCTTCTCACTGTCTCTCTCTGTGCGGAGCAGTTCCATTTCAAAGTCTATCCACAACTCTTCCATAGATATTTAGAGTACTGGCTCTCGGCTCTTCGATAATCTGAACCCAACCCCCAAATATTCAAAGCTTCATCGGAGAAATTGAAAGGAAAATCATATATTATAATGATGAGTTATCTGTATTTATATATTTAAGTTACAGTTTCCGAAAATGGGTTTGCAAGATTCTTATCTCTTCTTGGTGATGGTGATTTCGAAGACGAAGCTTCGGTGTCCTGCTCGATTTGCTCAAACTGTGATTGATAATAGGGGTTGATTCTGGGCATCCCTTGCTTCTTTAACTCTAACTGTAATCAATCACCCATTGTAGCATTCAATTTTCAATTGAGATTACAGGATTTACAAATATATTATCAGAATGTTCTATAATTGTAGATTCTACATAGAGAATGATGATGAGGGAGACAAATAGTAGAAGCGAAAATCAGATAGAGGTGTATAAAATTTTGATAGGTCCCAAAAATAACTGATGTGTTGCTCGATCATTGGCTGCCTGTACACTTCTTTACGTGACATCCGCGGACAACTTAAGTCCCATATTAAATTATAAGATCATAAAATAAATACTCATTTTAATATTAAAAATAGTTAAATTAGAAAAGAAATGAAATTTTTATTGATAAATCTCATTTAGAAGTGTTTTAATTCAAGAAGTCCATGAAGGAATTTTTTAACCTATTTAGTCCCATGTGTGTATAGTTTTATTCCATAAAGTCCTTTTTCTTGATTTATACTATTTTCTTGGATACTTATGCCCTTATATTTAATTTTGATACCCTTATAAATATTTTTTGAACGGTTAGCAATTTTATGATGTGAACATTCATATTTTAAAATTCGCATTGGTAGGAATGTAAAATTCGCCCGTGGGCGGCCCGAAACCCGTCCGCGAGCCGGAGCAGGCCCGACCTGTTGACAATGTAAATATTCATATTGACATGTTAACATTCACATTAATAGGAGTGTAAAATTGGCCTGTATCCCGTGGCGGCGCGAAACCCGCCTGCGGCCCATGGGTGGCCCGGGGCGGGCCTGGTCCGGCCCGTTGACAATGTGAATATTCACATTGACATGTTAACATTCACACTGATAAGAGTATAAAATTGGTCTGTGGCCCATGGGCGGCCAAAAGCCCGTCCGCGGCCCGGGGCGGGCCTGCCCCGGCCCGGCCTGTTGACAATGTGAATATTCATATTGACATGTTAACATTCACATTGATAGGAGTGTAAAATTAGCCCGCGCCTCGTGGCTGCCCGAAACCCACCCACGGCCCGTGGGCGGCCCGGGGGCGTGTCCGGCCCGACTTGCTGACAATGTAAATATTCACATTGACATGTTAACATTCACATTGATAAGAGTATAAAATTGGCCAGCTGCCCAAGGCGGGCCCAACCCGGCCCGTTGACAATGTGAATATTCACATTGATATATTAACATTCACATTGATAAGAGTGTAAAATTGGCCCACAGCCCGTGGGCGGCCCGAAGCCCGACCGCAGCCCGATGCGGGCTTGGCCCGACTTGTGACAATTTGAACATTCACATTGACATGTTAACATTAAAATTGATAGGAGTGTAAAATTTGCCCGCTGCTCGAAGCTTACCCGCGGCCTGGGGTAGGCCTGGCCCGGCCCGTTGACAATGTGAATATTCACATTGACATGTTAAAATGCACATTGATATGAATGTAGAATTGGCCCGCGGCCCGTGGGCTGCCCGAAGCCCGCCCACGGCCCGGGGCAGGCTCGTTTGGGTCCGGACCCGAGCATGTCCAAGACCCTAGGTTAGGACCTAGGTCATCACTTTGAAGCCTGGCCTGGCCCGACCCATTGGCCCGCTTAAGGCCCATTCAAGGCTCGGTCCGAGGCGCAGCCCGCCCAAGGCGCAATGTATTTTTTTGTAGAAAATAATAAAATTTTGGTAGAAAAAATTAAAAAGAATTAAAAAAAAATGGCCAGGCCCGCCCAAGCCCGACCTAAGCTCGAGGCTAGGCCCAGGCCCACCAGCCCTACTCGAGGCTCAATCCATCAGCCCGTTCAAAGCCCGAATACCTTTGTGCCAGCGCTAGGGCCTAGGCCTAATTTTTTGGCCCGTGAGTCGGCCCGACCCAGCCCGGGAAAGGCTCGTTTGGGCTCAGACTTGAGCCTACTTTGAGACCCTAGGCTAGGGCCTGGGCCATCACTTTGAAGCTCGGCCCGGCCCATTGGCCCGGTTAAGGCCCATTCAAGGCTCGGTCCGAGGCCCAGCCCGCATCGAAACCTAGTGTCTTTTTTTGTGAAAAATAATAAAATTTTGGTAGAAAAAATTAAAAGGAATTAAAAAAAAATGGCCAGGCCCGCCCCGGGCCGTCCACGGGCCGTGGGCGGGTTTCGGGCAGCCACGAGGCACGAGCTAATTTTACACTCCTATCAATGTGAATGTTAACATGTCAATGTGAATATTCACATTGTCAACGGGCCGGGCCGGGCCCGCCCTGGGCCGCTAGCCAATTTTATACTCTTATCAATGTGAATGTTAACATGTCAATGTGAATATTCACATTGTCAATAAGCCGGGCCGGTCCCGCCATGGGCCGTGGGCTGGCTTTGGGCAGCCACGAGGCGCGGGCTAATTTTGCACTCCTATCAATGTGAATGTTAACATGTCAATGTGAATATTCACATTGTCAACGGACTGGGCCGGGCCCGTCCCGGGCCGTGGGCGGGCTTTTGGCCGCCCATAGGCCATGGACCAATTTTATACTGTTATTAATGTGAATGTTAACATGCAAATGTGAATATTCACATTGTCAACGGGCCGGACCGGGCCCGCCCCGGGCCGCGGGTAGGTTTCGCACCGCCACGGGACGCGGGCCAATTTTACACTCCTATTAATGTGAATGTTAACGTGTCAATGTGAATATTCACATTGTCAATGGGCCGGGCCCGCCCCGGCCTGACTCGAATTTTTCCCGACACCCACGAGGATCGACATGGGCCGGGCCCCTACACATTGACGATATGAACATTCACATTGACGGTGTGAACATTCACATTAGGGGTATTTTAGTAATTATGTCACCCATAGGACTTACTAAAATATAAGAAAATAATGTGAACTAAATGGAACATAAGTAGATGAAAAGAGTATTTTGGTCTTCTTATCTCAAATAGAACCTAATAGAATAGTCAAAAAGAATATGGGTTGAATGGAATAAAACTCTTAGAAAGTGGATTTATCAAAAAAGCTCCCAAAAGAAATTAGTAATATAAAATAAGAAGTGATTTTAATTATTTAATTTATTTAGAAAATAAAAATATGTAAAAATAAAACCACACAAAATTTATTTAAAAGATTAAATATAAATATGTGATGATTGGATTAAGAAAAAAACATATAAATTAATTAGGGAGATTGACCAATTAGTCTTATATTTTGGACTTATAATCCATATAGTCCCATATTTTTTCTTGTAATCTATTTAGTCATTTTGAATGTGTAATGACTCATTTGCTTGCCACATTGGAGTGTCACATTTGAAAAAATTACACTAAAGAGTTTTTTTTTATTTTTTTTAGAATGTCACATGATCATACCTGCCACGTTGGAATGTCACATGCCACATTTGAAAAAAATACCTTAAAGAGTTTTTTTTTTTAGAGTGTCACATTAAACTCGCCATGTTGTCACATTTGAAAAAAAAATACACTAAGGAGTTTTTATATTTTTTTACAGTGTCACATTATACCCGCCACATTGTCACGTTTGAAAAAAGTACATTAAGGAGTTTTTATTTTTGTTAAAGTGTCATATCATACCCGTCATGTTATTACATTTGAAAAAAAATACACTAAAGAGATTTTAGTTTTTTTTTGAGTAAAAGTCTTGGAATGTCACACCATATTCGCCACGTTGTCACATTTGGAAAAACTATACTAAAGAGTATTTAGTTTTTTTAGAGTGCCACATTGGAGTATCACATCATACCTGTCACATTAATAGAATGATATAGTTGTCTGCCAAAACACTACCAAAATAAAAAATAGGACTATACAGAAAGAAACCCTCCACTAATAGATCAATAGAAAAAATTTGAGCTTAATTGGAATACTTATTTGTGAGATAAGATTTATTGGTAAATATCCCAATTAATTATGTGGAGTATTGATTTTTTTTAATATTCATTTTGAATCATACGTATATATTATATATAGGTATATAAAATTTAAATTAAATATAAATATTTTATAATAAATAATTTCATGTTAAATAAAAAAATAAATATAACTTAATATTAAGACATCAATAAGACATAAAAAATTAAAAAATATAAAAGAAAATTAATCTGATCTGTGTGATGCACATAATTAAGTGCATTCTGTCTTATTAATTTATATCGAGATAATTTTTTTTTCAAATATTATAATAATTAAATTATAATTATATATGGAAAGTAAGTATTATCAATCCATATAAAATTGGCTGTTATAATTGAAATTGAGTTTGTACAGAATTTTATATGTAAAGATATGTTGATGTGACTTTTTTTTTTTTTTTTATAAAAAAATAAACTTTTAGAATGTGTCACATAAGTAAGGGAAAAACACTACTTTGATATGTCTATATATATATATATGATAGCTACGTAAGCTTCATGGTAAAGTTAAGTTTTATGCAATATAATTTAGTTTCTTCAGAATTTTTTCTTCCTCGTGGATTCAAGGTTTTATTTTCTCATGGATTCAAGAGTCATTTTCGTCTACTAGAACGATATCTAGTCTCCCATGCATTCCGCCGTGTATTCCACTGCGTCAAGTGGTATCAAAGTAAGGATTCACTGGCTCGATGGCATTCATTGATGTAGGAAGCACAAGCCCTATTGGCGATTCATAGGGTGAATGTGTGAACCCAAATATACAAATCAAATAAATAGTTAAGTAATAATTATTTTACAATCTCAAATATTTTGATGGTGAATCCTAAAGTGCAAATTAAATATTTGGAGGGTCTTTTAATTAATTTTAAACCAACAATAAATTTATGGTAGAAATCTTTAATTTAGAGGCAAGATTTACTATTAAAATAAATAATAGTAATAATGTTAAATAATAATAATAATAATAATAAGTGGATTGTTGGTTATGCATTTATTGATAAGAAAAAACCTTAACTCTCTTATTATTTCACAGCACAACAGCAGTCACTTTAGGTTTTTTAGCAGCCGTGAGTGATTGTGTGTGTGTGCGTGTGTGTGTGTGTGTGAGAGAGAGAGAGAGAGAGAGAGAGAGAGAGAGAGAGAAATTTCTAGCATCTTGTGGTTCTACAACTTTAAGGTATTGTTCTTCCATAATATATATACTGTTAATAAATCTGAGGAGAAAAACTGGTGCGTAAAGAATTGGTGTAATTCTTAGTTTAAAAATTATACTCGTAGATACAAACTTTAAAAATCAAGAAATCATATCAAACGGATGAATTTTGAACTGAAATTTTTACAGTAGAATTACATATTGAATTGCATATTAGAATTTTCTCATAATTTTCAGGAGTCAAAATCTATATTAACTGGTGCGTTCAAATCTATCTAGAAAACTAGTGTAAAACAGTAACTTTGGAAGTGTCGTTCTCTTTGGGTATAAATTCAAAAATTTTCATATCGGTGTCATTAGAACCGGTTACGAGTCTAGTTTCCTACATTTTTGGCCTTGCATTGATTGCTCATGTATAGTAAGAGAACCATTAATTTCTTTAAAGTGCTGTAGAAAACAACCTGTTTAGATATAATTAATTGAAGATAATTATTTTGATAAGCAAATCAAGTAAAACTAATTGGGTTTGAAACTTAGGATATATTAGTTGATATCTGGAGGGTTTTAGAATTTTTCGAATAGCGTGGAGTGGGTTTTGTGATTTTCAAAGTTAGCGAATAGATTGGGAAAGCTTGTTTAAAATTCTATTTTATTTTAAAGTTACTTTGAATTAAGTTTCAATTTGAACCCATGTCTTGGGTGATTTTAGACTTTGAAGAACATGAGCTAGGTAATATTTAAGAGTAACGGTGAGTTGGGTTGAGCCGTGTTAGTGCGCTTTAGTTTGGGATTACTTAATTCTTATTCTTTAGTATTTTAAAATTAGTAGTGACATGTAGTTTTCATACTTGGTTCAGGGCACTAGTTAGACTTTCATACTCTATTCAAGGATTATATTATTTCGTTTTCAAGTGAGTAGTTGCATGGTACATATTTTTATAAATGTTCCGCTACCCTGAACTGTTGGAAAATTTAATTGTTGTTTAAGGACTAAACTATTTTGATAAATTATTATAGGCATACTGTAAACTATTTTTTATGGTCTCATGTTTATAATGGCGAACTACCATGTTTTGCGAAACTGAATTGTATTGATTATCGGGACCGTATGTATATTTTAGTCCAGAGAAATTATTCCATTGTGTGTGGTGACTCTGGCCATTAGGGAATAGATCCAAGTTGGGCCGTGATGACTCTAGTGCTCAACGATTGTAAGGAAAAGACCTAGGCTAGGCTAGGTGACCTTCAATCGGATCGTCTTAGAGAAAATGCCCAGGTTGCCACCCCGAGGACGACTCTTAGTTCAGTATTGGATCCAACAGGCTTATTGCCTTGAGAACTGTGTGACATGTTACTTGCTATTCTTGGTACCCAGAAAATTATTGGTGTTCATGTTGTAATCTGTTTTAAGTGGAAAATGTCATTTATCATGTTCTTGAGAGACATGAGTATTTTAACTGTTGAACTTTGGAACCTTCTTTTTGAAAAAGATTATCTTAATCAAAAGTATTTGCCAATTTAGTTTCTATGATTTATATCTTATTTTGGAATTGAACCCTGTTTTCAACACTGTACTTACTATCCATGTTACTACTCATTGAGCTATCAGCTGACTTAGTTGTTTATCACTTCCAGGTGTTAGAAGGACTTAGAGTGGACTTATGGCGTAGCGGGGACTCAATTGCATGTACCTCTAGGACATTCATTTATTTTGTTTTAGATTGTTATGTCAAGTTTGTGCATATTTCTTTTTATTTTTATTGAGGTTCATTTAGGATTATTTTGATATGTGGGCTGTTTATATCCCATAAGTTTGGATGGTATTGATTATGGTTGGTTTTGCCGTTTACATTTGTGGCATGTCACTGGATTGAGTTTTGACTTTTGTATAGTTGTTCAAATGTGATTATGGATTCGTGTTTAGGCTTACGTGTGCCTCGGGCATAGGCCTTGTGGGCCATGGCCGGTCATACCCAGGTTTGGGCTGTGACAGTGGAAGCCATATGGGATGCGATTGAGGAACATCGATCGGCTAGAGGTACACGAAATTCCAATGAGATTTGTAATCTATTTGTCGAATTGGGACTAGTCGTCAAACTATGTGAACCAACAACTAACAGCGTTCACACCGAAGGATTTTCCCGATGTCAACCTATTTGCTTACGTGTTTTTGTAGAAATTTCATATTTCAACGGTTCAAGTAAGTTTCAAAAAGAAGATTTTCTTGATTGGTTGCTTGATCTTGAAAATTTCTTTAAATACGTGAAGATTCCTCATGAAAAGAAAGTTTTATTTGCGTCTTACAAACTTGATAAAATTGCATTAAAGTGGTGAAATGGATTACAAGATTATCGAGTTCGTAAAGGTAAAAACAAAATTTGTTCATGGTTAATAATGAAAAAAATTTAAGCAAGAAAATTTCACTTTCATGATCATTAAGATATATTGGTATATATGAATTAAGATACTTCCATAGAGTTGCTAAAAGTTTGCAATGAAATTGTAGTTGCAAGAGAAAATATTTGACATCCTAATATTGTTTGTGGTAAGAGTACTTGTAAAACTAATGAAGAAGATTTAAATACTTGAGAAGAAGTTCTTCAAGGAGATCTTGATAAAATTGAAGACGAAATTTCAACCGTATATCATGAAGAAAATCAGGACAAATCAGAGATTGTTGAAAGGATTGAAACTTATGCCTTCAAATTGGAAATTATTTCAAAGGAGAAAACTGCTCAAGTTGAGAACTTTGCCATAAAAAGTGAAGATTAATTAAAGGAGAAGATTTTAAAGATCAAATATCCAATAAAATTACATAATTCGGTTCATTCACTAATGGACATTAAGGAATGAAGAATTGATTTTATTGGTGTCGAAAGTTTTGATGTGATTTTCAACTTACATTTGATTGATCTTGTTAATCAATTGAAGATTAGCTTAAAGGAAATTTCACACAATGTAGACATCCAATTTTTTACTAGCCTTAAGACTTGGGCGCTCTCTTTTGAGTTCCTAATGATGATGACGAGATGCATTAATCTTACAAAGGCCTTAGCAAGAAGTTTAAGAATCAAGATTTGAACCCTCCAAATGTCTGTTTTGGACAAAATGTTCTTCGACCAAAAACCACTTTCAAAGCAAGTTTTAGCGGTGCAATTCCAGACATTACCACAACGTTTTGAGGCTTATGTTTTCGAAGTGAAAGAGTTGTATTCTTTCAAACAAACGAAGCAAAGAATATAGTGGGAATGAATGGAAGGGATGAAATCCTATGAAATACTTGTTTCTCCTCTCAATTCAGGCTAGCATTCTCTTGTTGATCTAACAGTGTGCATGTTGGTTGGCCGGACATCACATACTGGCCAGCTAAATGTACACTAGGCCGATCACCAAGAAGAACGGCCGGTTGAATTTTAGCTTGTTCAGCACACTTTCCACAAATATCTCAGATATTTACACTCTGAGCTCTATAAATAGAGCTCGATAGCTCATTTCAAAGGGTTATAAATTTTGCAAAGCTCATAAGAGCCTATTGACCTTTCTCTTTCTTGAGCACATTTCCTACCTACCACCCTTTAGTTTTGGACATCCAAGCTCCATTAAAGCTTGATCCTAAGCACCTTGCTAAGACTCTTAGACATTAAACAATACATCTAAAGTGACTTGAGGGAATCAAAATGGAGTTTGTGAATCAAAAGGACTTATCCTCTTAAGAGGTGATTTTCTTGCACTTTTAATCATTTTTCTCTATTCCTCTATTCATTTCAAGCTTTTTTTTTTCACTATGTAACTATTGTAGGGATGGAACAAGTCCTCATGGATATGGAGGGAGTAGATTTAGCCACCAATCCATTGAGTTGATAGCTTTTTTTTCTTTGCTTTCTTGCTTTCCTTGGCTTTAATTCTTAATTCTTATGCACCTTGGACCCTTGTGGATGTGTTTGGGAGTAGCTATTAGCATCCATTCACAAGTTCAATAAGTAGAGTACCTTTTCTAGTTGTTGCACTCCTCACCTTCACTTATTCTCTCTCTCAAGTGCATCAATCTATGTGTTTCAATTCCTTAGTCAATGTCAATGAGTGCTATGGGTTGTTTCATAGGATTGCTTGGGTGATCCATGGGGTTTGATGTTGGAAAAGTTGTGTCCTACCCTTTTTCATTGAGTATTTCGGAAGTAAAACAAGAGATTTTGGGTCAAAGGAAGTTGAAACCTCTTTTCTCAATCATTTATGAACATAGAAAGGGGTGTAACCATCCTTGTTCTATGACTAGATAAGGAGTTTTCAATCAATTTGATGAATCCCTTGTTTTAAAAAGCAAGGCTTCCACTAAGAAATTATTTGCATTAATCTATGCTCTCCATTTAATAGCATGGATTTAGGTATTGATTTGCCCTTATTCACAAAGAGAAGATGTAAGTTCCTATTCATTTCTTGGATTTGAATTTGTTCTTGTCTTTGATTCATTTAATTGTTGATTTATTGCAAAATATCTATTATATATATATATATGTATATATGTTTATATCATTATTGAGGGTTATAGCCCATCTATCTCTTCCCCAAATGGTCCATTTGAGCAGATGAGTTAGAAGGGATGAGCACCCCTCAGGAAATGTCTTTTGGCCTCTGTTTTGGAATTTCTATACTGACTTAAATCCCAGCCGGAAGAAGAATTTGGCCAGCCACTTCCTTGTTTGGCAGGCCCATTTTGTGATAGGCAGGACATCTCCTCCCAAGAACAGAGCAAACAGTTTCTGGGGAGTGCTCTCCTGGATGGTTCTAGAGCTTCTGGATGGTTTATTTGCTTTACTTAGCATGATTTATTAGATTTAGCAGTAGTTTGGCTTAATCGATTTTTTTTGGTAATAATTTCTCCATCCCCCATCTCTTTCTCTTATTATTTGCTCAATATTGTAATAATATCTCTCTCCTCTCTTTTCTTATTCAAATTGTTGTACTAACTTCCAACCCCACGTCTTTCTAACCCTTTTATTTATATGCTTTCGGTACTACATCATGTTTTATTTATCATAACTTGTATATTGCATTCATTTTTCATGCATTTGGGTCTGACTCATCCGCGTTTGTGGAATTTATTATTTTCAAAGCTGAATACATGCATTGTTCCATGTCTCGAGATGATATTCATGTCGTATCTTAGTATCCAGACTTCTAAGTACATATTGTTTATGTATAGCATTAGCCAATTGTATATATCTAAACATTTCTTGGGACCCATCTTGAAGTACTAGGTGAAAATTTTTGGCTTTAGCATCTTGGATGTGCATGTTCCTTATCACATTTGTTGCAATATCATGAGGCTAAGTGCTTAGGTAAGATATATGTTTGAATGCTAGTGGATGAAGGTTGTGTTGTTTGTATAGGAATGTAGTTGATTCTTATGACTTTGAGTTTGTACAAAAACACTTTTCAAAAAAATACATGAAATCAAAGTGTAACCAAAATTAGTGACACGGTCTATATTTGATTGCCTCAGATAGTGATGATAGCATTAATAAATAATCATAATATGAATATATGTTCATTATAAGACCACATCATGAGTTAGTAGAGGCCGATATTTTGATTAGGTGAGGGGGGTACTCAATTAATGACATTTTCCTCTCATACCTAAGTTCTCGAGCTGAGACACTTTGGTTATGCTGGACATGGCCTTTGGCACGAGTCACGAGTTTCTTAATTTCCCCAAAAGATTAGGTGGTGACTCTGAAATCTGGTGATGTAGTCCATTTCTGGAAAATGTTTTGCAATAAAATAGATTTTCTATAAAAGTTGCCAAATCTGGACTCTCATTTTCTATTTCACATTGCAGTAGTGATATCAGATCAGAAATCAGGAGTCTGAACTATTGGACACACTTGGTAACCCTAAAAGCATCCCACAGTTTATGGTAACTCTACTGGGGAAACTAAGAGAACCTGACTCAAACTTCATGATATGAATTTTTTATTGTCATATATATATATATATTCATTGCATTTTATGCAATATGCACTTAAGCACTGTATTTACCATCTAACATCCTGGATGGCTTGCTGGATGTGGGCTCTGTTATGGTGGGCATACAAGCCTCAGGCCTGGATCACTAATGTATTTCTTGATCCTCCCTTCACTTATAGGTGTTGGGTAGGGTAGGTATATCGATGTCTTGCTGAGGTACCCTTTTTGACCATATTGACCTAGTGCATATGTTGAGCTCTAGCAACTTCCACAATTAGGACATGATGCTTTCTTGTGTTTAAGATGTAGTGATGTTGCTTGATTGAATAGTGAAGCCTTAGTTTGTCCCTAAAACTAGGACATGGTATGCCAAGCTCCCATAGGGGTATTTTGTTCGCCTTACTTGCTATATGCTATGTGTGAAGTGCAATATAGGGGTTCAGTATTTCATATTAGTGCTTTAGATACATTAGTTGTTGGGTTGAGAATAGTTCAGTGGGATATACAGTGGTCAAAGGTACATATATAATGATTGAGCCAAAATGTTGCCGAATTTGTATCTGATACACAGCAGTCATATCTGATATATGTGTTGTGAGTCGAAATGATATCGAATTTATGTTTGATATATGTTTCATTTTCTTTGTTTGTTTGTCTTTTACTAGGTAGTTGGTTGATCATAACTTTGGAAAGTTTTGACACCTCTAAAACCCTGTGGACTTATGCTGGTAGGCTCTAGAAAACTACAGATCTGGTTTAAGATCATCCAGTGTTAGGGTCACTTCGATTAATAGCTAGAAGAAGAGTCAGAAAAACACAGTTGATTTAGAATTCGCGTCAGTCACCTCTCAGATCTCCTTTGCAGGTTTTACACCAGTCACCCTCAGATTTCCTCTGTTTAGTACCCCGGTAAACCATTCTCCAATCTCTGTAATGGCTTAGAATCTGCTAGACATCGCGGAAATGATTGCTAATCTTCAGCGGTCCATGGGTGTTATTAATCACACAGTAGCTATTCAGGGCGATGCCATCGCTGGGATGCAACAAACAGCCGGGAAGCTACTACCCATCCACTACCAGTCAATCATTTGGATCCAGACCGACCTCCATAAATTAAAAATTTCCTAGGTTTTGGCCAACCAGACGAACTGGTCCAGGCTCCCACTGCTAGAGCCCCGGTACATCCAATTAAAGGACTCTTTCCCCTCGATATCGCCGAGTTTGATCCAGCTATGCTAAAGATAGCCAAGTTAGAGAAACTATTCAAGAAATCCTAGGGGATCAATCTCATTCCTAATGTAGAAGACGCGTATACAGAAGCAACTATCAAATTATCAGAAAGATTTAAGATGTCACATATTGACCAATTTGATGAATCAGGGGACCTTATGGAACATATCCGCTTATTTTCAAATGTTTGAAACCCATGGGCCTGACCCGTCCTCAGAAATTGTCTTTGTTTGGGGGGACTTTATCAGGAATCGCTGCCACTTGGTATGCTAAACTAAAGGATGAAGCAAAATCGAGAGGAACTGACTGAGACATTCATCGCTTAGTACTCCTACAATACACAGGTTGAAATAACCACCAGGGATTTGGAAGTCACTCAGTAAGAACCGAAGGAAAGCTTTGTTGAATTCATAACAAGATAGAGGGCTAAAGCAGCCATGATGACTAATAGGCCCTTAGAAAAAGATCAGATTCGGATAGTGCTTAGGAACCTTCATGGCATGATAGTTCTCTCGCTCTTTACCTTCAAAGATTTGCATGAGATAAGGGTCCTGTAGACGTGCCGGAACGTCCCCGGGGGGGGGGGGGGATCCCGTTTCGTTCATTTGGGCTTACTACTACAGTTCGGATTCAAATGTCACAGTTCTTAATCTGATCTCGCAAAGTGCAATGCAAGACTGATAAATCACCAAAGAGTCCAAATCTGACAAATCGTTTTGGAAAACTGATTTTAAGAAAGAAGTGCCAAACATGGACTGCTTTGCCAGATACAGAGTCGCCACCTAAATATTTTATTTTGGGGGAATTTAGGAAACCCTGACTCGTTGCATAAGGCTACGTGTTCGTCATCACCAAAGTTGCCTCAGCTCGGGAACTTGGGTACGAGAGGGGAAGGTCAAGCAATGAGCACCCCCGCTCGCCCGATCGAAGATCGGCCTGTACTAAGCATGATATTTTGTTTTGAAAACATATGCATTCTTATTCCGGTTATTAGCCTAAAATTACTATGTGATGCGCACAACACACAAGTATAGACCGGATCGCCTAAATTGGAACAAAACATTTCATGTTTGTTTATTTGAAAATGGTTTGATGGTGCTACTCGCAAGTACGCTAAGACGTGGATTTGCCACCCTCGGATGGGCTTAGAAAACAAGATTTTTGCCACCCCGCAGAGTGGGCTTAAAACTCTCATTCAACGAATTGTTCCAATTCAAATAGTCCAACCTTCACCCACAGGCATTCAAGCAGTTATATCACATAAGCAAATAGCCTCATGGCAAGCATGCTATCACGGCAACACTTACACACATGCGGTATGCTAAAGCGTAAACGTTTACCTAGTACTCCGAGCCAAAACAATAGCTAGTTAGTAATCAAATGCATGATCCTAGTTCATGTTAAGATGGCTAATGCAACACATGCAAAAATGCAACTAGAATAGGCTCGGCCAATCTAAGAATGGCATGTGAAATGTGACAACTCGATACACGTATTCAAGTTGGAATTGAAATACTATGCAATTAGTATGATGCGCCGAGCCCGGTGCATGCAATACAGATGAATGATGCAAACATGCGAGCATAAGGATGCTAATTGAAACATGACCTAAAACTAACCATTGAAAGTAGGTAAGTAAAAGGGAGAAAGACGTGGGGTTGGAAGACATGCATCACACACACACATGCTTATTACAAAATTCGCCTTCTCGACGGAGGGTCCGAATAAATAATACAAATCGAATAATTAATCAACTACCCTAGCTAATTAAATATTACAAAGCCCTTAACTAATTTTAACAAATTAACTAAGCTATGAAACTAAAGAGGCCGCCGCAGCTCCGCCTCAGTATGATTAAACGATGCATGCTCGATCGCCTCGCTAGGAAACCCGTTGCCATGCCACATGTTGTCTTTGTTTGCACTGTTTTACACCTCTGAAAACTGCACAAGTCCCAAGGATGCTTCCAAACCACTCCCTGAGCACTGTGGGATGTCACCGGCCAAAATATAGGAACATTGGCCATGTGGAATTGGTCATCAACCATTTGTGAGGATCTCGGCCAACAATGTTTAGTCGATTGGCACTGAAGATGGTCGGCCGGCCATATCTTCCTGCAAAATGCTGTTTTGCTGCAGTAGAGGACAAACAGAGCATGGCAATGCATTTTCAAGGCAATGTGTGCACGACCACCCTTCCTATCATGTCATGAACTCAAGGGAGTATGGTTCTCGACCCTCGGACCACCAATCGCACATTTCAATACATGATGGCCAAAGGAGCCAAGTGTGTAAATCAATGTGGGATGAATGCAACAAAAACGTATGAATGCCTAGAACTCTATCATGCTTGATCAAGAGCGTCGACGACTGAGGATTGAGGCACGTTTCGTTACTTCAAGTACGAACGTTCCTCGTTTTTCGTGTTTGGTTTGACACCCCAAACCAGACACAATGCAATGTATGCAACCAAGTACAATGCAACATGGAAATGCAAGGCAATGTAACATGAGCATGACAAATGCAATGCAATGCAACCTAACATGTAAACAACATGATATACAATAAGTATGCAATGCAACCTAGATATGCAAACATATAATGTGATAGGCATGCAACAATAATACCAACAATAAGTATGCAATAACATGCAATGCGGTAGGCATACAACAATACACAAACCGCATGATCCATGGACTTATACTGAAAATGGATAGGCCTCAATCATACCAAAACAGTGGCCAAAGTGCCAAGAAATGATGGAATGAGATGCACAATAAGCATGCGAATGTAATGGCCTATCACCTAGGCATAAGGATACAACTCTCAAGCATGAGCAAGAAGTGACAAACACGATAATGCGGCAATGAAATGAGCTCTGAAATGATATTAGGAATGATGCCAAATCAACCGAACAACGCAAGCATAGCATGCAACAAAGCTCGAGGCTTAAGGATAGCAAAGTGGTTTACACTATGGCCATAACAAGTGAGCCCCAAAGGACCAAGGTGACTTAAAACAGTCCCAAGGCAGACCAAGACAAGGCTAGGACATGCATGGAATGAGGCCAAAACATGTTAGAAAGGTGAGCACAAAACATGAAGCATGTAAGGCTACAAAGGGGTGTTACACTACACCTATTACAACCAAGCATGGCATGACTTAAACAATGAAAAACAGAGTTACATTATGTTAAAATAAGCCCGAAAACCCACTGAAATGGCATCCTAAAGACCTAAATATGATGGCATACACAATGATCCAATCATGAGGCATAAAACATCAACTCTTCAAGGCTTTGAAAGGATGACAAATGCAAGTGTATGGCTACACTACATGGACTGAAATCACATATGGGATGATGCCAAATCATGAAAAAGGCCTAAGTAGTGCATGCTAATGGCTTGGACACTCGAAACTAACAAGCTAGGATGTATGGTAGCTATACAAAGCAATGTATGTATGATCAAAACAACATGAAATAGAGCTTTAGCATGCTAAAATATGACTAAAAGTTCCTTTGAGTTGAGCCAAAGTGTGCAAGCATGATGGTCTAAATGCAAGGTGCATGTTAAGGCAAATAAGAGGATTGCTAAACAAGTGCATGATGCATGTAAGAGGCTATCAAACCAACTTAAAACAGAGGTATAGCATGACCAAATAACACCAAATACTTGTTGAAATGAAGCAAAAACGTGTTAAGCAAACATGCTACCATTACAAGCCATTAACACAAGCAAATGAGGCACAAGGAGAGAGGGGTGTCCCTCTCCTATACAATACTCTAAAACCACCTTTCCACCACTGAAAATCCTCTGGATTTCAGTGTTAGAAAGGTCAAGCCAAAGGAAGAACAAAGGCCAAAAAGGATGACCCAAAATAATGCCAAACAAGGCCTAAGAGGGGGTAGACAACCCCCAACCCAAAAGAGACCTTAAGCAATCATCTTAAGCATATAAAAACAGAACTTTTTCAGTTTATAGTTAAGCTTGAAACAATATGAAAATAGGTCTAAAAGCTTAAGCCAAAATGGGAAAACAAAAGGTTAGTTGCTCACCCTTGAAGAACACCTTCAAGAACACAACTCCAGCCACTCCCTTGGATCAAAACCAGCCCAAGAACTCTGAAACCAACTTCTTAGTGCCTCAGCAACCAAAGGAAGGTATTCTACTAGGTGCTCTAGTGCAAAAGTATGAACAAAAACACACTTTAGGTCATAAACACACACAAATATATAGAGAGAGGGAGATATAGAGATATATATATATATCTTCTATATCAATTTTACTGAACCCCTGGAAAGGGAGGGGAGGCTCCCCTCTTATAGGAAATCAAATTCAAAGCTTCTTAGAGAAGCTAAGTTTTGGTTCAAATCCCTCCATACACGTGTATGGAGGGGAGAGTCTGTACTCACCAGCTGGCACAGCTAGCATGCACAATGCCTGAAAAAGGCAAAAAAAAGGCCTCGGCCAGAAAATATGGCCGATCGACCAAAATAAATGCCGACCGACCAACAAAAGTGCCGACCGGTTGACATTTATGGCCGATGGCAAGGAAACAAGGCCGATGGCATCATGCCATAGCCGATGGGGTGTGGGGATGGCCAGCAAGCCAACCCCCCCCCCTCTCTTTCCTCACAAGTAAAAACACAAGTCCTTGGTCCACAACCAAGCACAAAACAGACAAGTTAAGAGATCTTAAGGCGAGGCGCGTAGCTGAGACCTTCCGGAACTCAAAACAAACACGAGCATGGATGATCATCGAGTGTTCAAACGATGACGTCCAAGTCTTAAGGACGGTCAAAAATGGGGTGTCTACAGGTCCAGATTGAGGATGCTACGAAACAGGGGATCATTTTAGATAAGAAAGAACCTGTGAGAAAAAATTTTGTTCAGAGTTCCAATGCAGTAGTAACACAGTTGCAAAGCCATCACAAGTTAGTACTGTCCCCACATCGGCTAAAACAACCAATCCCTTTGCCGATGCCACCCCATAACCCTACAATTGAATCCAATTCTTGAACCATGATTTCCACCCACTCTATATGACCCTAACCCGAGCCCTAAAAATGCTTGTGGAAAAGGGCCATCTTAAACTTCCTATTTCTCGACCACTTCTTGATCCACTTCTACCCAGGCATGATGCATCCAAATACCGTGCGTTCCACCAACAAGAAGGCCATAAAATTGGCTGATGCATTCGTCTCCGCCATGAGATCCAGGTTCTCGTAGACCACAAAATCATAGCTCTACCACAAGCTCCATCTCAAAGGCCAAATGTTATCACCAACCCATTGCCTACAAATAACTGAGTTCCGCCACCTCCATGTCTTAACCTTAGCCATACACTACCTTTTGCCTTTAACCCCAGCATATACATTACCCTTTCCCACTTACCTAAATCTGAGGTTCGCAATCTTGAGAACACTGATCTTTGCGTGATTATTGCACCTCAATCTCAGTTGGAACCCAAAAATCTTGTGGTGCCAGTATCTAAAGAATGTGGGACAGTGAAAGAGAAAGAAGAGAAGAAAGGTGTGAAGGAAGAAACAAAACTTGAAATAGGCATGATAGAGATACCAATAATAGAAATCAGGAAGTTTCTAGAAGAAGGATACGATCCCAGTAGGTATATTGTGCCAGTTGACCATCCAAAACCAAAGGTCATCTTACCTAATGCATTTTCCATTAATGTCATCAGGGAAGATGTACTTGAGCAAGGATTGGACAACCTGGCTAATTTGGAAGAGGATTTGGATTATCTTAATTTTTTCGAAGAATAGAGCTTGGAAGATGTGGAAATTGAATGGTGGAACTCAAATGACCTAACTAATGTCCATGGGTGGACAAGTAGTGAGGGAGACTCAGAAGTAGAGATGAATGACCAGGAAAAGAGGAAGAAAGCACGAGTGAGTAGAAAATCAAAAGGAAAGGGAAAGATAGATGAAAGTAGTAAAATTGGGAAAAGTACTAAGCCGGATAAATCCAAAGGAAAAAGGATTGAGAAAGAAATTTCAAAAGGGGGTGAGAAAAAGAAAATTGAAGTAGAAACATCAGGATCAGAAATAACTGGACTAACCGGGCCAACAACAGAGGAGGATAGACGGAGATTTGTTTTGGCATGCGTACACATAAGAAGAGGGGAGATCTTTACGAAAATTCGATCAACATCACCATACTAGCCAAAAAGGGATGATCACAGTATATGAATGATACATGTCGAGCCAGATGACTGTCTGTCCATAAATGAAGGAGAGTGGTGGGAAGACAATGATTTACACTTCGCCCATACTGATGAAGGTTAGGGAAACAATTCACCAGACGATACCTAGTATTCTGAGGAGATTGATCACCTAACTAGGAGTGGGCGTTTCTTCAAGCCCTCACACCTAGATCAAAGCGAGCCGTCAACGAAAGATGTGGAAAAAAGAAAAGAGAAAGAGAAAGAATAAGAGAAAGATTTGGTCCTTAAACAATTGAGGGAGATCCAAGCTAATATCTCAATCTGGAGATTACTTATGGCATCACGAAAATATCGACAGGCTATGCTCAGAGCAAAGCTAAGTGTAACTAGCTTTTCATGCTCCTCAGAGGGGTTTAGTCTCCTTGGATACGATATCCCTATGGTTCGGACTCCTATGGTTCTGAATCTGGTTTTACAAGTGCAATGTGAAATAAAAAGAACAAATGAGAGTCCAAATCTAGCAAATCTTAGAAAATCCATTAATCATCAGAGATGTCAAAAATGAACTGCATTGCCAGATTTTAGAGTTGCCACCTAAATATTTTTGAGAAATTTAGGAAACCCGTGACTTGTGCCAAAGGCCACTTGTCCGTCTTAACCAAAGTTGTCTCGATTCAGGAACTTACATATGAGAAGGGAATGTCATGAATTGAGAACCCCCCTCACCCGATCAAAGATCGGCTGTGATTTTTATCAACATTATATGCTCTTGTTTTGATTTTATTATGCTAACTTACTGTGTGAGGCACACAAGATATAAGCTGTTTTGTTTGCTTTGGAAATGACTTGATTTTGTGTGATTATTTTAAAAGAGTTTTGAGTGCACACAACTTAAAAGAAAAGAAATGAGCTCATACATACATTTGATCAAAATCATCCCCAATGTAAGTAAAATAACCTTCATCCACAGGCATTCAAATAGTTCACTTCGAGTAAGCACGTAGCCTCATAGTAAGATGTTAAGCATGGAAACAATCACACATATGAATATGCTAAAGCAAAAAATGCTCACCTAGTACTTCCTTGGTAAGCCAAAGAAACTGAAAACAATTAGAAAAATGCATGACCCTATCAATGCATATGAATAATGCAACACATGCAAGAATGAAACTATTAGGTTCGGCTTACTAACATGTCATATGGATCAATCTAAAGCATGTGATAACGCACGTGTTCAAGTAAGTAGGAAATGACAATGATATTCAAGAATGATGTACATAACCTTAATGTGTGCAAAAATGGATGCAAAGCATGGGAATGATATGAAACGAAACATGATACTATACACAGCCACGATAAGCATGTAAATAAAAGGGAGAAATAAATGAGGGTTGTAAGATATACAAATATTACAAGTTTGCCCTCACACAAGAGGGTCCGAATGTCCTAATTAACTAATTATTACAAACACTAATGAATGAACTAATTAATTATTACAAGTTCGAATGAGAGCAACTAATTAATAACATAATATGAATCAAAGGAGCTAATCTAAAGGAATTAAATGAAAGGCAGGGAATTGCACGTGCACAACCAAGAACATCCTCCAGAAACCTCTCTGTTTGCTGCCAGAACCTATCCTGTTTACAACCAAAAAATAGTTATGTTTTGTTCTAAAAAATCTACTTTGTTTTGCTAGAAAATACCACTGTCGTACAACATCCTTAGCCGGCTAGCCTGATCAAGTGGTCAACCGTACAGAATAATGGCTGGCCGGCCACTGTTTCTAGAGAATACCTTCATGCTGCAGCAGAACTAGAATAGAGCAAGATAGAGGGTTACCAAAAGATGTTCGTCCTTCCTGCTCCCTCCTATCATGAGGATTTTCAAGGAAGGAGTAGGTTTGCTTCCCAAATTATCAACCATAGCAAGGTTGTTGCATGATGATCTTTGAAAGCAAAAGGAAAAGACTTAACTAAACACAAAGCAAAGCTATTCTCCTTACCTTTTTCCTATCATGAAATTTATTCGAGGAAGAGGTAGACATGCTTAACTCACAAATCATCAAGTCACAAGATAGCATATGATGATCATAGAGCAACCAAAATGAACAAATGTAACAACTCAAAAAGTGTTGTCAACTCATCTCCCTACTCATGGAATAAGGACGAAACATCCCTTTCCATGCTTCAAAGTGGAACTAGGAGAGAGTTTTCAACACTTCTCAATAAAGAGCTCTCTAAAAGCAACAAAGCAACTAAGGGAGCAAAACAAGAAACGAACTATCTATCAAAACTTAAACACACAACTTGTCAAAGTTGTTGACAACTCCTCTTTTCATGAAACAAGGATGAGACATCCATTTCCATGTTACGAAAATGATCGATAAGAGAGTTTTTCAACACTTTGGACATGGAAGCTACTATCTAGCTTCAAGGTGGACAACAATAATATGAAAGCAAGAAATTTATGGTAGATAAGTGAACTTATGGCGGGGTGGCTAAGCCTAAGCTCTAATCCTCCCATGACCACAAGGTTCCAAGTTATATAAGGAAAGCAAAAACGAGCAACTCAACAGATTGGCCACTATATTCTAAACATGCCAAATCCGAAAGGACATACAACAACACAAATATGATATTCAAAGCATAGGAAGTAAGAGCACAAGTAGCAGGGAGGATTAGGACCCTTTTATAATCCCACATTCAATTCATATCACACAAAAACAACCTAAAACAGTGCTAAAAGGGACTGAAATTGAACCAAAAGAAATGAAAAGAAAGTAAAAAAGAAATAAAGAAAAAAACAAAGGATATACAACTAGTGAGCTAGCCGATGGGAAGATGGCTAGCCCACCCACTTTTAATGAGGTTTTAATCACATCTTAAGCTTAAAAACAACTCTGAAATCACTATGTAAATACAAGAAAAAGAGAGTAAAAAGATGATGAAAGAGTTCAAAGATCACCTCTAGAAAGAGAGGATGTTCTTCTTAGTTCACAAACTACAAGCTAAACACTCTCAAGGAGTTGAAATTGTGTTTAAGAACCTCAGCAAAGGCTTCAAGTTCAAGCTTGTATGGTGTATCTATTGTGTATGTATATTGCAAGAGGGTAGAGAAGATGGTTGGGCAAGCTATAGGCTCTTGGAGAATTTTTCTAACCTCAAACAATGAGGGGGGTGTTGCATTTATAGAAAAATAGCTTCTCACGTCGGAAATATCTGTAAAAGGGACAGCTGGTCCAAAGCATGTGCATGGAAGCAGCTGGCAGCTGTTAAAATATTTGCTACGTTGAATATGGCTGGCCAGCTATAAGGATGTATGGCTAGCCCAATCAAAATGGCTTGCCGGCCATCTGCTGGCCAGCTGTTCTCTGAGCGGTCGGGCTAGAAAAAATAAGATTTTGGTCCAAAAGGGATGCAAGGTTTAGGTTTTAAGGCTTGAAACTAAATCCTTTTGCTGAAGAATTGAAATGATTGCATGGCGTAATATTTCATCATCGAGTATTCAGAGTGAAGCACCCAAGTCTTAAGGACAGTCAAAATGGGATGTCTACAGTTGCCCCTCTTTGACAGAGCTCAAAGTCATTTCATGACGTGAATGAATGCCAAAGCCTGAAGATGACCTATTTGACAAGGTCGTAAGACTTGGGCAAATAAACAAAATGTAAATGTAATTGGTTGAACCCAAAAGTTGTCTACGTATCACTTTGCAAGGAATCAAACTAGCATAGTTCACGGGCAAACTGCAAAAGACATGCTCGAGAATACACTTGGAAGCTGGACTTACATGCCTGGCAAAGCCGATTATATTTGAAAATCCATGATCATACAAGACAATGCAATGAGTAATAAATAGATGATAGCATAGGAAACAAGTTTTAAGCTTAAATCATATAGGTCCAACTGTGTCTCACACGGAAAGGAGTAAGCAAAGGTCAATTCCAAACACGTTTCACTTGAAAGGAGGAAAAATGGTGTAACTAACAGGCGTATTTAACCGTATCTCATATGACGAGAGGGAAGGTTTTAACTAGGTAAATCAACATCCTAACGTGTTTAACGCGAAAAGGGTACAAAGGTGGCGTAACTAACAAGTTTATCTAACCGTATCTCACACGGAGAGAGGGAAGGTTAGCGAAACTAGGTCTCGCGTAGAAAGAGTGAACAGATGCAAGCCAAACTGCGCTTCGCGCAGAAAGGGTAAAAGGGGTACAAACCAAACTACTCTTCGCGCAAAGAGGGTAAAAGGGGTACAAGCCAAACTATGCATCATGCAGAAAGGGTAGAAGCTCTATGCTAAACTACGCTTTGCATAGAAAGGGTAGAGGGTGCAAGCCAAACTACGCTTCGCACAGAAAGGGTAAAAGCTCCATGCCAAACTACGCTTCTCGCAAAAAGGGTGGAGAGTGCAAGCAAAACTATGCTTCGCACAGAAATGGTAAAAGATCCATGCCAAACTACGCTTCGCACAGAAAGGGTGGATGGCGCAAGCCAAACTACTCTTCACACAAAAAAGGTAAAAGGGAATAAGCCAAACTTCACTTCGCATAGAGAGGAGGTGAGAAATGCAAGCCTAACTAGATTTCATGCAGAAAGGATGTGAGAAATGCAAGCCTAATGCATGCAATAAGCCAAATCATACCGTCGGGTGATAAAAGTGGATACAATGAGATGAATACCTATGAATGCAAAATACAAAGCGGTGCAAATTCCATGCAACATAACATGCAACATAATAGAAAAGATAAACAAGGAGCATTGGCTTCGAAAACACCTCATAGGGAGAAGTGGTGACGAACAACCCTGTTCTGCCGGGGATCTTCCTCTTCTTTTTCTGTTTTTCACACTTCTACCTTCAACTCACAGTTAAAAGGTTTTCACGTACTGAAAAGAGGGTAAAACCTACTTGAGCTTGAGGTTGAGGCACATTCATGCTTTGCAGAAATGGCGGGACCCAAAACGATGCATTCGGAACTAAATTTCAGAACTTTCTACAACTGAAGCACCCTAAAAGACTCTAATTTTCCACTTTAAACAAGAACACCCATGCCCCAAACCAGGCAAAAGTCCCACAAAACACTTCAAAACACTTTGGAACACTTCAAAACACTCTGGAACACTTCAAAACAGTTAGCTAGCCAAAATAAGGGCCGGTCACACAACATATTAGCCAGCCGGCCAACTGTTGAAGTTACGGGGGTAATTACGAGTTTTCACACCCGTGGCCCTTTAATACATGGTTTTGGCCCTTTGTTTCACACCAACACATTCGAAATCCCTCCCATCTCTCTCTAGACTCTCTCTCTCTCTAGATTTTCATCTGACCCACTTTACCCAACGACCCACGCAAACTTTATTTGTAAAACCCTCTACATTTTGAATCGATTGGATTTTGATTTCATTGACTTTTTGAGTTTCTCGTTATTTTTTTCTTGTATTTTCATGGGTTTTCCTTGGTTTCTGTGTACTCACTCTTGCATTTTCAGTTTTCTCCTCACTTTCTCTCTCCTAAGGTTTGGTTTTGGGGCTTTTCCCTATTTCTCTCATTTTTCTTACTTTTCTCTCACCACCCACCACATTCTCCATGGCTGATGATATTCCACGTGGTAGTGCTCTTTCCGAGGTAACTATTCCTCTACCTGTCGTGAGTGTGAAGGATCCGATGATAGAAGAGGCCGATAGAGCAGCAAAGGACATTACCGTTGACATCACCACGGAGGAGATTTATCCTCCAGAGCCTGAGCCCGAGCTACCACCACTAAGGGTGAGGCCATTCGACCCAGGCACTTACCACCCGCATACACACGTGATGGCCCCCAGTGGCATGCTGAGATTTGAGGACTTTGCTTGGGGCGTGCTTGAGGACTTCCTCTTACGAGAGCGCACCTCTCCTATGATGCTTCTGAGGTAAGAACTTTCATCCCTTTTATGCACTTTGCTTGCTTTGACATTCATTACAATATTTCAACTAGCCATGCATTTAACAAATTTTTCTTTCAACACAGGGTGACGCCTATGCTTGGAGGGCTACGGCGTGGTGACAGTGAGGGACTGGTACCAAGAGCTCCCTGCTAGAGTTCAAGAGATGGTTGATGAGGCAAGCTTCGGCCTATTTTATTCTGGGCTCTCACAGCTATAGGCGAGCCGGCCCTTACTCAGTGCCCTGGTAGAAAGGTGGTGGGACACCACCAATTCCTTCCACTTCTCCATGATCATGGGGCTACGAGTAGGGAGTGATCTGATTTGCTTCGATCTAGACATGGACCAGTGGCGGGCCGCCTGGGTCCATCTTTTGGGAGCATGCCCTCCCTTGGATAGACCATCTATGGTAAGGTACAACTAGTTTTACAACCACTTCCACGGGAGCTAGCCGGAGACTGAGGAGCAGATGGAGCAATACACCTACAGATTTCTAATCTATCTCATCGGCACCACCTTGTTCGTGAAGAGGTGGAACACCATGGATCTGTATCTGTTCAGCACTTTGGTGGTGTTGCCCCTAGTGCGCTACTATGACTGGGGTGGTGTTGGCCTCACCACCCTGTACAACTACATGAGCTCCAATTTCCATTAAAAGGGGAACATGGTTGGCGGCTACTAGAAGGCCTGAGAGGTAAGTCTTGCACTTCTATTTCAAATTCTGTTATAAACCATGCTTTCTACTTTGCATTTTCTACCTATATTTTTGTTCGTAACCTGTTGACTCACAAACTGTTCTCCTCTTGCAGCTCTAGATATATGCTTACTTTCTCGCTCTTGCCCCGGTTCCAAGTGATGATATGGTAGTGGTTGCGCCTCACTCAAGGTTATATGATAGTAGATGCTACCCTCAGCGCCGCAGTGTCACCACATTCGCCTACTATCGCCGCTTCTTCGATATTGTGACGACACACAAGGTACTTTGAAACCCATACCCATTCCATTCCATCTCTATTGCTTTGGTTCCATCTTTATTGCTTTGGCCCATACTTTGACAACTAACTTTAACTATGCATCCTCTGTTTGCAGGTCACTTGGCAGCCGTGGATGGTCATGCCTGCAAGGACAAGGGATGAGTACGCTGAGTCCTGGGATACCTCCCAGTTGTGGATTCTACTGGAGGGTCTCTTCTGCAGGACCTGGTACTTGGGCGAGCACTTTGTACGCCAAACCCCAGGTCTACTCGACCTCGTTGTTCCTACTTCCCCTCTGTTATCTATGAGGACCGTCGATAGCCTTCCTATCGAGGCTATCGTGTAATTCATGGGGAGGCAGGATGCTGATCTATTCTGTGTAATTGGGGACTACACTGCCTTCATTTGGACACACCTTATGCCACCTCTGGCCAGAGCTCGCGCAAGTGGCGCCACAGATGTACCCACCGTTAGAGGTGCTGCTCGTGCGACTAAACCTGATGTTGGAGGGGCTGCCCCACCATTCATATAGCCTGTCTCCCCGTGATCCCGACCACGATCACATACTGGCGGTCGAACGAGACAGCCCACTAGATTCCGATTGAGTACCCGGAGGAGCGCGAGTATGTTAAAGACCCCGACGTCCAGTAAGTATGCACTTTGTCTTGCAGTTTGTATTTCACATTCCCTTTTTCTATATATTTATGTTCAACTTACTTGTAGGTGCTAGTGGGTTATGTGGACGGCCTCATTTAGTTGGTCAACTCCTTGGTCCACATGGTACAGAGGAGGGAGGTCCTACTCGCTTACCACGGTCATCAGATACCTCATTTTCCTCATCTGGCATGCATTGATTTACTTGAACTATATTCATACTAATCCTGCACCAAACTATACTGATACTCTGTTTCTTGCAAACTCTCTCAACCTCTACTTACACCAGCAGTACCTGTGGCACCCCCTCTAACTGTGGGGAAGGGAGACAAACGGGCCCCTACACGCGGTAAGGATGAGGGTAGAGGTAGAGACAAGGGCAGAGGTGTCCAGAGTCGTAGCCAGAGTTAGAGTGGAGATAGCGAGTCCTGAGTGCAGGGGGCTTCTTCGTCCGCTAAGAGGACTTTGACTGGCAAGGACACTGAGAACAGAGACACTGAGGAGATCGCTAGTGAGCGCTCTGAGTCTAAGAATAGAGAAGATGATTTGGGCTCAGAGTCACAGTCTTTCAGTGATAGTGTTGCCGATAGTGATAGTGATCCTAAGTCTCGTAAGACGACGAAGAGGGCTTCCTAACACACCTGACTTGGCGGACATTGCTTTTGCACTCTTCTTTTTTTCCCTTTTCTTTTGTATAGCTTCAGATAGTTTCTTTACTATTTGTTTTTGAAAACTTTTATTTTCTCTTTTGTAAAAACTACAATCGGGGTCAAACCCTGCAGTTTATAAATGAAGGCATTTTTGTTTTGCGTAGCATCTCGAGAATGGCATAACATTTGCATAAAAAATGACTGCATTTTTTAATTTGAAACTGAGAACGATCACATTTGAATGAGTTCTTAATCGAATATTGAGCCTACAACTGACCAAAATATGACTCAACGAAGGAAAAACAAAGTAAAAACAACCTAAACACACCTATTTGCACTTCCCAGAAACAAAAGACTCAAAACAAGACTCGAAAACAAAGAGGGCAGACATAATACTACTGTTAAGCTGTTTGGTCGGCATACCTGGCCGGCTAGCCAATGAAATGTACAACTGGATGGTGTAGACACCTCATTTTTGACCGTCCTCAAGACTTGGACGTCATCGTTTGAACACTCGATGATCATTCATGTTCGTGTTCGTTTTCAGTTCCTAGAGGTCTCGGCCGTGCGCCTTGCCTCAAGATCTCTCAACTTGTCTGTTTTGTACTTGGTTGTGGACCAAACACTTGTGTTTTTGCTTCTGAGGGAAGAAGGTGGCTTGTTGGCCATTTTCTTAACCCACCGGCCAAGACCTGAGGCCATCGGCCCCTTTTTCTTGCCATTGGCCAAGGGTGTTGGCCAATCGGCACTATGTTTGGTCGGCCGGCCTTTGTTTTGGTCGATCGGCCACATTTTCTGGCCGAGGCCTTTTCTTTGCCTTTTTCAGGCATTGTGCATGCTAGCTGTGCCAGCTGGTGAGCACAGACTCTGCCCTCCATACACGTGTATGGAGGGATTTGAGCCTTGTTTAGCTTCTCTTGGAAGCTTTGCAAAATTGGTTTCCTATAAAAGGAGGGACTCCCCTTCCTTTCCAGAGGTTTAGCCAACTGATATAGAAGTTAGATATATCTCTCTCTATATCTCCCTCTCTCTAGATTTATGTGTGTGTTTGAGCTCAAAAGTGTGTTTTGTTCTTACTATTGCACACAAACACCTAGCACTACACTATCCTTGGTTGTTGAGGCACAAGAAGGTTGATTTTAGAGTTTTTGAGTTGGTTTTGATCCAAGAAGGGTGCTGGAGTTGGTGTTCTTGAAGTGTTCTTCAAGGGTGAGTCAACTTGCTTTTGATACACCATTTTCGTTTAAGCTTTTACACATACTTCTATATTGTTTTAAGCTTGACTCTAAACTACAAAAAGTTCTGTTTTTGTATGCTAAATATGTTTGTTTAAGGTTACTTTTGGGTTGGGGGTTGTCTACCCCCTCTTAGGCCTTGTTTGGCCTCTTTTTGTGCCTTTCTCTTTGGGCTTTGGAACCTTTTTGTTTTGACCTTCTCACCACTGAAATCCAGAGGATTTTTAGTGGTGGAGAAGTGGTTTTGAGGTCTTGTATAGGGGAGGGACACCCCCCTCCCTTTGTGTCTCATTTGCTTGTGTTGTTGGCTTATAAGTGTAGCATATTTACTTAGCATGTCTTGGTTCTATTTCAGCACTTTTTGGTGGTTTTTAGGACCTGCCTTAACTCTATTCCATGTTGGTTTGATGGCATCTTGCATGCTTCACATACTTGTAGAGTAATCTTGCATGTTTGCATAACATACATCTTGCATTTCGACCATCATGCTTGCATGTTTTAACTTAACTTTGAGAAGTTTTTAGGCTTGTTTCACCATGCTTAAGCTCTATTTGGGTTTGTCTTGGTCATGCTTGCCATGCTTTGTATAGCCACCATGCATTCTAGCTTGTTAGCTTTGGGTGTGTGAGTCATTAGCATGCTCTACTTGGGCCATTTCAGTGATTTGATATCACTTGTCATGTTATTTCAGTCCATGTTTCATGCTTGCATGCTTGCATTTGCCATCCTTCCAATGTTTTGAAGAGTTGGTGTCTTATGCTCCATGTTTGGGTCATTGTACATGTCTCCATGATTAGGTCTTTGGGATGCCATCTCATTGGGTTTTGGGGCTTATTTTGACATATTATAACTCTGTTTTTCATTGCATAATCCATGTCATGAGTGGTTGTGATAGATGTAGTGTAATGCTCCCTTTGTAGCCTTGCGTGCCCCTCGTTTGTGCCCATCTTTTTAGCATGTTTTGGCCTTACCACATGCGTGTTCTAGCCTTGTTTTGGCTTGCCCTAAGACTGTTTTAAGTCCCCTTGGCCCTTTGGGGCTTGGTTGATATAGCCATGATGTGAGCCCCTTGACTAGCTGTGAGCATTGGGTCTATTGGCATGCTATGCTTCACTTGTGCACATGATTTGGCATCATTCCTCACATGATTTCAGAGTTCGTGGCATTGTCACATTATCATGTTCACCCCTTCTCGCTCATGCTTGAGAGTTGTATCCTTGTGCCTAGGTGGTGGGCCATTACATTTGCATGCTTATTGTGCATCTCATTCCATCATTCCTTGGCACTATTGGCCACTGATTTTAGACATGACTGATGTCTGTTCCATCTTTAGTTTAAGTCCATTCATCATGTTGTTTAATGTTGCATGCTTGTCTACCTTTGCATGCCATACATGATTGTATATCTAGGTTGTGTCTTGCATGTTTGTTAGTTTACATCTTCTCACATATTAGCTTAGGTTGCATTACATTTGGCATGTTTGCTACCTTAACCTCGTGTGCATGTTCGAGTCATATTGCATTTGGCATGCTTATGTCACATTACATTAGCTGCATGTTTTGCATTGTATTTGGCATATATGCATTGCACTTTGTTTGGTTTGGAGTATCAAACCAAACATGAGAAATGAGGGACGTTCGTACTTGAAGTGACGAAACGTCCCTCAATCCTTAGTCGCTGACGCTCTTGATCCAAGCATGATAGAGTTCTAGGTATTCATATGTTGTGTTGCATTCATTCCACATTAATTTGCACACTCGGCATCTTTGGCCATCATGCATTGAAATGCGTGATTGGTGGCCCGAGGGTCGAGAGCCATACTCCCTTGAGCTCATAGCATGATAGGGAGAGTGGCTGTGCACATATTGTCTTGTAAATACCTTGCCATGCACTGTTTGTCCTCTGCTGCAGCAAAAAATAGTTTTCTGCATGAATAGATGGCCGGTCGGCCATCTTCAGCGCCGACTGGCTACAAAAATCCAGCTGATGGCCCCACTTTTGGTCGATGACCACCCTTCCATGGCCAGTGGTCCTATCTCTTGGCCGGTGACATCCCGAAGTGCTTAGGGAGTGGTTCAAAAGCAGCCTTGGGACTGGTGCAGCTTTCAGAGGCGTAAAACAGTGCAAACAGAGGCAACATGTGGCATGGCAACGGGTTTTTGAGCGAGGTAAATCGAACATGCATCATCCAATCATTTCGGGGCGGAGCTGCGGCAGCCTCTTTAATTTCATACTTAGATTGTTTTGTAATTAATTTGTTAATTAATTAAATGTTTTGTAATATTTAATTAGCTAGGGTAGTTGATTATTTATTCGGTTTGTATTATTTATTCGGACCCTCCGTCAAGAGGACGAATTTTGTAATAAGTGTGCGTGCGTGTGTGAATGTCTTCCAACCCCACGTCTTTCTCCCTTTTACTTACCTGCTTTTAATGGTTAGTTTTAGGTCACATTTCAATTAGCATACTTATATCAGCGTGTTTGCATATATTCAGTCACATTGCACGCACCGGGCTCGGCGCATCATACTAATTGCATAGTATTTCAATTCCAACTTGAATACGTGTATCGGGTTGTCGCATTTCACATGCCATTCTTAGATTAGCCGAGCCCATTCTAGTTGCATTTTGCATGTGTTGCATTAGCCATCTTAACATAAACTAGGATCATGCATGATTTCTAACTAGTTTCTTGTTTTGGCTCGGAGTACACTGTGAGTGTTTATGCTTTAGCATCTTGCATGTGTGTAAGTGTTAACATGACAGCATGCTTACCATGAGGCTAATTGCTTATGTTATATAACTGCTTGAATGCCTGTGGGTGAAGGTTGGATTGCTTGAATTGGAATAATTCATCGAAATTCGTGCTTTAGCCTACTTGCGAGTAGCAAAATTCAAAACCATTTCCAAACAAACGGATATGCGATGCTTTGTTCCAAGTTAGGCGATCTAGTCTATACTTGTTTTTGCTGTGCGCATCACGTAGTAAAGATTAGCCAATTAACCGGAATAAGAACGCATGTGTTTTCAAAAACAAGATATCATGTTTAGTAGTGGTCGATCTTTGATCGGGCGAGCGGGGGTGCTCATAGCTGACCTTCCCCAATCGTACCCAAGTTCCCGAGCCGAGGCAACTTTTGTGATGACGGACACATGGCCTTAGGCAATGAGTCAGGGTTTCCAAAATTTCCCCAAAAAATAAAATATTTAGGTGGCGACTCTGTATCTGGTAAAGCAGTCCTTGTTTGGCACTTCTTTCTTAAAAATCAGTTTTCCAAAACGATTTGCCGGATTTGGACTCTTTGGTGATTTATCAATCTTGTATTGCACTTTGCGAGATCAGATTAAGAACCGTGACATTTGAGTCTGAACTGTAGTAAGCCCAAATGAACAAAACGGGATTTTTTTCCCGGGATGTTCGGGGATGTCTACAGTTTCTGGCGACTCTGCTGGGGAGTTAGAGAACTTGACTTGAACTCATGATATCTTATTTTGATTACACTCATGTGTTTCTTTGCATTGCATGTGCATTGGTGCGCCTAGGACACCATGTTTGCCATATGCTATTCCTGAACGGTTTGCCGGAGGCATGCTTTGAGAAGCATGCCATAAGGCTGACCGGTTGCGGCCTTTGCCACGACGGGAACACAAATCCCGATTTTTACCGGGGCACCCTCTGTGACCATTCGACCTAATGCATATCGAAAATCGTAGTGACCATTCTAAGCTAGGACAGGTTGCTTACCCGATTGTAGGTTGTTTGAAACCGCTGCGTGTGTAGTGAAACCCTAGCTCCTGACAAAATAGGACAAGGAAACCCTACCCCAACATAGGGGTGTTTTGGCTCTTACTTGCTTGTTATGTGCTTTTTGAGTTGACCTCTATAGGTATGCACATATCAGTCTGCAAGTTTGGGTATCAGGCTTGCGGGCATCAGTATCAGTACTTTGAGAATCCGTTATATCTGCGGGTATCAGATTCAGATTTGGGGGTAGTGATTTGGGAACAGTGATCAATGGTTGAGAACAGTCCATTCAGTTTATATTTGCCAGCTGTGTGTTGTCTTTATTTAAGCTGTTATGCTGCCCGTTTTTCTGTTCATTATTTCCTTATTATGCTTTATTTATCTTTTTGCTAGGTAGTTTAGCATAATTGCTTCCGACCAAGCAGATATTCCCCAAGCACTCTGGAATAGAGGCCGCAGACTCCATTGATATGAGGATCTGGTAGACGGACAACCAGTGTTCCATTCTTTACCCCTGGTTACTAGATAGAGGGCAGTTAGGCAGAGGATATCAGTTCAGCAGTCGTTTCAGAGGGCTTTGTCTACCCCACCTGAGTATAGTAGGGATCAGAGTTCTGTTTCTCCTGCAGAGAGGGAACATATATCGGTAGTTCAGCTAAATCAGGGCAGTATGACAGGAATGGAAGAAATGATACGTCAACTCCAGGAGAGCATGAAAACCATGCAGCAAGACGTTGCTCGTCAAGCAGAATTTTCCAAACAGCAGGCTAAGATCATGGCCCATCAGGCAGAGCCAATCACCAGACTACAGCAGTAAGCCGGGGCATCCGCTTCACACCAAGCTCCTCCCCCACAAAGGGTTCCAATACCCGGGGAGACACCAAATGTCCAGGAAGATACGGACATTCCGACAGGGCCGGCTCCGCCCCCAATCCTACCCCAGCTATCCAAAACACCTACCAACCTACCGGATTCTCCCTTTGAGTTCGAAGTGGACCCCACGGTAGTAAAGGTGAGCAAGCTTGAAAAGCTGTTCAAGAAATCTCAGGGTGTAAAATCCATTCCAGATATTGAGGATGGGTACACCGACTCAGCCGTGACGCTGCCAGATCGGTTTAAAATGCCACATATCGACCGTTTTGACGGGTCTGGGGATCCTATGGTGCATTTACGGTTGTTTTCAGATATACTAAGGCCGATGGGCCTCTCCAGGTTGCAAAGCTATCTTTGTTTGGCCGGACCTTGTCAGGTGTAGCGGCCATTTGGTATGCAAAATTGGAAGATTCCGTCAAGAGGAACTGGGAGGAGATGACCGAGGCCTTCATAGCTCAATACTCCTATAATACGCAGATCGAGGTCACAACTCGTGATCTCGAGACCACCAGGCAAGAACCGAAGGAGAGCTTCTCCGATTTTGTGACCTGGTGGAGGGCCAAGGCCTCAATGATGACCATCAGGCCTGTTGACAAAGATCAGATTCGGATGGTTATGTGCAACCTCCAGCCCAAGCTTATGCAGAAGATGATCGTTCTCCCCTTCCCCACCTTTGCAGATTTACATGAGATAGGGGTACAGATTGAAGACGCTATGAAGCAGGGCCTCATTGATAATGAGAAAGAATAGCCCAAGAGAACATTTAACCGCAGTACGAATGCAGGCACGAGCAGTACCGCAACTACTAGATCGTCAGATGTGAGTATGGTTACCACCACCAATACCCCAAGAGCCCTTGCAGCTACGCCATTCACCGGTGCGTCCAGTAGTAGCTCGCAAGCAGCCAGATACGCACCCAAAGGCCAAAGAGCCTTCACTCCACTATATATGCCCCTGTCCAAAGTTTTGGGGGTTTTAATCAGAAAAGGGCACTTGAAGCCCCTAGAGCCACGGCCATTGCTAGAAAAACTTCCCCCCTCCCATAACCCGGCAAAGTATTGTGTGTTTCACCAACAGCATGGTCATGACACCGACCAGTGCTATAGATTGCGTCACGAGATTCAGGATCTCATCGACAACAGGGTGATCGTGCCTCTGGAGAAACCGAATGTCACAACCAACCCTCTCCCACCACATAACCAAGCTCCACCTCCCAAACACATCAATATGATCCAAACTGGGGTTAAGTCATACGACCCTAGTATATACATCACCCCTTCTCACCTACCCAAGCCGGAGGTGTTCATTCCTGACAGTATTGACTTGTGCGTGTTGGACATCTCCCAAACCCAACCTGAAACGGTGGTGGTAGCTGTCGAAGATAGAAGTGGGTCGACTACGGAGGCAGACGAGAATGCAAATACAGAGCCTGAGAGGTCTGCAAACTTCGTGTACAACCCGAGCGGTTACATTACATCAGCAGGCCAGGCTAGGCCGAATGTGGAATTGCCAGTGGGGGCAGGGATTTGTGTAGTCCGGGAGGATGGATTCAATCAAGGGCTAGATGACTTAGCAGATCTGGAGGAGGACATCGCGAACCTTTAATTCTTCGACGAACAAGACTTGTGAGACGTGACAGTCAACTGGTTTGATTTGGATAGGGCAGCGGAGTCTACTGGGTGGCTTGACGACCAGCCGAATGTTGTTGAACAACCTCAGTTAGAACAGGGTCTGTCAGGGACGGGGACATTAACTGTGGCCGGAAGGGCCGAGAATCTGGATGCATCACCAGAGAGCACCGGTGTTAAGAATTTCGCTGGGGATCCGGGCAATTTAAATATAGGAGATGTTAAACGGCAAGCTGCGCCAAAACAGTTTGAGCAGGAAAGGATCGAAGATTCTGAGAGGGTCAGAAAGGCCAAGGCCTCTGCGGGGATAGAATGTGCTGTGTGCACAGGAGCAGAGCATGCCGCGGGCACGGGAATAGAAGGTGCTATGGGTACAAGAATAGTTGTGACGGAGCCGGACAGGTGTCTGTCGGCTGCCGATGGCATGTGGTGGGAGGATGACGATCTATGTCTTGCCCACACAGATGAGGACTGGGGGAGTAACCAGCCGGATGATACCTGGTACATTGGCGAAGTTGATCACATGACTAGGAGCGGGCGGTATTTCAAACCCCCACACCTAGATCAACCAGAAGCATCCGGGAAGGACAGGGAGGCAGACAAACAGAAAGAAAAGCTACTCGAAGAAGAGGTTGTGCTAAAACAACTGAAGAAAATACAAGCAGGCATCTCCATCTGGGGACTGCTGATGGCTTCAAGAGTACATAGACAGGCTGTCCTATCTGCAATGGACAAAGCCAAACTCTCAATAGATACCACGCTTGAGCAGCTGGTAGGATTGGTTTTTTCGGGAGGAGCTTCCCCGACGTTGACCTTTTCTGACAAGGAACTGCCGCCCGAGGGCGCAAACCATAACAAACCACTTTACATCTTTGTGGAGTGTAGAGACAAGTGGATACCGGTAGTTCTTGTTGACACAGGATCCGCCATTAACGTGTGCTCGTCAAGGACAACTTATGCAATAGGGTTGAAGCTCGCGGACTTTGAGCCAACTGCCCAGTTGATCCGGGCATATGACAATACAAGCAGAGAGGTGATGGGGACCGTGAGGATTCACACTAAGGTTGGTCTGGGTCAACACGAGATCGATTTTCATGTCTTGGACGTTCCTGCAACCTTTAATCTACTCTTGGGGCGGCCGTGGTTGCACCAGGTAAAGGCGGTCTCTTCCACCCTGCATTAGCTGGTAAAATACCCCCACGGGAAGGGGGTGGCTATAGTTTTTGGGAATTCATCAATCCATCCACCGCCAGAAGTGTCTACACCGGTTTTGGAAATCGAGCATGGCACGGAGGATGTGTTCTTGTTAGGATTTACCCTAGCTAAGGCCCGGGTCGTTCAGAACATTTTGGCTATTGATGAGGGGTTGTATGTCAGCGCACAGTCGGTATACCTCATGAACAAGCTCCAGCATATCCCTGGGATGGGACTAGGAAAAAGTGGCCGGAAGGGCATTGCAATATCGGCCGAAGTGCCACACAACCCGCATACCTTTGGTTTAGGCTATTTGCCCACCAAAGAGGACTGGGTGAGGAAAGGCAAAGAAATGGCTGGGAGAACCAGGGCTAAGCAGGCAAGGAAACCTTATGAGTTAATGCACCGACCCATCCAGGGTACCCTAAACGGACGCTTTGTCCGGGAGGGGGAGGATTTTCCATTCTGCGGCTTCCCAGAGCCATGGTTGAACGCCGAGAAGAGGCGCCTGCCGGGTTTCAAGATCTTCTTTGACTTGCAATTGACCGGGGATGATATTGTCGAGGAGCAGACAGACCCATCAGCTGAGGTTGAGCAATGTAAGGAAGTGGATTCCGAGAGCATCGAGATTGAAATGGGGGTAGCACTGGCTTATCTACTATCAGATCCTCTGATTGTACATGAGTGCTTGGGGGGTGATCTCTCAGTGTCTGTGATTGGAAATGAAGCGGCCGCGAGCCCATCTTTGAACATTTTGGATGCATCCATCGCACTCTCCCTCATCTGGCAGTACGAGGAGGGATTCTTATTGAGCAGCACCGGGTCAGGTAGTGAGCCGAAATCTGATTCTACTGAGTCTGTAGGCTCAGAATCAGGTTCCAGCTCGTCTGAGTCTGAGTCCGGTATTCCTGGGAGTGACAACCCGGATGCCACAGTCCTGTCTAGGTCGTCTTTTTCTTTTTCCTTTGAGTCTGTTGTAACAGAGGAATCAGGCGACTTGGAAGTGATTAATGAGAACCAAATGGCTGTAGTTTTTGAGTATTTTTCTGTGCCTTTGATTTATTGCATTAATTCAGACTTTCAAAACTTCGATGAAAACGACGAGGAAGAAATTCCTCCGGTTTTGAAATATTTGCTAGAACAAGAGCAGGAGAGGTTTGTAAAACCGCTAGTCGATGAAATCATCCAAATTAATGTTGGTACTGAGAAGGACTCGCGGCTAGTCCAGATCGGGTCCACGTTGTCTTCGGAGGAGCGCGAGTGCCCAGTCGCTTTATTAAAAGATTTCAAAGATGTTTTGGTGTGGTCCTACGAAGACATGCCTAGAATCGATCCTGAGATTGTACAACACCGGATCTCTCTTGACCCAGAGGCCCGACCTGTTAAGCAGAAGCTCAGAAGGATCCGCCCCGACTGGGCCATCAAGATCAAAGAAGAGGTCACCAAGCAAATTGACGCAGGGTTCCTGCTGGTATCTGAGTACCCAACTTGGTTAGCCAACACAGTTCGAGTACCGAAGAAGGATGGCAAGATTCGAGTATGCGTGGATTTTAGAGATTTAAACAAAGCCAATCCGAAGGACGACTTTCCTCTGCTACATATCGATGAGTTAGTGGACTTCACAGCAGGGCATGCACTGCTCTCATTTATGGATGGCTTTTCAGGCTGCAACCAGATTGTAATGGCACCTGAAGACCGGGAGAAGACTGCTTTTACCACCCCGTAGGGGACCTATTGTTATAGAGTGATGTCGTTTGGGCTGAAGAATGCTGGAGCTACATATCAACGGGCTGCGACCACGATATTGCATGACATGATCCACAAAGAGGTTGAGGTGTACGTGGACGACATGATTGTCAAGTCCAAAGAAAGAGAGAGCCACTACACCGCCTTGCAAAAGTTCTCCCAAAGGATCAGAGAATTTTGGTTGCAGCTGAATCCTCAGAAATGTACGTTTGGTGTTACAGCAGGGAAAATGCTGGGGTTCTTGATTACACAGAGAGATATCGAAGTCGACCCTTTCAAAATCAAGGCCATCTTAGAAATGCCACCACCGAGGACTGAAAAAGAGGTGCAAGGCTTTTTCGGTAAAGTGCAATTCATAAGACTATTTATTGATAAATTAACCTTAACTTGTGAACCACTCTTTGGTCTCCTGAAGAAAGGAAAGAAATTCCAATGGGACGGTCGATGCCAAGCTGCTTTTGAACAGATCAATCAATACTTACAGAACCCACCTGTGTTGTCACCGCCTGAGCCGGGGAAACCGTTGATTTTGTACCTTTCAGTAACTGAAACTACAATGGGCTGCATGCTTGCACAAGAGTCTGAGGACAAAGTGGAGAGAGCTATCTACTACCTGAGCAAGAAGATGCTAGGTTATGAGACCCATTACACTCCGCTGGAAAAGGCTTGCTTAGCCTTGGTATGGACTACTAGGATGCTGCGACACTACCTGTTAGCTCACTCTGTAATGTTGGTTTCAAGACTAGATCCCATCAAATATCTCTTCGAGAAACCGACACTTACGGGTAGGCTAGCTCGTTGGTTGCTTTTGCTTTCCGAATTCGATTTGAAGTATGTGACTCGCAAGTCAGTAAATAGGAGAGCAATAGCGAAGTTCCTAGCCGATCACCCAGTTGAAGGGGATGAAGCAGTTGAGCACTTATTCCCAGACGAGGCTATTTTGCATATCGAAGACGAAACTTGGACGATGTACTTTGACGGAGCGTCAAACCAATACGGGTATGGGATAGGGGTGCTGCTGATAGCACCTGACAATTCCTGTATCCCTCTAGCATTAAAACTCCGGTTCAAAGTCTCGAACAACGAAGCAGAGTATGAAGCATACATTGTTGGTTTAGAAGCTGCCCTAGAACTAGGGGCAAAACGGTTGGACGTCATCGAGGACTCGAACCTGGTTGTATCTCAAGCTAAAGGAGACTGGAAAGTCAAAGAAGAAAAGATGAGAATCTATCATCAGACCTTGGACTTGTTGATTCCTCGGTTTGAGAAGCTGAACTTCGCTCATCTGTTAAGAGAGAACAACAGGTTCGCAGATTCACTAGCAACTCTATCTTCCATGATAGACATCCCTTTTGGAGTCCGGATGCGTCCGATCATCATTGACCAGAAATTTATGCCGGCTTATGAGCTGCTTGCTGCCATAGATGAGGTTCAAGATGAGAATCCCTGGTATCACGATGTATGGAACTTCCTGGAGGAAGAAGCATATCCAGCAGGGACAAATGCCAAGGATAAAAAGGCAATCAGAAGAATGGTTGCTCAGTTCATCATCTGCGGAGGAAAACTGTATAAGAGAGGTCATCTGGGAATGCATAAGCTGTGTGTTGATGCCGAAGAATCGAAGCGCCTGATGGAGGCCATTCATGGAGGAGAATGCGGAGCGCACATGAACGGGGTGATGCTAGCCCGAAAGATCCTTAGACAAGGTTACTACTGGTCCACCATGGAGGAGGATTGTATCGGCTTTGTTCGGTGATGCCACAAATGTCAGATCCATGCAAACCGCATGAACATCCCGCCGTCGAAGCTGTACAATATGACTTCGCCATGGCCATTTTCAGTTTGGGGAATCGATGTGATCGGGGCTGTCACTCCGAAGGGGTCTAATGGGCATGAGTTTATTCTGGTCGCGATAGACTATTTCACAAAGTGGGTTGAGGCCAAGGTTTTAAAAAGCGGCCGCAACTGTTACGTAACGCCGTTACGTAACGGTTTTGGCGGTTACCGCCACCCGTTACGGCCGCTTTTGCAGTGTGATTGAGATTCACAGGTGTGTCGGCTGTAACGGTTGCCGTAGCGATCGTAATGGTACCGTAACAGCCGTAACGGCCTGTTACGCACCGTTACGTAACGGTTCCAAACTGTTTCTTTCGAAAAAAACACACAAAAAAAAAGTTGAAAATGGGGGAAAAAGGATAGAGAGAAGAGGGAAGATAAAGAGAGAAAATGGAGGAGCAAGAGATAGAGAGAGAGAAGAGGGAAGATGAAGAACATGTTATTGATTTGTTGAAGCTGTATGACCTATGATATTCTATTCAACTGTTATCACTAAACCATTTTGTTTGTGTATGTCTATCTATATATTGTTTGAAAATAATAATAATAATAATAATAAGTGTGGTCATTATCTATTTGGCTTGGTTAAAATATGTATATATATATATTTAGGCTCTTATTTATTCTCATACTTTTGTTATTGTTTGTCTAATATATAATAGTTAGTGATTGAATTTTTGTATAATATAAAGTCATTAATTATTAAAATAAAATGTAAAAAACTCAGTTTATAGTGATTTAAAAATATGAAATATATTGGATCATACTTAAAAATTTACAAAAATTGATCAATATTTATTTTTAATCCAATAAATATGATCATGGAAAAAAAATATACGTATCGGTAAGTTTTTTTCAAATTGTGTGAAAAATAAAAAAATTCACGGTTTCAGTTACCACAACCGTTACACTACGGCCTTTACACCTCGCAACCGCAACCGCGTCACCGCTACCGTTACGACGACCGCAACCACTTTTCAGAACCTTGGTTGAGGCCTAATCTTATGCGGTGTTGAAGGCGTCGCACGTTGCAAAGTTCATCAGGAACAACATCATCTGCCGCTATAGGGTCCCAAACGAGATTATTTCAGATAATGATTCCCACTTCAAGAAGGAAGTGATCGACTTGTTGGAGAAATATAACGTGACTTTTCATAAGTCATCTACATATCGGCCGCAAACCAACGGAGCAGTTGAGGCCGCCAACAAGAACATCAAGCGTATTCTGTAGAAGATGGTGGAAACCTACCGGGACTGGCCAGATAAGCTGCCATTTGCTCTATGGGGCTACCGGACTTCAGTTAGAACTTCTACTGGAGCGACCCCATATTCCTTGGTTTATGGGATGGAGGCCATTTTACCTATCGAAATTGAAGTTCCGTCATTGCGAGTACTGGCTGAGTGTCAGATAGCTGAGGCAGATTGGCAGCAGAGTAGATTCGAGGAACTCATGCTCTTTGATGAGAGAAGACTGAAAGCATTGTACCATGTTCAGGGTTATCAATGACGAATTGCCAGGGCTTTCAACAAGAAAGTTAAGTCCAGGAATTTGAAAGAAGGAGATTTGGTGCTCAAGGACAACCGAGCTCCCATCCACGACCCTAGGGGCAAGTTTAGACCTAATTGGACTGGTCCTTACATCATCAAGTCTATTTGGTCGGGTGGAGCTGTCGTTCTGATGGACCTAGATGGCCCAGAGTTCTCCCAACCGATCAACATGGACAAGTTGAAGAAATATTTTCCCTGAGAGGCTTGCTAGGCTGAAAACCCGAAAGGGCGACCTAGGCAAAAGTTAGAGCACAAAAAATTTGAAATGATAAAAACTGAGCTCACAAGGTTGAAAACCCGCAACGGGCGGCCTTGGCAAAAGTTAGAGCGCAAAAAGAGAGAGTTAATACACGAGTGAACCTAAGCCGAACTACATAAGGCTTGATTCCCATCTTTGGGATACGTAGGCAACTTCATCCTGAAGTCCAGCCATAAACACTTCCCCGATCAACTTTGTCCATGTGATCGCCTTGGTCATCTTTGTCTATTCAGCATCCAAGAGCTCGGTCGTGATCTCCGATGCAGTGCTATTCAGACTAGGGGCAACTTTCCAGTTGCTGGGATCCAGGGTTGTGCATCTCAGTGATAGATCTCGGGCGTGTCCAGTTCTGATCCATATCGAAAATGGTTTTGAAAAGTTTTAATAAAAGTTGATTTTGTTCAAATTAATCTTTTTACAACTTAGACCATTTTTGGACCGAACGGAAAACTTTCAGTACCACAACCTTCAATTTCATTGATTTCAATACAGAGTTCTCCTACTCTTGAATACAAAATTGAAGTTGCTTTTCATTACATTCATAAAGAAAACTTGAAAGTTCTGATTAAAGCAAATAAATCCGGGGCATAGTCAAGTGTTCCTGCGCCCTCTCCCAGAGCTGGTCGAAGCCTCTGATGCCAAGCTGGGCCCGATCTGTGCCTCTTCATTAAGCCAATTTAAACACTCATCAGAGAGGATGTAGCTGAAGGTAGGAGCGGGGGCCAGAAGTTCTCTCGTCCTCTATGCCGTGACATACCGAGCTAGTTGCGCGCCTCGGATCGAAAATGTAGCAGGGTACTCAATCCCCTCCTCTGGACAAGTCTGATCATGTCCGAATTGGCGCCGGAACCGGAATGGAAAGTAAAACACGCAGTGTGTCAGGCCAATCAACTGGACCCCAGGCTGACGGGTCATGCTGTAACTCATTGCCGGTAAATTGAGCCAAGGGCAATGCCAAGCAATGCGATCCACGGACAAATTGCACATCCAGTTGTGCCACCATCCTTCATCCGGAGCATCGACTAAACGTCGTCGGGAGAAATAACTGCGAGCTGAATATGCCGAACACGAGTCCACAACTCTCAACTTGTCCATCAACTACACCTGGGGAGGGATGAAAAATGAGAGAATAAAGAATAGAGAGGTGTATGTTGAGAGAAAAAGTGAGCAAAAGGGTTTTGAGAGAAAAATCGAGCCTGAGGACCGAGTGATGCGAGCAATATATATGTGAGACAGGATGGGAAACAATACCTGCAATAGTAGTGGACTCCCCGCAAACCTAGCCGTCTCCTGACGATGAAAAGCGTCCAAGCCCATCAATGTCTCGGCCAAAGTCATGGCGATGCAGCTTTTGCCCTCTTTTAAGCCCTCAGCGACCTCAATCAGATGAGTGTTAAACCCGTCGGAGCCTGGGGCGAGTAAGAAATGAGATAGCATGCATAAACAAAGCGCGAGTCGCCGATGACCTTGCCAATGACGGTCACCGCGATCACCGGCATTAGGAAACCGACAAACCAATCTCGGAATATCTAGCTCCTCATCATGAATCAATAACCGAATGTCATGCAAAGTAAGGCCGCACATCCTTCCTAGCACTTGGACATGGCCAAACCGGAATTGAGGCAAGATTTCTTCATCACGCTCGGATTCCATTAAAGCTTGGAAGTCCTCGAAAGTGGGACACATCTCTTGGCCGCCAAAGCTAAAGACGTGTGTCACTGGATTCCAGAACCTTGCCGCGGCATGGAGGAACAGAAAACGTAGCAAGGTGCGACCCAAAGTGAATAGTACGTTTATGCCGAAGCCCCGAAAATTCAGCTTTTTCGAGCCATCAAAGTTGGCAATCCAAGTTGTGAGATTTTGGGTAAGAAACTCTTTCATTTGGTGCAAATCAGTGTTGAAATGAGGAAAACTATGAAGCTGGGGCTTTTGTAGAAGATAAGGTGTTGAGTGGAAGACAGGTGTCAATATTCTGGAGGTACTTTCCATTTTTGGCCGATCGGCCAAAAATGGGGCCGACCGACCATCCTTTTTGGCCGATCGGCTAAAAATGTTGGCCTATGGCCATTTCCTATGGCCGGTGACCTTTCCCTTTGGCTGGTGGCCTCCCATCTTGTTCCCTGAGCTATTTTTTATATTAAGCATGATCAGGATTTGTGACTAGCACCACTTCTAATGCCTTCTGATGATGATTTTGCGAAGTCGTGCCTGTTACTTCGATTTGTTTATCGAGTTGTTGTACATTTTCTTATCGAGTTGTATTTTACATTCTTTAAGTCTTTGCTTTGCTTATCAAGTTGTATTTACAGTTAGTTAGCTTATCGAGTTCTTTGTTTTGATTATCGAGTTGTTTTGTCGTTACTCGGTTCACTACCTGATTATTACGATGCAAGTGCTTAATTTTCAAACAAAAGTTCAAATCTCATTTACATTGATATGTAATGTGATGCGATGCGATGCGATGCATAAAATGTAACACTTTTTGAACAAAATAGTTGTTTCATTTCCGTCATGTCTTTTGCAAAAAATACATAGTTTTGAGAAAGTAAAACCTGCCTGAGGCAGTACAATGTGCTTAAACTACCAGTAAAAAGAAAAGTAAAGCAAAAAGGGAAGAAAAGCAACAAAATGTCTGAATAGAGCAAAGAAAAGAAAAAGCAGCGGAATGTTTGGATCAATACCGGTGGCCTCCCCTTGTGGTCGATGCACCTCCCACACCCTTGTTTGGGTCAGTTATGTTGTTTGGCACCTTCATTACTCAAGACAGTGCAAGAAAGTGCACTTTTGAACCTTAACCGGCCTTCGTGTTGACCTCGAGCCGTGTCTTCTGTGTGCGATGCTCGGTGCGCGCAAGGAGTATCCTTTCTCGTATCCTTTTGTATCTTGCGAGTTCCACAAATCGCTTTAAATATGTTGTATTACGTTGCTTTGTTTTGACTGTAATAAGCACGCTCGTTACGCGTCTTGCATTTAACAATGCCTCATCCTGTTTTGAAGTTACATTTCAACATCACGAATAACATGCCTTTACCATGCTTCCGTTGAATATGTGCCTTTCCTTCTCACATTGTTACACACATTGCATGCGTTGCCGCGTATGCTTTACTTACATGTGTTTATGCACCTTCTCGCATTGTTACACACATTGCATGCGTTGTCGCGTATGCTTTAATTACATGTGTCTATGCACATTCTCGCATTGTTACACACATTGCATGCGTTGCCGCGTATGCTTTACTTACATGTGTCTATGCACCTTCTCGCATTGTTACACACATTTCATGCGTTGTCGCGTATGCTTTACTTACATGTGTCTATGCACCTTCTCGCATTGTTACACACATTGCATGCGTTGTCGCGTATGCTTTACTTACATGTGTCTATGCACCTTCTCGCATTGTTACACACATTGCATGCATTGTCGCGTATGCTTTACTTACATGTGTTTATGCACCTTCTCGCATTGTTACACACATTGCATGCGTTGTCGCGTATGCTTTACTTACATGTGTTTATGCACCTTCTCACATTGTTACACACATTGCATGCGTTGTCGCGCATGCTTTACTTACATGTGTTTATGCCTCTCTTGCCACACACATTGTATGCGTTGTCGCGCATGCTTTGCTTACATGTGTTTATTCACTACTCGGTTTGCATTGTTATGCACCACTTGGCTTGCGTTGTCGCGCATGCCCTCCTTGCATTGTTATGCTTGTTTCAAATCGCATTGCTATGCGTCACACTTAGGTTGCATTGTCTCGTATCCATTCCGCATTGTTATGCGTCGCACTTAGGTTGCATTGTCTTGCACTCCCCTCACTTGCGTTGTCACGCACTTTTCACTTGCATTGCTATGCATGTTTCTAACAATGTTGTACCTGCTAAGTTTCTTTCTTTTTCAGGCATGATATTGTATGTACGGTTCATTTGAGGCTGGCGCGACCAGACGAACCGAACGATATTGTATTCTCCGCGTTAGACGTAGCGAGAATTGTATAATTTTCTTACATCCTTTCTGCATGAAATGTAGTTAGATTTGTATATGCTTGCTTAAAACTATTGCATGTTATGCTTCATTACAGCTCTCTTTGCATAATCATAAATTATAAACGGCATCGTGCATGTCACTTGCATCTTGCCCTGCCTTCGGGCACATATCTTGCAATCTTGCATGCTTGTCTAAGTCTTCGGCCTTGTCAAAAATGTGTCGTCTCTGGGCTTTGACATTCACTTCCGTCACTTTGTGACTTTCGAGTTCTGTCAAAGAGGGACAACTGTAGACACTCCATTTTTGACCGTCATCAAGACTTGGACGTTATCGTTTGAACACTCGATGATCATCCATGTTCGTGTTCATTTTGAGTTCCTTGTGGTCTCGGCTGCGCGCCTTGCCTCAAGATCTCTCAACTTGTCTGTTTTGTGCTTGGTTGTGGACCAAACACCTGTGTTTTTGCTTCTGAGGGAAGAAGGTGGCTTGTTGGCCATTTTCTCAACCCACCGGCCAAGGCCTGAGGCCTGAGGCCCCTTTTTCTTGCCATCAACGAAGGGTGTTGGCCGATTGGAACTATGTTTGGTCGGCCGACCTTTGTTTTGGTCGATCGGCCACATTTTCTGGCTGAGGCCTTTTCTTTGCCTTTTTCAGTCATTGTGCATGCCAACCTGGCCAGCTGGTGAGCACAGACTCTGCCCTCCATACACGTGTATGGAGGGATTTGAGCCTTGTTTAGCTTCTCTTGGAAGCTTTGCAAAATTGGTTTCCTATAAGAGGAGGGACTCCCCTCCCTTTCCAGAGGTTCAGCCAACTGATATAGAATTTAGATATATCTCTCTCTCTATATCTCCCTCTCTCTAGATTTGTGTGTGTGTTTGAGCTCAAAAGTGTGTTTTGTTCTTACTATTGCACACAAACACCTAGCACTACACTATCCTTGGTTGCTGAGGCACAAGAGGGTTGATTTCAGAGTTTTTGAGTTGGTTTTGATCCAAGAAGGGTGCTGGAGTTGGTATTCTTGAAGTGTTCTTCAAGGATGAGTCAACTTGCTTTTGATACCCCATTTTGGTTTAAGCTTTTACACATACTTCTATATTGTTTTAAGCTTGACTCTAAACTACAAAAAATTTTGTTTTTGTATGCTAAATATGTTTGTTTAAGGTTACTTTGGGTTGGGGGTTGTTTACCCCCTCTTAGGCCTTGTTTGGCCTCTTTTTGTGCCTTCCTCTTTGGGCTTTGGAACCCTTTTGTTTTGACCTTCTCACCACTGAAATCCAGAGGATTTTCAGTGGTGGAGAAGTGGTTTTGAGGTCTTGTATAGGGGAGGGACACCCCCCTCCCTTTATGTCTCATTTGCTTATGTTGTTGGCTTATAAGTGTAGCATATTTACTTAGCATGTCTTGGTTCTATTTCAGCACTTTTTGGTAGTTTGTAGGACCTGCCTTAACTCTATTCTATGTTGGTTTGATGGCATCTCGCATGCTTCACATACTTGTAGAGTAATCTTGCATGTTTGCATAACATGCATCTTGCATTTCGACCATCATGCTTGCATATTTTAACTTAACTTTGAGAAGTTTTTAGGCTTGTTTCACCATGCTTAAGCTCTGTTTGGGTTTGTCTTGGTCATGCTTGCCATGCTTTGTATAGCCACCATGCATTCTAGCTTGTTAGCTTTGGGTGTGTGAGTCATTAGCATGCTCTACTTGGGCCATTTTAGTGATTTGGTATCACTTGTCATGTTATTTCAGTCCATGTTTCATGCTTGTATGCTTGCATTTGCCATCCTTTCAAAGTTTTGAAGAGTTGGTGTCTTATGCTTTATGTTTGGGTCATTGTGCATGTCTCCATGATTAGGTCTTTGGGATGCCATCTCATTGGGTTTTGGGGCTTATTTTGACATATTATAACTCTGTTTTTCATTGCATAATCCATGCCATGAGTGGTTGTGATAGATGTAGTGTAATGCTCCCTTTGTAGCCTTGCGTGCCCCTCGTTTGTGCCCATCTTTTTAGCATGTTTTGGCCTTACCACATGCGTGTTCTATCCTTGTTTTGGCTTGCCCTAAGACTGTTTTAAGTCCCCTTGGCCCTTTGGGGCTTGGTTGATATAGCCATGATGTGAGCCCCTTGACTAGCTGTGAGCATTGGGTCTATTGGCATGCTATGCTTCACTTGTGCACATGATTTGGCATCATTCCTCACATGATTTCAGAGTTCGTGGCATTGTCACATTATCATGTTCACCCCTTCTCGCTCATGCTTGAGAGTTGTATCCTTGTGCCTAGGTGGTGGGCCATTACATTTGCATGCTTATTGTGCATCTCATTCCATCATTCCTTGGCACTATTGGCCACTGATTTTAGACATGACTGATGTCTGTTCCATCTTTAGTTTAAGTCCATTCATCATGTTGTTTAATGTTGCATGCTTGTCTACCTTTGCATGCCATACATGATTGTATATCTAGGTTGTGTCTTGCATGTTTGTTAGTTTAGATCTTGTCACATGTTAGCTTAGGTTGTATTACATTTGGCATGTTTGCTACCTTAACCTCGTGTGCATGTTCGAGTCATATTGCATTTGGCATGCTTATGTCACATTACATTAGTTGCATGTTTTGCATTGTATTTGGCATATATGCATTGCACTTTGTTTGGTTTGGGGTGTCAAACCAAACATCAGAAATGAGGGACGTTCATACTTGAAGTGACGAAATGTCCCTCAATCCTTAGTCGCTGACGCTCTTGATCCAAGCATGATAGAGTTCTAGGCATTCATATGTTGTGTTGCATTCATTCCACATTAATTTGCACACTAGGCATCTTTGGCCATCATGCATTGAAATGCGTGATTGGTGGCCCGAGGGTCGAGAGCCATACTCCCTTGAGCTCATAGCATGATAGGGAGAGTGGCTGTGCACACATTGTCTTGTAAATGCCTTGCCATGCACTGTTTGTCCTCTGTTGTAGCAAAAAATAGTTTTCTGCAGGAATAGATGGCCGGTCGGCCATCTTTAGCGCCGGCCGGCTACAAAAATCCAGCCGATGGCCCCACTTTTGGTCGATGACCATCCTTCCATGGCCGGTGGTCCTATCTCTTGGCCGGTGACATCCCGAAGTGCTCAAGGTGTGGTTCAGAAGCAGCCTTGGGACTTGTGCAGCTTTCAGAGGCGTAAAACAGTGCAAACAGAGGCAACATGTGGCATGGCAACGGGTTTCTGAGCGAGGCGAATCGAACATGCATCATCCAATCATTTCAGGACGGAGTTGCGGCGACCTCTTTAATTTCATACTTAGATTGTTTTGTAATTAATTTGTTAATTAATTAAAGGTTTTGTAATATTTAATTAGCTAGGATAGTTGATTATTTATTCGGACCCTCCGTCAAGAGGGCGAATTTTGTAATAAGTGTGCGTGCATGTGTAAATGTCTTCCAACCCCACGTCTCTCTCCCTTTTACTTACTTGCTTTTAATGGTTAGTTTTAGGTCACGTTTCAATTAGCATATTTATGCCAACGTGTTTGCATATATTCAGTCGTATTGCACGTACCGGGCTTGGCGCATCATACTAATTGCATAGTATTTCAAATCCAACTTGAATACGTGTATCGAGTTGTCGCATTTCACATGCCATTCTTAGATTAGCCGAGCCCATTCTAGTTGCATTTTGCATGTGTTGCATTAGCCATCTTAACATAAACTAGGATCATGCATGATTTCTAACTAGTTTCTTGTTTTGGCTCGGAGTACACTGTGAGTGTTTATGCTTTAGCATCTTGCATGTGTGTAAGTGTTAACATGACAGCATGCTTACCATGAGGCTAATTACTTATGTGATATAACTGCCTGAATGCCTGTGGGTGAAAGTTGGATTGCTTGAATTGGAATAATTCATCGAAATCTGTGTTTTAGCCTACTTGCGAGTAGCAAAATTCAAAACCATTTCCAAACAAACGGATATGCGATGCTTTGTTCCAAGTTAGGCGATCTAGTCTATACTTGTTTTTGCTGTGCGCATCACGTAGTAAAGATTAGCCAACTAAACGGAATAAGAACGCATGTGTTTTCAAAAACAAGATATCATGTTTAGTAGTGGCTGATCTTTGATCGAGCTAGCGGGGGTGCTCATAGCTGACCTTCCCCAATTGTACCCAAGTTCCCGAACCGAGGCAACTTTGGTGATGACGGACACATGGCCTTAGGCAATGAGTCAGGGTTTCCTAAATTTCCCCAAAAAATAAAATATTTAGGTGGCGACTCTGTATCTGGTAAAGCAGTCCATGTTTGGCACTTCTTTCTTAAAAATTAGTTTTCCAAAACGATTTGCCGGATTTGAACTCTTTGGTGATTTATCAATCTTGCATTGCACTTTGCGAGATCAGATTAAGAACCGTGACATTTGAGTCCGACCTGTAGTAAGCCCAAATGAACAAAACGGGATTTTTTTTCTCGGGACGTTCGGGGACGTCTACAGATGGTGAAGTGGCCGGCCAACCAAGACTTGCTAGTGGACAGCTGGCAACAGCTGTTAGCCACTCACATACTCTTATCTTCTATAAAGGTCTTCTCTTGCTTCTACTACGATCAGAATATCATCTTTCTGCTAGTTTTCTCTGAAAATGAAGATTTTTCTTGTTGAGAGGCTCAAGGATTGGATGGCACAGAAAATGTAAATTTCAACGATTTCGGCATAAACGCCCTTTTTTCCTTGAGCCACACTTCACTTTGCTTTTTATTCCTCCATACTGCTGCCCGCTGTTGGGACACGATTACTCATATATTTCACTGTGAATCACAGGAGATGTGTCTTACTATTGAAGAATTTCAAGCGTTAATGGAGTCCCGATGCAACGAAGAAATTATGTCTCAACCCCTTTTTGGCCATGCATGAGCTCTTGAACAGATGTGTGGCCTCACTTTTAACGAGGCTAAGTCTTTGGCTCACGATGGAGAGTTAAACATTCTTGGCTTGATTCACTATTTTTCTGACATTGGAAATAGGCGTGATCTTCTTTGGTGAGGTTACTAACAACATGCCCTCTGCATATACTTGCTTGCCCATTATCTTCTTGCCCCTAGTGGCAGTGGAGTCAGCATCCGGCCGATTGAAGTGGCTCAACGCCTCAAGGAGAGCTGAAGCTGTATAGGCTTGGCACTGGCCGAAACCATAATGGGTTTGGATGCTTTCCATCGGTGAGAGACTTCTCAGTTTGCGAGGAGTCCACTGCTTCTCCAGGTATTGTTTCCCACCCTTTCTCATTTATGATTTCCCACATCACTTTGGCACTTAATCTCTATTTCTCTCAAAAACCCTTTCTTTACTTTTTCTCTCAACGCACATATAATCTCTCTTATTTTTTATCCCTCCCCAGTGTGGTTTATGGATAAGCTGAAAGTGGTGGACCCTTGCCCCGAGTATTCAGCCAGATCCTACTTTTTTTGCCCGCAGCTTGTGAGCTTTCCCACGGAGGGATTGTGGTGCGACTGGATGTGCTGCAGATCCGCAACTGACATCACTTGGCAATGCCCCTGGCTTAACTTGTCCAAGATGAGATACAGCATGTCCAACCAACCGGGTATACAGTTGATTGGCCTTACACACTGTGTTTTCTACTTTTTATTCTGATTCAAATGCCAGTTTGGGCATAATCAGACCCGTCCAAATGAGAGGGTCGAATACCCTATTTCATTTTCAGTTCTGCTTCACACATAGCTCGATACCTCACTGCTTGGAGGATGTGAGAGCTTCTAGCCCCTGGTACTAGCTTCAGTTGTGCCCTTTCTGATGAGTACTTGGCCTGGCTTGAGGACGAGACACAGGTCAGACCATCTTTGGCGGCAGAGACTTCCGCGAGTGCGAGCAGAAGGCAGAGGACCACTACCTGACTTATCTGTGCCCCTAATTTATTGCTTTGACTTTTCTTTTCAAGTTTTATGATGTAAAAGCAACTTTGATTTAACCTGAGAGTTAAAGGGTGTACTTGTGTTTGAAATCATTGATGTAGGTTGAAAGGTACCACATTGAGGCCACTTAAGTTACATTTATAGTCTTTGAATTTTGTTTATTTGGTGGAGATAATGTGTTCTGTGCACTTGTACAGATTTGGAAGGCAACACGCAAATTCAAGAAAAAAAGTAGCGCAAAAGCAAATTCTCCGTTTGAACAGTGAAAATACCCGACCTGCCACCTCACCGTACGTGTTGCCCACCACCGCTTGAGTGGCCTACCTAGGGTTACGTGCGTGAAAATTTTAGTCTGTTCAACTAGGAATAAAAAGAAGAAAATAGGCTGTTTTTACGGGTCGAATATATTTCAAAGAAAATGAGAGGCTAGGGTTTGAATAAAGGGAATTCTCAAGCTTCAAGGATAGTTTCATGGAGGCTTCTTTTTCTTCTACTTTTTTCCACGCCTCCATGAGTGGCTAGGCTCTTCTTTCTAGGGTTTTGATGAAACCCTAGCCAAGTAAATAGGTTTTCTTTTTGGTTTTCTTTTATGTAATGGTTTGAACAATTGTATGGTTCTCAAGAAGTTTTCTAATATAGTTTTTCATTATTTCTTCGAGTATTCTGCTTTCTGTGATTGTTGAATGCTTTCCATACAATGGTTTTCTGTTCTTTAATGTTCAAGGTATGAGACGAGCCATATTACGAGGGATGAGTCGTGTTGCTACCCCAGTTTAGAGCGAACGACTCATACTACTTGCAATGGTTCGTGCCTATACATTGAACTTGTTAATTCTCTTGATAAATGTTTCGAACTTGTAGTTGCGAAGTATTATTTTGTTCGAACCATAACACAATTGATTTTCAAATTAAAACCGTATTTATATAACTAGTGGTGAATTCATTACCCAAGGTTTTTCCCAAAATCAGTAAATTCATCTTTATTTATAATTGTTAGTTTATTCGCTTTGTTTAATTTAATTATCATTAAGTTATGAACAACTTTTTCATCAAAATTAATTTAGGAATTTAACAATTAAATTGGTTTAATTTTTCATTTGTCCTTGTGGATTGACACCTGGACTTACCGTTATTCTAAGGAATTTGGTATAGTTTACTGTTTATTTTTTGTGTGTGAAACGGCCCATCAATCATGTAATTAAAGTTGTGAGTACTAAAAAATTTTCTTTTTGGTCCAAAGAATGGTCTGTGTTGCAAAAAGTAAAATTTTGAGAAAATCAACTTCATTAGAACTTTCCAAAACAAATTTTTGCGAATGGTCAATACTAGATACACATGGAATCAATCCTTAAGTCGTACAGCCCTGAATCAAGAAGATCATAAATGCCCATAACTGCATTTACCTTTACTATTGTTCTGCCCCATGCTTCATCTTGCAATAAACTCTTCTGCCAAATGGAAGAAAAACAACCAAACCAAAAGGTGGTGAGATGGACCGATCAACAATGGATAGGACAGTTGAGTTCAAAATGATTATGGCTAAACTTTGATATGAAGTTGCCTACGTATCTCAAGGATGGGAATCAGGCCTTACGTAGTTCGGTAAATGTTCATTCGAGTATTAACTCTCTCTTTTTGCATTCTAACTTTTGCCAAAGCAACCCTTTTAGGTTTTCAACCTTGCGAGCTCTAATTTTCTTTTTTATTTCCAATTTTTTCACGCTCTAACTTTTGCCTAGGTCTCCCTTTCGGGTTTTCAGCCTAGCAAGCCTCTCAAGGATAGTATTTCTTCAATTTGTCCATATTGATTGGTTGCGAGAACTCCAGGCCATCTAAATCCATGGGGATGATTGCTTCTCTTAACCAAATAGATTTGATGATGTAGCGACCAATCCAATTGGGTCGAAACTTGCCCCTAGGGTCGTGGATGGGAGCTCGGTTGTCTTTGAACACCATATCTCCTTCTTTGAGGTTTCTGGACTTGACTTTCTTGTTGAAGGCCCTAGCGATTCTGCGTTGATGTCCCTGAATGTGATATAACGCCTTCAACCTCCTTTCATCAAACAACATCAATTCTTCGAACATGTTTTGCTACCAATCCATCTTTGTTATCTGACACTCGGCCATAATTCTCAACGACGGTACTTCAATCTCAATCAGCAAAACAACTTCCATTCTATATACCAAAGAGTAGGGGGTTGCCCCTGTAGATGTTTGAATTGGCGTTCTATAACCTCAGAGTGCAAAAGGTAGTTTATCTGGTCAGTCCTTGTAGGTTTCCACCATGTTTCATAGAATGTTCTTGATATTCTTGTTTGTGGTTTCAACGGCTCCATTGGTCTATGGCCTATATGTTGATGACTTGTGAAAAGTCACATTGTACTTCTCAAGCGGATCTACCATCTCTTTTTTGAAGTGTAAGCCATTGTCTGAGATTATCTCATTTGTTGCTCAAGCAGTATCTTTGCGAGTCAGGACTACTAAGAGGGGGTCATTGTGCGCTCGAGCCATGTATGGGTCGCTTGAGCTGTTCTTTGTGTCTAACGCTCGAGCGATATTTTGGTCACCCGAGTAGTCTGTGCGTATATCAGTATGGGAAAAAGATCATTTTCTTCACTTTTGATATCTCCTTCTCTAAAAAGTAACTTTACCAAATTTCTTCAGTCTCTCTCTCTCTCTCTCTAGTTCTTGTCTAAACATCCCTATACACTCAAATCTGTTGGTCTTGCCACCGTAGTGCTTTCGAAAAAAATGTAGAGCTCGTAAAGGTAAAATTCTAATCAGAAAAGTTTTAGTTTTCAGCTCCACGAAACATCAGGTCTTATTTTTCTCTCCTTCTAATCTTGACGTAGGGATTTCTTCAACCTCTTTGTATAATTCTTAGTTTTATTATTTGTTCCTTGAAAAGTGTAGTAATTTAGGAGTTGTGAGTTTGATTTAGAGTTTGATTTGGGTTTGGTCTTTGGGAGTATAATAGAGGGGTTTTCAAATGGATTCACGAGAAATGTTGTGAAGATGGTTATATTGATAAGTTAGATTGAAATCTTGAAAATCTCTCCTTTAAATGTGTTTTGAAAGGAATAGATGTTTTGTTGGAAATCATTAGTTTTTGAACTATATAAAGGGAAAGATGTTGAGTTTTTGAAATGATGAAATGAATGTATCTGTTGATGTGAGAGTGGACTTGAATATGTATTGTCACTCCTATATTGAGATTATGAAATTATACCTATTGTTTGGAGATTTATCTTTTGTATAGAGATATCTATTTTGAGCTATCCATGGAGGATAACTTTGATTGTTGTAGAAATTACATGAGGATTAAGTTAATTGAAACCAATTACTCATACATCTTGCATTGAACATTGTTTCATATTTATACAATGAAAATGTATCGTTTTGAGAAAAAGAGGTGATTACCTTGGTAAGTCTAGTTAGGAGCTGTGGTTGTAGTATTATCTATGTTGGCCTATGTGTCTTTAATGAAAGTCTAGAAACCTGCGCAGTTAGGTTTCGATCCTTCCAGTTAGTGCAAGTAAAATGGCTTTGGTAGTGCTTGTAGTCTACTAGCAGACATGTGTCTAGAGATTCCCAATGTTGTGTATTCACTGCCCCATTTTTTGATTTAAAAAGTATTATTTTACGAATTGAATTATAATCATGGCATTGCATTATTTTGAAAGATAAAAATGTAACGCTTTGGTAAATGGCATCCATATGCGTTCACTATATGACTTTGTTAAACATCATACAATGTGTTAAGGCATTCTCTACTAGGCCTTAGCTCAACCTATGTGGAAACCAACTTTCATGTGCTTATGGTATGCCTACATCAAGGATTTAGCTTGGGAGGATCTTAGAGCTGAAGGCTCATTTGTCTTTCTTTTATTGTAAATATTTTTGTAAAAGCCTCAGGCTTTGTATTTATTTTGGGCTTGATCCACTTTTGTTGTAACTAAGTATCGTCTTAGAAATATGTAGCCATTAACGCATGAACTTATCCGTATTTCCTTTCATTTTCTGTATATCACCATGTGTATAACGCATGAATGTATAACGGATGTGATACCTTTTGTGATTTTATCAAGTGAATTAATGAAAGAATGAAATTTTATTAGTTTCATCATAACCAGCGTACTTTATGGGATTATTTGTTATTGTTATTTAGGGGCGTTACAGAATTCCTATTAGAATGTTCAAAATTTTGCAAAACCTAAGGCTTAATTATGGCTTGTTTGGGGCTAAGATTATAAAATAGCCACCAAACCAACTAAAATTTAGCACAGGCACCTCACTAAAGTCTATATAAACTTCTAGAAACAAACTAAACTCCTATTGAACTCTCCGTTATAGAAGTCATGCCAAAGCTTGCAAATTCAAAATGTAATCCTCTGATACTCCCCGAACTATGTTCCATCCATTGCCACTGTCAAACATATAAAAAAAATATATATACAATATTAAAATATTAGTAATAAAATGCTTGGTCTCAAAACTGTGATATACCAATTAGAGTGTTTGTTATGAATTTGCAAGCTTGGAAGTTTTTTTGGAATTCATTGTGTACATATTTGAAATTTCGGATTGTAAGGGATTTGTATTTATGTTGGATGTTTTGGATTTGATACTTTGCTTATGTTTAATATGCTACTACTTTTGAATATTTTGGATACTTTGACAAGTGTGTTAATTTGTTTTAATTGCATACAATTTCAACTCCAAAACTCAAACCCTAAACCTCCTTTCATGCTTTTGGAAAATCTTTTAACAAGCATGCTTTTAAATGTAGTAAAACTAGCATATGTCTATCTATAACAAGGTATTGAGAAAGAGCAAAGAAAACCTTACTTCTCGAAGCGAAGAGGAGGCAACCCCAATATCATCGGCGACAAAAAGATGATCTGCTCAGATTAAATGCAAGCCATCGCCGAGCTCTACGTTTTGGTATAACTAGGGGAAAAAATGAATAAAAATAGATGAAACTGAAGCTTAAAAGCTTAAAGGGGTCGAAAAATGGCATCCAAGAGAGAGAGAGGAAGAAGATTGAATCAAAAGATAGATATGTTCAGCTTTTGGTTACTTATCAAAACGGAAAGACTGCAGGCGCGAAAAACACACCTCGGCCGTGACCAAGACGACAAACTTGGTCGCGGGCGTGACTATGAAGGCCATGAGCCCCCATCGCAGGCCACGCACCTCCTCCCTAGCCAACAGACTTGAAGGCCAAAATGGTCACAGCTTGGTCGCAGCCCCTCACAGGCACGACCAAGCAAAGACAAGAATTCTGGGTCGTGTTCTAAAGCCAACTCGAGACATTCTAAGGGTCCAAACCACCCAGACATGGTCAAAGTCACTGAGGACAACCACGTGTCCCAACCAAAATTAAAATGGGTTATCTAACCCGGACCACTACAAAAAAAAAAAAAAAAAAATGTAAAATATTTTTTTTTATATTTTGTTGTATTTGGGTATAACAAAAAACAAAAGTTAATAGAAAATATTTTTCATGATTAAAAGAAAACAAATTTATTTAGTCAGACAATATTTTCCAATTTTGAAAGTAAAAAATATTTTCAAGCTAAAATCTTACCAACACACCACCACACTAGCACTGCGCCGCCACCACTCCAACTAACCACCGCCACCTTTGCTACTGGCGAACTCCACCCCACCACCACCACCACCACAATCACTAATACAACTACTAATAGTTTTGTTTCAATGACTCAATCAAATATAAGAAAATATTTATTACAAAAAATTAAAATTAAAATTTTTGTTGAAAAATATTTTTCACCAAAACGAAAGCATAAATTATACAGCCTTCTACGATTTTAAAAGTCAAAACTATATTTCAAACACATCTTTGGGGCAACTGAGGCTTAGTTCAGATTCCAGAGGCCGGTGAAACCTGTGTTTGAGGTTTAAATGCCATGAAATACCTTACTTTTGTCAGATTACTTGTGTTTAAGCATTGCTTGGACAATAGCGTCTTTCACTCGAATGAAAATGATCGGTTGTCCTATGTGTATCTATCTAAGATATTCTTTTTCTTATTGGAAAGATCACAAACTTACAAAAAAAAAATTATTAGAAAACGAAATATATGATATAAATTTAAATTTTATGTGATAAAGATACATTCAAATAAACCTGGTCAATACATTTTATTTTCTAAATACTTATCTAAACAGTTTTTCAAAGAGTACAACATTGTTGTTTTCTTAGTGGTGGTTAAAACATCAACATCTACCAATTCATCCTCTAGTTTTGCCTTCAACATACCCCACTAGAAACTTGCTACAATTCAATTCAACATTTTGTTGGTTCGGATTTGATTGTATCATAGCACAATAATTTGGATTAGGTTTATGTTAGTTAAAAAAAATAAAATAGAGTCTACCATCATCAAGCTGTCTAAAATCATCAACTAAATTCATCCAGTTGTTCCGAAGGATCAAAAAGGCCAGACATAAAAAAAAACACTTTATCCATGTTGAGATTCATATGTTCAAGAATATATATGTATGTGTATATATATACAAATAAAATTGTACAAGAGCTCTGCAGTAATGCTGTGTTTGGTTGGGGGATTTGAAGAGGGATCTGGAAAGGAAAATGGAAAAGGTAGGTGAAATGTGAATAAAACATATTTATATTTCACCTAGTTTCACACACCTTTTCCCTTTCCTTTTCCCAATACCTCTCCAAATCCCCCAACCAAACACAGCGTAAAAGTCCTATGTGGATATTCCTTATGTGTTGCTCTAAGCAAAGAACAAAGTCCTAGTAGACTTTTATGTGGAAATCCAGTGAACATGCTGAGGTAAAATAGAAGAAAAAACTGCTTGTCTAGTTCAGGAATACCCGAGTATAGAATGCAACTTCCCTAAAAAATAAAAAATAAAAAGAAATTTAAAAATAATAAATAAATAAAAACTTCAGGTGGTATCTCCGTCTCCATTCATGTCCAAGTAGAGAGATGCAGTGCCTGTGGCTGTATATTGGAATAGAGAGACAAAGGAATTAACTGAAACTTTTTGAAGTAGCTTGACATAAACGAGGTGCCACAAGTTCCATCATGTCTGCAACAATCTCCTTGCTGATATCATTTAAAATGGCATCTCCAATCTCCGCACCGATTTCCCTAATCCGCGGCTCAAAATCACTCCATTCTGCTACTGAAGCTGTAAAATCCAAATTCATCAGTTGGGTTGTGTTACTCCATGTCCTCACATCCGTGGACTCTGAGAGAAGCTGTTTTGGTTCCTGCAAAACCCTTTCGGCTTCAAAACTTGGCTCATTAAACCAGGTGATGAAATTACTGAAGGGAACTGCAATTATGGAGTATTTGTTGGCATTTCTTTGTCCTGTTTGATCCATAACAAACAAGTTGAGCAGAGTTAGAATCAGAAAAAGCTGGATCATATTGGTGTACTGTCATTAAGTTTTTAGCAAAAAAAAAAAAAAAAACTCACTCTTGCTGTGAAGTAGTGAGTCTTCATTGTAATGTATTTCTTCTAGTACTGACACAGGACTGAGTTGCTTTTTGTCTTCTCCACATCCCCATTGAAGCTTTCCATCTGTAAAAACCTGTGAACTTTGTAAGTTGAATTATGCTACTACATAGAAAATTTCAGTGACCAAATAATAATAATAATAAATAATAAATAAATAAATGAAAAAAAGAGAAAATTAAATAACAATAATTTTACCTCTTTTTCTTGCAAAACATCACCAAGTTTGAAGGATCGGCAAGTGTCTGCAGTGACTGATACACTATCTCTCGGCAAAGAATTCAACCCGTCTTCTATATTACTCTCGAAGAACGAATTAATGCTTAATTCTTGATCCGAGAGTGATATAGGAGATCGCCAAGTTTGAAGGCTTGCGGAGGAAAGCCCATCTGATTCTGGTTTTTCTTGTTCAGCACTAGATTCTCCATCTCCATCCACAGAATTCTTCATTGTCTGTTTGTTAATAATTGATACAAGCTTTTTTAATACAGCTCTTACAATCTTAGAACAAGTTGGAACAACTTTTCTTCTCCTATTCGAACCCTGGGTAGTAAGCTTGTTCAAGAATCTGCTGTTTGAATTGCGAAAACCGCTCTGCAAATTCAACTTGTTTTTCATATACCCTTTCTCAAGGAGGTAGATTTCTAAGATAAAAGGCTCTTGTTGCTCTTGGAGAAGCTCCCCAAGCTGTTTGGCTGAAGATTGTTTGGGAATGGTTGAAGCCATTGAATGTGCAAGTGAAGAAGAAGAAATGGGGTTTTGAGTTAGTATAGGAAGGTGTTAGGAGAAGAGATGAAAAGCTTCTGATTCTGTTGCAGGTGTGTTAATTGGGATAAACAAAGTGTCTCTGCCATTTTGGGACAGAGCAAGTAGAAGAATGTGGACTTAAAAGGCTGAGCAGTTGAAGAAAGGTAAGGACCAATGATTGTTGGCACATTTTCATAATATATTTATATATATTTAAGTATATAATATAGTTATATGAATGATTAAAGAGATGATTTTTGGGTTTAAATCAAAAAGTGTAACTATTGAGTTTAAACAAAAAAGTATGTCTTTTGGATTTAAACCAGGAGTGTAACTATTGGATTTAAACCAAAAGACATGACTCTTAGATTTAAAAGGTGTCATTTTTGAATTTAAAAGACACGACATTTGATCTAAGGGACACAAACCCATGCCTACATATTGGCAGAATGGGTCGAAAATTGGATAGAAATCACCTATATGAAATCCATAAAATTTCCTTCTAACATTTATATTATTATTTTCCTCTATACTTGGTGGATTAGAAAATCCAAAAGTATTCGGGATCTGATTTCGTTTGTGCATAATGTAGTCAGACATCGGTCTTTAGACTAGGCTTCATTGTATCCTGGAGGCGGATTCGCGGGTAACCCGGTGCACACCATATTCGACAAAATTGATGAGGGCGAATATCGTCTTAAGGAAAGTGACGTTGTAACGCGCCTTGATATAATACTAATTATTTTCTATTTTATCTCTTTCCATCTCATTAACTAAATTTGCACCAACAATGATGATTCAGAAAAATTCTACACAGCAAAGTAGGGGTGACCAGGTTTTGTTCGAGTAAATTAAGTACTAAACCAACCAATAGTTATGTGGTTTCATTAAATTTGAAATTAGATTAAACTATGAAAATTTTGAAACCAACTTAGACACAACTAGTAAAATGCAGTTCAGTTCAATTTAGAATCACAATTTTTAAAAATCTTATCATTATTCACAATCAAAGACACCACCATTGGGGGGGGGGGGGGGGGGGGGGGGGGGAGATGGTGTTTCCATTCATCCATCATCCTACCAAAAATCCTTGAAATTTTTTTTTTTTATGGTAAAAATTTTATTTGATAATTAATTGATCTCAATATTAAAAAGAAGGGATCTCATCCATTAGAATCAAAACACATTAGGAATATAATCCTTCTCTATTACAATTTTTTTTCTCAACACTCAAATTAAATGAGAGATCAATGTTGAATGATTGATTGATCGCGTACATTAAAATGAAGTATTTGATACTAATGAAATTATCATGCAGTAATTTCAAAAAATGATACCTTGTTGAATACGATTGCGTATTGCAGAAGTGTGTAATGTTTTTATTTTTATTTTTATTTTTTGTTAAGATGATAATATTATATTAAAATTTTATTTTACTTGAAGGTAGAGAAGTTCAAATTTTAACTAGTTTAAAAGTTATTATTATTATTATTATTTTGTAGAATTTGTGGAGTTCAAATTGTTTGAGTGAGGATCTACAAAAAAATTTAGAATTGCCACTGTTCACATTCACTTCATATTGTTCACAATTTAATATTTGTCTAAATAATTATTTATAAGTAGTTCTATCACTAGACAACAGCACATTTGTAAGAATAAATAGTTACAATTTATAAATATAAATATATATTATTTATCATAACTATTCAAATATCTTATTTATCATATATATATAGGATTGACCTTCTTTCATATCAAAATTTGAACTTCGCTGTCATATTAGGGCCGATGGGACTCACCACAAGTCCCTTTTAATGATCTAAACTGTTCATTTTGTAAAACATTTCGTATGTATTATTTATGAAAAAAATTAGGTCTATCCGATAATTGTAATTTTTTATTTTATCACATTTGTCTCAAAAAAAAAAAAAAACAATAAATATGTTTTTAAAAAAAGACTATCCATTTTTATTTCATTTTTTGAGATAAATGCGATATAATGAAAATGTTAGGACTATTGGATAGATATAATTTATTTTATAAATGATATACATAGAAGACTCTACAAAACAAATTATTTAAATTATCGAAATAGAACTCACGGTGGCCCCACGAGCCCTAACATTATGGTCAATTTCAAATTTTAAACTTGAGATAGTTATCATCCTATATATATTCAGTTCAAAATTGGATTCATAATTGTAAAACTACAGACCAAATCGTGAAATACAATTCACCTATTTTGAAGAACCAAGATGAAACAATTCATTAAGGAAATCAAATCAAACTGTGCGTTTGGTCTGGATTGTACTAGTTTGTGAATTTTTATTTTTTTTCCTCAGCCCTATAGCAAAGTGTAAAAGTAAAACAACAATTCTACATACCCACTACATTTATGGATCACAATTATTTTAGGTGTGACTCACATTCTATCAACTTTTAATTTATATCATTCACCTCACTTACAAGATAAACTTTCATAGTAATTAAACATTTTTCAAAGAAAGGCAGTCTAAATTCATTCAATGTATGATCTCCGCCATTGTAATACCCCAACCCGTACTATGCTTAATTATGCACGTAATTATGTGTTTGATATGAATTTGGAAGTTTGAATATGTGAATTATGTGAATTTGGAATAATATTTGTTGAAAATAAGAATATCTATTACAACTGAAACTTTGAACTGAAATTGTAGGCCTTAGACACGCGATAAACAAAAATCGACTTCATAGCAATGATTAGCATGATTTTTAAAGCCTTTGGTGAGATTTTGAAAAATTATGATTCGTAATGAATAAATTAAGATTTTTGAGTTAAATATATATATAACTAGTCTTTTGTTCTTCATTTGGGGGAAAAAAGCTCAAAGTATGAGTTAGAGAGAGATGAAGAGGAGAAAGCTAGGGATTTGAAGGGAATCAAGGGGAAAACCATAGATTAGAGTTAAGGTATGAAAATTTATATACAATCTTTGTCTCTAACTCATCCTTGTCAAGAAATCATGAAGAAATTAGGAATTTTGAGCTAGGGTTTGGAGTTGTGTAGTTACTAGGGCTAAGGCATGAAATTAGACCTTGATCTCTACACCATTGTTTGATTTGAGTTCACTTTTATGATTGATCCATGAAACAAACACTAGATGGTGCACATAAACAAGATTTGTGAGAAAATCATTCATGGATATATGTATTTTTGAATTTGTGTATGTAAACCATGAAATTGTGAAAAGATGAGACAATGAAATTGTTGTTGATGCAAGATTGATAAGTTTAATGTGGAATTACACTTGTATTTACATATCATGATTTTAAGTGAGTTTTGCTTTTATTTGAGCTTGGAAATGAGTTTGGAGTGTTTTGCATTTTTAGCCATTTTCAGACTATTTGAGCTTGCCCAGACCGCACGAGCGGCCACAAGCTCCGCACGAGTGGAACATAAGAAAAAAAATGAGATTGCATTCTGCTTGACCCACTGCTCGAGCGGCCTAGTCACCACACGAGCAGTCAAGATGGGCACACATGCGGCCAGCCATGTTTCAGCTTATATCTAGTAACTTCAAATAAGCATATCTTCTTCATCCGGACTCCGTTTTAAGCGATTCTTGAGCCTAAACTCAAGCCGTCAAAGTCTAGCTTCTAATGGTGGTGGTCTTACATCCAAATTCTAAGTACGCAATTAGATATGCTCAAATTAGTGAGTGTTATTCATTTTCTCTTTAATCGTTTCATGCCATTTCTTACCCTAACTTAGTTTCCTTTCATTTATTGCTATTTCCTTAAACACATGAGAGAAATTAAAGAGTGATTAGGAATGATTGAACGGTTACATAACGAATAAAATCGATTGAATGAATTGAAGGCAATGTGTTTTGAAATGTTATGCTTGGCTATGTTTCTGCAGGTTGAGCTGTTAAAGTGGATCATCCGACCAAGCACTATGAGTAACTTCTTTGTAGCGATATTTTCATATGAAATACTTTGGAATTGTGAAACTTATGCTTTGTATAAATTATGTGTCTTGTTGAGTGTTTCTGAAAGGATAAAATGTGCTTGAAATCTTCAGAGCAATTATGCTAGGGCAAGTTTTTGAAAGAATGGTTTGATAAGAATGAATAAGTTTCCTTTTGAGCAACGATTATGATAAATCGGAAAAATGTACTTTGACCTTCAGTAACTTTTATTTGTCTATGATCTGTCTTGGACATTTTGTATAAGCCAATGATCCGTCTTGGAAGTTTGTATAGATATGTTCTCATGTATATATTTTGATATATGATTGGGCCTGAGACCGTTTTGATAAATGTTGGGCCCAAGGCCGTTTTGATAAATGTTGGTTCGAGGCCATTTTGATAAATGTTGAGCCCGATGCCGTTTTGATAAATGTTGGGCCTGAGGCCGTTTTGATAAATGTTGGACCCAAGGCCGTTTTGATATATGTTGGGCCCAAGGCCATTTTGATATATGATTGGTGCCGAAGCCGTTTTGATAAATGTTGGGCCCAAGGCCGTTTTGTTATATGGTTGGGCCTAAGGCCATTTGTTTATATGATTATGGATATTGTGAGAACCTTATGATCATTTATTTACTCTACTTTACTGTATTATTACTCATTAAGCTTCGCTCACCAAATTTTATGTATGCACATGTAGGTAATCCGTAACATGGAGCAAACCCCTAGAGTCAGCTTCAGGAGCCATTTTGTAACCCCATCGAGTCATGCCTCCGAGATGAAGTTATCTTTAACTCACACCACACCTTGACCTCATTTTGTTTTGCTATTATGGTCTTCGGTTTGTAAATCTTATGTACAAATTTTCTATGGTACTTATATTTTGCTTGGGCATGTAGATGTGTGATTGTATTATGAGGTTAACTTTATAATTTTACTCATGGTTGGCACAGCTCAATGGACTTCTCATTATTATATGTTTCCGTTTATGGCCCCATTAGTCGTAATATTCTGTATGATCGTTTGAGGCCTTCGGTAATTTACGGACTACTGGCCGATTATGACTCAAACTTTTAGGGCAGGTTTGGGTCATGACAGCCATATATTTATAAGAGTAATATTAAAGATCATGAAAAAAGTATCATAAAATGCTTCATGAAGATTTTCTATCTCTTGATTAGTGTGTAGTGTTTTATTATACATGTAATCCAAGAGTAAAGTATTTTCATGAAACATTTCATCTTACTTTTTTCATAATCCCTAACATTACTCTACTAATAAATAAAAAACTTTGAGTAGCATATTAATTTTTGAGTAAAAAAATCTTTGGCACCTCCTAACATTGAAAATTTGCATTTGAAAATTGTATCGATTACGTACCAAATCCTCATTAATGTTACTAAATGTAATAATTAAATTTTATCCTCCTATGGTTTGAGCCCAAAGCACTTATGGTTCAAATACAATCAGAAAATTTTCATGTAATTTTTGAACTAAAGTACCACCGTTAATACCGTTAATTATAAACGTGAAATGACTTTAATACCCTCAAACCCTGCACCTTTTTTATTATTTTCTTTCTCTCTTCTCTCTTATACACATAATTTAGAATGTCTAACATTAATTCAATTAAATCACAATTAATTATAAATTCTTAATTATTTTTTTTTTTCTTTTTATTCTAATTATATTTTAGATCATAATTAATCCTAAATATTTAATCATTCACTACAAGAAATTAGTGATTTAGAAACTAATATTTAGAGACCAATTGAACTTAGTCTCTAAAAATCATCATTTAAGGACAAAAATAAATTTTAAGAGAAAATCATGTAAATACACCATATTCCTTTATGATAGGCCAAAAAAAAAAATTATTTACATGCGAGCCTGGCCTATTTACTCAGCTAGGATTCAATCAATCTCAGCTATTTCCTCTGTCTAGGACTCAATCCATCTTTAGCTTCGATCGATCTTCAGCTTCAATCTGATTCGATCTTTGTGTCGCCTCATATCATAATCGATCTTCAGCTTTCATCTTTCAGAATCGATCAGTCATATCTTAGTTCATCTTTCATAATCGATCTTTAGCTTTCATCTTTTAGAATCGATTTTTAGTTTTCATCCTTCAGAATCGATCTTCAGCTTTCATCTTTCAGAATCGATCTTTGGCTCCAATGCAGACCTAAGTTCCTTGGTTCAATCTAAAGGTAAATTGATCTAAGTTTTTTGCAGATATATATAAGTTTGAGTAAATTGATTTGGTTTCTAACAGAGATCGTAGTAATTTGGATTCAATAACGATTTGGTGTGTTTTCAATCTCTTTCTCTCTCTTCACAGACATGGCGTATATACATGTACATATCTATATATATACTCATTTGTATTCATTCAAATTGCTTGAATTCGAAATCCTCTACTACTATTGCTTGAGTTTTTCATGCTAGTTATTCGTGAGATTAGGATAGGGACATATGTTGCTTTAAAATTTGAATCTCATATTGAGATTACATAGGGTATATTGAAATATTCAAGTTTATTTTGAATGTAGATCTTACTATAATTGAATTTAATATCAGTCATTTAATAAATTTTTTTGTAAATCATTTTATGATTGATTCTTTATTCTTAATTTTTAGGGCATTACTATTCAAATCTAAAAATTAGAACCAATTTTTGTAAAGTTAGATATATAAAATTAGATTAAGGATCATCTCTTGTTAAATTTTTGTGTGCTCTTGTTTCATAACATTTACACCGTTGAATTATGTAAAAATTTAGGCATGGTCTAAAGATTGTGAGTGTTTTAAGACACAATGATAGAAGAATTTGAGACTGAAAATCTCATGTCACAAAATAAAATCACACAAAAAAAATTATATTAATAATATACATATCAATATGATAGTGTCCAAATATAATTAATTAGGATATCACTAAATAAGAATACTTTTGGTCGGATGACCCCATAAAAATATTAATGAAAATTTTAAATATATAAAAAATTTATACCAAAATTTTAACTAAAATGATGTAGCAATAAAATTTGTATATAGTGTGAACCGTATAATGTCTTTGTTTGTTTTTTAGTTAGCTAAGTGTTCAATAAGTGACCAGGATAAGAACAGGCACTTGAGGCACAGTTCACTACAACATTTTCCCAGTAGAGGCCAACTTCAAGGGCTTCCCCAGTACAAGTGACCCTGATAATATAGAAGTTTACAAGAGTTACAACTGTGAATGAATGGAAAAATAATGCCTTGTTTTTTTTTTTTTATGTTGTTTTTTCTATTTGTTGAGTTTAGAGGGTTTTTGAGTAGTAGCATTTGTTTGGTTGCTAAGAAAGTGAAGAAATTGGGGAATGTTGTTGAGGTAATAATGTTTGGTTGGCATTTTGGAATTACTTGTCTTGTTTATTTATGCATGTTCTTGGCAACAAAGAGGAAGAAGAAAAAAAAAGAGAGTAGAAAATACTACTAGTTTAGTCCCATTGGAAGTAGTTGGGGGAAGAAAAAAAATCAAAACACTAGAGTATAAGAATATAAGAATCTGGATTTGGCATTAGAAATGAATAGAGGTCTGAAAAAAGCTCAGGCTCAAGACAACAAGACTTGTTTCCCTAGTTGATGAACCAAGCATGAGCCTGATTTGCATGGTCATTTAGCAAACAAGCTCTCAGCTCAGCATGCTCATGAAAAGTACTAGTAAGTAGGTAGTGAAATGAGGTTCTATATGTGTACATATACATGTAGTGAATTTTTATTTACATATATGTTTCGATAATGAAGTTTCTATATATGTTATTCACTTGTTTGTCTGTCCACGTTCATCCAGAGAGAAGGGGATAAAAAATAGTATCTAGTCAATCCATGTTTGTCTACTACAATTGCTTTGCTCTCTTTCTATGTTTAGTCTTTTTTATCCTTCTAGTTGAATGCATATTGATTCAAACATGGCAATTCAGCTGAGCTTGAACACGCCTCCATAGATTCACCCCGAACTTGTGCTAAGCTAAAACACAACTCCAAACTAGATTGAATTACTAAATGCTCTATTCAACTCAGTTCAACTATAAAGCCTTGTCGGAATGCCATGTAAACCAAAAAAACACTAGTTCTATCACACCAGCCATAACAAATTTATTGTTTAAAACAAAAGAACATATTTATTTCAATATGATTAAAATAATCTTGAATTCCTAACCCAGTAAGAGATAGAAACAGAAAAAAAATATTTATAGAAAAAAAAAATTGTCAATTCCCTTTGTTATTGTACACACACACAAAAAAGTTTCTGCTACCTCTAAGTTCTTTTCATATAGGGAATTGTTAATCCTTGGAATGCATATTGATAATGATGCATTGTGAGAGTAGACACTAATTTTAGTACTTGCATTCATTTATGTGATACTACAAATTTTTGTTTTTGCACTCTAATTTTATGTTACCAACTTCTAGTTTGGATTGGCCTAATAGCAAATGAATGATGACACATCTAATACCTAGAAATCAATTTATAGAACCATATTGGCCTTTTCTTAGCCATTTAGAAGAATCACATGTTCAAGATATTGGAATTTAAGGATAATGTCTTTGTTCTGGCATATATTTTGACGGATTTTTGACTTTTTTTTTTTTTTTTTTGATAAAGAGGTCTTGGTTTGAGAGAAGTCCCTGGTGTTTGTTTTCTTCATATGGGTTTTTGGTGCTTGTTTCAAATTTCTATTCAATTTATGTCTTTTTATATGTTTGACAAAATGTCAAAACTAAACACTTCATTTGTATTGTATACATGTTCCTCTTGACCCTACAATCAACAAAGATAATAGCTGGATGTTACTTGTAACCCAATTTGTGAAAGTAATGATACAATATTATTTTGGGGGGGCTTTCCATTTTCTAAAAGGATGATGTGCTCCATGTAACAGGTGATTCTTACAATTGTGGAGAAAGAATAGACACTTCTAAGTTTGGGGCTGATCCTAGAGGAATGGAGGAATAGTTTCTAGTCCTGCAAATCGTTGCAAGAAATGCTTGAGAGTTGTTGCATTGCAAGAGAATAGTTTCTAGTCCTACATATAGTTCCAAGGATTTTCTCTCCAAGACATTGAAATAGCTTCCAAACTAGTAGGTTTTGATGCTGACAACGAGGAATTCCTTGATGAAAAGTATAAGAAGCTTCGCTGTGACATTGCTCTGCTTTCTCATGATAGCGACGATTATCGGTTGATTGACATTGCAACTTGATATGTCAATTTTTGAAAACTTTGAATTTGGAAACTTTGAGTTTGGAAACTTTAAATATACTCTGAGCTATATATTCATTAGAGCATCCACACCAGCTTCTTCAAAATTGTAGTTAAATTATAGCTAAAAAAGCTATTTTACTATTTTAGCTAGTCACCTCTTTAGTACTTACTGCATCAAATTCTCTACTCTAACTTAATCTTATTAATCTTATTAAAATATTATTTTCTTATTGTTTTTGTTATTCTTTCTTTTTTTAAAAAAAATTGATGAGTTACCAGCCAAACAATTCTTAAAAAATGCACACAAAAAAAAAAAGAAAAAAGATTGGCCGTTGACCGGCCAGACGTCTAGGCGGACATCCGGTAACACTAATCTTCATGTTGTAGTGATGAATAGTACCTCTCTTGTTGCAGTGAGATATTGTAGCACTCGTTAATTAGCGACATAGTGCAGCGAGACTGATGAAGGTCCATTTTTGATGAACAGTATCACTAATTTAGCTGAAAGACGATTTTAGCTAATTTGATACGGATGCTCTTATGATTTGGGAATAGAGTGTCTTTGATGTGTGGATGCCAATTTTTTATTTTTTTATTTTTTATAATTGGATGACATTTAATTTTTGTGCATTTTTAGCTATCCCAACTTTGATTTTTAGCGACGAAAAGGTGTTGTAGAGAGTTATTTGTCTTTTAAAAATGTCATTGTCGTTAAAAATGTCATTATTTTGTTTTTCGCAACAAAATTGGGACATTTTGTGACGAAGTATTAGCAACCAAATGTTCAGTCTTGTAAAATCAAACATTTTGTGACAATATAAAATTGGTCGCTAATTGTCATTTTTAGCAACATTTTCAAAAATTCGTCGCTAAAGACTTTTTTGGACGCACTTATAGTGACTTTTTTAGTGACGAATTTAATTTTGTCACAAAAATCATTTAGAGACCAAAATAATGGTTTTAGGGACCAAAATAATTAGTCGCTAAAAGTCGTATATGTTGTAGTGATTTATTGTATTTTAATTTAATTGTATTTTAGTTCGCAATTAATCCTAAATTCTTAATTATTTATTGTAATTATTAACATGTTAATTTAATTATATTTTAGATCAATTCTTAATTATTATTTATTTTATATTTTTATTTAAATATATCTTTAATCAATATTTCATTATATTTTATATTGTAGATCAATCATTAATTATATTTTATTTTATTTTATTTTAATTAACATATTAATATAATTTTAGGTTTGAAAGAATGGAGGTAAAATTTTATTTTTATTGTATTAATTTTACTTTATTTTTTTAGAAAATGAAAGTCACTCTCAAAAGTGGTGGGTGTGATACACAACCCATTAGTTTGGATATAAAAACTAACGGTGATATATTTTAGGGGTACTTACCAATTAGTCCTATTCACTAGACTTATTTACCTACAGGTCCTAACTAATAAATTTAACACTATAAAAATAAGAGAGTGATAAATTTATCACTAAAAATTTATTCATAAAAATAAAGAGACTGATAAATTTATCACTATAAATTTATTCATAAAAAAAAAGACTGATAAATTTATCTTTATCACTTAATAAATTTATCAAATAGGACTTAATAGGTATTAAGTCTCCAAAATAGGACCTATTGGGTAATAAGTCTCCAAAATAGGACCTATTGATAGTTTACCCTATATCTTAGCCCAATGTTATATGGGAGCTTTCTCGCTATATTTGAATCATATAAGATAAAGTACCTTCAGTCCCAAATTACAAAGGGGTAAAATGAATTTAACCCAATTTTTTTTGTCTGCCAAAATTATGCTTGATATCTCTGTATTGCCCTTCGTGAGTTTACAAATTGTAGATATTCTTTGAAATTTAACAAAACCATACGAACATTCCTAATACTTAGAATATGAGGTGGTACCCATGATTTTTATCCCTAATTTTGTATGCAGCTATGTCATATTTTTCCGGACCGACTAAATTAGATCGAATTAGCATATAATATCATGGGATTCTCTTTTCTTAGAACTGCTAATATCATGGGATTCTCTTTTCGTGGTGTACAATAGTTCATATTTTAATTGGCCTGGGATTATGAAAGATATTGAAAAGGTCCTATCATTTTGTGATTTAGTTAAGGATTGTTGTCTGGCTATGACTTTTTTGAGTTGGGATTTTTTTAGTTTGGGATTAAAAAAAATTTCTGGGTGGACTTTTGTGAGAAAAAGAAAAAAGTGAAATGGTTATAATTTGAATGTAACATTTTATCTTATTGACTTATTTAGCCTATTTTGTCTTTTGTGCTTTTTTTAGTTCAAAAAGTCAGTGCCAAACGACTTCCCCGAGGTTTGGTGAAATTGCATAAACCTCCCTTGAAGTTTCTTAAATGACTTAAACCTCCCGTGAGATTTAGTTTTCAATTGCACTAACCTCCCCTAAGGTTAAGGTAGAAACCTCTCTTAAGGTTTTTGAAATGACAAAAGCCTCCCTTTAAGATTTAGTTTTCAAGTAGATTCACCTCCCTTGAAATTTAATGAAATTGCAAAAACCTCCCTAAAGTTTCTAAAGTGACAGAAACGTCCTCCTATGAGGTTTAGTTTTTTTATTATAGATTCTTTGTTTTTTTTTTTTTGGTTACATTATCATAAATAAATAAATAAATAAATAATGCTAACATTATTAAATAATTTAATTATATTTTTAATATTGTATTTTTTTATCATGAGATTTAATTTTTATTATAGATTCCTATTGGTGTTTAGTTTTTTAATATTGTATTTTTGTTAAATTACCAATCTTCCCAAATAAAACATATATAAATAAATTATTAAAAAATACATATATATATAAAATAAAATACAATAATTTAACAGAAATTATGCATATATAATTAAACCCAATAGGAATTATATATGTATGCATCTTTTAAACATAAATGATATATATTTAATTAAACCCCAATAATAATTATATATATGTGCAATTTTTAATATTGTATTTTTTTTTAATTATATATATACCATTCCTATTGGGGTTTTTGGATAAAAGATGCATACATAATCAACAATAATTATAAGCATAATAAATGAAAAAAAGCGTTTTGTATTTTTTTTAATTGGACACAATTTTAAAGGGTAAAATTATAAATTTAATTAAATTATTTAACGACATCAAAATATTCTGTTACTTTTTTTTCGATGCTAGGGAGTTTTTGATAAAAGAGGCACACTCAATCAACAGTAATTGAAGGCATAGTAATATAATTTATAATATAATTAAATTATTCTTAAATTAATATGATCAAACATGGATAGTTATATCTTTGAATTAAATTCATATTACAAAAAATGGATGGTTATTCTTAAAATTATATTTTTCATCCATTTTTTTTTAAATAAATATAATTCAAATATATATCTACCGATATCTAATCATCTTGATTTTTGCATAAATATCCTACTCAATGAGTCCGAAAAAGTGAACTTTTTGGATAACCGCCCGGTTTCAAAATGGATCTACCAAGCCTAAACGCTCTCTCAAGTTGAGATGACAATTTGAGAGAAGCCAGACCCAAAATTGAAACATATATAAAAATAAATAAATAAATAAATTTAGAATGATCTAAATTAATATACTTTTTGACTTTTTACAACCAAAAAAAAAATGCAAAACATAATAGAAAAATAATGTAACCCAAATAAGATTTTTAAAAAATGTGTTATTCTAACACATTCCAAGCAGCGCCTATGGAAGTCGCTAATGAGGAAAACCTTTTGGTCATGTTTGATTCACAAGATTAATAGTGAAGTATTAATAATCCTATGAAATTAGTGTGGTATTCACTATCCAATTGGATTAATATCCATTGGATTAATAATCCCACCCCTACCCCATTACTAATAATCCTGCAAATTTGTTGGATTAATTATCTATTGGATTAATAATCCTAAACCAAAATGTTAAAACAAATATAGGATAATTAGGCTCACGAATTAATAATTCCAATCTCATACTCTAATCCACCCAATCAAACATGCACTTTGAGTCCATGCATTCTTTTTGTAACTCATAAGATACCTCCAACAACGCTTTAAGCTAAGAAACTTAGAGATTGCTTGGACCATGTCCCTCCCCCTTTCTCTTTTTTACATTTTGTCTTACTCTCCCATAATTAATTTTATATTTACATGGTCCCAAAAACAAATTGTCTTGTTGCCAAGTAGAGATATGATATAACATAAAATAAGTTAAAAATTGGCTTTTAATTTTTAGTTATCTTCCTGACCACTGTCTCACCAATGGACCACTATGCTATATACGTTGGTTTCATCAATTTTTATTTATTATTTATTTATTTCTATTTTTTTGGTAGACAATCAATTTGTATATATTGGACGCTTACGAGAGTAATATTCATATATGCGAATAATTAAATGTATGCACGTCCATGGAATATATATATATATATTATTTTATTTTTTCAAATGAAGAAGTAACGTAACCAGTCCAACTTCTCATCCAATATAACGCTTCATACATAAACTCATGGAGCTCCCAATTTCAGGAGAAAATTATTCCATCATGGAGCTCTTACTTTCAACCTCTTACTCACCAAAACATGGACCCCAAATTCTGCTCCTATGTCCTGTCTTTTTCTCCTTCATTTTTTATGATTAATGCTTGGGAGCACTAAAAAGGGAGCACTAATGAGGTGGCTCTCCCTTTGATGTGATGGTTGTCTCTTGTGTTTTTTTTGTTTTTTCTTTTATTTTTTACATTTTCTAACTCATTAGAGCTATTAGTGATGGAATTTTTTAGTAATCTCTATCATTGCTGTTTTTTTATGGGTTAAGCTAATAAGGAAGAAATAAATGTAATTTAATTATTTATTTATAAAGCGGTACCCTATTTGGAGTGTGAGTTGGGAGTTCGGTACAGTACGTGGGAGCACAGTAAATTAGGATCATCACTCCTAATCTTTTATGCTCTATTTGGTGAATTGGAATGAGATAAAATAAAATGATCATTTCCTTATGAAATAAGGATTAATCTTGGGTTTTTCATTGCATATGGTATGCAACTTTATTAAGTATTTTTTTTATTTTAGTCATACATTTTTCTGATTTTAATTACACATTTTTTTGTGATTATTGTTAAACACCGATGACCTATTAAATAGGTCAATTTATAGGTAAACCATTTTAAAATAATAGATTATATTATATAATCACAAACATACATAAGTTTTCTCACAAAAACGCGAAAGTTAACACAAATTCGTGTAAGCATACTCATAAAATCTTTCACGTTAGTCATCTCACAAAAACACGTAAGTTCAATACAAATTCACATAAATAATCTCAAAAAAGTTTTAAAAATCACAATAAGTTTTGATGAACTCACATAAGTCATATCACAAAAACGTACAAGTTAACACAAATTCGCTATAAGTGAACTCATAAAAGTTTTGAAAATCACAAAATGACATAAGTGTGCATGAATTGACATAAGGTATCTCATAAAAATGCGTAAGTTAACAAAAATTCGCCATAAGTGGTGTCATAAAAATTTTGCAAATCACAAAATCATGTAATTAAGTTTCCACGAACTCACGTAAGTCATCTCACAAAAACGCATAAATTTTACACAAATTCGCATAAGTTATCTAATAAAAAATTTTAAAATCACAATATTACGTAAGTTTTCACTAACACACATAAGTCATCTCACAAAAAAATGTAAGTTAACACAAATTCGCATAAGTTATCTAATAAAAGTTTTAAAAATCACAATGTCACGTAAGTTTTCACGAATTCATGTAAATCATCTTACAAAAATGCTTAAGTTATCACAAATTCGCCATAAGTAAACTCATAAAAGTTTTGAAAATCATAAAATCACATAAGTTTGTACGAACTAATGTAAGTTATCACACAAAAACACATAAGTTTAACATAAATTAATGTAAATCAACTCATAAAATTACGTAAGTTTTTATGAATTGATATAAAATATTTAATTACGTAATGTAAAATAGTTAATAATTAAATATTCTTGAATAATGTAAAAATAATTTTTGTTCAAAGTCATTATCTTGGAATTATCTTTAGATTCTACGATTGTTGGATCAGTTTTCCAAATTAGAAGATCAAACACATAAAAAGAAGAATATGGTGGATTCAACTACTGGTGAAAGCCATTGGTCTACTTTAGTAGGCTCTCTCACACCAACAACATTGGGTTGTATGGCTTCTCAAAAAATCACTAGAAATCACAATGATAGAGATACACGATTATTGGTCAATTTATCTAATCAATTGTACAATCAATTGGTAGTAGTTAATGCTCTCAATCAATTGACCAAGTTAATCAATCAATTGATTAAGCTAGCCAAGCCATCCGATCAATTGAGAAATCGATTAGAATGACCAATTCTTCCAATCGATTCACCAATCTATTCTTTTGTGAAATTTTAGATATGCAATCAATTGAAAAATCAATTGTTTTGGCAACCCATCCAATCCATTGACCAATCGATTGGTGGTGGCCAATCAAATGGTCATTCGATTCTAATGGCCATTGTTGTTTTGTGTAGGATGTGACTAATCAATTATATAATTGATTAAAATGCTTATCTTGTGTACAATGTGGCCGATTATAATATTTTTTTTTTAAGTATTTAAAAAATAAATAAGGCATTACAAAAATTAAATGTGCTCACAACCAAACATAATCCTAAATCTAGGCCTAATATATGTAACAGAATATTTGCAAATATACAAATAAGGAAAGAATCAACAAACAGCTAAGGGGGCTGCCTAACACTCACCCTTGCAAACTCGACGGCCTATGAAGGACGAGTTTGCAACGTAGAAGCTCATAGCAATGCCTGTGAAATCCCTTAGTGAAGAGATCAACAATCTGATTAACAGATGGAACAAACTGAACGCAATGGCTTCCAGATTGTACAAGTTCATGAATAAAGTGATAATCAATCTTAATATGTTTGGTACGTACATGGAAAACAGGATTGGAAGCCATGTATGTGGTGCTAAGGTTATCACAGTAGAGCATGACAGGAGGAAAAAGGTAAGTGTAACTCGCGAAGAAGGTGCATAATCCAAACCTTCTCAGCAAATACAGAATGTTTCTTGGCACTCCAAGAGATGAGTTTTGGACCTAAGAAGATAGGATAGCCCAACGTGGATCGCCGACTACCAAGACATCCAGCGTAATTAGCATCAGAGTAAGCATAAAATGCTAAAGGACCAAAGAAAGGGCGAAAACTAACCCAATATCTAAAGTTCTTTGGAGATAGCATAGAATGCGCTTAACAGCTACAAGATGTGCGGTTCGAGGGCTACTCATGAGCTGAGCAACGTAATGAACCACAAAGGCAATGTCTGGATGAGTCAAGGTCATGTATTGTAGATAACCAAACCAGGCGACAATATTCAGCAACATTGGAAAGGGGATCCCACTCTGGGGAAGGGAGTTGGGTTTTTGCACTTAAGGGAGTGCTGCATGGTTTGCAATCCATCATAAAACTGTAGAAGAAAAGATCAATAGTATACCAAGTTTGGGATAAATGTTGGCCAAAACCTAATGAGGACACCTCAAGACCCAAAATGTAGTGAAGGGGACCGAGGTCTTCTATTTCAAACTCTATGCCAAGAGTAGAAACAAAGGAGGAGAGTAGAGATGACTCATTTCCAACAAGCACAATGTCATCCACATTCAAAAATAGAATCATAACTTAGCATCGATATACAAACATGGAGTGGTCAGCTCAGCTTTCAGTGAAACTATACCGAATAACAGAAGAGTTGAACCATTGAAACCAAGCATGAAAGGCTTGTTTGAGACCATAAATAGCCTTGCGAAGTTGGCAGACGTGATTAGGACATTTAGGGTCTAGAAACCCTGTTGGTTGAGTAAAAAATAGTCTCTTGAAAAAATACACGCAAAAATGCATTCTTGGCATCCAATTGTCATAAAAACCAACTAGAAGAAACGACCAAGCTAACAATAGTACGAATAGTTGTTGCCTTAACCACGGGGCTACATGTCAAATCATAATCAAGGTCATGCTGCTGATGAAAACCCTTATCCATGAAGCGAACCTTATTGAACCATTTGTTAAGCGCTTAATCGTGAAAACCCACTGGCAACTAACTATGTTTTGATGTGAGAAAGGAGGAACCAAGGTCCCAGTTTGATTTTCAAGTAAAGCATTAAATTCATCTGTCATAGCAGCCCGCCATTCCAAATATCAAACAGCTTGAGAAAAACAAGTTGACTTCGTTCTAGAAAATGAAATCTAAGCTGCAAAGTCACATTGTAAAGGATAGCACACAATGCCGTCTATGCGAACTAGTGGTCTCTAGATCCCATCACAAAGACGAGTGGCCATGGGATGTATTTGAATAGGTGTTGACAAAGATGACCCAGGGTCTGAAAAGGACCAATCAGGTAAACAGCCCAATGGTGCTGGTGGAGGCCCATTACATGATCAGAGATGCTCTTCCTTTGCCGAATCGTACCCCTTAGAGCATCTCCAACGATAATAGGCATTTTACCTATCTAAATATTACTATAAAGTATATATTTTTATTTTGCCTATCAACTGTTTTATGTTTTTACTCCAACCATGCTCTTTATTTTAGCTATTTATCCAAATACTATTAATTTTATAGAATGCCACGTCAACAACAAAGATGGAGGGAAATGATCCTAATGATTGAATATATTTTGCCTAGCGTTGAAGGCTAGCTACATGTAGCTAGTGAATATGAGTTGAGCCAAAATGCCTAATCATATGCCTAGTGCATTGGAATTGAAAAAAGTGAATTACACTAGGCATTTTAACTAATAAGTATTATATGCCTAGTGCATTGGAGATACTCTTACATTGGATCAGATTCAGTTTTTCTTGGCAATGGTGATCGTCTTCCTATCACCCACACTTGGTAACGTGTCCTTACGCCTTGGTTCTTCTTCATTTCAGCTTCCCAATATTTATCATGTTCTCACTATGCCTAAGAACCTTCTATTGGTTATAATCTAGACAAAATTATATAAAAATAATTTCGAGCCCTGTTCGGAAACTTGGGTTTATAGCAAAAAAATTTTTAAAATTATTATAAATTATCACATCACTCTTTTTTATTTTTTACAAATTTTTTCATAAAAAATTAAAAAATCAATTAAAATAGTCTAATTCTCAAAGTTAAATTTACCTATAAATCTCATCTTGAGGAATGGCGGTCCATTTAGCCCCAAGGACTTTCTTATTGATTTTGGAAAGATAGATTTAATATATTATGTGGAAATTAGATTTACGATTATACTATTATTTCTATTATGTTTCCTTCATTATTTTTCTTTTCTTTTCTTTTCTTTTTTTTTCTTTTTTTTTCTTTTTTTTTTTTTTTTTGTGTGTGCTAGAAATGTAAGATACACAATCTGTGAGAATCAAAATTTTGATGAATTTTTATATAGAAATCTTTTTTATTTGGAAAATATTTCAAAATGAATATAAAAATGACTTGAAATATAGAATTCTTCAAATATTCCAAAAGAATGTGGAATTCTTCATACATTTCAAAAGGAGTACAAAAACTCCTTAGTAAGTTTTGGGTAAATGTATAATTTCAAACTATAACACTCAAACGTAACACTTTAAAAAAACTCATCAGTCAACTTTTCTCAAACGTAACACTCTCATATAACATTCCAAAAAAACTCTTTAGTGTAACATTCCAATATGACACACAAAAAAAATTTTAGTGTACTTTTTCCAAATGTGTAACACTCCCAAAAAAAAGGATGTGAGATTCTTCAAACCATTCCAAAAGCAATACAAAAATCCCTTAGTAAGTTTTAAGCAAATGTATAATATCAAATTGTGAGTGTTACGTTTGAAAAAATTACACTAATGAATTTCTTAGTATTTTTGTGTGTTTTACATTGAAGTGTTACGTTTGAGATTACATTGATTGGAGTGTTATGCTTGAAAAAAATACACTAAGAAATTTTTTTATGTGTTACATTAAAGTGTTACGTTTGGAAAAATACACTGAAGAGTTTTTTTTTTTTTTAGTGTTACGTTGTTACATTTGAAAAAAATACATTAAAACTTTTTTTAGTATGCTACAACGGAGTGTTACGTTATTGGAGTGTTACATTTTTGTTCGTAATATGGAATTTGTTCGAGAACGAGAGAAAATCCAAAACCTCTATAATGCATATTGTCCAAATGTGTAATTTCAAATTAGGAGAAACTCACTTTTATCCCTCAAAAATTAAACTCAAATGTGTAAGTGACTACCCTTTTGTGTAATTTTTATTTTAATGAGACCTTTGGATTCATAACCCAAAAAAAAAAGATTAAACAATTTATAAAATCACATTTTAAGATTGAAAAATGCTATAGGTTCCAAATTTTTCACCAAACAAATGATCAAATGTCTCACATGAGCGCGGGGTCTACAAAATTACGGACCCCACACCTATGTGAGACATTTGGTCATTTATTTAATAAAAAATTTAATATCCCTAACATTGTCTTTTAAGATTTATTGATGTTGTACCCATTCTCAAACAACACCAAAATATAAAAACAATCATTATATAGTTTCGAAACATAGTACAACGGAGATTGTTGTGACTATAAACTCTATTGTATAAAAAAATGTTAGAAATCTTAAAAAATTTATCAAAATTTTTAGTAAATGTCTTACATAGGCGTGAAACCCACACTATATAAGTCGCATATAAATTCCACACATGTAAAACATTTAGTAAAAATTTTAACAAAACTTTTCAAATCTCTAACATTACTCTCTTGTTTGTATATAAGAGGACAACTGTTGATTATAATGGGAAACTATGATGGGCCGATGGGGGTATGGTGAACCTCTCACATCACTATCTAATCTCAATTTGATCATGTCCATACCCTAACTAATCTACCATGAAAAGTGCACTAATATTCACATTTTGGGCTCTCACGGTATCTATATATTATACCAATGAAAATTATGGGGAAAAAAAATGATGGACAAATTCATTTTTTTAATTTATTTTCTAAATTCAATGATACATAAGTGATATAATTAGTTGATAATTGAAAAGATATGAGAGAGTGTTACGTTAGATATCCTAATTGATTGCCACATTATTAAACTTAAAAATTGAATCTAATTTTTTGACTTATATGACAATGCCCTTATGAAAAAGATGTTTTTTGTACTCTTCATTTTTAGCCAATGTTAAAGATAATAAGACAATTGGCGATTATTCGGGAATAATAGGAAAAAGAATCCTATGTTTTGTTCCCGAAAAACAAACACACATTATTTATAAAAGAAAATTACATTAACCTCCTTTTAAGATTAGAAGGAATACAAAAAAGATGCCATCACAAGTGAGAGGGAGATTTATGATCTGGAATTGGGCCGAGGTAACAACCGAGCAGGTTGGGAGCCAAATGTGACGTTGGGCCGAGATGATCCGCGATCCGCCCAGAATTGGGCTACTAGGACTTGGGCCGGGCAGGTGTTGGGCCAAGTATGCACCGCCCAGTCCGGAAAGAAGTTGCTCGGTTAAGGCAACGCTCGGTTGGACCGAGCTACGTATATGGCATAGACGAAGCCAGTCGGGTTGACTGAACGACGCCCGGAAAGGCGTCGTCAGCCGAGGTACCTGTCTGCTCAGCAGGAAGGCCGACCACAGGTGAGCACGAGATGTCCCGGGCATGGCTTTGCCGAGATGCTGCCTAGCCCGGTTCTCTTGAGCTTAGCCAGTGAAGTGCTTGTTCATGTAGCACAGCCCGGCCATGGATAGAGCAGCTCGGCTGCCGAGCTCCAGCAGAGAAGGCTGGCAATTGAGATTAGGTGATGTTCAGCAAGGTTTACGCCGACAGATGGGATAGCAGAGCCACGTGTCAGGAGATAACTGGGAGTGGATATGCGGCGCAGAGGGTATATAGGCATGTCTGCGCCCCTTATACGCGAGGGGACGAACATTTTTGTAAGAAACTCTTACACTCAAACACTCTCTCCTCTTTCTCTCTCTATCCCGTGGTGTGTGCTAACTTGATCGTCGGAGGGGTTTTCCGGCCACACACCGCCGGGTAGCTCACCGCCGTTGTGCTCGCAGGTGATCGGACAGAAACGGAGCTTGGAAGAAAGGAGTACGGGCTTGCCTGAATATTTGCTCTCCGTGCAATTGGCGCCGTCTGTGGGAATCTTACAGATAAAACCTTGTCTTCCGAAGCTCATCTGACCGCCGTCAATGGCGAACAACGAGGAGATTCAAGTGTCCGCCATCGACGGGATCACTCCGGAGTCGGGCAGACGCAGAGAGGGACCTCCCACCATCTCTCCGATTGGGAACTTGGAGACATACCCAGGAGGACAGTCAGGAGACGCGCGGGATAAGCACGGGAGGAGTCATGGTCATTCCCGGAGTCCAGACGGTCATCGGCGGCGGAGAGACTCACACGCCAGACGTCTGGAAAGCAAGTTGAAGGACCAGGATGCCGTCATCCGACGAATGGCGGCGGAGATGGAGGAATTGAAGCGGCATGTCAAGGGGAAGGGTGTAGCTGGAGTGGGTGACCACAGTGAGCGCACCCAACCCCGCCGTTCAGGTAGTCAGAGTCAACAACACACACCATCCATCTCCATTACCAGAAGTTATAAGGTTGGTGATTCCGACGTGCATGCAGAGAAGTCTAGCGCGCAAGATAGTACTTACCAGCCCTCACGTCCGGTGACGACGTCGAGGTACTCTTACTCCGCTCATTCAGAGGATTTGTGAGCAGTCTTAAAGGAGCGGGCTCGCCGGCGGGAGGCTCAGAGGATACCGGCGTTCCAGCGGTTATCCTACGGGGTTCATGCCAGCGAGGAGGTCGGAATGCCTCCACCCCGCCAAGCAGCGCCGCTCCTAGTGGATTCAGATTTGGCTAGGTTGAGTGCCACCCCTTTCTCCCTGGAAATAGAGACAACACCTCTTCCGTCGGGCTTCCACCAGCCAAAGTTCACATTGTACGACAGGAAGACGGATCCTTACATACACGTAAGTCATTTCCGACAGGTCATCGCCGGCCATAAGCGGAATGACGCTCTTATGTGCCTCATCTTCCCGTCGAGTTTGGGCGAACTGGGTTTGAAGTGGTTCGAAAGGCTGCCGGAGGGGAGTATTGAGAGGTGGCATCAGTTGGCCGAAGCCTTTGTCACGCGCTTCAAAACCAACACCAAAACACCAAAAGAAGTTGATCACCTACTGAGTGTCAAGATGGAACCGAGCGACACATTGAAGGCGTACAACTCCAGATATTGGGAGACCTACAACGAGATCTTGGATTGTCTAGTCAACCTTGCAATCACTCAATACAAGCGTGGTCTCCCGGTCGGACATAGACTGCGGGACTCACTTACCATGCACCAACCGACGTCCATGGGCCAGCTCATGCAGCGCATCAACGAGCACATCCGAGTTGAGGACGATGCGTCAACTTCAACCGTGAAGGCAGCTTCGGTAGCAACAGACAAGAAGACAGTAGGCAAGGTGCACGCAGTTGGGCAAGAGTCCAGCCGCTCAAGCGACCGAGCAGAGGAGTCTGACCATGGCTCAAATCGTAAGAACCGGGGTAGAGGACGTCGGAATGACCGGGATGACTACCCCCGAGATGACGTAGCAGATGCAAAAAGGAGGTTGAAGGCAAGGACTGGCATAACCACGGTCTTCAAGATTCCAATCTATCGCATACTTAGTGAAATCCGAGACGAGGAGTATGTCCGGTTTCCTGCTAAGTTGGGCGATGGACAAAAGGGTTACAATCCGCGGTATCGCTGCACATTCCACCGTGAGCGAGGCCACCGGACTGAGGATTGTTTGCCTCTGAGGCAACACCTGGAAGAGCTAGTCGTGGCCGGACACCTAGATCTTTACATTGATGGGGGCGTAAAGGCTAACCAGGCTCCGGTTGATCCCAGGGGACAGGATGACCGGGATGCGCCGCCACAAGGAGTTATTAATGTCATCCACGACATAGTAGAACCGGCGCGCGTTTGTGAGCTCCGGGGTATGATCAAGAAGGCCGAACACATAAGGGAAGTGTTGTCGGTTCAGCCTGCGATCAAGAAGGGGAAGACCGAAGAAAAAGATGTGATCAGTTTTTCCTCACGTGATCTAGAGCGCATTCAGACGCCGCACAATGATGCCTTAGTGGTGACGCTCCGCGTCAAGGAATTTGACGTCAAACGAATCTTGATCGATCAGGGAAGCTCGGTCGAGATCATGTATTATGATGCATTCAAGCAGCTCAAGCTCCGAGAGACAGACTTGGCTCCGGCAACTTCGCCACTAGTTGGTTTTAACTCGCAACCGGAGTGGCCTTTGGGAAAGATCATCCTGCCGGTCAAAGCGGGATCCGTGGTCAAGCAAGTGGAGTTCTGGGTGTTACACGTGCCTTCTACTTACAACCTGATCCTTGGGAGGGGATGGCTTCACGCAATGCAAGCCGTCGCGTCGACTTACCATCAGGTGATGAGATTCCCCTCGGCTATGGGGGCAATCGAGGAGATTTGGGGAGATCAAGTCATGTCAAAGTAGTGCTTCGTGGCAGTGAACGGCAGCCGGGCTGCTAAAGGCTTCGTTCAAATGGTAGAAGGACCGGAATACCGGGGAGTTCTTGAAGATGTGGGCACCAATGCAGAGGACAAAGCCGTCGAGGAATTGGTGGAGGTGCGGATTGATATGGAGCAGCCAGACAAGTTTTTCCTGCTCGGCTCCAGCCTTACTGCCCAAGAAAGGGCCAAAATGGTTGAATTTTTGATGGCCAATATCGAAGTCTTCGCATGGTCGCCTTACGACATGCCCGGCCTTGATCCAAGTTTTATCTGCCATCACCTCAATGTCTTCCCCGGAGCGAAGCCAGTCATTCAGCGAACAAGGAGGTCGGCGCTGCATCACGCCGAGGTAGTTGCAGAGGAAGTGAAAAACTTGCTTGAGGTGCGAGCAATTGAGGAAGTGCACTACCCTCGATGGATCTCCTACACGGTCATGGTGCCGAAGAAGAACGGGAAGTGGCGAGTTTGTGTCGATTACAAGACTGTGAATCGAGCTTGTCCGAAGGATAGCTTCCCCTTGCCGCGGATTGACCAGCTTGTGGACTTGACGGCTGGACATAACAGGCTCAGTTTCCTGGACGCCTATCGCGGCTACCATCAAATCGCCATGCATGGTCCTGACCGAGAGATCACCTCTTTCACGACTCCAAGGGGACTCTTCTGCTACCGAGTCATGCCTTTTGGTTTGAAGAACGCCGGGGTAACTTTTCAGAGGATGGTGACCAAAATGTTTGCTCCTTTGCTTGGCTGGACAATGGAGGCTTACATCGATGATATGGTAGTAAAGAGCCAACATGAGGCAAACCATTTGTCCGACCTTGCCGAGATGTTTGCCATTCTAAAGAAGCACAAGCTGCGCTTGAATGCGTCAAAGTGTGCCTTTGGCGTGGGATCCGGAAAATTTTTGGGGTTCCTAGTCACGAACCGAGGCATCGAGGTAGACCCTACTCAGATCAGAGCCGTGGAAGAGTTGAAGAAGCCCAGCTCGTCTAAGGACGTGCAGCATCTGGCCGGGATGGCCGCCTTAGACGAGCTGGGCAGCGTCTGGCAGCGCTCTTCGTCTCGTGGGACGAAGAGTGTGACCGAGCTTTGGCCGAGCTCAAGGAATATCTGTCTTCTCCGCCATTGTTGGTTACACCAAAGCCGGGTGAGGAACTCTACCTTTACCTTGCCGTCTCCCAGCACGCAGTCAGTGCGGTGCTAGTCCGCGCTGAAGGAATCAAGCACCTCCCAATTTTTTATGTCAGTAAAACCTTGTTGCCGACTGAGACGAGGTACTTGCCGCTGGAAAAGCTTACGTTGGCATTGATGATGGCTTCAAGGAAGTTGGCACATTATTTTCACGCCCATACCATCATCGTACTGACCGAGTTTCCCCTTAAGGCCTTGTTTGAACGGGCGGACTTTTCAGGCCGAATTCTCAAGTGGGCGGTTGAATTGGGACAGTTTGATGTAAAGTTCCAGCCACGCACAGCCATAAAGGCCCAAACTTTGGCCGATTTCGTTGCCGAATTCTCACCTGGAACTCATCCGGTATGCCCGGTCGATATTGCCGCGGCAGACGAAGAAGAGACTGCAAGCCTGACCGAGATACCACAACTGGGTGGAGTTGCCGACGCGGAATTTGCGCGCCCCACCGAAGTACTTTCAACTTGTATAATTCAACCAACCGGTGACGCAATGACGGAGTCGGGTATTGTTGTTCCACCCACTCTGTCCGATACCGCGTCGTCAGAAGGGGAAGTAATGGAACTACTCAGCACAGAGCCTGCGGCCGGCATAATACCGCACCCTGGTGATTCGCCTACGGACTTAAGCATTGTAGACCGACTTGCTGAGTCCGGTGCCGAATCACCAAGGGGGGCTGGAGTGGAACCAGTCAACACAGAACTTGAAGCCAGACAGCCAGGGAACCGTGACCCCATTGCCCTTCGCAACTCTCAGGACCCATCAGACTGCTGGAAGCTTTTTGTGGGGGAAATGTGGAAGCTTTTTGTTGATGGAGCGTCCAACCATCACGATGCCGGCCTAGGTATCGTTCTTATCTCCCCGGATGGCCTAACCATTGAACATTCTATCACGCTTGGCTTCCTAGCCTCTAACAACAAGGCTGAGTACGAGGCCCTTCTGGCCGGGCTCAAGAGCGCTATTCAAATGAAGGCTGCCGAGCTACTGGTGTACAGTGATTCCCAGCTTGTGGTTAACCAAGTCTCTGGGATTTACGAAGCAAAGGATGACAGAATGGCGAAGTACCAAGCTCTGGTCAGGGAACACATTAAGCAGTTTCAGGCAATCAGAGTCCAACAGATTGGCCGTGAAGAAAATAGCCGAGCTGATGAGCTGGCCGGCCTCGCTTCGATGGTAGATAGCACTTCTCCAAACCCCCTGTTAATTGACTTTCTTCCACGGCCAAGCATTGAAGACACCGGGCAGACGGATGTACTCTGCGCCGCGCTAGGTCCTTCCTGGATGGACCCCTTAATCTTGTTCCTCAGAGACCGGACTCTACCAACTGACAAGAAGGAAGCGCACAAAGTCCGGGTGAAGTCAGAGTGGTTTTGGCTCTCTCCATCTGGTGCGTTGTATAAAAAGTCCTTCACTGGTCCTTATCTAAAGTGCGTGCACCCGAGTAGTGTGGAGGCCTTCTTGTTCGAAATTCACGAAGGCATTTGTGGCAGCCATATAGGGGGCAGGTCCTTGGCCTACCGAGCTATTTCGCAGGGATACTGGTGGCCATGCATGCAGGCCGACGCACAAAAGTACGTCCGCAAGTGCGAAAAATGCCAGAAATTCGCCCATCAGATCCATCAGCCTACTAGGGAACTTCTTCCCCTCACCAGTCCTTGGCCCTTCGCCATGTGGGGGCTAGATATAGTGGGGCCGCTACCAACAGCACCGGGCAACCAGAAATTCTTCATTGCGGCCACAGATTACTTCACGAAATGGGTCGAAGCTGAGCCCTTGGCAACAATCAAAGAGAAAGACGTGAAGCGGTTTGTCTGGCAGAACGTGGTCACACGGTTTGGTGTCCCCAAGATCTTGATCTCTGACAACGGCACCCAGTTTGACGGTCGCCTATTCAGAGGATTTTGTGAAGATTTGAAGATTGAATTCTACAACTCCACTCCGGCTTACCCGCAGTCCAATGGTCAAGCCGAGGCATCGAACAAGACTATACTGGATGGGTTGAAGAAACGGCTGGAGAAGGCAAAGGGAAAATGGGCTGAGGAATTACCCAGCGTCCTTTGGGCATACCGAACAACCCCGCGGCGATCTACCGGGGAAACTCCATTTGCTTTGACTTATGGCATGGAGGCGGTCATACCTTTGGAAGTTGGCATGCCCACCCTAAGGAGCGAGACTTTTGAGCCCGAACTGAATGCCGCGGCTATTGCCTTGGTGCTGGACCTAGTGGAAGAGCGTTGGGAGAAGGCCCTCATCCATGTGGCCGCCTACCAACACGAGCTCTCAAAGAAGTACAACAAGACGGTGCACCCCAGACCGTTCAAAGTTGGTGATTGGGTTTTGAGGAAGGTTATGGGCAACACCCTGGTGCCAGGTGAAGGCAAACTGGGGGCAAATTGGGAAGGACCCTACAAGATCACCGGTCTGGCGGGCAAGGGGGCTTACCATTTGGAGGATCTAGAGGGAAGAGCAATACCCCGGCCATGGAATGCGGCCAACCTCAAACTGTATTATTTCTAAGCTTTTGCTTTCTTTTCTTGTGCAATTCTTGTGCAAAGGAATTTTTTTTGGCTTGCACTTCAGAATGTAATTCTTTTTGTCAATATATAGAAGTGATTTTGCTCTAGCACTTGGAATGTTGTATTAATGTAAAAACCGAGATGTTTTGCTCCGGTTAGAAGAGTTGGTGTTCTGTCCAACTGAGGCCATCCCAACCGAGATGTTTTGCTCCGGTTAGAAGAGTTGGTGTTCTGTCCAACTGAGGCCATCCCAACCGAGATGATCACTCCGGTTGGAAAAGTTGGTGTTCTGTCCAACTTAGGCCATCCCAACCGAGATGATTTATTCCGGTTGGAAGAGTTGGTGTTTTGTCCAACTTAGGATTCCCAACCGAGATGGTTTACTCCGGTTGGAAGGGTTGATGTTTTGTTCAACTTAGATATTTCTTGCCGAGATGTCTTGCTCTGGCCAGAAGAGTTGGTGTTTTGTCCAACTTAGGATTCCCAACCGAGATGGTTTACTCCGGTTGGAAGGGTTGATGTTTTGTTCAACTTAGATATTTCTTGTCGAGATGTCTTGCTCCGGCCAGAAGAGTTGGTGTTCTGTCCAACTGAGGCCATCCCAACCGAGATGATTCATTCCGGTTGGAAGAGTTGGTGTTCTGACCAACTTAGGCCATCCCAATCGAGACGATTTACTCCGGTTGGAAGAGTTTGTGATTTGTTCAACTTAGTTATTCCCAACCGAGATGGTTTACTTCGGTTGAAGAAGTTGGTGTTTTGTTTTGCTTAAGTGATTCAACCGAGTTAAGTAATCCGGTTGACGAAGTGTCGTCCAGATTCGTGATTTATACCGAGATGTTTTGCTGAAGATGGAATTGATGACAATCGTGCAAACACTTAGCAAAAATATCAAGTTTTTCATTGATAGAAAGTCAATACAAAAGGTGGGGACAGAGCCCGGTTACATCAGAAAGCAAACATACAAAAAGAAAAGAAGAGAAACCTAAGCTAGGGGGGAGAGATCAGGGAACTCCTCATCAGGCTCCAGGTTAACCGTGGCGGTCTGGTCCTGGACACCGGTCTCAGTCTGGCCGGGCTATTCCTATGTGGTTTGGTCCTCTCCTTCAGCATCTTCCTCACCCTCTTCTTCAAGTCCTTCCTTGGCCTCAGCTTGCAGTGCACTGAAGACGTCATTGGCATATAGAATGAGGTATGTCGGTAAGAAGACAGCTGGTGGAGAGGCAAACACATCAGTATCAGGGCCCTGACCGAGCTGTTGACAGGCAGCCTTCCATCCTGCCTTGAAGTAAATGTCTTGTGTGGCGAAGAGTTGTTTCTTGTAATTCTCCTCGACTTCGTTGAAGCCGGCGTTATTGGCATCCTCGCAGTCCTTTTTTCTGGACTTCTTAAGTGCATCGAGCTCGGCCTGGAGCTCGTCTTTCTTTTTCTCGGCCGCATCAAGTTGGCCGAGCAGCCTGTTATTGTTAGAGTTGGCAGCTTCGAGCGAGGACTTTGCTCGGCCAAGCTCGGTCTGGAGGCTTTGCACCTGGCTGGCTGTGTCGGCCGCCTTCTGCCGTAGCCGGTGTATGCGCTCCATAACCAGGTGTTGTTTTTGAATGGCCTGCAAAAAGCTAATTTGATTAGCGAAGGAACCGGACAAACACTTAGCGAAAATTTCAGTGGCAGATTGAGACTTACCCTGGCCATGGACTTGACGGATGACTTTATCAACCGAATGTCAGGAACGTGGTCGTTGCCGACCACGTCGCTCGGTAGTAGCAACGCCTTGGAAAGATCAAAGGCGAGCAAGTGCTCTTTGTCACCCTTGATCGACGCCGTCGCCGGGATGTCCTTTCCCCGGTGTTTCAATTGCGGACGCCATGCTAGTACTGGGTCAGCTGTTTCAGATGGTTGCTCGGTAGTGAGCTCGACCACCAGCTCGGCGGATGGATCCGCGCGGGCTCTTTTGCTAGCCCGGCGTTGAGTTGGTTGCTTGCTGGATTGCCCGGCTGCTGGGGAAGAAAGAGCGATCACGGCGTCGCTTGCTTGTCCGGTGGCTGGAGAGCAGATGACCACGCTCGGTATCTCGGCTAAAGTGGCAGTGAGCAGGTTCTTGATTCTGCTTCGTTTGGCCATCTCTTGCTCCTCTGTCAAGCGGATAAGGGGGACGTCTGGCAAGGTTGGGTCTGCTGGAGGTGATGGAGCGCGAAGGAAGTCTGTGACTTTACTCCGGCAGGGAGCGGAGTATCTGTATGTGGGAGTGTAGCCGAGCAGTTGGTTGCAATCTCGGTCGCGGTAGCGAAGCGCGGTCTTGATTGCCTCAACGTTGAGAAAGTGATAGTTGGCTTGCAAGGCTTGGATTGCTGCAAAAGAGACCAGAGAAAATGATTAAGTACAGAAACATGAAGAAAGTAAATCGACCGAGCTAATTTGCGCGGCTTACATGTGCTGCCAAAGTTTTTGCTTATCATCCAGCCCGGTACCGCGGCTGTCTCGTAATTGCCTGACACCCAGAAGAAATCATCGTCGTGAAGATCCTTGTCTGGAGTGCCGGTCACGATTTTCTCTCTGCCCGGTCTAATCTTAAGATAATAGGTGAGACCGTCGCCGTTGTGGCCTAATGTGTATTGGCGAAGGATCTTGGCTAAACCTAGGCTTATGCCTAGTCAGTTGTTTAGTTCGTGCACGCCGTTTATTATTCGGTAGGTGTTGGTGGATACTTGGGTTGGTGCTAGCCCGGTCCGGCGCAGGAACTCGGTCATCAGGGGATTGATTGGGAAGCGGAGGCCTCCTTCTACTATTGACAGCACGGTGAAGGGGCATTGGTCAAGTCTGCCCCAGGGTGTTGTCTTCTCTTCCGCCAGCTCTAGATGGACGTCGGCCGGGATGCCGTACTCCTCTCTAAACGCATCCAGCGCGGCTGGAGTGTCCACTAGGAAGCGGAATTTCCCCATGTGGCCGAGCTAGTGTATCTCGGCTGAGGGGTTTGGCACTGTGCTAATTGGATGTTGCTCGGTCTTGAGAGCCTCAGATGTGGTCAAAGGTCCCCTTGGACTCTGCAGGAAAAGGATGGCAAGTGTGAGTGTGAGTGCAGTCGCACAAAGTGAGCTTGACTTTAGCTCGGTCATAAAGAGTGCCAAACCACCTCGGTTGTCTAAGCTTATCAAGGAGCTCGGTCGCCCAAGCGGACCAAATATTAGCCCGGTTGAACGACCAGGTCCTTTTTGCTATCTCGGTTTTGCTGGGTTTGTGGCAAACATGTTATTTGCTCGGTAGTAAAGGTTTTTTGGATCAAATGAAGACCAGGAGCCCGGTCCGCCCCAGTTCTTCGGTGTTCTTCAGGAAAAATGAAGAACACCATGAACGTTTAAAGGTTTCGGATCGTTTTGGTGCCCAAATCCTAAAAGCTGTGTTTTTCTGCCCTAATGTGTGAAATATCAAAGAAAATAACAATAAAAGGGGAGTTGAAGGACTTACCAGGCTGGGGCAGTGAGTTCTTCTCCTTCGAGCTCGAGATCAGCAACGTCAAGAGATGGGCAAGAGCTCTGGAAGGCTTGGAATGGCTGAAGATCAGTAAGGAAGAAAGAAAAGTGAGGGGGGCATGTGTATAGGCATCGCGAGGCCGCCAAAAATTTGAATTTCTTACGACGGCTGGTTGGCTGCTCGAGGACCAATGAGAGGATGCCACATGTCACCATTAATGGCAGCGTCAGAGTTGAAGAGACGGGGGGCAGGTGAGGCGTCAGCCGGGCAAAACGAAGAGACAGCGAGATCAGAATGGGGCATTGACCGAGGAGGAAACCGGGCTAGCCAGAGGGCTGGCATGCCAACCAGCCCGGTTGACGATAAATAAGCTGAGGACCGAGGAGGTGATACCCCGGTCAGAATAGGTAATCCCAGTCACGCTTCAGCGGACGGAATTAAGGGGCAATTGAGAGGGAGATTTATGATCTGGAATTGGGCCGAGGTAACAACCGAGCAGGTTGGGAGCCAAATGTGACATTGGGCCGAGATGATCCGCGATCCGCCCAGAATTGGGCTACTAGGACTTGGGCCGGGCAGGTGTTGGGCCAAGTATGCGCCGCCCAGTCCGAAAGAAGTTGCTCGGTTAAGGCAACGCTCGGTTGGACCGAGCTACGTATATGGCATAGACGAAGCCAGTCGGGTTGACTGAACGGCGCCCGGAAAGGCGTCGTCAGCCGAGGTACCTGTCTGCTTGGCAGGAAGGCCGGCCACAGGTGAGCACGAGATGTCCCAGGCATGGCTTTGCCGAGATGCTGCCTAGCCCGGTTCTCTTGAGCTTAGCCAGTGAAGTGCTTGTTCATGTAGCACAGCCCGGCCATGGATAGAGCAGCTCGGCTGCCGAGCTCTAGCAGAGAAGGCTGGCAGTTGAGATTAGGTGATGTTCAGCAAGGTTTACGCCGACAGATAGGATAGCAGAGCCACGTGTCAGGAGATGACTGGGAGTGGATATGGGGCGCAGAGGGTATATAGGCATGTCTGCGCCCCTCATACGCGAGGGGACGAACATTTTTGTAAGAAACTCTTACACTCAAACACTCTCTCCTCTTTCTCTCTCTATCCCATGGTGTGTGCTAACTTGATCGTCGGAGGGGTTTTCCGGCCACACACTGCCGGGTAGCTCACCGCCGTTGTGCTCGCAGGTGATCGGACAGAAACGGAGCTTGGAAGAAAGAAGTACGGGCTTGCCTGAATATTTGCTCCCTGTACAACAAGATAATACAATATTGGTAAATTATATTGACCTTTAAGATTTGAAGAAAATAGAACAAGCCTTAATATATATATATATATATATATTTCAATGTAAAAAATATAACATAATTTTTCAATTAATATGGCTAACGAATTATTAATAAAAAATGGAATTAACTGTTATGTAAATTAAAATCTTAACATAACTCAATGTTTGTCATCTTAAGGGAGCTTTAGCCCTCAAAAAAATGACTTATCACAGATAATACATTGTTGATAAATTACATTGACCTTTTCTAAAAGTCTGACAGTACACATTTTAGTATACAAAAGATAACATTATCAATATGACTAACGAATTATTGAGAAAACTGAAATTTAAATGTTATACAAATTAAAATCTTAAGAAAGTTTAATATTTAAAATCTTAATCTCAATATAATTATAATAAAATTATAAGAATTACTTATTTTTCTCAAATTATAATTTACCATATATTATGCATCCTCACACAGCAGCCATCCCAAATCGTGTTAACAAAAGCACCCATTACGTCCACACATACAAGAAACAGTTCTCACCAAGTTACTTGTTTATTGTAATTTTCTATAATTTGAAAATTAATAATAAATAATATAAATTAAAAAGAGATAAAATTATTGAAAAATCCAACCTGAGGATAGTATAAGGCATTAAGTCCAATGGATTTTTTTTTTTTTTTTTTTTTTGTTAGTGAGAGGTTCACCCTTTGTATAATAGTTTACTAAGAAGTCCTATTGTTTGTTTTAAACGACATTTTATTTCTAATTTTATCTCTTAATTTATATCTATATATTCAAATTATTTTCTATCTGTTTAAATTTATATCAATATGTTCAAATTTTTTTTGACTATATGTTCAATTTGTTTCCCCTTATCTGTTCAAATTCTATTACCGGTTCAATTTTATTTATTTATTTTTTCTATCTATTGAAATACCAATACAAACCAAATTCTATCTGTTGAAATATAGAGACAAACCAGCCCCTATCTGTTGCAATACCAAGCCAAACCAAACCCTACCTGTTCAAATTTTTTATCTATCTGTTCAAATAATTCTTTTCTCTATCTGTCTCTCTTTCTCACTCGTCCTCATATGTTCAACACAAGAACAAAAAAATAAATATATATATATATATTATAATCTGTTGCACTCAGTTTCATCATCATCAACCAAAAAAACAAAAACCCTATATATGAAGTGACACAAATTTGAACCTAAACATCATTAATTTCTCGGAACTGATCAACATCAACTACTTGCTCGTGAGATCCTATATATGAAGTGACACAAATTTGAACCTAAACATCATTAATTTCTCGGAACTGATCAATATCAACAACTTGCTCATGAGATTGGGGATCTCTGATACTTACGTTAGTCGAAGAAGGTAGCCGGCAAAAGTGTAATTTGACGACCATCGCCGCCACCATCGCTAACAATCTCGACTAGGGGATTCCATTGAGATCAGTGTTGAGGGAGTCCCAGAGAATGTTCGAAAATGAGGAAGAACTACACACAAGGAGAGAATCGCAATGGAGAGGACGGAGTAACTTCCGCCCTCAAAGATGAAGAATTGAGCGGCATCGGCGCAGTAGTGGGTGGCAACCTAGCGGCCAGTGGCGTACCAGACGACAAGGAGCTTGGAGGAGATGGCGGTGGTCGCTGCGGAGCTTGACGAATAGGAAGATGAGGGTGATTATGTGAAAGAGAGAGAGAGAGAGAGAGAGAGAGAGAGAGAGAGGTGGCGGTGGCAGATGAGGGAAATTAGCGACTGAAGAAAGTGAAGGGGAGAAAGGGAGAGGGAAAGGGAGGGAGAGAGAGAGAGAGAGAGAGATATGAGCGATTTGGTTAGGTTAGGGTTTGGTTTGGTTTGGAAAATATATATATATATATATATGAGAAAGGTTAGACATCATGAAAAAAATTTCATGAAAATGATCATGAAAGATTTATAATCCTTGAATTACCTTGATTAGTGTGTAGTGCTTTATTCTAAGTGTAATCCAAGGGTCACAAAACTTTCATGATTATTTTCATGAAAGATTTTTCATGATACCTAGCATATATATATATGAGGAGTTTGGTCATTTTATAAAAATTTGTCATTATGACAAAATATTTTAGAATGTAAATCTTTAAACAAAGAAAATTTAAAATTAAATTTATAGACCGAGGGCTCTTAAAAGAATTCATTTTCTAAATTTTTAATAATTATTTTTTATTTTAACTTATTTAAATTATTTTTACCTCGCAAGTTAAAAGCAAAAATATATAAAGCCATAACATAAATTCCAAAAAATAAAAAATCATAAACAGTCAAATGTGTTGATGCAAAAAACATGACTCATTTGGAAAGCAAAAACTATAAAGGCCCTGTTTGGTAGAGCTGTGGAAAAGTGATTATAACTTATAGCCTAACAGCTTATAGCTTATAGCTGTGAACATAAGCTGATTTTTGACTTATAAATTAAGCTTCTCCTCCTCCACTCAAAGAATAAGTTGATTTTTGACTTACAAAAAGCTATAAGCTGTATTGTTAAGCTGAACCAAACACATCAAAATAGCTTAATACTAATAAGCCCTACCAAACAGGGCCAAAGACAGCCTGCAATGTTTCTATGCCTTTCAATTTTCTTGTCTTCAACCAACACTTGGAACAGAACCGCCTCAAAATACCACATGAATCGAAGAATGTTTTCATCAAAAATATTAAGGCTGAATAGTGAAAATAGTAAAAGATGCAAGAAAGTTAAATTTTACATAAAATCCATATCAGTATTGTAACTTTGTTTTCAGTTTATTACGAAAAAAATACATATAAAAAATAAAATAAAAAATTATCTTCTGTGAAAGTAGTTAACTATTTTTTTTTTTTTTCTTTGTCATGCTAACTGTTAACTTCCTCAAAAAATTCATATTAACCAAATGCATACTAAAAAGTAAAATTCTCTCAATTTTCCTTGCTTTCACTTCACTTTCTATTACCTTCACTTTTCATTATATTTTACACCTTAATCAAACAAATCCTGAAAGAAAAAGAACTGTGTTAATGTGGCTTGCGAAAGACCAAGGGTTGACATAGTAAAGATGATATGCTCCCTCGCTGAGTGTGATGTTCGAATTCAAGTCTTACTGTTATATGATGCAACTTCTCTTTCCCCTATTCCCCTACTAGCAATTGTAAAAACAAATGTAGATTGAGACATAGTAACACTACATTTTGGTTGATTTGATTCATCTACATGATTGAAAGCACAAATTATGCGCCAACTCTGAACAATGATTCAATTGAAGATGCACAACACCCCCAATTTACAAAGCCGATCTTTAAAACTCAAAAATGAAACAAGGCCAGCTGCTAATGGGACCTAAGTTTCTCCATTCAGAATACAGTATAAACAAATCAAGGCAGAGTCAAACTTGAAACCTTTCAATAGCTTTATGTTTTTCCCCCATTACTATTACAACAAATGCCATATCAAAATGTTTACTTGCCACTCTGGTATGATCTTCAATAAGAATGACTTATTTTCCCTCCAAAACTTGGAATGCCAAATTCCCTTGTGAAGCCCTCGTGTATGCAGTGTACCTAAAAGATCTTTCACAACTAAACGAATATAATCTGAATAACATTGAGGCGTCAAGAAATAATGTCTGGATTGGTTATATAAGTAGATCGGTCCATATAAATACACAACAATCGGGATTAACAAAGCCATAATATTTGGGTTACATAAGGGAAACGGGAGGGCAAAAAAAAGGCATGTTAAATAAGTTCCTGGATTTCAATACATAGAATACAGCCATCCTAATTAATACCCAAGAGATTTAGGTATTGAAACTGGATTTTGTGCCTTGAAGTTCTCAAGTTTAGATCTGAGGTCACTGTGGAAAGAAATCAGTGATTTCTGTCGACTTGCGAAGGTAATGCCAAACTGTTTGATCTCTTCTTCAAGATCTTTCCTTCTCTGTACTTCAGTGTTCAAATCCTGCCAAACCTTTTCCTTTTGGTCCGTAACTTGTTCTAGTCTTTGAGATGAACTGGAAACTGTTTGGAGCAGAGAGTCTCGTTCTTCTTTCAAGAGATGGAACTCCCTCTCCAAGCTATGATATCTTTCCTTAGAATCCTCAAGAAGATGTGTATTGGTATTCAACTCTTTCGTCAAGCTCTGGTATTTTTCCTTGATTGTATTGAGATCATTACCCAGCTTCATCTTCAAACAAGCAACCTTGCCTCCCAAAGTGCAGTCCTTTACCAAAATCAAAAACTAAATCTTAAAAAAAAGGACAGATACATACCTGCAACTCTTCCAGAAATTTCAGCTGAAAAGTAGTTCTTATCATCTAGGTTCTAGAATGTAAATTTCAAGCAGTCAAACTAGCTCAAATACAAGTTTGTTCACTTGAAAGTGTCCATGTTGGGAACCAACCTAAGATGGGTAATTAACTGCCTTCATCAAAAATCTGTAACTAACACATGCACTTCCATCTAATTACATTTTTAATGCAATTGAGGCTCTAAGGTGATCGCCTTTTTTTGAGACACGAGGTGATCTCTTGGTTCGCTATATGATTTTTGGTAGTTTACATCTTGATTAAGCATTTCATTTTATTTTAACAAATTAACATCATCCATTGATTTGACTAATATGATATGCTTTTCTTTACAAGCTACTACATCGGATTACAACTCCACTAATAGATTAGCCACAATTTTTTACATCAAAAATAAAAAAATCACTAAGAAGAGTCACAACGATGACGATGGAGATTATGTTTTTGGTAATGATGACGCTTATTACTAAGCTCTTAAAACAATGCATCCGTGAGACTAGATGTTTAGCTGTTTGCACTGTGGTTCATATTACAACTCAAAACATTAGTTTTTGTTAGATGTGAAAGTGATGTTTTATGACTTTTGATAGATGTTATGTTTGTGGTTTTTAGAAGTTTTTAATGTTGCGCTTAAAATTTTTCTCTAGATGTTGAAGAGAGAAGAGCATTTGATAACCTTTAAAAGTGAGTCAAATAGGAGCCAAATAGATTACTTTTGAGTAAGAAAAGTAGACCGTCTAAAATGCAACGACTGTAAGGTAATTCTTGGAGAGAGCCTAACGTCTCAACATAGGATTTTGGTATTAAATTTATGCTTTAAAGGGCAATACCAAGCTAAGAAGGATAGTGGCCATCATAGGACGAGATGGTGAGACCTAAAAGGGGATAAACTAGAAAAATTTAAGAATAGCATGGATAAAGAAGGTACTTGGGACTTGGAAGATGATTCTAACACTATGTGGAACTTCATAGCCAATTGTATGAAGAGAATCTCAAGGCAAGTCCTTGGAGGGTCGAAAGGAAAGGGACCCAACTCTAAGGAAATTTGATGGTGGAAAGAGGAGGTTCAAGCGATAGTAAAGAAGAAAAAAGAGTGCTTTAAAAAGTGGCAGAAAAATAGAACTAAGAAAAACCTTAAAAGCTACAGATTGACTAATAAGGTCAAAAAAGTAGTGAGAGAAGCTAAGTTGAAAGCCTATGATGACCTATGCACTAGACTAGATAGTAAAGGGGGAGAGATGAGAATATACAAACTTGCTAAGATAAGAGAGAGGAAAACAAGAAATTTTAATCAGGTCAAGTGCATCAAGAGTGAGGATTCTAAGGTGTTGGTGAAAGACGAAAAGATTAAGGAGAGGTGGAAAAACTATTTTGAAAAGTTGTTTAATGAGGAACATAGAGGAAGGTCAAAAGGGGAGGAAGTAGTTAGTAATAAAGAAAACCAAGACCACAAGTTCTACTACAAGATTAAGAACTTTGAAATGGAGATTGCACTTAAGAATATAAAATTGAATAAGGCTTTAGGACCTAATGATGCCCCTATTGAAGCTTGGAAATGTTTAGGTAAAAAAGAAGGTACTTGGTTGACTAGGTTATTTAGTCCTGCATATAGTTCCAAGGATTTTCTCTCCAAGACATTGAAATAGCTTCCAGACTAGTAGGTTTTGATGCTGACAACAAGAATTCCTTGATGAAAAGTATAAGTAGCTTCACTGTGACATTGCTCTACTTCCTCATGATAGCAACGATTATCAGTTGATTGACATTGCAACTTGATATATCAATTTTTGGAAACTTTGAATTTGGATACTTTTTAAAAACATTTTGGAAACTTTGAGTTTGGAAACTTTGAATATACTCTGAGCTATATACTCGTTATGATTTAGGAATAGAGTGTCTTTGATGTGTGGATGCCAAATTTTTTTTATGATTGGATGACATTTAATTTTTGTGCATTTTTAGCTATCCGAACTTTGATTTTTAGCGACAAAAATGTGTTGTAGAGAAAGTTATTTGTCTTTTAGCGACTAAATATCATTGTCGTTATAAATGTCATTATTTTATTTTTCGCGACCAAATTGGGACATTTTGTGACGAAGTATTAGCGACCAAATGTTTAGTCTTGTAAAATCAAACATTTTGTGACAATATAAAATTGGTCGCTAATTGTCATTTTCAGCGACACTTTCAAAAATTCGTCGCTAAAGACTTTTCTGGACACACTTATAGTGACTTTTTTAGTGACGAATTTAATTTTGTCACAAAAATCATTTAGAGACCAAAATAATGGTTTTAGGGACCAAAATAATTAGTCGCCAAAAGTCTTATATGTTGGTAGTGATTTATTGTAATTCCTAACTGTTTAATCTAATTTTAATTTAATTGTATTTTAGTTCACAATTAATCCTAAATTCTTAATTATTTATTGTAATTCTTAACATGTTAATTTAATTATATTTTAGATCAATTCTTAATTGTTATTTATTTTATATTTTTATTTAAATATGTATTTAATCAATATTCCATTATATTTTATATTTTAAATCAATCATTAATTATATTTTAATTAACATAATATTAGTATAATTTTAGGTTTGAAAAGAATGGAGGTAAAATTTTATTTTTATTGTATTAATTTTACTTTATTTTTTCGGAAAATGAAAGTCACTCTCAAAAGTGGTGGGTGTGATACACGACCCATTAGTTTGGATAAAAAAACTAACAGTGATACTTTAGTCCAACGTTATATGGGAGCTTTCTCGCTATATTTAAACCATATGAGAGAAAGTACTTTCAGTCCCAAATTACAAAGGGGTAAAATGAATTTAATCCAATTTTTTTTGTCTGCCAAAATTATGCTTGATATCTCTGTATTGCCCTTCCTGAGTTTACAAATTATAGATATTCTTTGAAATTTAACAAAACCATACGAACATTCCTAATACTTAGAATATGAGGTGGTACCCATGATTTTTATCCCTAATTTGTATGCAGCTATGTCATATTTTTCCGCACCGACTAAATTAGAGCGAATTAGCATTTAATATCATGGGATTCTCTTTTCTTAGAACTGCTAATATCATGGGATTCTCTTTTCGTGGTATATAATAGTTCATATTTTAATTGGCCTGGGATTATGAAAGCTATTGAAAAGGTCCTATCATTTTGTGATTTAGTTAAGGATTGTTGTCTGGCTATGACTTTTTTGAGTTGGGATTTTTTTAGCTTGTGATTAAAAAGTTCTTTTGGGTGGACTTTTGTAAGAAAAAAAAGAGTGAAATGATTATGGTTTGAATGTAACATTTTATCTTATTGACTTATTTAGTTTATTTTATCTTTTGTGCTTTTTTTTGGTTCCAAAAGTCAATGCCAAACGACCTCCCCGAGGTTTGGTGAATAAACCTCCCTTGAAGTTTCTTAAATGACTTAAACCTCTCTTGAGATTAGTTTTCAATTGCACTAACCTCCCCTAAGGTTTAATAAAACGCAGAAACCTCTTTTAACGTTTTTGAAATGACAGAAACCTCCCTCCTTGAAGTTTAATAAAATTGCAGAAACCTCCCTAAAGTTTCTAAAGTGACAGAAATCTCCTCCTATGAGGTTTAGTTTTTTTATTATAGATTCTTTTTTTCTTTTTCTTTTTTTGGTTACATTATCATAAAAAAAACAAAATAAAATAAAAAACAAAAAAATGCTTAATATTGTATTTTTTTATCATAAGGTTTAATTTTTATTATAGATTCCTATTGGTGTTTAGTTTTTTAATATTGTATTTTTGTTAAATCACCAAACATCCCCAATAAAACATATATAAATAAATTATTAAAAAATACATATATATATATAATAAAGTACAATAATTTAACAGAAATTATGCATATATAATTAAACCCAATAGGAATTATATATGTATGCATCTTTTTAACATAAATTATATATATTTAATTAAACCCCAATAATAATTATATATGTGTGTGTGTGTGTGTGCAATTTTTAACATTGTATTTTTTTTAATTATATATATATACAATTCCTATTGGGGTTTTTGGCTAAAAGATGCATACATAATCAACAATAATTATAAGCATAATAAATGAAAAAAAGGGTTTTGTATTTTTTTTAATTGGACACAATTTTAAAGTGCAAAATTATAAATTAAATTAAATTATTTAATGACATCAAAATATTTTGTTACTTTTTTTTCGATGCTAGGGAGTTTTTGATAAAAGAGGCACACTCAATCAACAGTAATTGAAGGCATAATAATATAATTTATAATATAATTAAATATTTCTTAAATTAATATGATTGAACATGGGTAGTTATATCTTTGAATTAAATTCATATTACAAAAAATGGTTGGTTATTCTTAAAATTATATTTTTTTCATCCATTTTTTCTTAAATAAATATTATTCAAATATATATCTACCGAAATCTAATCATCTTGATTTTTGCATAAATATCCTACTCAATGAGTCCAAAAAAGTGAACTCTTTGGATAATCGTCCGATTTCAAAATGGATCTACCCAGCCTAAACGCTCTCTCAAGTTGAGATGACAATTTAAGAGAAGTCAGACCCAAAATTGAAACATATATAAAAATAAATAAATAAATAAATTTAGAATCATCTAAATTAATATACTTTTTAACTTTTTGCACAAAAAAAAAAATACGAAATATAATAGAAAAATGATATGACCCAAATAAAATTAAAAAAAATGTGTTATTCTAACACATTCCAAACAACGCCTATGGAAGTCGCTAATGAGGAAAACCTTTTGACTCCATGCATTCTTTTTGTAACTCATAAGATACCTCCAACAACGCTTTAAGCTAACAAACTTAGAGATTGCTTGGACCATGTCCCTCACCCTTTCTCTTTTTCATTTTTTGTCTTACTCTCCCATAATTAATTTTATACTTACATGGTCCCAAAAAAGATTTTGTCTCATATGTAGATAAATTATTTAGTTAAAGATTATTGAATATATTTATTTAAGTTATATTTTTTATAGCACAAAGTACTAAGATTATTGACACTTATTATATATATATATATTTTTTTCATATTTTGATCAAGTTTTTTGAAATTTTGTGCCACACCTAATATAGATATACATAAAAAATACAATTTTTATGAAGAAAATATCAAGTAGAGAGATGATGTAACATAAAATAAGTTAAAAGTTGACTTTTAATTTTTAGTCATCTTCCCGACCACTGTCTGACCAATGGACCACTATGCTATATACGTTGGTCTCATCAATTTTTATTTATTTTTATTTTTATTTTTTTGGTAGACAATCAATTTGTATATATTGGACGCTTACGAGAGTAACATTCACATATGCGAATAATTGAATGTATGCACATCCATGGAATTTTTTATTTTCTTTTTAAATGAAGAAGTAACCTAACCAGTCCAACTTGTCATCCAATATAACGCTTCATACATAAATTCATGGAGCTCCCAATTTCAGGAGAAGATTATCCCATCATGGAGCTCTTACTTTCAACCTCTTACTCACCGAAACATGGAACCGAAATTCTGCTCCTATGTCCTGTATTTTTCTCCTTTTTTTTTTATGGGTTAAGCTAGTAAGGAGGAAATAAATGTAGTTTAATTATTTATTTATAGAGTGGTACCCTATTTGGAATGTGATTGCATGGCTAATCACAACATGGGTGTGAGTTGTGAGTTCAGTACAGTACGTGCAAGCACAATTAGGAACATCACTCCTAATTTTTTATGCTTTATTTGGTGAATTGGAATGAGATAGAATAAAATTATCATTTCCTTATAAAATAAGGACTGAGCTTGGGTGTGCATTGAATATGGTATGCAACTTTATTATGTTATTTTATTTTATTTTTTAGTTATACTTTTTTCAGATTTTAATTACACATTTTTGTGATTTTAGTTACACATTTTTGGGATTATTGTTATACATTGATGACCTGTTGTTTGCACCCATTTTCGTAAAATTCCTATCGACAGGTGAATTAATCCGATGATGACATGTGACAGTAAAGTCAAAATGAAGTCTTTTAGCAGTCAAGGGGCTACATGGTGTGAAGGAATTGATCATGTGCATCAATTGGCTAAGAGGGTCATGAGCTAGTTATCCATTGGTTCATTGGCTTGGTGGACTGATTTATAGGGAACCATATTTGTGAATTGGAAAGCTTTCCTCTGTCGATCATCCTTATTAATTGAAGGGAAATTGTGCGATGATGTGGTTGGAGGTTTAAAAGCGGTGTTGGGTCAAAGATAAAGGGTTAAAGAAGCAAAGGGCGTTGCAAGCAGTTATGGGCCTTAGTAAAATGTTTTCCTCGGTCAAAGATAGTGCTAAAGATCATGGGAGACATGTGGCAACATTGAAAAAGTTGGTTTTGCTTCAAAAAGAGGAACCAAAGAAGGTTTGAAGGTTCAAAAAGGCCAAAGCAGTTTTGAGCAGTTGAATGAAAGTGGCCTGTTGATTTGAAGGATCATGGGACAGTGGCTAAAAAGAAGGAAGGCATGGCTAAGATTTGGGCATTATAAAGGCAGTAAAGAAGCAAGAGAGAAGGACAATCAACAACACACAGAATTAGTTTAGACTTAGCATAATCTAGGAGTAGCTTTCTTAGTTTAGGAGTAATTTTTTCTATAATTCGTATCATTGTAAACTTTTGTGAACTTTCGTAGTTTCATCTTGGAATTGCTTTTTGTTTACTTTGTTTACTTTATAACTGATTAATTGTTCTAGAAAAATCCTCATTCCTTTGAGGCATTTGAATCAATTACACAGTTGCCTGGTTATCCTTGTTTAATTGTTTGGTTTAAATTGTTGTTTAATCCCTGTCGATTGGGAATAAATATAATTTTTACTAACAATTTTTGGCACGCTCAATGGGACCACATCCTAATTTGGAACAATGGAAAAGACAAGGCATCAAAGCCAAACAAGTGGCCCTTCTGTACTGCCTAGTAGCAGTTTGGTTTCCCAATTAAAAGAGGCTCTTGTATCTCTTTTAGTTGAGGAAAAATAAGTACTGGTTGGTGAGTTAAGAAGTGTTATTGATGATTTTTCTAGAGGGCAATGTCAGACAAGGGTGGAGGTCCACAAGACACCTTCAAATGTTGGTGTTGCTACTCCATCAATTGTCACGAATGCAAAAAACAGAAGGCCACAAGAATCAAAATTTCATGGCAAGGGGGCAATTTCACAAGGAAGAAATATTTTTTAGATTTTTAAAAAATATCTCTAATCCATTAAAAAATCAGCCCTTTGTTGCAACTCTTAGTCCAAAGAGTAATGCAAACAATTTGGTTAAAAAGTGTGATCTTAAGCCAACCATGGCTGAAAATTATGAACAATCAAATGTTCATGACTTTGAAATCTTTGACGTTGTTCAAGATGTGAAGTATGAGTTTTTAATGCCACCTTATGCTATGGCTTTTATTATTCAAGGTCTTTTTTGGATTTGTAGATCACATCAAAGTTTGTTCTTTATGAAATGGCTAACCAGAGAACAAAGTTCAGAAAGTTATAGAAATATATTACCAATTGTAATTTCTTGATTAGCCAATTTCGAAGTACCAATTACTAAAACAATCTAATGTCCCAAATATTTGCTTTATGGTTTAGACTATCTGTCGACATTGGAAGGTTATTGTGCTCCAACTAATAGGCCAATTCTTGCTGAAGTATTTCTATGGTTTAAACACTTGGTTCATGCATTGCTCTGTCGATTGTGTAAATACACTTTCAATTGAAGTAATCTAGTACCAATTTGAAAACTCATACATGGTCTACATGGACTACATTTGTGAAGAATGCACAGCATATTTATAATATGGCCTTTGGTGGCTATCTTATTAACATGTGCTTATAATAATCATTTTTTGTTGGTTAGTAAAAAAAATGTATTTTGGTGATGATTTTTTGACAAATCAATTTTATATACAACTCTTCAAGAATTCGAGTCTTCTCATTCTTAAAGAGTTGGGGGGGGGGGGGCATTGTTTGCACCCATTTTCGTAAAATTCCTATCGACAGGTGGATTAATCGGATGATGACACATGGCAATGAAGTCTTTCAGCAGTCAAGGGGCTACGTGGTTTGAAGGAATTGATTATGTGCATCAATTGGTTGAGAGGGTCATGAGCTACTTATCAATTGGTTAATTGGCTTGGTGGACTAATTTACAGGGGACCATATTTGTGAATTGGAAAGCTTTCCTCTGTCGATCATCCTCATTAATTGAAAGGAAATTGTGCGATGATGTTGTTGGAGGTAAAAGCAGAGTTTGGTCAAAGATAAAGGTTTAAAGAAGCAAAGGACGTTGCAAGCAGCTATGGACCTTAGTAAAATGTTTTCTTTTGTCAAAGACAATGCTAGAGATCATGGAGGACATGTGGCAGCATTGAAGAAGTTGGTTTTGCTTCAAAAGAGGAACCAAAGAAGGTTTGAAGGTTCTAAAAGGCCAAGGCAGTTTTGATTAGTTGAATGAAAGTGGCCTGCTAATTTGAAAGATCATGGGACAGTGGCTAAAAAGAAGGAAGGCATGGTTGAGATTTGGGCATTATAAATGCAGTAAATGAGCAAGAGAGGAGGATGATCAACAACACAAAGAACTAGTTTTAGGCTTAGCATAATCTATGAGTAGCTTTCTTAGTTTAGGAGTAGTTTCTTCTATAATTCATATCCTTGTGAACTTTTGTGAACTTTAGTAGTTTTATCTTGGAATTGCTTTTTGTTTACTTTGTTTGCTTTATAACTAATTAATTGTTCCAGAGAAGTCCTCATTCCTTTGAGGCATTTGAATCAGTTACACAGTTGCCTGGTTATCCTTGTTTAATTATTTGGTTTAAATTGTTGTTTAATTCCTGTCGATTGGGAATAAACATAATTTTTACGAACACCAGTTAAATAGGTCAATTTACAGGTAAACCATATTAAAATAATAGATTATATTATATAGTCACAAACATACATAAGTCTTCTCACAAAAATGTGTAAGTTAATATAAATTCGTGTAAGTGTACTCATAAAATCTTTCACGTAAGCCACTCACAAAAACACATAAGTTCAATACAAATTCACGTAAATAATCTCATAAAAGTTTTAAAAATCACAATAAGTTTTCATGAACTCACATAAGTCATATCACACAAACATATAAGTTAACATAAATTCACTATAAGTGAACTCATAAAAGTTTTGAAAATCACAAAATGGCGTAAGTTGGTATGAACTGGCATAAGGTATCTTACAAACACGTGTAAGTTAACAAAAATTCGCCATAAGTGAAGGCATACAAAATCATGTAATTAAGTTTCCACGAACTCACATAAGTCATCTCACAAAAATGCGTAAATTTAACACAAATTCGCATAAGTTATCTAATAAAAAATTTTAAAATCACAATATCACATAAGTTTTCACTAACACACGTAAGTCATCTCACAAAAAAAACGTAAGTTAACACAAATTCGCATAAGTTATCTAATAAAAGTTTTAAAAATCACAATCACATAAGTTTCACGAATTCATGCAAATCATCTCACAAAAACACATGAGTTAACACAAATTCGCCGTAAGTAAACTCATAAAAGTTTTGAAAATCATAAAATCACGTAAGTTTTTACGAACTTACGCTAGTCATTACAGAAAAACGCATAAGTTTAACATAAATTCACATAAATCAACTCATAAAATTACATAAGTTTTTACGAATTGATATAAAATATTTAATTACGTAATGTAAAATGGTTAATTATTAAATATTTTTGAATAATGTAAAAATAATCATTATCTTGGAATTATCTTTAGATTCTACGACTGTTGGATCAGTTTTCCAGATTAGAAGATCAAACACATAAATAGGAGAATATGGTGGATTCAGCTACTGGTGAAAGCCATTGGTCTACTTTAGTAGGCTCTCTCACACCAACAACATTGGGTTGTATGGCTTCTCGAAAATCACATTAACCTCCTTTTAAGATTAGGAGAAATACAAAATCCATCACAAGATAATACAATATTGGTAAATTATATGACCTTTAAGATTTGAAGAAAATAGAACAGGCCTTATAATATATATATTTCAATGTAAAAAATATAATATTATTTTTCAATTAATATGACTAACGAATTATTAATAAAAATCGGATTAACTGTTATGTAAATTAAAATCTTAACAGAACTCAATGTTTGTCATCTTAAACCCTTAAAAAAATCACTTGTCACATATAATACATTGTTGGTAAATTACATTGACCTTTTCTAAAAGTCTTACAGTATACATTTTAGTATACAAAAGATAACATTATCAATATGACTAACGAATTATTGATAAAAATAAAATTTAAATGTAATACAAATTAAAATTTTAAGAAAGTTTAATATTTAAAATCTTAATCTCAATATAATTATAATAAAATTATAAGAATTACTTATTTTTCTCAAATTGTAATTTACCTTATATTGCTCAAAGGATGTGCATCCTTGCACAGCAACCACCCCAAATCGTGTTAATAAAAGCACTCATTACGTCCACACATACAAGAAACAGTTCTCACCAAGTTACTTGTTTATTGTGATTTTCTATAATTTGAAAATTAATAATAAAAAATATAAATTGAAAGAAGAGAAAATTATTGAAAAATCCAACCTAAGGATGGTATAAGGCATTAGATCCAATGAATATTTTTTCGTTAGTGAGAGGTTCATCATTTGTGAAATAGTTTAGTGAAAAGTCCTATTGTTTGTTTTACAGGACATTTTATTTCTAATTTTATCTCTTAATTTATATATATATATATGTTCAAATTATTTTCTATTTGTTCAAATTTATATCTATATGTTCAAATTATTTTCTACCTGTTTAAATTTATATCTATATGTTCAAATTTTTTGACTATATGTTCAATTTTTTCCCCTTATCTGTTCAAATTCTATTATCGGTTCAATTTTTTTTTTCTATCTATTGAAATACCAAGACAAACCAAATTCTATCTGTTGAAACAAAGAGATGAACCAAATTCTATATGTTGAAATACAGAGACAACCCAACCCCTATATGTTGCAATACCAACCCAAACCAAACCCTATATATTCAAATTTTTTATCTATCTGTTTAAATAATTCTTCTCTCTATCTGTCTCTCTTTCTCACTCCTCATCTGTTCAACACAAGAACAAAAAAAAAAATTATAATCTGTTGCACTCGGTTTCATCATCATCATTATCAACAACTACTGGGAAAAAAAAAAAATTCCTATATATGAAGTGACACAAATTCGAACCTAAACATCATTAATTTCTCGGAACTGATCAACGTCAACAACTTGCTCATGAAATTGTGGATCTCTAATACTTACGTTAGTCGAAGAAAGTAGCCGGCAAAAGTGTAATTTGACGAGCATCGCCGCCGCCATCACTGCCAATCTCGGCTAGGGGATTCCATTGAGATCAGTGGGAAAGGAGTCCCAGAGAATGTTCGAAAATGAGGGAGAACTACACACAAGGAGAGAATCGGCATGGAGATGACGGAGCAACTTCTGCCCTCGAAGATGAAGAATTGAGCGGCATCGGCGCAATAGTGGGTGGCAACCTAGCGGCCGGTGACGTGCCAGACGACAAGGAGCTTGGAGAAGATAGCGGTGGTCGCTGCGGAGCTTGACGGATAGGAAGACGAAGGTGATTATGTGAGTGAGAAAGAGAGGGAGAGAGAGAGAGAGGTGGCGGTGGCGGTGGCAGAGGAGAGAGATCAGCGACTAAAGAAAGCGAAGAAGAGAGAGAGAGAGAGAGATGAGCGATTTGGTTAGGTTAGGGTTTGGTTTGGGAAAAGATATATATATACACGAAGAGTTTGGTCATTTTATAAAAACTTATCAGTGTGAACAAAATATTTTGGAATGTAGATCTTTAGAGAAAGAAAATTCAAAATTAAATTTTATAGACCGAGTGCTTTTAAAGAATTCACTATCCAACTTTTTAATAATTATTTTTTATTTTAACTTATTTAAATTATTTATACCTCACAAGTTAAAAGCAAAAATATATAAAACAATAACATGAATTTCAAAAAATAAAAAATCATAAACAGTCAAATGTGTTGATGCAAAAAAACACGACTCATTTGGAAAGCAAAAACTATTAAGACATCCTGCAACGTTTCTATGCCTTTCAGTTTTCAGTTTTCAACCAACACTTGGAACAGAACCACCTCAAAATACCACATGAATCGGAGAATGTTTTCATCAAAAATATTTAGGCTGAATAGTGAAAATAGTAAGAGATGCAATAAAGTTAAATTTTACATACAATCCATATCAGTATTGTAACTTTGTTCAGCTTATTACGAAAAAAAATACATATAAAAAATAAAATAAAAAATTATCTTCCATGAAAGTAGTTTACTGTTTTCTTTTTTTCTTTGTCATGCTAACTGTTAACTTCCTCAAAAAATTCATATTAACCAAATGCATACTAAAAAGTAAAATTCTCTCAATCTTCCTTGTCTTTCACTTCACTTTCCATTATATTTTACACCGTAATCAAACAAATCCTGAAAGAAAAATAACTGTGTTAATGTGGCTTGCGAAAGACCAAGGGTTGACATAGTAAAGATAATATGCTCCCTCGCTGAGTGTGATATTCGAATTCAAGTCTTACTGTTATATGATGCAACTTCTCTTTCCCCTATTCCCCTACTAGCAATTGTAAAAACAAATGTAGATTGAGACATAATAACACTACATTTTGGTTGATTTGATTCATCTACGTGATTGAAAGCACAAATTATGTGCCAACTCTGAACAATGATTCAATTGAAAATGCACGACACCGCCAATTTACAAAGCCAGTCTTTAAAACTCAAAAATGAAAGAAGGCCAACTACTGATGGGACCTAAGTTCTCCATTCAGAATACAGTATAAACAAATCAAGGCAGAGTCAAACCTGAAAACTTTCAATAGCTTTATGTTTTTCCCCCATTACTATTACAACAAATGCCATATCAAAATGTTTACTTGCCACTCTGGTATGATCTTCAATAAGAATGACTAACTTTCCCTCCAAAACTTGGAAAGCCAAATTCCCTTGTGAAGTCCTTGTGTATGCGGTGTACCTAAAAGATCTTTCACAACTAAACGAATATAATCTGAATAACATTGAGGCGTCAAGAAATAAGGTCTGGGCTGGTTATATAAGTAGATCAGTCCATATAAATACACAACAATCGAGATTAACAAAGCCATAATATTTGGGTTACATAAGGGAAACTGGAGGGCAAAAAAAAGGCATGTTAAATAAGTTCCTGGATTTCAATACATAGAATACAGCCATCCTAATTAATACCCAAGAGATTTAGGTATTGAAACTGGATTTTGTGCCTTGAAGTTCTCAAGTTTAGATCTGAGGTCACTGTGGAAAGAAATCAGTGATTTCTGTCGACTTGCGAAGGTAATGCCAAACTGTTTGATGTCTTCTTCAAGATCTTTCCTTCTCTGTACTTCAGTGTTCAAATCCTGCCAAACCTTTTCCTTTTCATCCGTAACTTGTTCAAGTCTTTGAGATGAACTGGAAACTGTTTGGAGCAGAGAGTCTCGTTCTTCTTTCAGGAGATGGAACTCCCTCTCCAAGCTATGATATCTTTCCTTAGAATCCTCAAGAAGATGAGTATTGGTATTCAACTCTTTCGTCAAGCTCTGGTATTTTTCCTTGATTGTATTGAGATCATTACCCAGCTTCATCTTCAAACAAGCAATCTCGCCTCCCAAAGTGCAGTCCTTTACCAAAATCAAAAACTAAATCTTAAAAAAAGGACAGATATATACCTGCAACTCTTCCAGAAATTTCAGCTGAAAAGTAGTTCTTATCATCTAGGTTCTAGAATGTAAATTTCAAGCAGTCAAACTAGCTCAAACAGAAGTTTGTTCACTTGAAAGTGTCCATGTTGGGAACCAACCTAAGATGGGTAATTAACTGCCTTCATAAAAAATCTGTAACTAACACATGCACTTCCATCTAATTACATTTTTAATGCAATTGAGGCTCTAAGGTGATCGCCTTTTTTTGAGACACAAGGTGATCTCTTAGTTCGTTATATGATTTTTGGTAGCTTACATCTTGATTAAGCATTTTATTTTATTTTAACAAATTAACATCATCCATTGATTCCACTAATATGATATGCTTTTCTTTACAAGCTACTACATCGGATTACAACTCCACTAATAGATTAGCCACAATTTTTTACATCAAAAAAAAAAAAAAATCACTAAGAGTCACAACGATGATGATGGAGATTATGTTTTTGGTGATGATGACACTTATTACTAAGCTCTTAAAACAATGCATCCATGAGACTAGATGTTTAGCGGTTTGCACTGTGGTTCATATTACAACTCAAAACATTAGTTTTTGTTAGATGTGAAAGTGATGTTTTATGACTTTTGTTAGATGTTATGTTTGTGGTTTTTAGAAGTTTTTAATGTTGCGTTTAAAATTTTTCTCTATATGTTGAAGAGAGAAGAGCATTTGATAACCTTTAAAAGTGGGTCAAATATAAGCCAAATAGATTACTTTTGAGTAAGAAAAGTGGACCGTCTAAAATGCAACGACTGTAAGGTAATTCTTGGAAAGAGCCTAATGTCTCAACATAGGATTTTGGTATTAGATTTATACTTTAAAGAGCAATACCAAGCTAAGAAGGATAGTGGGCGTCGTAGGACGAGATGGTGAGACCTAAAAGGGGATAAACTAGAAAAATTTAAGAATAGCATGGATAAAGAAGGTACTTGGGACTTTGAAGATGATGCTAAGACTATGTGAAACTTGATAGCCAATTGTATGAAGAGAATCTGAAGGCAAGTCCTTGGAGAGTCGAAAGGAAAGGAACCCAACTCTAAGGAAATTGGATGGTGGAAAGAGGAGGTTCAAGCGGTAGTAAAGAAGAAAAAATAGTGCTTTAAAAAGTACCAGAAGAATAGAACTGAGAAAAACCTTAAAAGCTACAGATTGACTAATAAGGTCAACAAAGTAGTGAGAGAAGCTAAGTTGAAAGCCTATGATGACCTATACACTAGACTAGATAGTAAAGGAGGGAGCGGGGAGAATATACAAACTTGCTAAGATAAGAGAGAGGAAAACAAGAGATTTTAATCAGGTCAAGTGCATCAAGAATGAGGACTCCAGTGTTTTAAAAAGCCCTAGGCGCATCGAGGCGCCAAGGTCACCTGGAGCTTAAGCGCCGAAGCGCGAGGCGAGGCGCGCACCTCACCAAAGCGAGGCGCAAGTTATAGAAGTTAAGCAAAATATTAATAAAGCACAATTTTCAACATGAACAAATATTTAATATATATTTTATTAATTTTTTTAATAAGAAGAAAAAAATAATTAATTTTTTTAACATATATATATTATTTTATTTATTTATTATATTTTTTAAATAATGTGTTTCAATTAATTTTTTTATTTTATTTTATATACATGTGTTTATTTTTTTTATTACTATGTATAAATATATATTATATTTTACATATTATTTATAAGTATTATATATATATGAATTATATTTTACATGTTATACATATTATATATATGAATTATATATATATATGAATTATATTTTACATATTATATTATCTATAAGTATATTTTATATATTATTACATATTATATATATGAATTATATATTATATGAATTATATTTTACATACTATTACATATTATTGTATAATATTATATATGTATGAATCAATTATATTTTATATATTATTTATAAGTATATTTATATATTATATTATCTATAAGTATATTTTATATATTATTACATATGAATTATATATTATATGAATTATATTTTACATATTATTACATATTATTGTATAATATTATATATATATGATTCAATTATATTTTATATATTATTATCTATAAGTATATAATATATAATATATTATAAAATAGGTATTATATAATATTATATATATATATATGAATTAAGAATTATATATTATATAATAGGTATTATATAATATTATATATATATATGAATTAAATAGGTAAAAAGAGACAGAAGAGATCGAGATCAGAGACAGAAGAGATCGAGAGAGGGAGAGATTGAGATCGCGATCGCGATCGCAATCGCGAGAGAGAGCGACCGATCGTGGGCGACACAGAAGACGACGAAAGAAGGAAAGAGAAGGGAAGAGGAGCAGATGAAGACGACGCAGAAGAGAAGCAGAGAGAGAAAAGCAGATGAAGACGACACAGAAGAGAAGCAGAGGGAGAAGAGAAGAAGAGAGCAGACCTGGGAGTGGAAGAAAGCCGAGGCGCACAAGGCGCTCGCCTTGCGCTTCGTAATAAGGCGCTCGCCTCATCGCCTAGGCAGCGCTTCACCTGTGTCGCCTCGCCTCACCATAACTGAGGCGTAAAGCTGCGCCTCGCCTCGCCTTGAGCTTAGGCGCGCGCCTAAGCGCGCCTTTTAAAACACTGGAGGACTCTAAGGTGTTGGTGAAGGATGAAGAGATTAAGGAGAGATAGAAGAACTATTTTGAAAAGTTGTTTAATGAGCAACATGGAGGAAGGTCAAAAGGGGAGGAAGTAGTCAGTAATAAAGAAAACCAAGACCACAGGTTCTATTACAAGATTAGAAACTTTGAAATGGAGATTGCACTTAAAAATATAAAATCAAATAAGGCTTTAGGACCTAATGATGCCCCTATTGAAGCTTAGAAATGTTTAGGTAAAAAGGAAGGTACTTGGTTGACTAGGTTATTTAGTAAGATTTGTTGACTAGGAAAATATCCAAAATTGCAACAGCTATAGAGGAATCAAACTGATGTGTCATATAATGAAAGTTTTGGAGAGAGTGATGAAACATCAATTACGAGATATAGTAGAGGTGTCAGAGAATCAATTTGGATTTATGCCTAGTAGGTCAACAATGGGAACGATCTATCTTTTGAGGAGAATAATAAAAAAGTATAGAGAAAAGAGAAGAGATAGTCATATGGTTTTTATCGATCTTGAGAAAGCATATGATAGAGTGCCTCGAGATATAATCTGGTGGGTGTTAGAGAAGAAATGGGTGACAAAAGGTTACATTGATGTGATTAGGAACATGTATGAAGGTGCGGTGACCACTATTAGATCGCCTGCTGGAGAGACAAGTGAATTTTCAATTATTGTGGGGTTACACCAAGGACCAATCTTAAGTCCTTATCTTTTTGCTTTAGTTATGGATGAGTTGACGAAAAATATTCAAGATGATGTGTTATGGTGTACACTTTTTGCAAATGATATCATGTTACTAGATGAGACTAGAGGAGTTAACACTAAGTTGGAGACTTTGAGAAAAGCACTTGAATCTAAAGGATTTAGGATAAGCAGAACTAAGACAGAGTATATTGAGTGTAATTTTAATAATAGTAACAATACAAACAGAGAAGAAGTCAAGATTGTGAACCAAGAATGTGGTCCATGAACTAAGGTGGGGTGGCTTAAGTGGAGAAGTGCATCTGAGGTACTGTGTGATAAACGAGTACCCCCTAGACTATTAGACCAACAATATTATATGGAACGGAATGTTGGGCAACTAAGAAACATATAAATAAGATGAATATTGATGAGATAAGGATGTTAAGATAGACGTGTGGCAAAACTAGAAAAGACAGATTTAGGAAAAAGTATATTCATGAATAGATAGAAGTAGTAGCGATAGAAGATCGGTTGAGAGAGAATAGATTAAGATGGTTTGGTCATATACAACGGAGACCAACAGAGGCAATAGTGAAGAGATGCGATACAATGACGATAGATGGAAGTGTTAGGGGAAAGAACAAACCTAGATTGATGTGGGCTAGTGTAGTAATAGAGATATGAATCTTCTTAATTTGACTAATCATATGACCGTTGAGAGAATCAAGTGGAGAAAAATGATTCATAAAGCTGACCCCATTTGATGGGACTTAAGACTTGGTTTGATTTGGTTTGGTTTGGCTTATGTTAAATATTACTTTTATGGCTTGTCCCTTTGTGAAATGTTGAATGTTGTTTTATGATTTTAGAATTTTAAAAATAGAATTTTATGGTGAAAACTTTGCCTACATTAAAATTTTGCTTATCTTCTACAATTTGCCACTCGATTTGGTGAGGCACGAGCCTTGCCTTACGCCTAGCACTTATGCTCCAGGCACCACAAATGCTCCTAGAGAGGGGTTCGTATAGACAAGCACATCTATATCTATCATGATAAGAACAGGTGGAAGATGAGCTAACATCCTAAGCCTACCACAACTTTTGAGGTTCAATGGCGGATGCACTACACCTCTAAATTCATGGCTTTTAACAAACAAGCAAACATTGTTTGTAACGAATGCTTGAGATCCCCTTCTTTGTCAGTTCATTTGAGATGGCTTTCAAAGATATCTACAAATGTATAAGCTTTGTTTCCATCTTCCAATGTGTTGTCCTACTATGTGTACCCAAAATGGCACCACTAATGGAAGGCCGCCATGTGGCACTATTTTCCATCACGGAGAGAAGACATAAATCCCAAGCCACTTTGTTTTAAAACCCAAACCATTGGGTGTAATGACTACAAGGTGAGTTTGAATCAAACTAACGATAGCTCACATAATAGTTCGCAAAAAGGAAAAAACAGTTACAACTCAGTCCCTACTTTCTATCCAGCTGCCACTGTCAGGCAGCAATAGAGGAAAAGTGCTCCAGCCATGATGCATGCCTCATGACAAGATATCAGGATTTCTTGATGATTACTCCCATTATCCTAGGTAATGTTGTGCCCCACTTAAGGTAATGTTGTGCCCCACTTTGGTTAGTGGGGCAAGTGGCTAGAAATGGAGAATGTTAGGGAGCATAAATAGGATTTATAGAAGGTGGTGGAGTTGTAGAGATGATTCAACAGAAAACTTGGGAACTGAGGTTGATAGTGGCAAGAGAGCACAAGACACGTGACATTGTCTCATCAGGCAAGCAGGAGTGTATTCGGGAACCAAATATATAAGAAATGAAGGCACGGTCCAGCACCACAAACATCGAATTCAACATTCAATCAACTCAATTTGGCCCATCACCTCTATCGTTACATTGTCATAGCTCCAACAGCTTATTTGTCATTAACTTAGCTTCTATTGCTTTGTTTATCCTTTAGCTAACCCACAGCTTTTACACTATCCAAATCTGCAAACCATTACTATTCATCAATGGTAATATTTATTGCATTTGCTTAGTATTATCATCCTTTATTCTAGCGATATCAAGGCAAGTTCTACACTCCCACGCATAGGACATTGTGAAGCCCCCTTCATTGAGGCAAGAAAGAACCTTCAAGGCTTTTAATTTTGTCAATTTAAACCATAATCTTTTGATTTGTTTTCAATCTAAACCATCTGTCTATTTTTATTAGGTATAAAATTGACAAAAAATGGTATTTCAACAATTAAACTCAATGAAATTAATATTTTTAGAAATTTTTCGTATACCTACATTGAATATAATGACTAAAATACAATTTTTTCTTCAGTTTTAGTTAACGAAAATAGGCAAATGGTTTACATTGAAAACAAATCAAAATATTAGGATTTGAATTGACAAAATTAGAAACTTAGTATTTATTTTGTTAGAAGGCTCAAACACGCCTGCCGGGGGGGTGGGGGTGTTGGGGCTGAACCATATTTTTTTTTTTTTTTCGAAATCGATAAGCTAAATTATTGCTTATTAACATCCAATTTCACATCATAATAACATGAGGGGTAATGATTTAAAGTAGAGACCTAATATCATTTATTGTCCAGTGAAATGAAATATCTATATAATGAAGCAGGATGGTTTTTGAATTTATCCTACACACATTTGTCCTACTAGGACATTTGGACGGCTCAGATCTATTCAAATTATAAAACAACGGCTAAGATATATTTTTTAAAAAATATCTTACATGTGCATTTTCTATTTTCCCGCTTCTCTCTCTTACTTTTTCCTTTTCTCACCCATCCTTCTATGATCTCATGATCCCACCTTCCTCTCTCTTTTCTTTTTATTTTTTTATTTTCTCCCGTTTTTATTTTTCTCTCTATTTGTTTATTTTTTTATTTTCTTCTTGTAATTCAATAAATTTTACACATATTTCCATATAATGTATGTATGCCCATAATATACTAGGATATTATGGGCATACCTACAATTTCCATATAATTATATAAGCAAAAGCAACATTATATGTATGCTCGTGGAAATTGTATTTAAGCCAGGCACATCTATCTATCTAGCTATATATTATATAAGCAGAAGCGAGTTTTCGTGGGGAGTTTTGTGAGAACTTCAAAATTTTATAATAAATTTGTGATTTTATCAAATTAAAAAATAAATTTAAATAGTGTTGGGATTACAATTATATTCTAATCCTAACATTATTTACACCGTGCCTTCAAGCACGGGCATATGCTAGTAATACTATATTGTAAGAGGGAACATGTTTTGCTGATATTATTAAATTATTCAACTTGTCAAATGAAGAGGCATAATATATAGCACAACCAATTAGAATACCGTAAGCCTGAAAATTGAGGAAAGATATACTAACATCAAAATGGAGAATAATATCAAAATTGACAAGTGACTTCTTGATAGTGGTGACCAGGCAGCTACCTTATATTCCCAGTTGCGTAGTAGATTGCTTGACAGATTATTGTCATTCATTGGTGCTTCTGATAGTACCAAGGATGTAATTGTGCTGCTCAACCTCTCACAAAGCAGTTTGCTTTGTTCTTGAATAACAGTATTGTTCTCACTGGATCTTCTTTGGCCATCTATAACCATTGAGAAATGGCTTTCCAAAGTTGAGAAAAGACTTGTACCAATCTCGCTTGTGCTAGAGAGTAACTTTGAGGTTGAAGAATTCTCATTAGCTACAAAACTCTGTTCAGGTTACAAAAGAACAAGTAGTTAACATTGTCTTATTGAGCTCTTTTGGTAAATAAGGTTGAAAGAGGCAAAAATGAGGTATAGGTTTCACCTGCAAACTTGACAAAACGTCCTTATATAAATCTTTACAATTCGCCACAGACTCAAGCAGTTGTCGAGGAATTTCTTGGATTAGTAGTGCCTCTTGTTGCAGTTCTGAAATCTCCCCCATTAACCGTTTATTCAATAGTATTTGTTCCATGTGATTTCTCTGTAATAAATATTATCAATACATAAAATGTCATGTATGCATGAGAAATATAATCGTGGCGGAATACAATGGTAACAGGAGATTGAAACAAACCAAAATCTGGTTATTCAATTTCATCAATAAAATTACTTTAGTCATGATAGCATTATGGAAAAATATGTATAACTGACAGAAACGAAGAAGAATTACTAAATGAACAAAGTTGGTAATAGAAGAGAAGGAATATTTAATATTGAAAGGAAAATTCGGCAATGAAATTTTGAGTGCCTGTGTGGACCAGGAATCTGTCACATATGAAAGGCAGGGGGATTTACAAGACTTATCATTTTATCACTCAAACATGGAAGCAACAGGCGATGCACCATTGTCTATTCTAGACAGCATCCACAATTATTAATCAACTACAGGGGTGGCACTCACTACGTGAGTGCAAGTGACGCATGTACATCGGAAAGTAAAAGAAATGGGAGAAAAATAAACAACATAACTATTTTACTGGAATGTAAGAAAGAAATACCCCAATGATCATTTTTTTTCAAAATGAATAACTAGCAGTTTGTTTCCAATTATATAATTAATACTGAGTTTCCAATATAACTGATTTCAAAGTATATATGTAATTATTGCTCCTTTGGTGACTGAAGATTGGTTGAACAGGTTCTGACTTTTTAGCATCCATTCCTAATATCCATTTGAGTCAATCCCACTAAATGACTTAATCTGAACCTACAAATACATATGGGACAAAGATGCTTTTGGATAATTTACCCTTAGAGATACTTTAGACTAATCTCTAAGTGCCAGTTTCCATATTTACCCTTAAATTCAACGACTTAACTAAAATGTTCTTAAGAAACTTGTTTTGGATAATTTTGGTATGTGAAAAATCTACAAAACATCAAAACCAAGGATTCTCCCTTTATATTTAGTATAAATAATTCATGCATAAACCTCATGACTGAAATTATATGGTTTGATGATTGAAGCAGGTTACCACTAAATATTAAAAGAAAAACACGAAAACTAATGTGAATCATGGTGTGCAACATGATTATTGCAACGAACAGGTTTACTTCCCTTCTTTCTCTGAAAACTTGTGCCTTCTTTCTTTTGTCTTTTTGGTACATGGGACAGGAAAGAAAGAAAACAGGCCTCCCAAGGACATCCTAATCTCTTGATAAAGTCCAACAAAATAGCTCAAAGAGGATTGCTGGAGATATCTTGTTTGAGGATGTGTGTAACTGTATTAATGGAGTGAGTACACTGGGCATGAGGGAGGTTGTGAAGTACCTCCCTCAATAGCTCAACTAATTCTTAGTAAACAAGCATGAACACTCAAAAGCTCGGCTCAACTCGGCACATTTACAGCCCTAGCCAAGGACACACACCCTACCCATCCCTAAGTACTCCGGCTTTGATACCATGTTATACGGTCTTGGATAGAACTAAACCCCAAAAGCTAGCTATTGAGGTGAAGGTACCCTCACGCTTATATGCTTAATATTACTTTAGTACTCGGGCGATATGGAACTTCACTTCACAAGGTAAATGAGACAAACTCTTAAGTATGTGATTACTATTTTGTACTAGGAGCAGCATTCTTAAAATAAAAAAGTGGGCAATGGTAACCATAACTTTTGGAAAGAGAATCCCTCTATTTCCTATAGCAGTAATGTATTACTCTTCATCATCAATAAACACATTTAAGAAAATTGTTAAGAGCCATAAAACATTGACCAACTTTATGTTGCTTCTAGCAACACTGATCAAATTTAGGCATTTTAAGGTAATCAACAAGAGTAAATAAACATAATTGTAATAGACTAACCGTGAGTTCATCTTTTTCTTTTGTAGCAAGTTCCAATTGTCTTTTGAGATGTTGGATCTCTTGCTCGGAATTTTTCATTAAGCAACCCTGATAGAGATAATAACGAGTCCAAACTATTATACATAGGTATTCATGTCCAACAAATTATCCATTTACATAGACATGGAAAAAAACTATTGCTACAAACATCTATTATCAAGCACTGAGTCTATATCAATTTTAATAACCAGCATTGAAAAGAGGCAGCCTTATGTCACTATGAGGATGAACTGCATTGCTTTTATTGACCCCACAAAAAGAGTAAGTAACAGCTAGTAGACTCTCATTCAGGCTACTGAAATAAACCAAAGGCTGCTGACTCCAAAACCAATGTTATATATGTACTTATATTTATATGAGCAAAATAAAATGTTAAAATTACATTAAACACAGTTTTTTTTTTCTAAAAACGAATACAATCCCAACCATTGGAACTCAATGCTGGAAACAAGATAAAATCACCAAAATATTCACAATTGTTTATTTGATCATCAGGTAGATAGATATTGCAATAGAAAAATGAAAATGCCAACCCAAGTTCAAGTTGACAACTAAAATGTACTGCAAGATTGAAAGAATAGTTATTATTTAGTACTCACTAAGAAGCAAAAGATTATTCTTTAAAATTTGTATAGAGACCAATTCTTGGTTCATGGTGTAAGAGGGAACAGTTTCAGCATCATTATCATTAAATTTAAACATTCTGTTTCAAAAGTGTTTTCCATTATTCTCCAAGTCACTCGTGTCAAAATAGTCATATTAAGTTGTACGAGGAACAACAAATTTTTTATAGTTAAGAATAAAATAACAAATGAAAAAAAATCAAGTACGAAAATTAAAAACGGACCATGAAATCAATGAGTAGGATGGATGCTTAAAAATGAACTCACAGGAGTGATGGCACCGGATGGAAAAGACTGAACTTTTCTTGCAGGAGTCAGAAGTGAATCAAAGTCTGCTTTGTAGCCTTTGTTCATTTTTAACCATGTGTCTTCATCAGCAACATTACTTAATGTATATGGAAGAGGACTATACTCAGGTTGCATACAATAATTTGATCGTTTCACAACAAAGGCATTGGGAACTGCCTTAAAACAAGGGGTTCCAAAAGCATCTTCCTGGCATATGCTATGACTATCACTGGTTTCTTCCTTGAGGTTTGCGAATTCCTGGACAACCACCAGTGATATAATTCAATTAACTATCCCAGGAACACAGAAAGGAAAATTTGTAATACCTCAATAAAAGAATAAAACAGACATTTTTTTTTTGTTTCATGGAAAATAAACACCAGTGTCACAATTTCCATACCACCCAGAGCAAAACAAAATAAAGGCGAAGGTTTATATAAAATATCCATCAGACCTCACCAGTCTCAGTTTTGTAGCAAGGATAGACTTTGTATTAATCAATGAGATCTTTTCAGGAAATTTCTTCTAAAAACAAGCCGTCAATTGTGGACATGTTATTAGCAACCTGATTTCAGGCAAAAACCATGTCTGAAAACTTAAATTTGTTGATAGCAACAACCTGATCCAAAGCAAGTAAAGTAGGCAAAGAATTTTAACTAAATTCCGTAGTACAGGGTAAAGTTATGGAATATACTTCAAAGACTTCCCATGGTAAAGATATAGGATATACTTCAAAGACTTCCTGTTAATTCAAAAATATTTCTTTCACAGAAACATATCTTTCCAACCAATGGGAAATATTTCTGCTGTTACATGAATCCAATTTTCATTTTATCCAAGAAATCTTTTTCTCGACAAAGTCTATGTCATTTGATCAAACAGCCTCACATTAGATAGGAAGAGATTTGATAACTACTGATAAATCTTGGATAGAGTAGTAAAACAGAAAGATATTTATGTACACAAAGTGGAAAAATGGCTGCTTTTGCCCAGGTAAGTAGTTAGGATAAATAAAGCCTAATTGATTAAAAGTGAACTGATATCTATGAACTTTTTCTTAGTATATTACATACTCATCTATTCTGATGAAAGTGAACAGGATAAGAGGATAAAGATGGTTTATTAAACAGCATCAATAAACATTTTAAAGACATTGCACTGTAAAAGTTTACCTGGCTAGACTTTTTATCGGAATCCGAAACAGTGACAAGACTATTGAGATTGTCAATTTTCATTTGTTGTTCCCTAATGCATTGATCTCGTGCTTTGTGTGATTTCCTCTCCTCCTCCAGTTCCATAGCAAGTTTCTCACGCTCTAGCTCATACTGATGAATGGACAACAGACAAATAAATGCATGCAATGAACAAATTACAGTAATAGAGCTTACTGTACAATAAAATAGACATAACTCTACAAAATATAGAAGTAAAAATAACGATAAAAAACTGCCTTGAGCATGTCATTCCTCAATTTCAAGATCTCTCAATTTCAAGATCTCTTGCTCCAGCACTTCAGCTCGAGATCCCTGAAAAAGATGTTTACAGCATTAAATTTGTTCTTTGCTTGCCTTAGCATGAAGAAAAAACAGAAATACGATCATTCACCTGAAGTTTGTTACGTAGATCCTCTATCTCTAGTTTTTGTCGCTTCAGTAAGGCAGCATCTGTCAAAATCTACAAACAAAAAGAAACAAAAAAAAAATCAACTCCAATTAGCCATACCATTAGATTTGAAAGGAGCAAGGAATCAACTTTAAAATAATAATTATTACTTTAGATAATATGCTTAATCATTATTTAAAAACTATTTGCAAACAAAATGATGTCAAACCCAGAGGGACCAGTTAAGTTAAAACACGATAATTTACACAATCAAGGCAAGCTCTCAACGAACAAATCCAGAAATGTTTTACTTTTTGGCTTTCAAAAATCTATGTAACCAACTTGGTGATTAAACTGCAAATACACAAGGAAGTGGTGCTATAATGCAATATATGATATAAGTAAGATCCTTCAATTTATAAACATTGGAAAATGTTCCATACTTAATATTTTCAAAGTCATTTTAGTTTGATGCCACCCACGTTAACATTTTTGGCATTCTAGTTTAGCCCATTTCAACTAGTTCAAGTGTAAGTTCCTAGTTTTTTTTTTTTTTTTTTTTTTCAACAAATCATTATTTTACAACGACCAAAACCATAAATGAAGTCAATATTGAAACTGGAAACTTAAGAAAGAGGTAACCATCCAACCAACTGTAAGCTACTTTTCAATTGGATACAGCATGAATCATGTAAACCATCACATTTAGGTTTTCTCTTTGGCTCAACTCATTTAAAATTTATGAACTTCCCCATGATAAATTACAAACCATAGGAAAGAAATCAATATACAAAAAAATTTAAGAATATTCAACATGCCCTCATCTCAAAAATAAAAAATTCTAGGAACACTTCAGACACTAACTTCTATTGAATCCATATTATATATTACCTTTTACAGCTAGATTCTACTAAAAAGTATGTCAGGGACAAACAATATGGCAGCTACAGTAACAAAAGTATATGTTGAAGTAAAATGTTGTAATCTTACTAAGTTGGAAAAGAATTAAGTGTTATTAAACCAAATAACTAACAAACCTCATTCACTTGAACACAATTTGTTATTCTCTTGGCTCTGCTAGCAAACTGGAGGGTTCCTTTCGTTTCCTCTATGTGAATCTGGATGAAGTAGCCATATTAAAACCATACTATAATGTTAAACTTGATGTAAGATATATATATACACACACATATAACTCGATAACATATTAATAACCTACCTCTTCTGGTGCTAAAGTGCAAATTATAGAAGTTTTGGCATTGCCACCAAGAGCGGGTTGAAGTATGCGAGTGAGCTTACTATCCCGATAAGGAATGTGTCCCCTGCATTTATATTTTGATTCATTTAGACAGTTGTTTTATGAGATGGATTATTAACTTAAGAGGCAAATACCTTTGCTTTGCACCATCACTTAGTTTGTTAATCACATTGCCAAGAATCATTAAGCTCTTATTGATGTGTTTTCCTTCCTTCAGACGTACTCCACCAGCTCCAGTTTTAGCAATCCGTTCAGACCCAGCTAAATCTACCAAATTCTAGTTCCAAAAAAAAAAAAGCCAACAATAAATTTAAATAGAATATGAAGTTAAGATGTAAAAAAGAAAGGATAACAATTAAAACAAGAAACAAATATTATAATATATGTGAAATGGTATGCAACTATTAGCTAATCAATTTCTGAACAAGGCAAGACTTGAAAAAATACAAACCAATACAGAAACACGAATTGCGTCATCAGAACACGAATCCTTTCCCTTACTTTCAATTACCTGGCACAAATTAATAAATAAATAAAATCAATGTTCTGAGTAAATGCCACAAAGAAACAGCTTTCAACATAGCAACATTTCCATGAAACATCAAGGACATACCATCCTAAATATTGTGTGAGATCTACTACTACGAACATTCATGTTTGTCTCACCAAAATGCCGATTAACTGTGAGAAGCAATTTTAAAAGTAAAAGTTAGCATTCAAATAGGGAGAATGATGCAAGTATAACTAGCCGAAAAGGACCTATTCCAGTTGAGGGTCAAACCTTCTCCAGATTCAATGAGCTTAAGCACTTGTTCAGCACTATTCACAATTTCCTCCCTTAGACCTGCAACAAATATTCCACGCTAGAAAAGAAAAATATTGATGTTATTACACAGTTGACAGTTCTAAAAAAAACTTGCAAAAGTGTCATTTTCTGTCCACAACACACCTCCAAACTCTCATGAATTTGCAATTTCTGGTTCTCTATAGCAAAAAGATCATTAATTTCCTCATTATAAATTTCCATGTAAGAAACTCGAATGAGAAACTCCCGGTCAGTCGTCTGAGAACATTAAAACAAAATTATAAATAAATAAATAAATAGTATATGAAAATTCCTAGATTTCTCAGCACATTACATCAAGAAAAACAGCATAGTGAATGCCATAAGAATGGTGATAGTGGTGATGGTGATGATGATATTAGTTGCTAAAATAGCCAAGATATTAGCAATAATTAATTTAAAATAATAAAAATACCATTTGAATTTTTGTAAATATATCTTTTACAGCCCGGTGAATAATTCCCGGGTCATTTGCAGAACCATTCATTGTGAAAGTCTTGCCACTGCTGGTCTGCCCGTATGCAAACGCAGTTCCTGCACACATCATACTGATTAACTTCAAATCAATGAAAATGACGAATGTTATTAATAATAATATAGCATGATTCTTTACCGGCAGTTGGTTAAGAAGAAAAATAAATAAATAAAACTAAAAAATAAAATTTTCTCAATAGCTTAGCACACAACTAAAACATGAAAATGTTTGTTTCTTAATTGAAGCAAATCTTTTGTTTGTCAAAAAAAACAAATGAAAGTAAGAAAAAATATTCAAAATTATATTTTCTACTCATTCAATGAAATTTTACGCAATTAAAATCAGACAAAAAAAAAGTACATCAAATAAAGGGGGAAAAAAAAAAACTTTGGCAGACATCTAACTATTCTCAGCTCAAACCATTAGTCGAATTAGCTAAGGCTGTGTTTAAATCATCGATTTGGAAAAAGAAAGGAAAAAATAAGCTTGTATTTCAATTGCATATTATTTTCCCTTTTTGTAAATTTATACTAAAATCCATGATGGAAGCTGAAACACAATTGGGAAAATAAGAGGGAAAGAGGGAAGCATATACCATTGAAACCCTCGACAGCAGCGTGAATGATGTCCTTGGTAAGAAGCTTGTAAACCCTTTCATTTGTGCAATCTTGATCAAATACATAATCTGAAATCCATTCATTACAACAAATGATTCCTTAAACATATCTATATATATATAAGTACAGAGAGAGAGAGAGAGAGAGACAGAGAGAGAGAGAAGTGGATAGTATATTATATACCAAAAGCGTAAGAAACTCCAGAGATAGGAGTGCCGAGGGATTTGTGAAGAGATATACGATTGTCTTCGACCTTCCAGAAAGTTCCATTGGAGGTCACCTCCATCACAGGAGGTCTCACTCTCACTGCTACACATATCTTCTCCATCTCCCTCTCTCTCCTTTCCTCTCCTCTCCTCTCCTCTCCTCGGTTACAAGGAGACGACTGTCGGATCTGATTCTGTGGTTTGAGTTTCAAATCGGGCGGGCGCTCTCTGTTGTAATTTTGAAAATGTTTTGGGTAAATTACACTCGTGAAGTTTTTGACAAATAAAGGACTTCTCTTCTGATTTGAATAACTACAAAATTCTCTTTTATTTTAGTTTAAGGGTTGGTTTGAGGTGTTCTAAAAAAGTGTACTTTTTGTCTTTTTATAAAAAGATGTGCAGAAAAGTAGAGGGGTGATGTGATGGAAAAAAGATAAAAAGATAAAAAGATGGATTATATAGGTTATGCCAAACCTAGCCTTAATATTGTCAAGATTTTTCCATTCTATCAAATTGATACAAACGACGTTACTTGTATATATTAAATAACCTTATTACCCTTGCTTTGGAGCACGAAAAAACAATAGTATCCGTTGTATCCTAAATCTCTAATTAACTGCCTATTCTGATTGACAATCGAATTTGTAGGAGAGGGAGAGAGAAACGAAATCTTTGGAGAAGACCGATTGGTGTGAAGAAACGACAAAAAAGCATGAGATTTTGGTTCGATCATTGTTGACAGTGCAAAATATAAAAGAGATTGATTAGTGAAAAGTTGTTTTTAAGGCATACAAGTAAAATTTTAAACCTTTTATATTTCGAATATGAGAAATTTGAGTCTAGGGTTTACGATTTTTTTTTTTTCTTTTTATATGGATTTTTGAAATTTTTTCTTTTCTTTTTATATAAAATTTCTAACTATATGGGTTTGATTGATGAGATGTATGTGAAAAAGGTTTCTTTCGAAAATATACATTTAGGACTTTTATGTTTTTTGCAAAATTTATCACTAGAAAATAGGGATTTTGTTAATTGTGCGTTAGAAATATTGATGTAGGGTTTTTTTTTTTTTTTTTTTTGGTCTTCTTTTTGTTATGATTTTTGATTTTATGGTTATTTTCGTCTTTTCCTTGTGAAATTATGATTGAATGGGTTTGGTTTATTTGCAAAATTTGGGGATTTTTATTAATTTACTTGTAAGAAATAGTTTTGTTCTTATTTTTCTTAGAAAATTTGATAGAGGGATTTTTAATTCTTTTCCTTATGAAATTATGACTGTATGGGCTTGTTTTATTTGAAAATTTGGGGTTTTGTTAATTTCATGTCAGAAATAGGTTTCTTCATTTATTGTTGTTGCTGTTGTGAAATTATGATTGTATGGATTTGGTTGATTGATAACATTTGGGGTTTTGTTAATTTACTGTCAAAAATAGTTTTCTGCTTATTTTTCTTAAAAATAATGATTTAGGATTTTTTTTTTATTCTTTTTGCTATGCAATTATGATTGTATTGTATGAGCTTTTATTTATGTTTGTTATGAATTTGGGGATTTGGTTTTATTAATTTACTGTCAAAAACAATTTTCTTCTTAATTTTATTAGAAATAATGATTTAGGGATTTTTTTTTTTTATTATTCTTTTTGTTATGCAATTATGATTGTATAAGCTTTTATTTATGTTTGTTATGAATTTGGAGATTTGTTATTTTTTGTATGTATTCTACTTATGAATTACATTTGGCTGAGTAATTGTTGAATGGAGTTGTTTTTTTGTAATTAATTGTTACTCATTATGATCACAGTATGGTTGTATTCCCTTATTTTGATTTAATCATCAACTATAAAGGCAAAGTGAGTAGAGTATATGATGTGGATCCAAATATGTATTGCTACATTGATGCTTTGAAAGATGTGACTGCAACAGTCATCTCTCACATTACTTGTAGTAAAGCAATAGCTATGACATTGCATTGTGATATACCTAGTTCTGAGGATAGGGGATTAATAGAAAATGATCTTGATGTATTGGATATGTTTTATGTGCAAGGTAGAAATAAAACAATTAACTTATATGTAGATATTGCATATTCTATTGGCATGGAAGATGGTAAAGATAGAAATGATGTTGGAGATGGAAATGGTGGAGGTGATTGAGTACATACTGTAGATGTATATGAAGAGCACCATGAGGACAATGTCCATGGGTTTAGTGATGAGGATATGGATTGGAATGAAACTGTTGATGATGAACATGAATCAGATGGCACTAAGAGTTTGAGTGATGAGGGTAATGAGGAGTCAAATGAAAATGATGATGATATACTTAGTGATTACCATTCTGGTGATGATGAAGTAAGATATTCGAGCAGTGATGATGTATTTGATGGTGAAATCAGATGACGAGAAGAGTTCTTCGTTAGTATGTAAATCGTTGATATAATTTTTGTTTATTCCTAATCTAATCCAATCATCTTCACTCCAAATAGAGAGAGAACAATTTTGACATTACTCATATTTTACAAAATTTTGACTTACAAACAAAATATTATTTTTTGCCCAATTTTTTACTTTTTCATTTAAAAAAAGAAATGAATTAAAGGGGCTAGTATATGGGGGCCACTTTCGTTTGTAATGATCCCTCGAAAATGTTTTTAATTGGGGATATTTTGTGACATAATTGGTGGGATATCTTTCATTGCAGAGTGCAAAGAATTTTTCCCCCATTTCTGCTTCTGCAAGTATTCCCCTCAGAGTTCGTCTCTGTTCTTCAAAGGAGTTTTCCTCTTAGATGAAAATTCTCTACATTCTATGAAATGGCTCCCTTTCTATATATAATGTCGACTTGTTGTTGGAGAATGGAGTTTTGCTATATTTGGATGATAGATTTTCCTATTGGTTCTAGTGAGATCAAAAAATCTGTGGTTAGAGGTTTCGATTTTCTTTGTACATTGAACCATGGCATGAAGGTGAGGGTTTCCATCTTTATAGAGCTCCCTTGCGACAAGTATGCAATATGAAAGATAGACTAGTTGGAGAAGGAATTGGAGGAGCTCTAGGAGTTGTTCTTTTGGGCAAGGGCATTGTGGGTAGGTAAGGAAAACATTCTTGGCATAGAAACAGAAAGAGGCTTGGCGAGGCATTTTGTAGTGGTAAATAGTAAACTTACACTAGCCGTACAAGGGCTCCCTATTAGTTAAAAAACTTGGTGTGAGTTGGTGTTACTGGGGGTGCACTGTCACGACCCAAACTCGCCCCTATAGGTTTAGCGTCGTAATCGGCCAATAATCCTAGGATTACCAAAGGCCTATAACCTGAAAATCATATAAGAGAGGGGCTACGGAAGCAAATATATAAAATATATCGTCCATTGAACTGTGTAGATATACATGAGACAAATAATTTCAAACTTTATAGATATATATATTTATATAGTCTCATCCACATAAGTCATGCAACACCGTATAGGTACTATCAAAAGGGACTTAACCTAGTGTACGAACGAACAAAAACAAAACAAAAGCATCCTTAACGTGATTCACAAAACTTGACTTCTTCAAACAAGATCCTCCCTGGGAGGCATGGTGGCTGACCCAAACTCTCCAGGCAGCAGCTTAGGCCTGGTCACGCGTCTGCTCACCTACATACATAATATACGTAATGAGCGGAAGTCCAATGAATTATAACAAAGTAAAAGGTTAAATGAATGATGTCACATATCAAATTCAGAAAACATAAACAGATTCATATTCTTATTTAGAGTTTAGAGACATGTACTTATTCAGTTTCATAGAGGATCATACATGGTACACCCATTAGTGCTAACAGATCAAATACAGAGCATGAAAGGTCATACTTGACCAGTTCCATTCAGGAACCTCCAGTACCGGGACAGATGCCACGGTATTGTTACCCCCGGACGAGGGCTATGAGACCACGGTATTATTACCCTCGGGCAAGGGCCATGAGACCATAGTATTATTACCCCTGGGCGAGGGCCTTGTGCTCATAGGCCTCGGTATTGTTACCCCCGGGCTAGGGCCTTGTGCTAAGGATGCCGTGAGTACTTGTTAGAAAATTGGACAATCATTCATTGTACAGAATATAACATTTCATAAAATACATCTTATTTCATCATACATAAAATAAATAAAGTTGAACATAGCTTTATTAAGTTATTACTCACAGATGGAACCAGAAGCAGACAGACAGAGCAAACAAATCAAATGGCTTATGACGCGTGACCTACACAAACATAACAGATACACATATTGAAACACATACCCGGATAGTACTTAACTTATTTCATTTAGTTCTTAGTGTGTTTCTAGTCCTTATCCTCATTATTATGTCTTAATCATGGCTTAGGAATGCCTAGGATGCAATGAGGGTGCCAAAACATGTTGTTCAACACTTAGTCAAATTTACTGAAAATAGGGTCCCCGCTTAAGCGTATCTTCCTTTGCTCAAGCGGAGGGTCAAAAATAAGGGTGGTCGCTTGAGCGCAACTTCCATTGCTCAAGCAGTCTATAAATTCTGCAAAAGTATTGGTTGCTTGATTTTTCCGCTTGACGTACGCTCGACGGTCGCTCGAGCATGAGACTGAGGTCTTCACTCGAGTGCAACTCTGGTCACTCGAGCGGTCTACAAAACTTGTAAACTTCTGGGAGCATGCATTTTACGCTCGAGCCAACTTTTGGTCACTCGAGCGGAAGTACAAAACAAATGGTGGTCGCTCGAGCTCAGGATCTGTCGCTCGAGCGGAGAAGCAGAATTTTGGAATTTCCAGATTTGCTTCTTAGCTTCAAAACTCGAATTCAAACCAACAAATCATGTTCTTTTGGGCCCAAAGCTTAAGGAAACATGTGTAAACTTGGAAATCATTAGGAATTCAAATCATTTTGCAAAATCAAAGCTCAAAAGCATGCCAATTGTTCAAAATCAAATTTGAAACTTTGAAACCACAACATGCATGCAATGGTATGGACTCCAACGTTCTAAAACATGATCAAATGAGGTGTTTAACTCAAAGACATGTTGAATTCTTAGAACAAGACCAAAAAAAGGACATTTAAAAGTGAAATTATTTGAAATCAACTTCTCAATGCCATGAACTATGCATGCATGCATGGTTTGAGTTAATTCTAGCTTAATTCTCATGTCAATCCACCTCTTTCACTTGAATTCTTACATGAACTAACTCAATTACACACTAAGGGTTGGATTTCTTACCTTAAGTGCTCAATTATGGTTTATGCAAAGATGGCTTGAGCTCACAAGTCAATTCTTTAATTTCCCTTCCAAGTCTCTCCAATTCTCAAGCTTAGATGTGAAGTTCTTGGTCTCCTCTTCTTTCTCACGTCTAGTTGGCTCAAAAGGTTGAAGATGAGATGAGTCTAAGTAGTGTATAGGCCTTATATAGGCTTGATTAGAGTATTTAATTAATTAGGCTTCCCACTAATCAAATGAACATGAATTACTCTATTTATTTCGTTCCAAATCAAATTTCAATAAACTTACCATAAAATTCTAAAAATTCTAAATAACACGAAAACCAAGTTAATTTCGTGATCGTATGTCAATAAGGCCTTCAATTCACAGAACAAAATAGAAATGCAAACAGATATTTCTACAATAGATAGATACAAATGCAAACAACATATAACACATGCAATTAACACAGAACTTCATCTTAATTACTTATTCGGCATTCTTAATCATGGTTTAACAGTTAATCACAAGTCGGGGTTGTTACAAGCGCTGTATTAATATTACCAACGCCCCCTCAGCGCTAATCTGAGTCGTCCATTTATCGATGATGGACACGTGTATGGATGTAGTTAAAAGAAAGTCACACCCGGGCCCAGGTGTGAATGGTGTGAGTACTTTTGATTCCTTTGTTGGGTAATGCTTTACATGTGTCACGTTTACAGCAGTTTGCGTGATTGTAAAGTAAATATATTATTGAGTGACATAAAGCAAAGGTGGGAAATTGATTGCGCTTTTGAATTCTTTTGAATTGGGAATCTTCATCCTTACTCATGGGCCAATTTTACTATTTATTTGGTACTAGAAAACATTTTCCCGTGGAGAGGAATATGCTTTTGTAATGGGATTGCTATTGTGGTGACGTTTTCTGGTACCTTGTTGTATCTCTCTTTTTCTGTCTTTTTTTATTGTTGATTGTATTGGTATACAATATTGTACTGCTTAGAAGAGTATCCAGAAAATTACGGGCCGTTCACTCAAATGTGTGTAGATCATTTTTTGACATGGCAAATAGGACTGTGGGAAAAGAGCCGGCAGTCAGTTTCAGCGAAGTTTGTTTGTGGCTTTCTCATTTTTGTCCCTCGCTAGCTTCAAACCAATCTGCATTGTATACTCTCTCAATTAAGAAAAAGAAGTTGCATTAGAAAAGGAAATGATTTTTCCAAATGTACATAGGTTCAGAGCTACATTGAGAGACTATACAGTGCAGACTAGTTTCAAGATAGTGAGGGACAAAAATGAGAAAGACAAAATGACGGCCCATTGTGTTGCTGAGGGATGCCCTTGGAGGATTCATGCATCTCTTGTTCCAAATGGGATCACTTACAAGATCAAAGCCTTGGTACCTAATCACAGATGTAGTAGGATGAACCAAAATAATGAAGCAATATCAACTTGGATTGCCAAGAAATTGGTTGACATTTTTAAGGATAATCCACACATGGGGTTAGATACTATGCAAGTGAAGCTTAACAAGCTGTGTTTGGAATTGAGGCTTCAAGAATGCAATTATATAGAGTCAAAAGGAGGTGTAAGGAGGAGCTAGAGGAGTTGGAGGGTGATCATGGGAGCCAGTATGTGTTGCTACCAACATATGTTAAGGAAATTAAGAAAACCAACCCTAGTAGCTTAGTTGTCATAAATTATGACCTGCCTCCTACCCTAGTCGCAGAAGATAGAGAAGAACCAGACCATATTCCTCAGTATCCATTGTTCCAAAGGATCTTCATATCATTTGAGGCAATGAAAAAAGGGTTTATCGATGGATGTAAGCCCTTCATAGGGGTGGATGGTTGTCACTTGAAGGGTCACTATGGTGGAGTGTTAATTTCAGCAGTTGCCTTATATGGAAATAATGGTTTGTTTCCATTGGCATTGGCAGTAGTAGAGGGTGAATGTAAGGATAGTTGGTCTTTCTTTTTGAAGAATTTGAGAACAATCACTACAAAAAATTAAGGTTTTAGAAACCAAAATTTAAGGACAAAATTATTTTTTATGGACCAAATAGTTTTGTTGCGAAAAGTGTCGTTTTATATTTTTAGCAACAAAAATTGGACATTAGTGATGAATTATTATCCTTTTGGGACAAAATTTTTTGTCTCAAAAAATAAACCATTTTGAGACCAAATTATTGTGTCCCTAAAAGTCTATTTATTTGTGACATTTTCTAAATTTTGTTGCTAAAAAAGCCTTATTTTGACTTTTCGAGACGACCTTTTAGCGACTATCCTCATGACGATAGAAATTGGTCCCTAAATGTCTTTTGTAACAAAATTTTCACTTTTAGAGACCAAAACATTTGGTCTCTAAAACTCTTATATGTTGTAGTGGATCATAGAAGATGCAATGCCTTCTAAGCCATGGACCATCATGTCTAATCAACAAAAGGTAATTTACTTACATATTTAACAATTGCTTTACTTACATAATGCATTATCCTCTATTTGAATACTTTTAATGCTTACTAATATCTCATTGTTTGTGTGTATAGGGCTTTGACAAGATTGTGAGTGACATTATACCAGAGGCTACTCATAAAAGATGTTGCATGCTCTTGTTCAACAATTTCAGAGCCAAATTTCCTGGATTAATATTGAGGATGCAATTCTGGAAGGCTACAAGGGCATACAATCAGAGGGAGTATGATCAGGCTATGCAAGCCGTTAAGGACATATCAAATGATGCTTTCATATGGTTGCAAAAAGGTTACAGTTGAAGGAAGGTCTAGGCATGCATTTGATGGTAGGGTAAGGAGTGATCACATCACCAATAACATGACAGAGTCCTCCAACAATTGGTTGGGAAATATGAGATGTCAGCCAATTCTAACCATGTTGATGAACATAAGGTGCAAGTTGATGGGTAAGTTTCAGATGAGATATCAAAAGGCTCTACAATGGAAGTCTAATGTCACTTTGAACATCAAGAAACAGCTTGAGGTCACACTGAAATGGTCAAGATATTGCAAAGTAGAGTATGTTGGAGGTCATGAGTACGAGGTAAAGGATAAGGAAGAGATTAATCACATCGTCTATCTTGGCATGATGACTTATGTATGCAAAGAGTGGGAAATATTTGGCTCCCATGCAAACATGTTATGGTTGCAATTTGTCATAGTAGATGGACCTTAGAAGATTTTGTTCACTCATACTACTCTAAGGAAACTTATTTGAAAGTCAATGGTGGGATAATACATCCCATATTAGACCATACCATGTGGACCCTTATACCTGGGGACCCTTTGCAACCCCCACTTCTGAAAAGATTGCTAAGAAGGCTAAGGAATGCTAGAAAAAGGGCTACTCATGAGCCTCCAACTGGAACAAGCCAAAGTAAAAGGTCTAGTACATTGAGTTGTAAATGGTGCATGCAATTTGGACACAATAAGAGAGCCTACCAAAGAGGTCTAGTAAGGGTAGGGGTGTAAAAATGGCCCGAGGCCCGCCTGAGGCCCTAGGTGGGCCCGACCCTGGCCAGAGCCCAGCCCAGTACCTTGGGCCTAGGCCTGGGCCTTTCATTTGTGGCCTAGCCTGACCCATTGGCATTGCCTATTAGTGTCAAGACCCAAACCCGCCCCTATAGGTTTAGCGTCATGACCGGCCAGTAATCCGAGATTACCAAAGGCCTGCTTATCAGTAATACAATAATAGGGGCTGGTGAAAGCTTGTAAATAATAAAATATAACGTCCAATGACTTGTGAAGATTTAAATATAACAAAATAACTTTCATATATGTATATACACATCAGTCCAAGCATCAAGCTTATGTACAAAAACACAACATAATTAGGGATTAAATCCCATTAACAAAACCAGTCTTAACTTCAGATATGATAACATTCAGAACTAGTCTCAGTAACATTCAAAACAAAAGCATGAACTCTAAACCACCCATGAAGCCTTGAAGCTTGTCTTAGTAGGAACCTCAAAGTGAGGCACAAAAGTTGGCTTGACAAAACAAAGTTTAGGTTGACGCCACTAAGTCCGTTCTTGCACTTGATCACTTACGTATAAATATAAAACAATGAGTTAGAGCCCAGTGAATAACAACTGTGTAAAGGGGTTATGAATGATGTCCTTACAGTAATTGAAACAGTCAATTTTTAATAGAACGTTTTCAATTAATATTTTTTTATCAATCAATCGTTCAATTGTTCACTTCAATCAATCATATTCATAGAGGTCATACGTGGTATATCCAATAGCAGCAATACAATAGGTCTTAAAGACCGAACAATCAATTGATGGCCATCAAACAATAGACAATAGTTCCAAGAATTGGAATTGACAGAGATCTCTGTATCAATAACAATAACAATATCAATAACAATAACAATAACAATATGCTATGGATGCCACGAATACTATTAAGAAATTAGGATCATCATTCAATCGATAAAAAAGTATCATTTCAGAAACAATATAATTTATCAATCAGAAAATAAATACGATTGAACATATCTTTACAACAGTGTTACTCACAGTTGGCTTCTTGAAACACGTGATCATAGTGTGGTATCTAACCTACACAAACACATTCAAGCACAATATCTCAAAACTTGTTCAATTCATTCAGTTGGTTCTTAAACCTATTCAGTTCATTCGGTACTTGTTCGTTCGGTTATTTCTATTCGTTCTTTAATTTTCAAATCTTAATGCAAAAACCTTCTTAATTTGTCAAGATTAAAGCTATAACTTCATGAATACAATGATTCAAAACTTTTCTTCCTTTTTCTTACAAAATATGAAATTCAAATTAAAATCAAACTAATTCTTGATTGTCAAATTCAAATTATAATTTATTTCTTAATTTGTTCAATTTTAGATTTAATTCATTTTCTTCATATCAAACCAATTTCAATCTCATAAATTCTAAAACATAAATTAAGCTTTTAAAACCCAATTTCATGTTCAAAACTCATGCAAAATTTCATCAAAACATGAAAATAATTATGAGCCATGATCAATCTTCAATAAATATTTGTTGCATGTAATTTATGGAGCTTAATTTAACAATAACTTTCCAAATTAAACACAAAATAATTAATTTCTAATTAAACTTCATAAACTTGATCTTAGCTCCAATTCTTCATTTTCTTGTCAATTTTTAGCCCAAACATTGCATATATGTAATTCGAATAAAACTAACTAAATATATTCCAAAACATGTTCAAATTGAATAAAACTCTTGAATTACATTACATGCATGGATTAGAGATTAAAATCAAACCAATTTTTAGGTTTCAAAACAAAAATCAAAACCTCATTTAACTTCATGATTAAACCCTTTTCATGAATTCAATGTTTTCAAAACTTTTTCTTCAAAATCAAATGCATAATAAACTTGCATGGCTCAAATTCTTTCAAAACTCATGGTGCATGCAAGTATACATCTCATATATATCAAGATTTCCAAACCCAAGCTCAATTTGAAGAATTCTTACAATTAATTCCATAACCATAAACATGCATGTAGCCCATTTCATGTTTAGAACCCAATTTCCTTCTAATTCCATGAATCGAATCTCAAATCCTTCTTAATCTCAAGTATTATAAGAAAATACTACAAAATCAAACCAAAAACGATTAATTTTTTTCAAATTAATTTCCACAACCATGAACCTAACTTAATTTCTTACAAAATTCATGAGAATGATTCCATAACTTTCTTAATTTCAGCTTATAACTAAATTATCTACAAGAATTAAGATAAATATTTACCTAATGTTGTTGAATTCTTGAGCCTTCTTCCTAATTTTTCACTCCTCTTGCTTCCTCTCTTTTTCCTTTAGTTCATCTCTTGAGCTCGCTTCAAAATTCCGGCAACATGGGTTCTTTTTCACAAAGAGTTGAGAGCTCTCTCTCTCTCTCTCTCCCTCTAGAGTTCTCTCAGCATATATCAAATAAATGCTAACCCAAACACTCTTGAACTCATTAGTTATACACACATGCACCTTTTGGCAGTAGAACACGTATACACACTTGCACTTTCTAGACAATTCTATAATTGAAACATAAATAGAATTAACTTAATACATGATTACTCATTACCTGAATTAAACACAACTTAGTTTTGATTAATCATAATTAGCACATAACTTAATTAATCACAAATCTCACATAATTTAATTAGTCTAATTTGACTTCCATTAGAGCCCAATTAATTATATTTAAATTTATCATTCTGAATCAGATTTTTAATCGAACTCCCAAAAGGCTCCAAATATTAAATTAAACTTATTTCCAACCTCAATTTTGGTTTCTTAAATTATTAAGGCTTTTAATTTTAAATTAAACTTCAAAATCTTCGTCAATAAATTACATATTCAAATTAGGCACCTCATAAGCGAATTTAATTCATAATAATGTTAATTCCTAAGTCGTAAAACTTAATTAACTCCAATTTGGACCCAATTAATCGAATCTCAATTTTATAAATCTGAATCGAATATTTAATTAAACTCCCATATGGTCTGACATTCGAAATTAAAATAATTCAGTTCACCATTTATACTCTCTTGAGCCATTTAGGCTTTCAATTTCTAATTCCAAAATAAATCCTCAATAGAATCATATACGAATCAGTCTCCACAACTTTCATAAATCCTAAATTAAATCAGAATAACGGGCAATTAAAATTCAAATCTCCTTAATTAATTAGATGCTAATTATTATACGTGGTGAGGTCGTCACAATTAGCCTGGCCCATTGGCCCGGTCTGGCCCAAAAATTTTCGGTCCCTGCGGGTGGCTCTGCCCAGCCCACCCATCATGTCCTCTCCCTACTAATGGTCAAATTTTGAAAAATAAAAATAAAAAAATAACTTGCAATGGTTAAATAATTAAAAAAAATAAAAAGATTGATCTTGTAAAAAAAATAAAAATAAAAACAAAAACAAAATAACTTAATAGTTAATAGTTAATAATTTGTACAATTATCTGTAATTGAATTACAAGAACTGAAATAAAAATCTATATAATTAAATAAATAACATTAATAATTTAATATATATATATTTTTATAATAGTTTACCATTATAATAGTTTACCCACCGCTTTATTTATAATAGTTTGATAGTTTGCCCACCACCACTAGACTAGCATAGCCACAGAAACAATAGAGGAGAGAGAGAGAGAGAGAGAGTGAGTGAGAGAGAGAGAGAAATGGAGTGTGGGAGTGGAGTGGGCAGCGTGCATTGTGGCTACCAGTGGCAGTGCTATAGCAGCCGAAAAGAGATGAGAGAGAGAGAGAGAGAAATGGAGTGTAATAAGAAACCAACGGTCATAATTCAAACCAACAAACCAACAAATACAAACCAACGGTCATAATTTAAACGGTAATATGTATATATATTTATAAATTTATTTTACTTTTTAAAACTACTATAAATATTCTTCATTTTTCAAAATAAATCTCACAACAGATAATTCTCTCTCTCTCTCTCTCTCCTCTCTCTCTCCTCTCTCTCTTAAACTCTCTTAAACTCTCAATCTCTCTCAACTCTTAATTAATTTTGAAGTGTCATCCCTAAGTGACAATTGTAATTGTGCAACAAGAAACTTTTATTAGAAGAAGCTAATTTTTGTATCGCATTTGCCATTCGATATTAATTAGTTTAATTAAATTTATTAGCTACTCATTTTTTTTATTAATTATTTGTGCACATATATTAATTATTATTTTTTACTAATTGTACTTACACATTATTTAAATTAATTGTTAATTCTTATATATTGTTTTACTTACATTGCTATGGATCTTAATATTCTTAATATTTATGTCGATGTTGATACATATATTACACAACATGAATCTATTGATTCTCTTTTTAATATCCCTCTTCCAACAGTTGGATCATCATCTAAGAGTAGAAGTAGTAGTGTTTGAGAACATTTTGAAAAAATATTTATAAATAATCCTGATAGTACAATTACATTTGAAGCAAAATATAAATATTGTGCACATTTACTTAGTGCTATATCTGCAGGGGGCACTAGTCATCTAAAAAGGCATGCCAACAAGCATTTACAAAGTCAACAACCTGATATTCGAAGTCAAAGGCAATTAGGGGCTTCATCAACTGGTAATTTGCAAACATTTTCATATGATCCTATACGTGCATAAAATTCTGTAGTTGATTATATTATTAAAAAAGAACAACCTTTTACTAGTAAAGAATATCTCGATTTTACCAAAATGATTCACGAAAGTTTTGCACCGCAATATCAAAGTTTTTCAAGAAATACTATTAGAAATAAGATTTTAAAGAAATTTGAGAATATTAAAAGTGAATTATTTGATATCTTTAAAATTTGAATGGAAGAGTTTGTTTAATATCTAATCTGTGGTCAAATAATGGTTTTGAATATCAATGTATCACTGCATATTTTATTGATAATAATTGGAAGTTAAATAAAAGAATTATTTTCTTTAAATTAGTTGAACTTCCAAACGCTGGTCATTCGCTTGGTGTAGAAATAAGAAATGTATTATATGAGTTGGCTTTACAAAATAAAATATTTGCAATTAGTTTAGATAATGCATCATATTATAATCAAATTGTAGCCCATTTAAAATCGACTTTACAATTACTTGTTGATAGTGATTTATTTCATGTTCGTTGTTGTGTCCATATTTTAAATTTGATTATTAAAGAAGCTATGCATGTATATGAGACTTCTGTACTTGTAATAAAAAATGCAATTGTTACTAATATGTCTTTTGGTAATCGAATTTCGGAATATAGAAAAATTTGTCAATGAGAAAATATGGCATTTAAAAAATTAATTTTAGATGTAGATAGTAGGTGGAATTCAACATATAATATGTTAAAAATAACTTGTAAATCAAGAAGAGTAATAGATTTATTTTTTACAACAACATTAATAGGAGGAGTACTGACTCCCACAGAACTTAATTGGCGCTAAGTAGCCTTGTATAAAGAATTTTTTAAAAGTTTTCGATACTTTAATAAAATTATTTATATATATATTCATACTTCACCATTTGTTTTCCATATGCCAGCAGAAATAATTAAAGTTTTCGTGAAATATATGGATAATGAATAATATGTAACCATTATTACTTTAATGAAAGAAAATTTTGATAAATATTTTGATCATTTGCCTTATCTGTTAGGTTTAGCCATAATAATTGATCCTATGTGTAAATAAATTGGTTTACAAGAATTTTTAGAGCGTCTTTTCGCTGATCAAACACAGTTTGCCTCTATTATGCAAAAATGCAACAGATTATTTGAAGAATACAAGACAGCTGCATCTATAAATACACATACACACACTACACTAGCAGTCTCATCTAGAGGCGGGAGATTAAATGTTTTTTCAGCAATAAAAAGTAGAAGAATATCTCAATATAAAAGTGTAAGTAGTTCTGAACTACAATGTTATTTGGAAAGCTCATCAGTGGATGATTCCGATGATTTTGACATTTTGGAATGGTGGAAACAAAATGAAACTATGTGGCCTGTGGTTTCACAGATTGCCCGTGATATACTAATCGTTTCTATTTCTATAGTTTGCTTCGGAAACAACTTTTAGTGCAGGATGATGGGTGCTAAGCGATTACCGGAGCAGGTTTTCACTTGAAATGGTTGAGGCACTGATGATATCCAGAGATCATATACATGCGCTTATAAAAAGACAAAATTATACTGAAAATGAGTGAATTCAAAATGATTTGGATGATATATCCTCGGGCAAGCCAACTGAAATGTCTGTCTCCTCCGGTGATTAATCAACAATTTGTTTTTTACTATTTCAATTCATTTCGTTTCATTTTTTTTTTTAATTAGATTATTGAGGTGGAGTATAATGCAAATGATTGGTAGGCTAGTAGGTGCCAACCTAGTTAGGATGTATTTGACCTATAGTGATGCAATTGCTCTACCATCTTCAGTAATCTACACCTAATTTATTTAATAATATCAATTTTATTAATATTTTATTTCATTTTGAAATAAAAATTATTCATTTAATAAATGTTATATAAATAATTTAATATTGTAATATTGAAAGTTTCATTTTCATATATATAAAATTATTCATTTCGAAAGAAAAAAATTACATAATTGCATACTTTTTTAGTTATATTGGGCCTGGGCCCCACTTTTTGGCCCATGGCTGGTTCGGCCGGCTAAAAAGACGGGAGCCTACGAGGCTCGTTTGGGTCGACTCGAGCCCAGGCTTGGGTGGGCCGAGCCGAGCCCAGGCTTGGGTGGGCCGGGCCAAGCCATTATTACATTCCTAAGTAAGGGGTAGAGCTAGTGGCAGTGCCACAAGTGGTTGTAAGGGCAGTGGCACACCTGTGGATATAGGCAGAGGTTCTGTGAGAGGCACTTTAACTAGAAGACGTACTTCAATTAGAAGAGGCAATTCAATTGGGAGGGGCACTTCAATTGGGAGGGGACATTCAACTCAAGCAAACACTTCAACAAGTGGGAGAGGAAGTTCAATTAGGAGAGACAGGGGGAAGGTCAAGGCCAAGCATGCACATGTAAGTTTTTCTTACTTATTTAGTCTTTCCATTACCTTATTTTGGTTATTTTTCTTATTCATTTATGATACTCATGCATATTTATTACCTTACTTTGATTTGCAATTTATGATATTCCAAGAGGGACCCCCCCAATGCCTACTCAGTGTGTAACACAGGTCGCACAAGATCATCTTAGTTGGTTAGTTAGTTATGAAGTTACAATTTTTTTCCCTTATTTTTTTACATTACATGAATCCAAAAGTGGTTTTTTTGTTTGTTTGTTTGTTTCATTGTTTATTGCAGATGACTTAGCTAAGATGATGATGTTTTTGTTACAAGTGCTTATCACAAGTTTAAGGTATATAACACATATTGTTGTAGTGCACAGTTAGTCTCAGATCATGTTCCACTTTTTGTATTTTTGTAGTGGAAATGAAATAGTAAACATAGCAACAAATAGTCTCAGATGATGTACCCACTTCTGTTTTTGTAATGGGTATGAAGTCTATTCACTTGGTGTTTATATTTGTATTTTGGGAATTTAGTGGAATGATGTAATTGAACAGAGTACATACATGATGCTCCATGGTGTTTACATAATAGTTAACTAGCTACATCATATTGATATATTGATGATCACATAAGGTCTATTACAAAACATTACAAAAGCTTGAAACTCCTACAAATTCGCATTACATTTTTAGAGCAACCATTAAGGAAATGAAACATAACACAACATTTATGATCATTACAATCTTCATAAACCCCATGCTTGCTTCAAGTACTTGCACAGTATCTTCATAGGGTAAAGTGTGTCTGTTAACATTAGCTTAAGTGTCTTCCATCATCATTTCTTCTCCAATAGATGAGTTTATTGGTTTGCACCATACCCAGAAAAAGCATTTCCTATGTGAGCATAAGTAATACAATTTGCCTATGTTTTTCTCTAATTCAGTGACTTTAATTGCTGTTTTGCTACCATAATAACAGATCTTACTCCTATACTTCATTACCCCTCCTTCATTACTTGATGATAACATATCCATATGATCCTACATTTCATGAAATAAGAGAGTTATAAGGCATTTTTAGAACATATATTGCATTATTTGCAACCAATTCTAGACTGTTGTTGTGCTTTATTTGTGGATTGTCGTTGGACTGTGGTTGTGCTTTATTCAGGACTATGGTTATGTTTTATTTGTGTTGGGCTTGGTTTTGATTTCATTTTTTTAATGGAAATGGTTGGTTGTACTTAATGTCAATTTTTTATTTTTTTTTATTTTTATTTTTTATAAAAAAAATACTTGAAGTGAATAGTAACATACCTGTGTTGTTCTTGGTTGTGGAGCTCTGTCTTATGCTTCTTTCCTTTTACTTCTAGCTACTTTTTTGGTTTTTCTCTTGGCTTGGAATTTTTGAGTTGTGTGCACTATGGAGCTGCGTGTTGTGCTTGGTATATATAGCTCAGTTCAATGGCCCTAAGGGCATTATTGGTGTTTTTGGATTTATCTTTGATGACATTTGCAGGTTCTGTTATTTGTGTTAACAGAGGTTAAAAAATAGAAGAATCTTGACAATGTTAATTAAAGTATGGGAGATTTGTGTAATTATTCAAACCACAGGAAAAGTCCCTGTATTTATCAGAAATCTCAGGGAGGTGAGCATAATTTATCCAAATATTTTTGATTTACGAAAATATAATATCCCCTCATTCTGGCCCATATTTCAAGCACCTTCGTAAGCATGGGCCCACGCCTAGGATCTTGTTAATCAAAATATTCACATATTTATAAATATTTTTATACATTTAATATATTTTAAGAGTAATTAAAAAACAGAAATAAAGAGTCGGTGTGTTTTTGGTTTTATTTTTTTAAAATTATTTTTAGACAAATTTTTATTTTGCACTTTTAGAGTGTAAATCTAAACTTTTTATATTTGAAATAAGAGTTTTGAGTGTCTTCTCCTGATTTCGTCATTAATTTTTGAATTTTTGACATCTACAATAGTTCCTTCTTTTCTCAATCATTCTCCCATATTGTTGTGAGTGTTGTTTTTCCTCTTCAACTCTAGCTTTTGACTGTACGGTGGAGGCAAAGTTTGGTAGCAGTAATAGGGACGGTGTCGATGTCAACGTTGACGTTGACGACAACATCAGATTCAAGGCAGATCTTGCTTGGTTAATGCAAATCGTGCTTTTCCAAATGGCATCTGTAAGAAAATTGATGATTTCTTCTAAATTACTGTATTTTTGGCTGCTTTGTTTTTTTTTTTTTTTTTGGTTGTTGTTTGTAGTTCTTGTTTATGTTATTTACTTGGCCCCTTGAGTCTTACAGTTTTTCCTTGATTTGTATGATGTTGGTTTGTTATTTTTTTTTTTCGTTTTTCTTTTTATAACTACTTTAAATGTTCTAAAAAAACAGAAGAAACCAAACATAAAATATATAAATGTAAAATAAAAAAATATTCACAAGTTTATATCTATAATTACAAACATTTGTCAACCTGTACCAAAACTTTCTTTTTCTAAAGCAACAATGATTAAGACCCCCTTTTTCTAAAAACCTCCACAATCCCCTTTGGATCTTAACCATTGATGGTGTGGGCCCCACACATACATCAATGGTTGAGATCCAAAGGGAGTTGTAGAGGTCTAAAAAAAAAAGAGGTCCCAAGCATTTTTCTTTCTAAAGTCATGGATTAGGTCAGGGAGGTGGCCCGCATCAAAATGGGTCCCTAACGAATTAGGCCTATGAACTCGGACCCCATAAAAAAAATTAAATGTACGTTCTTATTGTACCATGTTGAAACTAGAACGGCATATCAACAGGGCTATTTGAACTTGACTAGGTATGATTTGTTTGAATTTAAGTTTCAACTCATTAAAATTTTAATAAATAAATTTAAAGATATTAAAATTTGATTCGTTAGCTCAACTCATTTAATATTTATTTAAATGTTAAAATAAATATATCATTTATATATTAAATAATTTATAAATATGTTTAAAAATAAAATAAATATGTTATTTATATATTTAAATAATACAAATAATAGCTAAATTTAGTTATATCTAAATAATAGCTAATTATAGATAATGCATTTATATAATAGTTGTGGTAGATATTATTATTTTGATAAAATATTGATTTTTCTTTTAATATGTTTATATATTGTATATAATTATATAATTGAAATTTCAATTGTAACTTTAGTCTCATACGTTATTATGAATTTATAATTTCTTTAGCTCGTTAAGACTCGTGAACAGGTTTGAACTTGAGTCAAGCCTAAGTCAACTTAGCTTGAACTTGGTTCATTAAATTTTTATTGAGCTTGAACTTGAACTCAAACTCGAATTCGAACTCTAAAATCTTAATAAACAAGGCTAAATATAGTAAATCTCAATTCGACTCAACTTGTTTGTAGATCAATTAGCAATTGGGTTTCTAAAACCATCTTTTATTGTAGTTCTTATTAATAATCTGAGTACATAGAGAATCAAATAAAGAATTGGATATGCATGTCTCACATTGGGTTGAGTCTACATGATATGGGTTCCACTCTTTGTAAGATATTTGTGGCTCATTTTGTGTTTAGTCACTATATTCCTAACATTGTTTGAGATATTATGAACGAAAGAGTAGTCTTACAAATAGTTCTTTTACTTGCATATGAATTAATTACAAAATTAGATACAATCTTCTTATATATTGGGAGACTTATAAACGGGTGAATCAACCTTATGTAAAAGAGGATTGTATCCAGTTTGTGATTGATTTATGTGTTCTTAAAAAGAAAAATCTACAAATACACTTGTGTTTCACATTTGAAACACACTTTGTGAAAGAGTCAGTAGATGAGATCCACCCTATGAAAGTTGTTTATTCATGTTGGAGTTCCAAAAATTTAAGAAAATATATTTCCAAATTAAGTAAAATAATGGAAAATAACTTCCCATGATTTGATATAGATTTTAATTTGAAGATGAGTAATTTGGTGAGAGTTCCTTCATTTTCAAATTTTATTGCAAAAAATAAACAAATAAACAAACAAATAATGCGAAAAGTTTTGAAAATTATTATTCAGTGTGTTTTTAAAAATATATTTACATATGTTAGCTCCAGCCCACTATGGGAAGAGGTTGAGGGGGTGCTTTGTTGGATATCACCCCATGTGCGGGGTGATTCTCTGCACATGTGAAAACATAGCACACCAAGTCAAGAATAGACAGCTGCCAACCGACAAGCCGTTATGGATGACCACCGAAAGTGAAGGAACAACTGGCCATGTGCAAGGCTAGCCAAGCTCTCAACCATTCTCTTCAGTGTATAAATAGAGAAAGAGAGAGCAGAGCGCTATAGAGTGAGTTGTGAGGTGTGAGTTCTGTAATCTCCCTCTGAGATAATTCTATAGTGAATATCTCTCTCCGTAGACGTAGGTAATTGCCAAACCACATAAATATCTGTGTGTGTGAGAGATTGATTTCTGGTGTGTTGTAATCCTAACAAGTGGTATCAGAGGCGAGTTGGTCGTTTTTTGGAAAAATAGAGTGCGATTTTCGAAACTACTAGAAATTAAGTTGCTAAAAATTCATTTTTGAGCACACTGGGAGGAAGCTCTTGACGAGACATGTCACTACCACGTCATCGCCATGCAGAGACACGTCAGCGCCACGTGTCTACCACGTCAGCGCCACATGTTTGCCATGTCGGTGACACGTGTCTGCCCCCTGTCGGGTTTACCCAACCCAGAGACGGAGAAGTTATCCGATGCTACGTGGCTACAGTACGTCTGCAGATATGAACCGTTGAACATATTTTGGCTAGATTTGAGCCATTTGAAGTCCGATTTTGGTGATCCAATAGTGTTTTCCAACTATTTGAAGTATTCCGGAGCGATCTGTATGGTCAGATTTTTGAATAAGAGTTTTTGTAAAAAGTAAGAAAATGATGGAGGAATTTACATCAATTTCAGGATCCATGATCAAGTTGAATCCTTCCAATTATGCAATCTAGAAGCGGGGATGGAAGACATCCTATTTTATAAAGACCTGTTTGACTCTATTGCTCTAAAAGGGGCTAAACCGGAAGAAGTGAAGGATGCAGACTGGATAAAGATGAACCGAAAGACTGTCGATTATATCAGATAATGGATAGACCACAGTGTGTTCCACCATGTCGCCCAGGAGACAGATACATATGTCCTCTGGACAATGTTAGAAGGAATGTACCAGTCAAAGACCGCTCAGAACAAAGCCTTGGTGATGAGAAGGATTGTAAATCTGAAGTTGAAGAATGGTGTGTCTATCGCCGAGCATACCGGTGAATTCAAAAATTTGGTGAATTAGCTTGCAATCGTCAAGATGCCCTTGGACGATGAAATACGCACTGTACTACTGCTCAGTTCTTTATCGGACAGCTGGAAGACATTGGTGGTTTTTCTCAGCAACTCTACATCTGAAGGGAAGCTGACTATGAGCATGGTCACAGACGCCATGTATAAGGAATAGATAAGGCGGAAAGACATAGGAGGTAATCAGTCCCATGCTCTTGTCACAGAAGATAGAGGTAGAGACAGAGGTAGAGGAAGAAGCAAGAGTAGAGGCAGCTGGAACAACAGAAGTAAATCCAAAGACAACAAAGGTTGAGGAAACTCCAGCTTTACTTGTTTTCACTGTGGCTAGGAGGGTCACATAAAGAGAAACTGCCTAAGCCGGAAAGATAAAGGCTAAAGCAGTAAGTCAAAGGGACATGAGAACACGACAACTACAACAACTGATGAAATACTTCTTGCAGTTGGTGAAGATGAGGACTGCCTTCACGTGGTTGACCACAGCTACATAGAATAGGTGATAGACATAGCTGCATCCTATCAGGCCATTTTCCATAGAGAACTCTTTAGCTCATACAACGCTGGAGATTTTGGCACTATTCAAATAGGGAATTCTAGCTATTTGAAGATTGTAGGTATTGGAGACATTAGCATTCAGACTAATGTCGGGCACAAGTTGGTTCTCAAAGATGTGAGGCATGTTCCAAATTTGCACCTCAATCTTATCTTCGGAAGTGCCATGGACCGACAGGGCTATACAAGTACATTCGGAAATGGCTATTGGAATGTGACACGTGGAGCTTTGACAATCGCCAGAGGAGAGATGTCTTCAACACTGTACAAGACTCAAATGAAGATCTATCTGGGAAGTCTTGATGCAGCAGAAGACAAGGAGTCACCAGACTTATAGCACAGAAGACTGGCTCACATGAGTGAGAAGGGATTGCATCTGTTGACAAAGCGATCTAGGATACCCTTATCCAAAGGGAGTGCCTTGAAATTGTGTGATCATTGCCTTTATGGCAAGCAGCATCGAGTATCATTCAGTTTAACGAGCAAGAGGAAAACATAAGTGCTCAGTATGGTATACTCGGATGTTTGTGGCCCGATCGACGTAGAGTCACTTGGTGGCCGCAAGTATTTTCTAATTTTCGTTGATGATGCATCAAGGAAGTTCTGGGTGTATTTCCTGAAGACGAAGAATGAGGTATTCTAGCACTTTCAGGAGTTCCATGCAATGGTGGAAAGAGAGACCGAGAAGAAGTTGAAGTGTCTTCGCACAGACAATGGAGGCGAATACACTTCCAATGCTTTTACAGCATATTGTGCCAGTAGAGGTATCCGGCATGAGACAACAGTTCCCAGTACCCCACAACACAATGGTGTAGCAAAGAGGATGAACCACACTATTGTTGAAAGAGTCAGATGTATGCTCAGAATGGCAAAGTTACCAAAGCCATTCTGGGCTGAAGCTACCCGTACAGCCTGTTATCTCATCAACAGGTCGCCTTCAGTCCCGTTGAATTTTGCGATACTTGAGGAAGTTTGGTCCAGAAAAAAGGTATCATATTCTCACTTGAGAGTCTTTGGGTGTAAGGCGTTTGCACACATCTCCAAGGAAAACAGACAGAAGCTTGATGAAAAGTCCACTCCATGCATATTTGTGGGCTATTCAGATGCAGCATTTGGGTACAAGTTGTGAGACCCAGTGAACAAAAAGATGTTCAGGAGCTGAGATGTTGTGTTTCCAGGAAAACTAGACAATAGTAGATTTTGAGAAGTCTGCAAAGTCTAAAGATGTTATCACTCCAGATTTGTTCCCATCTCCCGGGCCATCACAAAATGCTAGATGTGATGATGTGTAACAAGAAGTGCCAGGGTTGCAGGATCCTATGCCAGAAATTGAAGATCAAGAGGAAAGAGATGAAGACCCAGATGAAGAGGAGCAACCCCCTCAACCAGAGGCAACTGGGCCTCAATTGTGAAGATCTGGAAGAGCTGTCGTGCCATCAACCAGATATCCCGCTTCTCAGTATATTTTGATTACTGATAAAGGGGAGCCCGAGAGTTTTTCAAAAGCAAAGAGTCATACACAGAAAGACTGTTGGATGTAAGCCATGAAGGAGGAGATGAGTTATTTGCAGAAGAACCACACTTATGAGCTTGTTCCACTTCCAAGAGGCATGAGAGCCTTGAAGAACAAATGGGCAACGGTAAACTATTGCAGCAGAAAACTCGTTTGGTAGTCAAAGGCTTTGGACAGAAGAAAGGAATTGACTTTGATGAGATCTTCCCCTCAGTTGTGAAGATGACTTCCATTCGAGTAGCTCTAGGATTAGCAGCTTGCTTGAATCTGGAGATAGAACAGATGGATGTTAAGACTGCCTTTCTCCATGGTAATTTGGAGAAAGAGATCTATATGGAGCAACTAGAAGGATTTGAAGTTAAAGGAAAACAAAATCTAGTCTGCAAACTAAAGAAGAGTCTCTATAGCCTAAAACAGGCGCCAAGACAATGGTACAAGAAGTTTGATTCATTCACAGTGGATCACGAGTACACAAGAACGGTAGCAGACCAGTTTGTATATTTCCCCAGGTTTTCAGATGGAAACTTCATCATCCTACTGTTGTATGTCGATGACACGCTGATCATCAGACATGATATTGCTATGATCAACAAGTTGAAAAAGAACTTGTCGCAGTATTTTGACATGAAGAATTTAGACCCATCATAGCAGATTTTGGGCATGAAGATTGTTTGTGATAGGAGAGACAAGAAGATATGGCTGTCACAGGAGAAATATGTTGAACGGGTGATTGAAAGATTCAACATAAAAGATGCCAAGCCAGTCAGCACAACCACTGGCCAACCATTTCAATATGACAAAGCGTTCATGTCCCACGATAAGCTCTAAAAGGAAAGAAATGGAGGCAATCCCTTATTCTTCCGCAGTATGAAGTTTGATGTATGCAATGGTGTGTACCCATCCAGATATAGCTCACGTAGTTGGCGTTGTGAGCAGATTCCTCGCAAGTCCAGGAAAGGAGCATTGGGAGGTGGTCAAATGGATTCTTCGGTACTTGAAGGGATTTTCAAAGATGTGTTTATGTTTTGGAGGAGCTGAACCAATTTTGAAGCGTTTTACAGATGTTGATATGGCATATGATCTTGATTGTAAAAATCTACATCAGGATTTCTGTTCACTTTTACAGGGAGAGCTGTTTTATGGTAGTCCAAACTGCAAAAGTGTGTTGCTTTATCTACAACAGAGGCAGAGTACATTACTGCCGCTGATGCTAGAAAGGAAATGTTGTGGTTAAAGCAGTTTCTCCAAGAATTGGGTCTATAGCAGGAAGAATACAAGGTACATTGTGATAGTCAGAGTGCAATTGATCTGAGCAAGAATTCTATGTACCATTCACATACAAAGCACATTGATGTTCGATATCACTGGATACAAGAAGTGATGGAAAAGCAGCTAATGAAACTAGTGAAGATTCACCAGGACAAGAATCCTTCTGACATGATGACCAAGGGTGTCACCAGAGACAAACTGGAAGTTTGCAAGAATCTGACCGAGATGGATTTCAAGTGAGAAGTCAGTTATCTATATGGGCATGGAGGGGGAGAATTGTTAGCTCCAGCCCATTATGGGAAGAGGTTGAGGGGATTCTTTGTTGGATATCACCCTATGTGTGGGGTGATTCTCTTCACATGTGAAAACATAGCACACCAAGTCAGGAATAGACAACTGCCAACCGACAAGCCGTAATGGACGGCCATCGAAAGTAAAGGAACAGCTAGTCATGTGCAAGGCCAGCCAAGCTCTCAACCATTCTCTTCAGTGTATAAATAGAGCAAGAGAGAGCAGAGAGTTATAGAGTGACTTGTGAGGTGTGAGTTCTGTAATCTCCCTCCGGGATAATTCTATAGTGAATATCTCTCTCCGTGGACATAGACAATTGCCGAACCACGTAAATATCTGTGTGTGTGTGATTGATTTCTGGTGTGTCGTAATCCTAACAACATATTTATTGAAAATTTTATGACTTTAATTATTAATATTAATAAAATTGATCACTTATCTATAATTATTTTTTAAAAAATAAACTGTTGTGGAATTTTCTCGAAACCTTTCATGTTCATGGACACGGTTTCTTAAACTTTGTACTTCCTTAACAAAAAACAACAAAAAAGACAGGTTAAAATCTAGTGTCTGGATCCTCTAGAGTGAGTTCTGTAGAGTGTCATGGAGTGATTCAAAACGGGGTTGTTTTACACAAAACAACGCCGTTTTGCATAAGGCCAAAAAAAGAAAAGAAAAAGAAAAAAGGGCAAAGCAAATATGAGAGAAACCGACGAACGAGCGAGAGAGAGAAACCGTCGGCGGTGGGAACAAAAGAGAGAGAGAGAGAATCGTCAGTGATGGCCACCCCTTCTTCCAACCTCACCATTGCTAGCTTTAACCCTCCACCCCGTCGACCACTGTCAGTCACTCCCCTTTTTCGCCGCCTCCCTTCTCTCCTCCTCCTCCTTTTCTTTTTCTTCCACCAAACCCTAAATCTACCGGAGCCATCTCTAATGCCTGTCTCTTCCTCTTACTTCTCCTCTCCCTTTTTCAATCATCTGTCAACCTATCAATCTCATTTTCTCTCCCATTATTTCCATCTCCCCTCCCTTTCTGCACCATATACAAACCCTAATTGCAATGCCTCTACATTTTTTGCAATCACCGTCGTTGACCTCTACTACAAACCCTTCACTGCAAATGGCCCATCAGAGATGGCTTCGTTACCTGAGTTGGTTTCTAGAATCTGGGTTTTCAAATCTAGGATCATAGAGTGGTGGTGAGCGATGATGGCAGTAGTAGTGGGTTTGCGATTTGGGTTTACAAAACTAGGGGTTAGAGTTTTGGAAAAAGAAGAAGAATAAGAGACGAGAAGGATGAGGAGGAAAAGATAAGGGTGGTGGCGACGATGGACGACATGAGAAAGAAAGAAGAAAGAAGAAAGAAGAATTGGTCATCCATGACAATTTTTGAATAATGACCGTTGACAACTTTTCAAAGATCATTTTCGATGACTCCTCCCACTCTCTTCTAGTGACCTACAGTGACCTACTTTAGCCACCATATCTAGCAACTCTTCTCATCATCACACTACCACCACCAAAAGCAGCCTCACCGCCGCCACCACCACCACCCAACAAATCATAAAAAAATCTTTAAAAAACAAGCACAAACAAATTTTACTATCAAAGTTAAACGTTAGTGTAGTATAAATTCACCACGTTACTATTTAAATAATAAAATTTCAGCATCATTATCACACCACAATTATGAATTTTTCCATTATTAATAGGAATATTAAACTAGAAACTTATCAAAAAAATGAAATGATAGCATTATTTCACTGTGTTAACCATAGCTTAATAGTTTAATTTTACTGTCTACTATTGAACAATTAAAAAATCAAAATTCATTATCCAAGTTAAAACACCAAAACAACTTCTTTGTTTGAGATCCTAATCTCAATATTCCAATTAATAATAATAATAATAATAATAATAATAATAATAATAATAATAATTTCTTTGAGGTTAAATGCACCATACATGCTTGTACATGATCTTCTGAAGAGCTCACCTCATCAAATCATTGTGTTAAATAGCCATTGGGACCAACACTTCCTTCATCTTGTTAGTTTTGAGTATGTTATCTAAGGATACCCCATAAGAAAAGGAATAACGTAGAGTAGAATAAACAACTAAGGCCATGTTTGTTTGGGTAGACATAATCGTGGGATTGGACTAATAGTCCGATAAAATTATTAATCCGATATTTGTTAAACAATTGAAATAGCGACTAACAATCCATCCGGATATGGTATCCCACATATGATGGACTATTCAATTTCACAGAGGGCGGTGGGATATAAATTAGAGGACTATAAGTCAAAGTTTGGACTCTTTATAATTCTAACTCAATCCAAACATAGGATAGGATATACAATCCAAAAGGATTCGTAGTTCTAGGATTATTAGTCATGGAAATGCTAATCCAACTTAATCCAGTCTGCCCCAAACAAATATGGCTTACGTTGTCGGTAGTACTCTGATACGGTGGAGACAGACAATGGAGATGGTGCTTGCCATTTTAAGATGGTGGCAGTGGTGTTTTAAAACGAGAACAAAGAGTGTGATACGTGGTGAATTCGGTGGTGAATGGAAGAGGCAATGTTTTCAAAATTGAGCGGATAAAATAATATTTATATTTAAACATAATAAAACGAGTATCCTTCTAATTAATCTTTGTTTTGAAAATATTTTTTTTGCTACAATGGTTAGTGTTCTAAAGTAGGAGGCTGGGACTCACAGTTGCTGGTATCAAAGCAACGGAGATGGGTCCTTACTGTGCACCCAGGCACAACAGGCACTGTTATATAGTTAAATGGGCTCATTTTGGCATCCGTTTTGATGATCTTAAACCATTTATATTTTAGAGTACTTTGAGTAGAACACACCTGTAAAAAATCAAGTTGATCGGGATATCGTTAGCCATTTCATCGAATAGCATTTGTATCTAAAAAAAATAAATGATAATTATAATTTGAAGTATAAAAATGAATAAAAAATTTGAGTAGATGAAAGGGTAACAGCATGCAATTAATTTGATTTTTTGTAAGTATATTATACTCGATGTGTTCTAAAATATAAATGATTCAGATCATTAAAACGGTTCCTAAAAATGAGCCCATTTGGCTGCACAACACATCAAAGACCCCAGAAGGAAAATACTTTCAAAAACTTTGCAATGACTTGCAAGATAGGCTGCAATTTTGATAACCCCAAGACGATTTCTGCACATTGGTGGACAGTAATGGCTCGAGCACTAAATATCAAAATGAGATTTTATCTTATTGAATTTTTAAAAATTAAAACTTTTATTAATAAGAACTTTTATAAAGAAAAAATTTCGTAAGTTAAACCACCTCTAATGATGATTTCATACTAATACCATGAAATATTTTCAAAAGACAATGTTGGCCTTAGCTGCCCCCGCACACTATGGCTAGGAAAGTGCTACAGTGTAAGTTTCTATGTTCCTAGCATGGTCGTTTGTTGACTAAAAAGGAACAATAAACAAATAAAAGATTATACATGAGAGTACCCTTTAGATCATCACACTAGCAACAGTTTTGCACAATGCACAAAAATCACAAAAACAAAATGAGAAAAATGATATTCAAGTCGAATTTGCAAGTTGACTTATGAGACCAAACTCATGTGAAGCCATTACAATTATGAAGTTAGCCTTTTGTTGGTTTTTTGACTTTCGAAGGTTAATTATGTAATTTTAAGCGTGCCAGTAAGGATCAATAAGTCCTTACAGGAATTTATAATTGCCAATCAATTATCAGACAACTGTGTTGAAATTCCTTCAGTCTCAATGAAGGAGACTTTTACTGGTAACTTGTTTTAGAAGAAATTTATAAGCAATAACGAGTACATAAATATTTAGAAACTGAATTTCATTAAGTAAATATAAACTTACAATGTAATGACTCAATCTTGAAAAGGTTTACAGCAACGACTATTTAAAACTACTCCTATAAAATGAAGTGCAGTACAGAAATTGAAATGCTGAAAATGTAAAGAACTGGAATATAAAACTAGAAAGAAAATATGAAGTAAATGACTGGTTTCTAGATCTGAGTCTAGGTCCCCCTTTGTTTGGCCTTCTTTGCTATTTATACTTTTTTACTAGTAACCGTTGAAGTAGCCTTCTAACCGTTGAAATACAGTTCCACGATCTCTGATCATGGCTTCGCTCAACTAGCTTCCACTACGCCTCTTTCGCAGTTAGGCTTCCCTTTTGAATTTGAATTTGAATTTGAATTGTAGGTAATCATTAGGCTACATCATCTCGCGCCTCTTGATTATTCCGATGCCACGTAGATCCAACACTACCAATATGAACTGTCAGGTGTCTGTCTTTAATTGAAGACTTGCATTAATTCTCCAAATTGCCCTTTAGGTGCCACGTGTTGCTCTACGATTAGCTTTTACAAATTATACAGCCAACAACTTTCGTGAATAGATAGTTGCGTCTTTTCATTTATTTATTTCATTTTCTCCTTCCTCTCTATTTGTTTCTCAATTTGAACTTCCTCATCTTGCTGTTCTCTCCTGCTCTATTATCCCTTTGTCTTCATGAAACACACTCAAAACAAAATGTCTTCACTGGCAAAACAATTTCTGAGATAAGAGGGGCAAGATTATTTACAATAACAAATAGTCTATACTTGGATTTTGAAACCCTACAATCTTGAGACATATTGCAGAACTCACACAGAAGAGTTCCATTTGAAAATTAATGACCGCAGAGGAATTTAACAAATTTGTGTGATTGTAGTTGAAAGGGTGATTCGCGACGAGTCCAAACTGTTGTGGATGAAGGGAGAGAAAAACAGATAGGCAAGATGGAAATAGAACATGAGAGAGAAAGGAAGTCTCCTCTCAGCCACATCAATCAGTTTTATTTTTTAATAATATCTATTTTATGCCTAAATTATTTAATTTTAAATTAATTTTACCTCGTCGTTAACTACCGTTTATAATCAAACGGAAGTTGCTAACGCGGCATAAATATTTTGTTTGAAATTTTATTTTATCCCAAATTATTTCCAAAATATCAATTAAACCCTAAACTTCATTTTATTCAGATCTCTAATTAATATTTTGAAAATAATTTGGAGGGTAAAATAAAATTTTAATTGAAGTTTGAGTGCCACATCAACAATTCCTGTTTAATTATAGACGACAATTGACCGTGGGTGTAAAGTTGAAGCGACATCGAATAGTTTATGTATTAAAATTGATATTATTATAAGAACATGAATTGAATTGATTTTTGAGTGACAGTCTAAGGAGCAAAATGTTATTTTCTCCCAAAAAAAAAAAAAAAAAAAAAGCTTCAGTCATTTTAAAGGATCACAATCCTTGTAGGGGGGACTAAGTTTCAGCTAGGCTCTTAAAAGGTTGGCAATTCCGACGCCGCTGAGGCTGCAAAATGGTGTTTCATAGGGGTGCAATTCGGGACGGGCTCAACCCGAGCCCAGCTCGAGTTTTTTTAGGGCTTGAGCAACTATATTTTGTAATCTGGACAGGCCTGGGCAGATTTTTTATGCCCGAATTGTAATTCGGACCGGGCTTGAACAGAACCAATGGCCAACCTGAGCAACCCGAACCCGAATTGAATTTAATATATTATATAAATTATATAATATATAATATATATATAATTTAATAAATTATATAATATATATAAATTAAGTAAAAGAGTTAGTCTTAATTTTTATTTTTTATTTTTTGGGGACCAGAAAATAACTTTGAATAATTCTCAATTCTTTGTTAATTCTCAATTCTACCTACAGGTTTCAAAACAAATCTACCTACAGGTTTCTGGACTCGGGCAATTCGGGCAAACCTGAGTTCAAAATACAAAGCTTGAGCCGGGCTTGGGCAGCAATGCTCGGGTTCATGGTTAGACTTGGGCGGGCTTGGGCACTGCCAAATACAATTCGGGTCGGGCTTGGGCAGACCGTCAACCCGACCGAACCCGCCCGAGTTGCACCCCTAGTGTTTCATACAGAATCTGGTTCCTCTGCATCTGGACAGCTAGGCAGTTCGTCAATACTCAATAGTTGGTTACACGATTGTACTGCTTTGCCAAACGAAAAATGTTCCTGACCGTTTCCATTCTACGAATATGAATGAAATAGCCAACCTAAAGTAGAGATTCAATAAGCAACTAGAAGGGGTTCAAATAAGGTGATTCCTAGTCAATGAGGATTAGAAGTGACGCCTGAGTTTGAGTCTTTTATCACTACGCAATGCACTACATAATGCAACTCACCGGCGCGCGCCAACCCCCACCCCCCCCCCCCCCCCCAAAATTCCTTTCCTACTGATTGAAAAAACAAATAAATAATAAGTTTGATAATTGCCCAAATGCAGGAAAGCCTAACATAACAGTCCACAAAAGCAAGGGAGATATCAAGGTGTTTCAAGCCAAGTTTCGAAAGCACATTCATAAGGAAAATTAATGCACCACATACCTTTATTACGTGGCTTTGGCTCAGGATCAATTCGAACGTCATTTATACATGACAATAGCGTGAAATCCAAGGGAATGGACAAACAATGAAATGATGAACCCGGTAACTGCTAAAATAGATACAAATTACATGACACTAATTTGTTTTGTTTTGGTGACTAATCATTTACAATATCTTTAATACAGTCATAACCCCCATCATAAAAGTAACCCACCACCCAAAATATTCAAGAAAGAGGAAAGAAAAAGAGCGTACAACTTTAAATGCAAAAAAGGCTCCTATGCTTTTCTCTGGCAACAATGTAAGTAGTTCTTCCGCTTCCAGGGTAAATTCTCCCGTTTGTGCTTCAAAAAAACAAGCAAGTTAATGAATCATTGCCCTGATGAGCTCGGTCTGATTTGTAAATGTTTTTTATTTCATGTTTTCCTCTTAAAGCTGTGTTTGGATTTAGGAAGGGATTTGTCAAGGGAAAAGAAAAGGGAAGGAAAATGTGAAAAAAGAAGAAGCTTATATCTCATTTACATTTCACTTCCCTTTCCTTTCCTCCTACACAAATCCCTCTCTAAATCCAAGATCCGAACACAGCCTAAATGCATGAACTAGACAAAATTTCCCCACTTAAATAAATAAAGGTGGAACCTCAGGTTGTCTTCTGTTTCTCATCTTGTAGACCTACAAGTTCACTGGAGGGCTTCCCTGAGTTTGGCAACAAGAAGAAAGAAATCAGTAAAACAAGCATAGAAGTCATTTCACAAAAAAAAAGGATAGTCCCTATATGCAAATTGGCTTTTACATAAACTAATTTCGGTTGAGTTTTTCAGAAGTTTTAAAACTGATCTGACCTTAAACAAAAGATCGGAAGCAATGTGCTCCCATGGTAATGATATAGACATTAAGCAGCACTTCAGAGGCATCATCTCTTCATCAGGACCTCGGGTGGCAGCAGCAGCCGCATAGGCATGCTTTGCTGCCACAGATGCAGCATTTGCTGCTCTACGAACAATTGTAGCAAATCCACTCTTAGATGTAGGTGAAGAAGGGCCTGAAACCTGCTTGCTTTGATCTGATACAGTAAAGCCAAGGTTCGGAAGATGACAATGCAGAAAACACAAAATTTATAGCATCAATCTTACATAAAGCATCTAAAACAATCTTGCATAAGACTTTCATATGGTACTACTTCACAATGAATCAGAACACCAGAAATAAATGTCTTCACTGTAGGAAGGAAAGATTTAAAATGTAAACCAGTCCAGAGATTGTGGAAGAATTGTAAGGAGAAAAAGAACAGAGGAGGAGTATTCAACCATCTAGATTGCTGATAAATGAAAAGAAACTTTTAGATTATGTACTAAAAGATGTAAGTATATAAATTAAAGTGCAAAAATGATCAATAGATAGAAGGAATCAATAAAAAGTAGCCACCGTGTTCCATATTAATACAAGGTATATATACACAAAATTCATTATTTCCTCTATTTTCTATTCACTAAGTACTTAACCAAGGAAATGATTATGGACCAACTGTTAAGTAACCAATTTTCCCAAATGCTTAAGCTATTAGGACATGAGCCCAGCAATATATATTACCAAGCTATTCAACACCCTCCCTCATGTGCAACCGCATCTTGCACGTGGACAGACAAAGAGAGAACCAAATAGAAGGAGAAGCAAACAACCAATCTGAGAAGAAGAAACCAAACGGGAACAGAATACCAAATGCCAATAGAGAGATTGAACCCAAGACCTCTCTCAGCCAAAGCTAAAATATAATGTTAAGTCACAATTTTCCCAAAAGCTTAAGCTATTAAGAAATGGGCACAACAATGTATATCAAGCTATTCAACACCAACAACCTCTAGTTGTTACATAGTAATCATACTGTTAGACTGTCCTAGCAGTCATCACTCTAAAATGAGAAAAACTGACTAACCTCTGAAATGAAACGTTAGCAGGAGGGTTCAACAAATATTTACACACAAAACGTACTTAATGAACGAAATGATCATGGACCAACAACTACTTCTTAGATACTAATCTTACTAGTGGATTGTGTCCTAGCAGTCTTGAAACCCAGTAGGTTTCTGTTGCAACAGAAATGGCAGAAAACTCTGCCAACATGATCCATGAAGCACAAAATGAATAGTAAAAGATAAGCAATGTCATCAAAAGTTCAGTAATAAAAGATTAAGTACTACAAATTTAAACCGTAAAACCAACTGGAGGGGGGATTCGCTATATTTATTGAATAAGAATGTAAGTTCAATAAATAATTTTAACTTAAATTCCAATGTCACAATAGGTGCCAAAAGAGTCAACATTCAGGGCAAAGCTTCATTATTCATCATCGAATATGAATCAATTCATATTCATGTAATCATGTCTAGTGACAACATCACCACCATTCATAATTAAGGGGGAGAAGAAAAGACCCTCTAATATGCTTTACGTACTCCCTCAAGGTTTGTGTCAGGTGGGGGGAATAAGATGAAGGGACCTGCATAATAAGAAAAAAGTTTGTTAATTACCTAATACACCGGAAACAGCAACTTCAACCTCCCCACGTCCACCAGGGCCTTTCATGTAAATTCTGTCAGCTTTCTCAGGGGAATGTCCAAGTGACAGGAAACTCCCAAATCCAGACTTCCCAGCTGTAATGGGGGGAGAGAGATAAGCACAGATAAAGAAAGCATAATGCTGATATACTATACAGAACATTTCAGCACAATACACAATCCATAAATGCTAACTAAATCAAACTCCTGAAAAGAAAAGTCATAACTAGAATTTTCATTTATATAATCGTTAGCTTTTTGATAAAAAAAACGAAATTTTCAAATTCATTATGATATAAACTCTAGTGAGGTAAACTGTTAACTATTGAGTTTTTGATCAATCAAAGGAGCTGAAAGATATTTCCACATTGATGGGATAATAGGCTGTAACAGTGTTTTAAAAGGCTCTAGGCACACCGAGACAATAAGGTCTCCTATAGCCTAAGCGCGAGGCGAGGCGAGGCGAGGCGAGGTGCGCAGCCCACCAAAGCAAGGCGCAAGTAGTAGAAGAAAAGCAAAATTATAAAATAGACAAACTTTTCAACATAACAAATATATATAGAATTAAGTTGTGCCTTGCGTATTGTGCCTCACCTCGACCTATTCGAAGTGCAAGGCTGTGCCTCGGTGCGCCTCGCGCCTAAGCGTGCCTTTTAAAACATTGAGCTGTAAGCAGTTTTTCTAGTTTGTTTGTTTGTTTGGTTTTTTTTTTTTTCCCTTTACTTTTCAGATGGAGGGGTTAGAAGCTAAGAAGCATGACACTATTAAGATGTCAAGTCTGTAAAAGACACCCCCCAACATGTGACGGACACGAATCCAGACATATCTTGTTGGCTTTGATTCTTGAATATTTTTAGACAGAGAGAAGCTTCAGAGACTGGGGGACAAGTGTCCATCTACTTAGACACACAAGAAACACATCGTAAGTTTGAAGAAAATATTTTGAGAGCCAATAATTGAAACCCAAACAATGTGGATTTATACATTTTTTTGGTAAGATGATTTTTTTTAACAACAAAAGAAAATCATAAAATACAAGCTCAAAACACATGCCTATAGACTCAACCCCAAGGCAATGCTCTCACAGAGAAATACACAGATTCAACCTAGCCAAAATTAAATCCAATCACAGCCCAATTGGCTAGGCAAGGAAAGAAAATAAAATCTGCTATCACAAAACTAAACAATCATTTGACAGCATGCTAGAAAAACCCCATTACCTGCCACCCATAAAGATGCCCACACACACTACCACACAGCATCATTCATAAACACATCCTAAACATGGTCATCATGATAAAATGAAACAAGAGTATAGGATGCAAAATAACTCTAGTAGCACCCAATCTTTTTAGAGCATGTAAAAACCAACACATTTACAAGCTCCCTGACAACAACAAAGCCCGCCAAACCTGAACAAGTTCAGCGGCACACAAATCGGTCCAAATAACTGGAGACCAGCTGCAATTCAATTAAAAAATCACCAAGATAACTCTGGAAGATATCACGTGTACACTCTAGATAACATTTCTGGTCAAAGTCGAACAAGTACAGTACGCTCAGTCAACTACTCTCACCTAGACCTAGTTACACATGGTCGCAGGTCACCAGATTCCCCACTACCTACATTGAAATGGCCACAACAACTAAACAATCCAATCCAATCATCTCACTCCCCAGAAGGCTCCATTCAGCACTGCAGCTTCAAGATGAGTCTTTCCAAAGAAACTAATAAACAAAACAAATCAATTTGAAATCCAGAATATGAAGCACTTACTCGACCCATGGTTCAGAACTTTTATCTCATAAGGATAGAACATTTCCCACTCATATGCATTTTACATGATTTTTGCTCTGATTAAGCTTGCATTTCAAATCTTGACTTGTCTTGCATAAGTGTTACTTGACTGCTATGTTCCTCATTGGTGTGTGTGTGTTTCAGCCGAGGACATCTCGAGCCTAGGTCGCCCTTTGATACTCTTACGCTTAGGACCATCTTGGGATTTCTCTGGTTGGCCTTCACCCGCACCCTGACATATTGGCTGAGATATCATTATCTAGGCCGAGATGTTCATCACCAAGGCCGAGATGTGTGCTATCTGGGCCGAGATGTTACCCTTGAACCCAAGTGATCTTGCCCTAGACTGGTACGACCTAGACCGAGGTGTGGCACAGCTAGGCCAAGTGTTGTCCTTTCTGGCCGAGGTCATTGTTCCCTTGCTTGCCGAAGTCTTGTTGTTAGCCGATGTCATTACTCGCCGGAGTCCCTTGCCACCTAGCTTGTTGAACACACCTTGTCATAGTCTTGTCTTTTCAATCAGTCACCTTTTCAAGTTAAGCCAACCAACCATTGCCACGTGTCCGAGCTGAGTGTTAAGTCAGCTGGCAGAGAGAGAAATGTATCATTTTGTATCATATCTTTGTTCTTGAGGAGAGAGAAGCTCTAGGAGAAGAAGGAGGAGTTTTAGAGTGAGAAAGTAGATTACAAGCTTAATCTTCGGAGTTTGAACCGTTTGATTCGAGTCTTGAGGTTAGAATCTTAATCTACTCTCGTTGTTCTTATTGATCACCTAGCTGCATTGCACGATCGAATCCGTTTTGCATGCCATGCATTGATTCAAAGTTGGCTTTAGAAAGAGAAAGTTAGTGTTCATGAGTTCTTGAAGAAAAGCCTCGTTTGATCCGAAAGTTTGCAACAAGTTACATGTTTGTGTGTTTGTTTTCGTAAGATCCTCAAGTATGGGTACCGAGGTCCATGTTTTCAAACTCGTAGCATGAAATCTCAGATTTTATAATAATAAGTTATGATCTTTGCATTCATTTCCTCCATGCTCTTCATGTTCGTGTTCTTTATGTTCTTGAGCAGAGGGAAACCCAGATTTTTCCCGACTTCATTTTTCTTTGAATGTGGCCAACGGGACCTCACCTCGGCAAGGAGGTGTGGAACCTCGGCCAAGACCTGGTTGGTGCCCAGCATGTTTCCCCGAGATGAGAAACAGTGTTTGTTTTGGTTTGACTTAGTTTTGGCGAATGCCGAGGTCATTTTGTATGCATGTGAAGATTGTTTAAAAGTGCATTCAATAGATTTGCCATGTGTTTGTAGGACTTGGACTCGCCCTGACCCCGACGTTCGACGAACTATGTGAGTGGTATTTTAATAAAGATATGTTATAAAGCTTTGATAAAACCTTGTTTTGCTTTGTTCGGAAATTACTTACTAGCATGAATGATTATCCCTATTTTGCGTATCAAATATTGTATCTTGCTTTGATGACGTTCTTGGAAGTCCGTATGTGCTAGGGGACTATAAGCATTTGTAGCACAAAGTTTGGAAGTCCGCATGTGCTAGGGGACTATAAGCATTTGTAGCACAAGTCCTTAGTGTCCGGGGACTATAATGCAACGACACCATTGTTTTGAGATCTCACTTGTCTTGTCTTGCCTTGCCACTGACGGTTTTACCGCGTGGGTTTGTTTGTCCGGAATGTCATCCCTTGTATTACATTGATGTTAGTAAGCATCCCTTGAAGCTTTGAAAGATTTGATAGATGGACTTGATTTATTCCATGTATTGTTTTGTTAAAAGATCTCGGATATCATTCATGTAAACCCCTTTATTATTTATACCATTCACTGAGTATCCAAGCTCACCCTCTCTATATATATGTAGGTGATGAGCAAGACGGCGGCGACGCCTAAATGTCTTTGCCGATATGTTTGCCGACGTGTTTTGGATTATGTTTTGCAACATCTTGAAGATCATGCTTCTTAGTTATTTCCTTGTATTTTGTATTAGATGGCTGAGAAGCCTTTTGGTCAAGATGTATTTTTGTACTTCATTGTTGTATTAAAGCTATGTACTGATGTATGACATTTCATTCAACTTATGCACTGCTCTTATGGATTACTTAGCTTTTAATTTATTGCTTCCGCGTTTGTAAGCCCCATATGTATACTCTGACTCGCGTGTGAATTCTTGTAAGTGGCCTTTGGTAACCTCGGATTACTGGCCATCATGGCACCATTCTACTAGGGGCGGAATGGGGTCGTGACAGCACCAATACCTGGTTCCATTAAGTTGCATCACTCGCACTATTAAGAGTCACTTAGTTCATTTTCATATCTTTCAAAATTTTAGTTTTGCTTTGTACGTCATTCTTTAAGATCTATTAATGGTTTCTTCTATTTTCACTTCATCCTATTTTAGGTATATATATTACACCTTGCAAAATTTGAACTCAACAGCCAGAAAGCCATCCACCATCCAAGAGCTCTACCCGTTCTTTACATGTAACCAAGTTCATGGTCTCAAAGAAGATAATATATCTTCCTTTTTATTAATCCTCTTTTAGGGTTTGGTCTCATTTCATATAAAAAGGGCGACTCAGTGCACGAGGCAACCTAGAATTTTTCATTTCTTTTTAAGGGTAAAAAATCACACTTCTAGGCTAGCCCTATATATAACAATAGATATACGACACCACCTCCACTTATACAACTACCTCAGTTTTATACTTAGAATTTGATAACTTTTTCAATTTTTTTTCCTCCATGATTTTCAAAACACACCCATGAAGTATCCACTTTCTAGTAGTTGAGGTACATAACTTTTGATACATAAATTTCATTATCATAACATTATTAAAATCAGCAAACAAGTAAGCATGTTCTCTCTCTCTCTCTCTCTCTCTATATATATATATATACACATAGATACATGTATACGTTTTGTACAATAGCAATAATAAAGGTAAACAGACTAGCTGCCTAGAGATTGCATACACCTAACCATTTCATCCTGAAGTCAATGAGGTGGCTGATAGGAAAGTGACCATTGCAAGCAAATCGCCGTCCGAGCTATGAACACACTTCTTGATCATGTCAACCCATTCTACATGGTGCAAAGCGGCCGCAGACATGGAATATATTTGAAAACAAAGGCACCCCGTTGAACAATGGCTGCAATACCCATAGCATTACCACCAAAGGCACCCTAGAGAAGGGATGCAGTACCAAGAGCATTGCAACCAGATGCACTAGCCAGAGCGATGAGACTTGAGGTCAGAAATCAAGGTAAGGAGCACCAACCGCATCAGCCGCTGCAGCTAAAGCCGGGCGTAGAGCTACCACAGCATGAGGCACTGCTACTGCCCCAGTCGCTATAGGTAGAGAAGGGTGCAGAGCTACCGCAACATGAGGCGGCATATCTACCGCACCAGCCGATGCAGCTAGAGCAGGGCGCAGAAGGTGTATATATTTTTGAGTTAACTGATCTCAACCACTTCAGCGACTCTCCTACCTCCCTAATAGAGCAACAACATCAAGAACTAGTGGGGCTAAGTAATCCAAGTGAGAGTATTAGCTGCTGAAATTCTAGTACAGAAAGATGCAACAACAGGGGCTACTCGTGCTGAGGTTAGATCTCTGCGGATGAAGCAACAACAGGCATAGCCGCAACCCTAGCCACATCAGGCTGAGCCACAATAGCAGCGGCAGGAGCAGCAGTCCCAAGTATTGGGACTTGGGCTGGGAAAAAGTTTTGGTGCTGGGGCTGATCGCGATGGTCGATCTGCCTCTCCTGCTCGTTCACAGCTGCAAAACAACAGATTTAGGGAGACGCAGATGCAAGCAGAGCACGTGAGTATCCACATGCCCACTTCAATGACTCTCCTACCTCTCTAACAAAGCAGCAACATCAAGAACCAGTGGGGGTAAGTAATCCAAGTGAGACTATGTCAGGCGCTGAAATTCTATTACAAAAAGATGCAATAACAAGGGCTACTCGTGCTGAGGTTAGAGCTTCGTGGAGGGAGCAGCAATAGGCACAGCCACAACTACATCAGGCTGAGTCGTAGCAGCAGCAACAGCAACAGTAACAACTGCCCCAAGTATTGGGGCTTGGGCTGGGAATAAGTTTTGGTGCTGGGGCTGGCCATGATGGTCAATCTACCTCTCTTGTTCCTTCCCAGCTGCAGGATAACAGAGTTGGGGGGACGTAAATGCAACCAGAGCACGTGGGTCCAAGTAATCCACATGCCCGTGCATCTGTGTCTGAATACAGGTCACCTATAACCAACTTGACTGATTTGTACAAAGAAATCCCTAGTCTATTCTCTTTACATTAGTAGGGATTGTAACAATGAGTTCATGAAGTATTGTGTTACATTGTTCATGTCTATCCTTGTTATTGAAGTTGAATTGCTATTTCTGTTTCTGAACTATAGCAATCTTTCTTCTTTATTCTTCTTTTTTTTGGTATACATTGATGATACATATAATTTGCTCCAGTAGCAGCTGCACTTGGTGGTGTCATCTTAGAATCTAGACCACATCTTGTGGATATAGTGACTGAGGTTTTTGCTTAGCTATTTGCCCCATTGGGACTAGGTTGGCATATCAATCAATGTTGGACAGTGTAGCTTAGGTCATTCATCGTTGCGTTGAAACAATTGGTACATGGTTTAGTTGTATAGGAGTCCAAGTACCTCTCTTGGCTTGATATTGTGCCCTTTGCTTGGTTGCTTAAGCATATTCAAGAGTTAAGAGAAAGTTATTTTTAGTATTTTTTGTTCTTACAAGCAATTCATCTTAGGGGTAGAATTGTATTTTTCCTTAGCTACCACACCAAAGGTAGCTTTATTCGCTATGTCAGTGGCAAGGGAGGCCAATTTTGACCATTGATTTTTTTGAGGAAGAGGAATAAATTTTTGCTCATTGCTCATTTGGTGCATGTGTAAACATTCAGGCAGTGAATCATATATATATAAAGGCCCGAGAAAAGAATGGTTGAAGAGGAACAAAGCCATGGCTTCATTTGTCAGGTTTAAATAACAAATCATAAAGGCTAGGCTTGAAATTGTGAAGACCATTATAATTTTGCAAGTCCATGGTAGCGAAAGCTCTCTTTCACTAGCATATCACTATCATTTTAGGTTGCATATTTACATATTGGATTTTCTTAGGTTTATGTCAATCTTGGAAAATAATTGTGGTAGTTCGCAAAATGGGAATGGGGCATGCATACATAGGCCTTTGTGGCTAGAGTTTTCACTAATGAGTCAAGTCTGGTCATCAGCCGCACAACAAGACCGGTAAAGGTAAAGACCAACAATTAGTAGCAACAACCACTGAGCCCACAAAAAATTCGCAAAAGGAAAACAAACCAATAAATGAAAGCAACAAAGAATAGACTCCTCCAAAACCATACTCACTCAAATATTCACCTTGAGCCTAAGAAGCATGGATATGAATACGGATGTGGATGCGGACATGGGAACATGGCATTTCAAAAAAATGAGGACACATGACTGGGACACAACAATAAAATATATTTTTATTTGTTATCTAGATTAATATTACATCCACAAGCTATCAATATTAACAAAACTAGCTCCAATTCTATATATATATTTAAAAACACTTTTAAATTAACACTTATAATTTATATATATATATTTTTGCATGATCTATAGTATTTAAATCTAAGAAAAAAATAATAAATATTCAACATCCAAAATTCATCAAAAGCACTAAAAAAAATGGGAGAAAAGACAAGTTGGCATGTCCCTAGTGTATCCTCAACATGCCCCCTAAAAATAAATTAATTAAATAAAGGGACATACGCATCCCTACCGTGTCTGCATGTCCAACACGGCTACAACATTTGTTTTGAAGTGTCGGTGCTTCACAACGTTGAGCCATGGTGGTGTCACGCTTGAGACAGAACCTTCAAACGCTACCCATCACCATGGAAAAGGAGAAAAGATGTACTAAATGGAGGAGACTAACAATAAGTACTAAATGGAGGAGACTAACAATAAGCACTTCCAAAGAAAGATAGGTCATAAATGGTTAGTAGATCAAAGCTAAGTAGACCAAGATTCAGAATTGTAATCTCACCCAAAAAATGAGAACTGAGGATAGAAAGAGACCATATAGATGAACAAAAACACCCTAAAATGACCAAAAAAATAAGCTTTAGGGTAAAACAAACCATCCCCAAAAATAAATCAAGAATTGGGGAAGCCGGCAAGGTGGGGGCTCTCCATAGCAAAAGATAGACAGTAATACATCCATTTTCCCCATGACAAACAGCCGTGAAAGAAGCTTTAGGGAGAGAAACTCTCAACTCTAGACAGAGAAACCCCAAGTGGATTTATATCTATTAATCCTTCCTCCTTTAATTTTTTTAGAAAATAAAATATAAATGTATTTGTGACATAGAAAATGAAGAAATTGTTATTATTTTCATGTACATATACAAAAATATATATTTATTTGTTGCCATGTCCCTGTTGTTACGTATCCTTGTTTTTTTGAAATCATTGTATCATTGTGTCCATATGTGTTGTATCGGTGTCCTGTGTCCATAGTCATGCTTCTTAGATTGGAGGAGAATTAAGTGGGGGGGAAAGTTTCGGAGCATACATTATTTGTCACTAAAGAATCAAGTTTCAAATACATTACACTAATCAATACTGCATTCAAAGCCTAAATGAGTGGCCTAGCAGTCTCGAGTAGTGTTTTAAAGGCGCGATTAGGCACACGCCTAAGCGCAAGGTGCAATGAGGCGCAACCTTGCACTTTGAACAAGTAGAGGCGAGGCGTAATACGTAAGGCGTAGCTTAGGCGCTGAGACGAGGGCTTTTTTCGAGACATGGGCTTCATGGGCTTTACCTATTTTTTTACTCCTATTGTTGATTAAGTGCTTTTTTTGTGGGCATACTCAATATAAAATTACTAAACGTGGTCAAAAGCTTAGTTGCAAGAATTGTGCAACCAGGTGACGATTCGGAGTAAGAATCGCGATTCCGCGCTTCCTAAAAAGAAACGTGTAGGAATCGTGTTTCTGTGGAGAGAGAAACGTGATCCAGTCCAAGATGGGATGGCAAGGGAGAGAGAGAGAGAGAGAGAAACCTGAACTCGCTGTCGCCTTCTCCTTCGACATTGCCTGGACCTTCGATCTGCTCCTAGAACTTCGATCTGCTCTCGCGATCTGCTCTCGCGATCTGCTCCTGGACCTTCGATCTGCTCTCGCCTTCGATCTTCTCCACATCGCCATCGCCATCGCCATCGCCAGCCGTCTTCGATCTGCTTCTTCACCTTCTTCTTCTTCTTCTTCTCTCTCTCTCTCTCTCTCTCTCGTCGATTTATGTTATATTCTGTCTCCCCCTCCCATTTTGTAACGTATAATAAATATAATAAATAATATAATTTGTTATAATAAATAATATAATTTATTATATAAGAATAAATCTAATTAAATCAAATATAATAAAAAAATATCAAATTAAATCTATAAAATAAATATCCAATTTTTAACTTTTATTTACTTTAACATATTTTATTATTCTTTATTTGTTATATTTTTTATTTATAATATACACCAATTAAAAATAAAAATAATTATATAAATAAATTAAAAATATTATCAATAAAAATAATACCCACATAAAAATAATAAATATATTTAAAAATAACTATTTAAATCACCTTTATATAATAAACATATTTTAAAAATAACTATTAAAATATATATATATATATATTACCGCTCCCCGAGGCGCTCCCAACCTAAGAAACTTCTATCGGCTCACGCTCCCCCGCTCCCGCTCCCGCTCCCGCTCCCGCCCCCGCTCCCGCTTCGTGCAACTAAGGTCAAAAGAGAGTAGAAAGTGATAAAAAATTTAAAGTTATGCTTTATATCTTTTGTTGGATATTATATTTCTACTTTTTAGAAGACTGAATGTTATATTTAAAGATTATCGGAAATGGTTATGATTTTTGAATTTGGGAAGAGAGTTGGGCTAAAATAGCCCACTAAAAGACAAAATAGACTAAAATAACCAATAAGATAAAATGTCACATCTAATCCATAATCATTTCACTTTTTTTCTCACAACCATTAAATCAACTACAAAAAAAAAAAAAGAACAACCAACTTTCCAAATACAACTATTTTAGCCAGGCTAAAATAGCCAAAAAGCTAAATAGCCAACTAAAATAGCCAACTTCTCAAACAAGGCCTATCTATATTTGTTATGTTGAAAAGTTTGCGTATTTTATAATTTTGCTCTTCTTCGACTACTTGCGCTTCGCTTTGATGAGGCACGCGCCTCGCCTCCCGCCTCACGCTTAGGCTATAGGAGACCTTATCGCCTCGGTGCGCCTAGATCCTTTTAAAACACTGTCAAGAATTCTGGATAAAGGGACTTGTTTTGGAGTAATTTTTTTTTATTGCTAGATCTATCTTTTACAGCTTTTCAGGCTTAGTTGCTGAATTACAGCTATTGTTGATTGATTCAATCTCAGTATCCCTTTCAAGTTTTTTCTTCAATCATGCATCACAGCTGCTTTAATACTGAACCTCAGGACATGTTTTCACTAATTTAGTGCCCAACATATTAGATGATGAAGAAAGATTGTAATCAATAAAACCAATAACTGTCCTACGACCTGAAGTTTAAAATGAGTAGGATGATTACATAAATTTACCTTCATATGCATCTCGAACCATTTGATAGCTAACAAATCCTGAGAAAAGAGTAAGCTGCAACCACAAACTACCAATCTATTACGATGCTAGCAATTTTCCAAACACAAACGACTATTTTAGAAAAAGAAAAAAGAAAATATGAGCATTTTATGAAACCATTTAACCGATAATAAGATTTTAGAATTTCAAGTTGTGGCAAAAATGATAAAGTAAATTCTGCTCCTAAACACTCAAAAGTTGTTTTTTGATTAAAATATTTATAAAAAAAGCCAATTTGGATCTCAACCAACCGCGCCTAAAAAAAAGAGGTTATATCAATCTATCTATTATTATTTCAAATATCTTGATGTCCAAGTTCCTCACATAGTATCACAGTCTCAGTTTCCCTGGTTTAGCCGTTGAAACAAATACTAAGAATGAGAATGGTGTATTAGAAATCCTCAATGACATTGTATCATAATAGAGGAACAAAGTGTGTTCCCTTTCTATTGAAATGGCCAAAATGTTCCCATCTCATAGAAACTATAATCTATAAAACTCTTAGATCACCAATTATCCCAAAAGCTTAAGCTGTTATGAAATGGACCCAACAATGTATATCAAGCTATACAACACCCTCTCTCATGTGCAACCCCATCATGCACGTGGCGATGCAAACATTCACACATCAAGAAAAGAAAGAATGCAAATGAAGACCAAATGAAAAACAGAGAGACTTGAACCCAAGATCTCTCCCAACTGGAGCTCTTATACCATGTAAGCTTAAAAGAAGAGAAAAACCCTAACTTGGAATTGAAACATACTGCAATGCATTGAAACTATCAAAACACACCAAAATAGTAAGTGTTTTTTTTTCTTCTTTGGGTGGTGTGAAGCAAAGTCCTGCATCACCTAGGTACAAAGGGGATGTGTAATGCAAAAGTGTAAGGGCACCACTTGCTTTACAAGCTAGCTTTAAGAGTTGAGTTTTACCCAAGACTATGTCACATGGTATCGGAGTTGGATATAGTGTGAGGATGGACAGGGTGCATGTCCCAAACCCTGCACGCTAGGTTTGAGGGAGGGTGTGAAGCACGGGTGAACCGGGGGAGGGGGGGGGGGTGGGTTGGTCACGGAGGTATGTTGCCCTTGCAAGTATTTGAGAAACTTCATGTGAATATGCATGTGATGCAGTGATGTGCAGGTGTGTGTATATGTTTAGCCCCTGCAAAAACTTTATGACCCTAAGGAAATATAATTATCCCACATAGTATGGAAGAGAGTCAAATACATGACTAAGACCTTACAAAAGAATGGCCTGGTGAGTAATATTTGGTAATAACTTAATAAATTTTGTTAACGTGTGGTGTTAGAGCACGTGTTAAAATTTTAAAAATGTTATACATTTTGAATGAAATTACACACACTAAAGAATGCATAAATTTTTTAATCTTTCTAAACATGTGCTCTAAGAACTCACATTAACAAAATGAAAATTTTAATTAGACCGTAGAAACTTTCTAGATTTAGATTTTATAATTGTATTTTTTTAAGTTTGATTACTTGGGAAATATATATATATATATATTTAAGGCCCTATTTGTTTTCAGAGGTAGAATGGAGGAGATTAATAGTGAGGGGATTGTTAATAAGGGGATTGATAGTGAGGGGATTAAGTAAAATTGTATTTGTTTTGATGATAGTTGTTAGTGCAGGAATTTTTAAATTATTTTTATATAAAATAATAAAACAAATAAAAAAATATAAAAAATTAAACATTAATGTTTAAAAAAAAATTCCCAACACCTCCTCCTCTACCTCCTCCATCCCAATCCCCGTTCCAACCTCCATCTTAATCCCCTCCTTCATCCTAATCCCTTCCCCAACTCTACAAACAAACACAACACTAAATAACCCCACCTCCATCCTAATCCCCTCCCATCCATTACACCCCAAAACAAACGGGGCCTAAGAGCAATATTATACATAATCTCATTTATTCCCTCAGTTTTCCATACAAAATAATGGGGTGCACATTCATAAATGAATATGAGACCCACTCACTTGTGTCCTGGAGTAAGAAAAGAAAGTAAAAAATAAGATTATATGTAGCATTTTTCAATATTTAAGTTTGAGACAATATTTTCTTATTTGGACCATTGTAAAAAATTAAAAAATAAATAAATAAATAAAATTGTTGGCCAGTTAAAATTATTTTAATTTGCCATAAAACACGATCTGTTTTATTCTTGACTTCCCCCGCCCGAAGTCCTAAATCACCCGGGTACAAAGGGAATCTGCAATGTATAAGTGTGAGGCCAACCTTACTTCACAAGATAACTTTTGGGAGTGAGTTCTATCCAAGACTGTGTCACAATTTTGACACCCATTAACGAAAGTTGCTTCTATTTTCCTTTTTACGTTATAAAAAAATAAAAATAAAATTCAATTGGGAATATTAAATATTTTTGTTCTTATTTTCAATATATTTGTAAACCTTATTTAGTTGGACCCTTATCTAGAATCACGCATACTTGTGTTTGATAACATTGATTTGTTTAACCTTGATTTAGAATTTTTCGTTCAATATAACATTAACATGTCCTTTATGCGAATTATATGACAATAAAAAATGCACCCAGTTAAGTTCCCCATTGGATTTGGGCCTGGGAGGGGGTAGAATAGATTTTAGTTTTTGTCTCCAGACATTTCCTTTGTGATTTTTTTAGATTTTTGCTTCTCTTATGTTTCAAAGTGTTTCTAATTCCAAGCTAACCAAAATGACACATTGAAATGAAATTTTAACACTTGTGCAGTGTATATGAGCAAAATCCATTCATTTTCAGAGAATTAAGACGCAAATTTAATGAATATTCATCAGTAGGGAAACCGAAAATTTTAGACAACAAATATTAAAAAAGCTATAAGTTGGGTTAAACCCCATGTAAGTTGAGAAAGGTAATGTGAACAAAGCTGTGACTGACTACTGAGATATATAATCTATGGAGAGAGGGGACAACTGCTACTGAAACTATGGTATTTAGTCTATTAGTATCCGTTGCCCGTATTGACGTTCAATCATCGGTGCAATGCATTGCCCCAATTTTTGGAAGACAATAAATAGAAGATTCCAAGGCAAGACACTAGATTGGAATGTAGTACATTGTGGGTACTTGTATCAAGCTCAATACGTGGCAAGCCCTACAGATGCCACATCACCAAAACCCCACCCACATGGCAGACCAATAAGGCACCACGTCGGGCATGTCAAATGTTTGATACATGGCGAGCCCTACGGGCGCCATGTGCCAAGACAGCCAAGACTATATGCTTAGCCTAAGCGGGAGCATATATACAAGCCCAAATATAACTAGATACGAAGAGCCCTGCAACAGGCCGCAGGGCCCATGGTCCTTCATACCTCGCTCCAAGACCAAACAACAATACAATCAGCCCCCGGTTCACTTGGACTTGGACTGATAAACACTGGTCTCCTAAACATTGAAATAAGCCCCCGACTCATTCTCCTACTTGGTCGCTTAGAAGCGAGCCCCTCTCCTAAACATTGTGATAAGCCCGCAGCCCATCCTCCTACTTGGTCGCCTGGAAGCAAGCCCTTGGCTCTCCTAAACACTAAGGTGGGCCCTAGCCCATTCACCTACTTGGATGCCTGGGTTGGGAGCAGGACCCAGGCACTACTGCTCGGGATCATCAGAGGATACTGGACTAGCGGCTGAGGTCATGGGATTGTCGAGATGGTTGTCTTCTTGCTAAGACAACTCTATCTCGACCAGGCTTAGAGAAGAGGCAACAATGACCTTACGTTCATGTCATCCGATGCATATACGAAACGTTACTTTCTGCCTGCCATGAAACGTTGCTCCCTGCCTGCCGTCGAGCCACAGACGGCAGAAGGGCTTATATCACTCCTGGCAGAGTCGAGGAGAACGAGCCACTTGTCCAACAGTTTGCTTGGGCTCCAATACTCCTGTGGCCTGTATAACGTATCGTATATGCAGTAAGAAACAACAACAATACAACCAAGTCTCATGCTTAAACACCCTCTTTCACTTCACATTAGTGTTCAAGGTCTATCACTGCCAACCTCTCCCTATCCAAGCTTGCCTTGATCTCCTCCTCTCCACCTCCGGTGATCTCAGGCTATTGAAGTGCCCGCCATCTTCCCGGACTACCTCTAACCACACCTCTCACCCACATACATCCACTTAGTTTGTAACAAAGAGAGGGGGAAGGAAAAAAAAAAGAAGAGAGAGAGAAAAAAGTACATTTAGATTTCAAGAAAAAAGAGAAAGAAATACTGTGATACAATTACACTAATGAATATATCAAACCTTTGTTTTGTTTGTCTGTCCAGAACCATTGTCTGTTCTCAAAGATGATATATCACTAGAACTGCAATCTTGTGCTGGCTTTTCACTAGGAAATGCTGCCCCACCATCTGCATTTAGAAGTACACAGTAGCAGTGATCTGTATCTGTCAATACCTGTAAAATAAAAATTCCAGATGATAAATGAAAAAATGCATGAATGAGTACTTAATTCAAACATGTAAATATATAGATTTCAATCTTGAGCTCATTTCTTTGTACCTTTGAATGGAGACACTTGAATAACTTAGGACTCATGTCTTCATAATGAATATAAAAACTTTGTGGTTAGTAAAATGAACCAAATAAATGTGATGGACTCCCAACAAATTTTTAAAAGGAAAAGGCCTTAAATATGCCAGATCGGCCACAATCAGAAGAGAATAGAAGTTATAAAACCTCTTTGTCATGACATCCACTAGTTCAAGTGGTATGAAATCCTTTTTATTTTTCCTTTTATTTCATATTCTCTTTTAGAATTTGCATATCAATAACCTATGAAGCATGGATACTCCAAAATGGGCAGTGATCGAGTATCGGATATGGATACGCGTCCAATACGTTGAGATATGTATTGGATACGGCAAAAGAGTAACCAATTTTTTTAATTTTTTTTGAATTTCGGATACGTTTTGGATACGCAAGGATACATTAGAAATACGTTCCGGATACTTTTGGGATACGGTGGAGCAAAAAAGGTGAAATTTTTTGTGGGTCAAAATGTAAATAATGCAAACTTAAATTAAAAAACACAAATCAATCAAATCCCTCAATCCATATACAAATCATAAACCAAAAAATAGGTAAAAAAGACCCTAACCTAACCTTCTTTCTCGGTCATCAAAGAAAAGAAGCAAATTTGGCAAGGAAGGAAGCAAATCTGTTAAGGAAGGAAGAATTTTAGTCGCCCAATCTCGTCTCCATCTCAATTGACCACAACGTACACCGTCTATCTCACTCTTCTCACTCTCTCTCTCTCAGAATAACTTTCTCATCTCAGCTTAATTATCAAAAAAAAAAAAAAAGACTTTATCATCTCAGCTTGAGATCTCAGGGAAAACTGTTCCGAAGGAAACTCCATCAACATCTACCACACGAAAAACTCAAAGATGGAAGTTAAAACGTTCATTTCAAAGCCCTACAAATTTATTAAATTGTTCTAATTGATTTGGGAAAATATTACCAATTGATTTGGGAATATGTTACTAAGCCCGCAAGCCAACACATTACAAATTTATTTTCTTTGCACACACGTTAGAGAAGATCTTGCCATTCAATTCAAGAACAAGTTGTCAAATCCTTGAGTCAAAATTCTTGAATAGAAAAATCAGAAGATCATTCTCTGGTACAAGTCCTCCAGAGATTGCACTTTTTTTTCTTTAAATTAATATATTCGAAATTGTCATTCTATTTTTCTGTTTATTTTGTAGACAAGAAAAATTTGAGAAATGGAGTAAGGTTGCGTAAATCTTGCTCTCCCTAAAACCTACTCTAATAGGAGCCTTATGTACTAGGTTGCCATTTTTTATTTTGCAGACAAAAAATTTGTGTGTAGACATGCTATGGTTCAACTCACATTTTTCTTTTTGATAACTAAGAACTATGGTTCAGCTCAAACCCCAGCACATAAACAATATATCATCTTTATGCACAACATATCAAAATTTTGAAAGGCCTTACCGAGGCTCACCTCAAGGTGAGGCTGTGGCAAAATGCATCAAGACTTCGATTTTTAGGCTATTCTCCCCAAAGGCTTGTGTATCACAGTTTGAGGCATGCGCCTTGTACTCCTTTTACGCATAATCATGTGAGGAATATGCATATGAAGAGCTTGTCTTAGGCTCTTTTTAGTCTAGTAGATGTTTTAAACAATATATACTTAGTCTAGTAGATGGCTTAAACTGTTAAGTTACCAATTTTCCCAAAAGCCTAAGCTGATAGGAAATGGGACCAACAATGTATATCAAGCTATTTAACACCCCTCCTCATATGCAACCCCATCTTGCACATGGAGAGACAAACAGAGAACCAAACAAAACAAGAACCAAACAACCAAATAAAGAGGAAAAAACCCAAACGGGTACACAATACCAAACGCTAACGGAGAGACTTGAACCCAAGACCTCTCTCAACCAAATCTCTGATACCATGTAAAGTAATCAATTTTCCCAGAAGTCTAAGTTGTTAGGAATGGGCCCAACAATGTATTTCAAGCTACGTAACATAAACAATATATATATACCATACAACTATATTTCATAGGAAAAATTAAGTAGATAACCAATCAAGAAAAAATACATAGCTAATGCTCAAGTGAGAAGCTCGATCACTAAAGCTAAGAATGTCGATTTATTTTCAATGAGAGCAATCTTCCTTCTCTGCATTGCAACTTCCAACATTTTGAGAAGAAAAATATTTACACATTCATATTTAATTTTTTTCCTATTTTTTAAAATATTTAATTTATTTACCAAATAAAATTTAAAATTCAAAATGCATACACCTCGACATCTTAAGGCTTACACACTTTGCCTCACGATGGGTAAAACACCTGATGTTACACATTTGCCTTTAAAAACTTTGCAAAAGATGCACCAACGAAACAAATTTTAAACATAAATTCTATTTGTCTTGCCTCCTTGTAATCTCTTTGAGTACTAAAGAGACCTAACATTCTTCCACAACACAACCCTATCCCGCCTCAATAAAATATTTATAAACAAAAATAAAAAGGAAATATTAATTTCACAAAGTAGATATGAGAAGAAAATCAAAGTTGTCTGCTATAGGCCGTCTATTCAACCAGGGTATGTTGCATATCATTAGACCATGCAGGGTGATAAAGTTTACAAAAGATGACACTGTTTGGTTCAGCCGTTAATCTCTGCTCAAGAGAAGTGCTTCCATTCTCTTCAACATGTGCAAATGAGAATTTCATGTAGACCTTGGTTCCTTCTATTTAATGGACTAGAATAGACTTGCATGAAACAGTGTTAATACTCTAAAAATCATCCTCTGGTGAAGCCATCAAGATTCTAATTGATACAACTTTAGATGCACAATGAGAAGAACAAACACATAGGAAGCTAAAAGCACCATATACCACAATCTTCTATCATTGCATATAATGGATAAACATATTACCACTGCATCAAAAGTAGAATCAAAGTCATCAACTGCAAAACATATATCTGGATACGCAGGTGTTGTTTCTACTTCCTGGATACATTGCATTTACTGTGTCAGATTAAAAACAAGAAATTAAAACATATACAAGGAATCCTGGTCTTGTTAATACCAGAAACTTACCTTTGTCGAGTCCAAATGAAAATCAACTCGACTTGGTGATGCATAAACAGTCTTTACAACCTAAGAGATAAAGCCATGGAACATCCTTAAAACAATGCCTTAAACGCACTGAGATTAGCTTTCAAGTTTATCAAGAAATTCAAAGAAAACAATGTGACATAGACAATGATGGAGTTGACGTTGCTAGACTTTGGATGTAGTGATAAAATGGCAAAAAAAAAATAAAAATAAACTAAAAGATGATAACATGTTCATGTTTTTCATTTTAATTTATATTATTTTTTTACAGATGGACAGAGGACTCATGGAGTAGTATATGGGCATGAATGAAGACAAAAATCCATTGTGTGTTTGGATGTTTGCATTTTGTTTCAATAATCGTAAAGTGGACAATCGTATATGTTTTGTATCTTAAATATTGGTACCAATTTGGACTTTCTTTTTGTTTAATGCATTCATATTAATATTTTGGATAGTTAAATCAAATGTGTACAGGCTACGGTTTTAGTTCAATTAAAAAGACTTTGTTTTGTAAAAGTAACAAAATCTGTTAAATAAGGGTAATAAACTGATACAGAAGAAGCGTGAGAACAAAAAGGATGATAGGCAGTATAAATTTGGAAATTTTTTAGAAGATATTTTATTTTCAGGATGATCCGTCACACTACTAAATCACATAGACATTGATATATTGTCAATTTGTCATAGTTAGTATTAGTACTTTTCCTTGCAGAAGAAATCCACAAGCAACATCCACAAGATATGAACAATATATTTCCTTTTTTTAATTTCTTCTTTATTTCCTTAGGGGGTGTTGGGAGGTTAAATAGATGGCATGATTGAAAGTCAAGATTTGATCAGACACCCGCTCCTCACCCTTACAGTTGACTGCTTCTAGGACTTGAAGTACTCAAAAGTTTGAAACTCCCCTGATGAGGTGCAATCTAGGTACCACTGAGTCACAAAGCCTGCAACTCAAACAAATTTCTTCCTACAGCAAGACCACTCTCTCTGGCTATGTTGGCAGAAGAAAGATCAAGACTGCAACTCAAGCTCATCTTTCTTTTCTTTCTTTCTTTCTTTCTTTTTTTTAAAATAATAATATTTCCAATTAAATATTCCTGGTTATAAATTTATAGGGCTTCATTTTAAAGATCTTTATAAGGCTTGCTCCTTGCAAAGATTTTTTTGGTCAATAAATGCTAAAAGAGCATCAATGCATGCAGAGAATGCGATCAAACTTTATTCATCATGACGTAATTTCACAAATCTAAACAGATTAGTGTTCAGATCAAATAACATGTTTGTAACCTATTACTAAGTACAGCATGTAAAAAAAAGAGTAAACTGTAAAATGGATTTATTAATAATAGTATGGGGGCTAGCAAGGGATTGGAGTTTGGCTACAATGAAAATAAAATTCAGCTCCTATAGGATCTTGTATCTTGATTGTAGAAACCCCAGCCATGTATACTAACCACAGAAAGGAGGCATGCACATTGCATCTTACAAGTCAATCACAAAAAACTTCTTCAAGCTACAAAAACCGAGTATTAATGGAGAAGACTTAAACAAGCTTGATGACAGATTCCTCTCTAATTTAAGTTACAAATGGTCCCTCTAGTCTAGGCCTCTTTATCAATAATGTACATTCTTTGAAAAGTTTGCTAGATGATGGAGTGGATAGATGCTCATGTCATAGGCATTGAAGATAGCCCATGGACCACAAAGATGAAAGAGGCTACAAATAGTGCCAATCAGGAGTAGTGAAGTTGCACAGCACTTATAAACACTTTGGAGAGAATTTAAACTATATTCTAAGAGAAGTTACTGAACTTAAAAACATTAAATTATAGAACATTTATGTATCCCCCTCTTACTCTTTATTAACTTGTGATTAGTTGTAGAAAGATGACTGAAAGGTTTTGTTGTATAAAGATGTTTAACCAGCTGCATAAATGAGGAGGAATGTCAATCCATACACAAATGCTATAAAGCACCGACACTTCAAAACAAGTGTCGTATCCGTGTTGGACACACGGCCACTTCGAGGACACGTATCTTATTTAATTAATTTATTTTCAAGGGACACACCGGGAACACTTCGGGAACACACTAGGGACATGCCAAGTTTTCTTTTCCCACATTTTATTTGAGTGATTTTGATGAATGTTAAATGTCTATTATTTTTTTCTTAAATTTAAATACTTAATAGATCATCCATAAAAAAAAGATATAAGTGTTAATTTAAAAGTGTTTTTTTTTTTTTTTTTTTATAAAAAAAAAATATAGAATTTGAGTTAGTTTTTGTTAATATTGATTGTTTGTGGATGTAATATTAATCTAGATAGCAAATAAAAATATATGAAAACATATTTTATTGCCGTATCTCCGCCGTGTCCATGTCCCTATTTTTTTTAAATCGCCATGTCCCGTGTCTATATCCGTGTCCGCATCCATATCCGTGTCTGTGTTTCTTAGCACAAATGTAATCAGTGTGTCATCATTTTAGTTGTAGCTTTCTTCTTGTGTAGCCCAGATTTCCTGCTACACGTTGGAGCAAATGATTCACACTAACAGAAGCTTTTTTATTTTATTTTTTCTTTTGATGGTAACAAAAGCTTGTTTATACAGATTGAATACATTTGTAAACACTAGAAAACAAAATGTTGAGAGATTGTCAATATACACACTTTCTTTTTATTTTTCTTTTTGGTCTTGACACATACACATACACACTTCTCATATCGGGTAACTTTAGACATCTTTTTTAAGGATAAAAATTTTAAGTTAATTGCAGATACCTTGTATATAGAAGACAATGGTGCATCTTCGCCAGACTGGTGATTTCTAAGGACCTGATGACTAGAAAAAATAATGAAATTTAGAAGAATAAGAAAATGGAAACTATTGCACACCCAAAAAAAAAAAAAATAGAGACAACCCTCAATCATAAAGTTCTGCAGCACAAGCAATCTTTCTGATGATGCAAAATAAGCAAACTGGAATCAGCATGCCAAGACACCAGAAATGAAGCAAGTTTAGCATCATCTTTCACAGAATCCTAGATGTTTATGATTATTCAGCATCCTTCTCATCAATCAAAAATACCATTGACTGAGACATGAATTTTTTCCACAAGGATTCTAAACCCTCAAACCAAAACCAAAGGAACGGTCATGGCAAAATTCTCTATATTTTAAAAGATTCCCAACTTTGACTGCACCTACCTCTTCCATTTAAGAATGAAGGTAAACAAAAATACAGATCAAAAGAAAAAAATGTGTTTGTACCAAAAAAAAAAAAAAAAAAAAAAAAAAAAATGAGAAAAGGCTTTTGTAGTCAGAACAATTACATGATGCAACCAAAAAAGAAAAAGGAGACTTACCTGCAAATTGCTACAGTTACACTGAACGAAGTGTGAGCAATCAAGTTCAAGTAAAATGAGCGCCTCCAATCCACATCTACTGAATTCTTATCGACTAAATCATTAAACTGGTAGAAACGAATACAAGGTCATGGTCTTAAATGAACAGTCAAAATATCCAGACAATTAATATAAGCTTTGCTCTTTCATTGCAGATATATAAGGAAGACAAAATGTTACATGGTTTTAAATGTCCTAAGAGTTCCATTAATTAATCTCATTTTCAGAGTGGCATAAATTCAATCCAAAACCAAACATTTTCTTTTGCTAACTAGAAGTTCAATATCAAAGCTAGCAATATAATCATCACGCAAGGCTGTCATTTAAAATTTTATTTCCAGATTGATGCACTATTTTCAACCAACTTATCAAGTAAAAAAAAAATAATAAATAAAAAATAAGTTATTAAATACTATAATAAAAAAATTTGAAAAATATAAAACCAAAGGTGCAGAAAGCATACATACAAGCACTAAGAGCTTATAATATTTGAGTAAGGAACTAGGCAGATGAGAGACAGCTGACCTCATAGAATAATAAAGAGATTTACCTACAAATTATAAACTTTGTTACTAATCAAGGTATCACTATAATTAAAAGAAATCCTAAGCTTTAGGCCAACTGTAATTTTTCAAAATGAACTAAAATGCAAACAAAATCTAAAAACATGAATTTTCCATTGAAAATTAGTAGAGGTTTGAATAAAAGGAATAAGAGAAGAAGTAAGGGAAGAAAAGAGCATAAAACAAATTGGGGGTTTGGTCTGAGAGATCATTGACTCATCCCAATACCCATATTTATAAAATATAATTTCGTCAAATTAGTACTCTTCACCCTAAAACAATAATGAAATTAGCAAGATAAAACTCCTTTCAAGTTGGAGCATAGATATCTCTCATGGCCAACTTGCAAACAATGGGGTGAAACTGTGAAAGACTTTACTTCTAAATCCTTTGATGAATATATTGCCATGAGATCTTCACATTGGCATCTACAAACATGGCACCGGATGTCAACCTTATAAGGTGGTACGCAAGCCTATGATGCAACTCCATATGCTCCCATTTGGGGTCAAGCCACATCAACCAAGGATAGCACACAGTGCCGTAGCTCTAGGCTTAAGGAGATGAGACACCTGTCACATGGCATATAGCACCCCCCAATTTGGCTAAGGATTCTCTACTTGAGTGTACTGCCTCTCTCATGCTCAACATGCTCAAAGTCCCCTCGGTCTAGGCAAGCAGCCAGACCAAGTGTGTTCCAACTCCAAAATTGTGTGCTCTCCCTTCAGACAAGCACCTTCTCCATAATGCGTGCTCAGTCTACTTGGCTCACATAAATAGCCCCACCGAGACACCCTGATCTCATTTATACTTAGTTCCAAGAATGAAATCCTAATAACAACTATCTACACTGGGAGCAAGCTCTAGCTACCTCCGACTGAGACCACTAGAGAACTTGTGGCTTGGAGGTTAGAGTTAAGGAATTGTCAGGGTTGCTTAGCCTGCCTCTCTCGGGGCTGCCCCACCTTCACCAGTCTTAGAGAGAGATGGAAAAGCACAAGAAGACAAGCTATTGACTAAGACATCACACCTAATAAGGAAACTCTCCTAATGCAGCCCCCAAACTTAACATACCTACCCTCTGGTATCTTATGATACAACCCTCAAGGCCTAATCATGGTGCATAAGGTAGTTGAAAAACCTCCTGATTGCCAAACCAAAGAGGTTGAGCCATCAATCAAGGACTGAGCTGTCCCCTGGCTTGACCATCCTATATAAGGGAACTTTCTCCATGCATGCAGAGCAACCTATCATCATCATCTTTTTTATCTTTGACAAGAAGAAAATATTTCCATCTGCTGCCACTCCTCTCTCTCCTTGACAACCTTAGCGGCTCAGATTCAACCAAAATTTTTTTATTTCCTCCCCCTCCAATGTCCACTGAGTCATCTCAGTGCCCATTATCTTCCCAAAAGGTGCCACCAAGTCACATTAACTCCAACACCCATGTGAGAAATAATTGACTCATCCCAGTACCTATGTATTTGTATCAAATAATAATCCCAAAATTACAATAGTACGCTTCGTCGTAAAACAAAATAATAAAACTAACGAGAAAACAAATTTAAATCCCATTTGTCCTCAACTAAGTGCTTAACTTGTAATTAAATATATGAACCAACATTTCAGATGTTAAAATAAAATTAGCAATGTACTTCTCTATACATCCTAATTATATATGGGATATATAAATTGCAACAATGACCTAGAAAACATCATTAGATATACTAACAAGGTTCTAAAATTAGACTAAGAGGGGCAGTACTAGACTTGTTGTCTGTATAAACGTGAAGATTTTCATTTCAAGTGATAGTGAGAAGATTGAGAAGAACAAAAGAACTTCCTCTGAAACTTAGAGCAATGTCAAAACAGACATTATTGCATTCAAAGCATGACAAAAAGAACAATCAGATGTGGAGTGAAGCTAGAAACCAATTGAAGATTAGTAATTAAAAATGGCACATCAACATGTAACAAGAACATCAAACATTATTGGTACTCATTAATCCAGGGTGCTAGGAGGGGTAAGATAGAAGACAAACCTAACCTCTGCTATTATTAGGCAAAGAATTCTCACACTTGGCAAATAAGCACATATTATCATTTTCATTATTAAAGGCACTTTTCTGGTGGTTTGATTTCATTTAATATCCTGTGGTTTCTTAAACAATAATATAAAAAATGCATCATCTCTATTTATAACCCAAATATCATGTTATAATGGTACTTAGGGTTGCAAATGAATCGAGTTGTCGTGAATAACACTGACCTTCAAATGAGCATAGACATAGATATGAGATACAAATACTACAAAGACACGACACAAATATGTTGATGCAAGAAATCTACAAAAAAATAAAAATAAAAAAAAGACACAACATGACAACATGTTAATATGTTGTGAATATTTTGTGTATCTTTCATAAGAAAAACATGTAATATAATTTTCTATTTGTATATTTCTACTTAAAATTGCAAATAGTATTTCCAAAAATATTAAATATATTGCATACTCTAATTGCTTGCTTTCTTACTGCCTTAGTTTATTAATGTATTCTTTAATGTCAAAGTGATCCATCACATACTTCACTTCATGTTGTTCATGAATGTCAAACACTGTCATATTCAAATATTCACCAAACAGGCCATGCCCAAAAGGGTCTGAAAAGTGTCATCGAAGTTTCCAAAATTACAGATTTTTTATTTTTTTAAATAGGGCACATTGAAGAAGTATCACACACGTTTTAAAGATTTTCAGAGAAGTGTCAGTGTCTAACATGGACACAACTCTTCCCTAGAAGTGTCAATGCTACTTAGTTTGAGCATGATTTTCAAACTTGATAATCAAATGAGTTTAGGTTAGTTATGGTTGGCTCCTTTAATTAGTCAATAGCCTGTTCCCAGATTAATGGCATCAAGCCATTTAATGTTATTAATACTTTCGAGAACTGTGTCTGACATATAATATCTTCACTATTAGTATTTCATGGTAATATAAAATCTTTGATAAAATTACTCCCTCCATCCCAAATTGACGCCATAAAAATATATTATTTTTAAGTTCTCATTTTCCTTGTCAAACAAACAATTTGGGATGGAGGGAGTATTAAGTATGGAAATAAGTCCTAGATGCTAGTAGAATACCAAAAGCTGTTGTTTTTGCGTTTCTTCATTAGTGAACTTCTTGGGCACTGGTTCACTTGCATTGTTTCCTGTCATCTCCTTATTTATTTGTTAATTCATGTATTTCCTCTTAATATAGTTTAAATTCACAAGATCTAATGCTTTTCTGGTCCAATTTTTGTTAAAATTCATAAAAGACGCATACAAGGTTTCCTTGGGTATAGGGTTAGTTGATTTCTCATATGTTATCTTTGTTTTTCTTCTTTAATGTAAATGAGCTATATCAAGCCAACCTTAGGTTCACTTGAACAAAGGTGAAAGTGAGCTTAAACCAAGTTTAAGCCAAGCTTACCCATTTTCCTTCAAGCTCAAACACCATTCCACTTGTGCTGAGCAAAGCCCAAACAACTAAATATTTGGATAGTCCCTGCTCATTTGAGCCCGCAATGAAACTTGTTTTTGTCTCACCTAAGAGAGAGAGAGAGAGAGAGAGAGAGACTTTACCTAACATCAAATTCCTTTAGAACTAGAAAAAACCAAAATTTTTATTGAAGTTTCAAACAGTGGATAACAAGAGGATTTTCTATATATGTTTATACATGGAGCACAAGATCAAAAGTAGTTGCTCGGATCAAAGCTTGTAGTTCCAATGCTTTCATTTGCAGACAACTGTTTTAAGTAAATATAGGTCCATGTGCAACACAAGCCCAGCTCCCATTTTCTATTCATGTCATTCTGTGAAGCATTTTTGTTGGCACCATAAATTAACTTCTCTTCAAGTGATGGATTGTAGGAAAAAGTTGGGATAGGGAATCTAAAGAGAATAATAGTCGAATTGAACAAGTACCCACAAACAAAGTATGTAAGTACAGTCAAGTTCCATTATCAACAATAAAGCTTAGTAATGTTACTCAACACATGATGCTGAAAAGTAACAAAAACGGGGATCAATTGGATGAAATCCTTTCCGCTTGTCTCATATTGATGACGTCCAACAAATTAAATAATTGGCAGTAGAATGAAGTGCAAGCCCCATTCAAATAAAACATCTTCGAATATAAGAGATTAGAGAAGAACCATGCAGTTAAGAAAATAACAAATTTTGAGATTTTGCAGTACTTGCCAAGTTTTTTAGATATCCATTATTTATAAATCTAATAGTGAAACACCTTAAGCATTCAAACCATAGTTACTCAAACCATGGGGAAAAAAGGTCAGGTTAGTTTCTTTCAAAAGTTAGTTTGCAAATTAACCCATGAGGAATTGGTCGTCTTGAGTTACATGTACTTTATGCAGCCTTAGTGAGAACATTTTGGCAACACATTCTTTCTATGCCAAATTACCTACTTCTCCCTGTGCTTTCAGTAAGAGAGCCATAATAAGGCTATTGTGGGTATCCTATTTCTCCATGTATTTTCAATGAGAGAACTATAACAATTTATGTACTTGGAAGCAATTTATGAAAAACATATCTCATTGTGATACCTACTTTGAGAAGACATATATGCATTTTGAGTCATGCAAGACTAGTGTCATGCACACACCACAAGAGAAATAAAAAAGAGGGATAATATTGCAATTTAATTAGACTACGAAGAATTCTAAAACATGTATACAATCATATCCTGTAAGTAGTTAAGCAATTAATACAGGAGTTCATTCCAGCATACAGGGTAACCCTTGAATTAGTATACGTGCCGCTGTTACCTTAGGTGCCCACCTGCGCACAAAGTAAGGAGAGTTGCCTTCCATATTATCACTGAAACCATGTCCATGCAAGCTCTGGAACAACATAATTCAATCAAGGATAGGCAAAAAAGTCATTTTACAGTGAAACAACCTGCCGAAAAGAAAGAAGGGCATACCATTTTCCGAACAAAGAATACAAGGTCATCATCCTGGCGACCCCTCGACTCCCTACCACAAATGAAATACAAATCCATGACGTCATGCCAAAAGCGTGGATCTGTTTCAACATCTGAAGCATCTTCATCATCTACGTTGGTCTTCCCTAACAACTTTGAGTGCTTCTTCACCATACTCAACAGCTCATACCTGTCAAACCAACAGTTCACCCAAAAAATATATATATATGTTTACAAAAATAAAAAAATCAAAACATATAGAATAGAAATAAGACCACATCAAAATCATCCCTGAGCTGAACTTCCACATTCGAATTCAAAATTGAACAATTATTCAACAGAATGTTTTCTGAACATAGTAAACCTACAGAGATCAAGTTAATCTTTTTTTTTTTTTTTGAAACTAAACAAGGAAATTAAGGTTAATGGTAAAGCGCATTGCATGGAGGATCAATTTAATCATAGACACAATTGTTGGCATAATCAAATTTATGAATGCAATAAGTTGAACAATATCGATTTAGTGCCTAATAGTTATTCAATTGATTTCGAATTCAATGTAATAAACCGTCATTTGATTGAAAGACCAAAATTGCAACTCACATACGAAATTAAACTGAATGAAATCGAGAACGAATCGAAATGAATTGGAAGACTACCTAGTAGGAGTTTCTTCTCTATCACCGAACATGTCTTCTTGGCCTCTTGCTCCTCTTTCTTTCCAATTCAACATTGGGGGGTTTCAGTGATCAAAATCTCCAATTTTAGGGTTTAAAAGCCCAAGAACTGACGAGAAAGACGACAAAGGTTTCTGCTAGGCCAACTGTCAGACCCTTAGGAAGGGGAGTTTTTTTTTTTTTTTTTAATATTCAAAAAAAAATTAATTTAAAGAATTGACCTATTTTTTAAATTATTTAGGAAATTAACCCGCTTTTTAAAATCACATTTCTAAAATGCGATTTTAAATTGAAATCGCATTTTTAATATGTAATTTTAACTTGAAATTGCATGTTGAAAATGTAATTTTATGATGACATACACGGTTATCGTGACAAATTGAAATTGTATTTTCAACATACGATTTTAAATGAAATTGTATCTTCAACATGCGATTTCATTAGTTATGCAATTTCAATTGTTAGGTACTCGTGACTTGTGTTTGAAATTGTTAGTTACAACATAGCTACTTCAAGTTGCTATAAATATATACTAGTATGTGAAAACTAACTTAGTTGTATCCACAGATTGTTATAAGATTATATATAATAATTCACTATGAGATACACTGTCAGTGACTTATATACCGCAATAGGTCACCATTGGGTTTCAAATAATGATTTTGAATATCTATTAAACCCTAATCTTCGTTACACAACGGCCACTGTGAATATCATGAGAGCAGAGTGGCAATATCGGTCTACTTAGACGAATATTCTTCAGGAGTTGTGTGAAGAAAAAGAATATTCGAATTCCTCGTAGGAGGTCGGAGAACATGCCCATTGATACTCCGCAATTGCTACAAAGAGCGCTACACAGCATTCGTGAAGAAGTTAACAGAATGTCGATGCGTTTAAATCGTTATCACTTTTGTCAACTCACAATTGAGCACGTTGAACATGGGTTAATGCATGAAGCATAATTTTACGTGAATGCAAGTACGGAGGAACAAGTATTATTCGATGTTGAAATGTCAAATGAGGAATAAAAATAATAAAATTCCTTTGTAATAATCCTTCAGTCGAGTTATAATATTTTGAATATAATCGTAACTATTCTATTTGTATGCTATGAAATCTTTTTATATTATTTTATGAGTTTCAATATATGTCTACATAATGTTCATATAACTTAAAGCCATAGTATTTGATCGATATTGACTCCATATATTTAATAAAATTTTATATTACATAAACAACTTAAAATACTAAATACTTAATATAGGGATTAAACACAAAATATAGCACTAAAAAAAAAAAAGTACATCAACATACACAATAACAATTTAGAAATGACACAACAAACAAATATTTTTCTTAAATAGAAGTTGTCTAATTCTTCATTCTTCATCTGACATGTAGTAGTCGAAGAGATATTTTTCGTTATTTAGGACATTGTTGCGCTCGATTTTAGTCAATTGTTAATTGCTTGCCTCTGCAATTTTGGCGGCAAATTGAAGCATGAAATGTCGACATCTCCACATCAACATTCTATTGTTCTCATTTTTTATTTTGTTAAGCGTTTTTTCTTAGTTGCCCACATTTCGTCTAGACATGGTAAATGAACGATGATGAAGTACTTTTGCCCCTAAATTATATAAATCATTAAATAATCTCTCTTGCTCTGCTACCCTAAAAGGCCATTCCGCTCGAATACCAGCATAATAATCCTTTGGACTTGAGTATGTTTTGCTCTTATATTCATAAGTGAATGGAGATAGTAGCCAAGTGAATGATGACGTGAACTGCCTGAGCTTTTGGAAGACATTGTTGATATAGAATATTAGACTCAAGATATACAACTAATGTTATGTTTTCATATATCATAGTTAGGGTAGTGCTATTTATAGACACATAGAAGAGATTAACATTTAGTGGCTCCTTTGAAATCTTATGTTGAAAATACAATTTCAATTGTTACACTTTTATATTTCTTGTATAGAGAAATTAAATAATAAAAGAAAAACCCCTTACAATTTGACATTGATAAGAATTCAATGTTACCAATGAAGTCACATATTGATAATATGATTTCAGAGTTTCAGGCAGAATTATCATGAAGATTCAATTTCACACAAAACTACTACACACAGTGTACTTTGAAATCACTGAAGCAATTCACGGGTAACAATTGTAAAGCAACAAGTTAGCTAGGAAAACAATGTATTTTAAAGTCTCTGGTGTAAGTTAGGGAGATGTCCTGAAATCGCATGTTGAAAATACAATTTCAATTGAAGTACCATGTTTAAAATGCAACTTCACTTGAAATTGTATTTTCAAAATGTGATTTCACCTGCCAGGAAATATCAATTGTTAGCTACTCATGACTTGCTACAGTGATTCCAAAGTATGGTGTTTGCAATTGTTAGTTACCCATGACTTGTTTCTTGTTGTCTATATAAAACATATATACTCATTGAATCATAACAACTTAATTTACATATAGCTATGTCCAAGTTCCATACATATGGATACAAATAGTTATCGTAAACAATCACCCAATCTAGATTATGCAGATGGCTACTTGATTCTTTCAGAGACCGACGTTGTTACATGGATGGGTTCCCGCTATATAGTTTAGAACGTTTGTGGGACTACGATTGTACTCCTTTCAAAAATAAATAAATGGCTAGATATGCAGGAGTTCCAACTGCCTTGTTTGCAGAACGAGTCAAATATGAACACCATTCTACCCTAGTTCTGACTTAAACATTGAATTCAGATTCTCAACATATGACTTCATTAGTAATATGTAAGATTCTTGTCAATGTCAAATCATGAGGGTTTTTCTTTTATTATTTAATTTCTCTGTAAAAGAAATATAAAAATGTTAAAAAAAAAATTATGTATGTGTAATTTTTATTTATATGGCATTTTTTATGTTAGTTTAAATCTCATTTTGAACATGCAAGATCATTGCGAAATTGGATTTTGAACATGTAATTTCAATTCTCACTCGTACTACAACAATTTCAAATTATACTTATTAATAGCTTTGCGTGAAACTGAATCTTTATGGTAGTCATTCTGATCTATTTTGACTCAAACCTTCAAATTAGATTTTCAACATGTGAACAAATAGTACACTATTTGTATTAGGTGAAATGAAATTTTCGTGATAGCCATTTTATTATAGTTCTGACCTAAACACTGAAATCAGATTCTCAACAGTGACTTCATTGGTAATATGCAAGATTCTTGTCAATATCAAATCATGAGAGTTTTTCTTTTACTATTTAATTTCTTTGTAAAAGAAATAGAAAATGTAAAAAAAAAAAATTATGTATGTGTAATTTTTATTTATATGAAATTTTTTGTGCTAGTTTAAATCTCATTTTGAACATGCAAGATCATTGTGAAATGGGATTTTGAACATGCGATTCAATTTTCACCCATGGCTTACCACACCAATTTCAAATTACACTTATCAATAGCTTTGCATGAAACTGAATCTTTATGGCAGTCATTTTGACCTAGTTCTGACTCAAACCTTCAAATTAGATTCTTAATATATGAACAAATAGTACACACTATTTATATTACTTGAAATTAAATTTTCGTGATAGCTATTCTACTCTAGTTCTGAGTTAAATACTAAAATTAGATTTCCAACATATGACTTCATTGGTAACATCCAAGATTCTTATTAATGTCAAATCATAAGGATTTTTCTTTTATTACTTATATAACTCTCCAAAACAATGGTGAACCAAAACATGCCAAACTCAAACTCTTCAGCTATTTAATTTTCCATAATTTCAACATTTTCCTTCTACCAACACTGTATTTCAACATTTCAAGAGACAAAACTTTCATGAATCTTTTTCATGAACAGTACATTGGTAGAATATTCATTTAATGAAAAATCATTTATTTTTTATTTTTTGTATATATATATTTGTTTTTTGTATACATTCTTCAATAATGTTTTGTGTTCAATGATTTTATTTTTATTTTTAATTTTTAATTTTTTTCAGTTTCAGTGGCAGGAAAACGATACAATCTTACAATATACTATAATAGTGGAATAATTAATGATGAGTGTGGAATTGCATATGAGGATCCTGATCTAAAATGGGTAAGAGTTAATCGAAATATTTCGTTTATTGATTTTCACAATCAATTAATCAATGCTACAAGGATAGACCACAATGGTGGAAATGTCCTGATTACATATATATTTCCATCTAGAAGTTACCTCATGTTGTCTACTACAAATTACTTGAGATCACAGACGACGATGGTGTCGAGGATATATTTGATATAATTGACTCAACTCCTGCTTACAACATTGCCAAGTTATATATCACTGTGGAATCCATCAATGTTTTTCTTTATACAAATGTTAATGTTAATGTGCAAGTAGGTACAAGTGAATAGACACCCATGGATGTGTATTTCTCAATTAATACACATGACCATCACTTCGAGCCTACTTACTTTGCATTAACCGGTCATGACTCCTATGGTGATCATTGGGAACCTACTTATCGGCGTTGACTCTGATAGGGTAGAAGATATTCAACCACTGTCCACCAATGAATTGTGTACAACAACCACATATACTGTACAAGAAATGATTGCAAATGACATCCACATCCCATCGAATGATGGTTTGGACCTTGAAGACGACGATGCTGATGACAGAGTTGGTTTATCAACTGAAGGGGGCCAGATTGACATACCTACTTTTCATTAAGCCCCATCTCCAATGTTTACTAAGGATACATGGTCAAATGTTGATGATCCCTCCATACCGTTGGCAGTTGATGTCACTGGTATATGGGATACAACAAAGGAGTTAAGCAAAAGGTTATTATTTCAAAACAAGGAAGACTTGCAAATTGCAGTATACCATTATGACGTGATGAGAAACACTTACCATGTAGTGGTGAAGTCAACAATAGACTCATGGAAATTACATTGCAAAAATGGGTGTGAGTAGAAGCTTAGAGCATGTAAGTGTGTCAAATATGGTTTATTTGAGATCACTAAATATGAAGGACCTCACACATATGTATCTGCAACGCTTACACAAGATCATGCAATGTTGAACACAAAGTTGATTGAGCACGAAGTGCGAGATCTCGTAAAGGCAAATCCATCAATCAAGATCTCTGTACTGAGAGCTAGTATTAGGCAAAAGTTTGGTGGTTTCTTACCATCTTATAATAAGGCTTGGAATGCAAAACAAAAAGGCATTGCAAATATCTTTGGAGATTGGAATGAATCATACCACATCTTACTAAAATGGATAGTAGCTATGATGGATTCCAATCTAGGAACTATCGTTTTATAGAAAACAATGTTGGCAGATGCTGCAAATAATGTTATATTCAAACGAGTGTTCTACGCATTCAGTTCTTCTATTGAGGGTTTCAAACATTGCATGCCAGTCATCAACATAGATGGAACCCTTTTAACTGAAAAAATATAATAATAAGTTACTAATTGCAGTTTCATAGGATGCAAATAATCATGTATTTCCAGTTGTCTTTGCTGTTGTGGAGGAGGAGAGACTAGATACTTGGTCACGGTTTTTAACATGCATTAGGAAGTGCGTGACACAACGAATTGGCCTCTGCCTTTTATCTGACAAACATGGATGAATCTTATCATCTGTGAATCACTCACATTAGCGACAACATCCAAATGGTTATCATCATTATTGCATTTGCCATCTTGCCAGCAACTACCATGCAAAGTATAACAATGCGATATTGCGAGACATGATCACTTTGACACCTTATGAGAATCAAAAGAAAAGGTTTGATTAGAAAATGAAATCAATTAGAGACTTAAATTCCAAAGCTACAGATGAATTTGATCATGTACCACTTGAACTGCAGGTGCTAGCACATGATGGTGGCAAATGTTATGAAGCTATGACTACCAACCTTTCTGAAAGCTTCAATGGAGTGTTAAAGGGTGCACAACATCTTCTAATCACATCGTTGGTATAACTAACCTTTTATAAATGTGTTAGTTATTTTCAGGAACGATATAACAAGGCCAATGTTGAAATGCATGCTAGTGAAGTTTATAGTGCTTATACAAAACAGATGCTCACCAAATGGGAAAAAGTCCAAGGGTCATTTAGTGCGGAGTTTCAATATGAAATTGGGTATTTTTGATATTCAAACTACTGTGAACCCTTTATATTCAAATCGGGATTTGCATCTTCACGTGCCCAACTTGATGGAAAGAACATGTGATTGTAAAAAATGGCAGAATTATAAAATTCCATGTTCTCATGTCATTGCAGTATGTAAATTTACCAGCCTTGACCACTTGCACAAATGATATGTTATCAACACTCATTCAACCCTGTAGTTGATGTTGATTATTGGCGAGAGCCTAACTTTCCAAAACTCCATCCCAATCTAAACCATCGTCCAAGGACAACACGACTTCAAAATGATATGGATTGGCGTGAGTCTCAAACTAAACAAAACTGTGAATTATGTAGGCAACAAGGTCATAATCGGAGATGTCCAAATAGCAATATAACTGCCTTAAGTAGTAGGTCACATAACTAATGATTATCCAAATTGATTGTATCATGTGTTGTATTTCAATATTAAATGTAATGTTATCAATCTTAAGTTATGTTGTATGTTGTATCATATTTCTTAATATAAAAATATGTTATAACATTTATATTTTTATGAGTAAAAAGAAGTAAATGATAAACATTACGATTGACATAGTTGTAGTTTTATGTAGATAGTTGATTCAAAGATTTGTCAATTGACATAGTTGTCACCAACGATGCGAAATTTAAAAACAAATACATTAAGCTTCACATTTTTCATATAATTATGCTAATCTCCCTTTTAATAAAGTTAAATAGACCGAAACTAATGCAAATGTTGTGTAAGCACAAAATAAATAACGTAAAACATACAATTTTGTTTAAAAAGGATGACAATATTATTTTTTCATCCATATAACTAAAAAAAATATTAATGAAAATTAAGTATTATACAAATTAAAATAAGGGAACTCAATATAATTGTGTTAAAATTATAGCGTTTACTATATTACGTTAAAGGATTTCTTATCTTTTCTCAAAATTCACTTCAATATGTAGGAAGCGGGAAAAAAGAAGAAGAAGACATACAAGGAGTGATAATTTGACATGAATGAAAATTTATATGTACTAAAATAATATGAATAGTTTGGCTATATATGTTAAGAAATGTTGAAATGAAAGGACTTTTAATCTACTAAGTAATTGCTGAATTTTAATTTCAAATGTCATTTTCAGAATGAGTTTTGCAATTTTGCAACTTAAAATTGCATTTTTAAGTTTGTATTCTTTCTTCTCTAGTTTGTATTCGAAAATCTCTGTATGTATAGATGTTTGTATCTCAATATAAAAGACGGGTTGCATGTGAGGGAGGGTGTTGTTTGGCCCATTTGCTAACAATTGAAGGTTTTGGAACTAGTGGTGATACAACATATTTTTGAATTCTTGCATCCAGACCTTGATCCGTGTTCTTTGGTTGGATATGTTATTTTCCAAGCCAAATTGCTCTTTAATGGTTCTAGTCTAGTCTCAAAGATGACAAACTAGCTTATTACCATTCATTGGTTTCATTTACAATCGTGAAACAGCATTCAAATTATCTTTTCAATGCTTAATGTTGTTCTCTGGTGTTTGATTGCTAGCTGTTGAGGAGACCCATATTTCTCCATGTAGGGCTCACATTTGTTGATGAGTGCGGAGCAACTAATAAACCTCTGAATTTCAATTTTAAATGTCATTTTTAGAATAGGTTTTGTAATTGCGCAACTAAAAATCACATTTTCAAAATGCGAGTTTATGTTGAAATTGCATGTTGAAAATGCAATTTCAACTTGCCACGTCAACGCAACAGAGACCCTGTCAACTTGAAATCGCATTTTCAATATGCGATTTCAACTTTCCACATCAGTGCATCTTTGTCCATGTCGACTTGAAATCGTATTTTGAATATGCAATTTGAAAATGCAATTTGAAGTTGAAATTGCATGTTCAAAATGCGATTTCAAAAGTGGGTTAGTCTCCCAAATAATTTGAAAAATGTCAATTCTCTAAATTATTTTTTTAGAATATTCAAAAAAAAAAAAAAACTTTAGAGAGGGAGCCTGATTTACCCTTAGAAAGAGAGCCTGATCGTAAAATTTCATTTTGAGGAATTATTGGATGGGTTTCAGGTATAGGATTAATGAGTAGAGTCGCCCCATTGAAGGATAGATGTCAACCAAGAGTCTTTCTAATGGTTTTGATTTCATATCATAGCAAAAAGTTCATAACTGAGCCGGCGTGTGATGAGTTGTGAGTTGTGGTGAAAATTGTAGCAGGCAACTAAACAAGCTATTTGGGCCCCAAACAAATCACCTAAATTTTAAATTTGGGTAAATTACACCTACACTCCTGAGGTTTGGGTTTAATACATATCACTCTATGACGTTTGGGAAATTACACTGACCCCTCTGCCAATGTAATTATTTAGATGGAATTAACATTAGTATCAAAAGATATTTTTGCTCCTAAACCTTTACATGCAGAAATTAATAAAATAATGTAGATATTTTGTTGCTATGGTTTTAGGGAAAATGACAACTGTTGTGATTGGGCCATTTTCTTTATGATATATTGGTAGTTTTAAATAGGATATAACGCTACAAAAGACCTTTTAAGGTCCCAGAGGGCAATTTAGTCAATTTTTCTTACTTTTTGTTTATGTCGTCAAGATTCTCTTAACAGGTCTAACATCTACTTCACGGCATGGGGGTTTGTGAAATAAGACTATTAACCATAGGGGTAGAAATGTAATTTCTAGAATGTCAAGGGGTGAGAGGTAATCAGGCCAAACCTCAGGGGGTGTCAGTGTAATTTACCCTTTAAATTTTATGCACCTAGTTCAATATATATAATTATAGCTTTTTTGACTATTATTTTAGTTAATTTTTAATTTTTTTAATAAAAAAAGATATATAGAAAAAAAAAATAATGTGATAATTTATAATAATTTTTTGATTTTTTTAACCAAATGCTAAACGAGATCTCATTACGTTTGGAAATCTATTACATCTAAGAAAAATAGACATGTATTTGTATCGAAAATGACTGTCCAACCGGATGATGCCATGTGGCGATGGCCATGCAAATAAATGGATGCGCATGGTAGCTTTATTGAATTTTAGGTAAATTACAAATACATCCCCTGAGGTTTGCTTAAAGTACAGATTGCCCCTTGTGGTTTGAAAAATAATAAATATCACATTGTTATAATTTTTTATTTAAAATAATTAACTAAAAAAAAGAAATTCACAATTGTTCTCCTATAGAATAATAAAATTATCTAAATTATTAATTCAAACATATTTCTGATATCATTAAAAACTGTTAATTGACTTGATGATTTATTAATAAAAGGGGCGATTTGTTATGAAATTAGAAACCTTAGGAGTGGAATGTAATTTCCAAAATCAAAGGGGGCGATTCGTATTTTAGTCAAACCTCAGGGGTGTATTTGTAATTTACCCTTGAATTTTTTATATTTTGAAAGTTTGATAAAACTACCTCTAAGGTGTTTTTTCAAAAGGCACAACCAAATTAGAAGATGACACATGGCGGGGTGACCCATGAAAGTGGAGGTGTTTGGTAATTTTATCAAGTATATCTGGGGTGATAGTTTCCTAACATATAGGAATTAGTTTAAAGATCTTATCAATATTTCCAGCAGAAGGTTTTTCTACGTTTTAGAAGATTGTTGTTGACCATTATCCCCATTTGAACCACCACATAATTACAATTTTGGGATTTGGCCTGGTGGTTACGACATGTGTCAATCATGCATCACATTTAGAGTCCAACTACCTATGATCCAATGGCCATAAAAATGTAACAACAACTGAACCTCCTACAAATTAGTAAATTCAACACATGCAGGAGATTATTCAGCATATTTTTTAGATATTTGGGCATCAATACTTGGTCATGGGACACATGGCAATCATCTGAAGTAGAAGTTTCCACTATCTATATCATCCAATGGCTAGAATTTGAAGGCCTTAACAGCTTCTACAAAGGAGGCGTGAGTTGACCAAGCATGAGACACTTGGGAACCGTCCAAGAACCCCACCCATCATCCAACGGTTCATATTTTCAAGAGGATCTGTCAACCCTACTTATGAGGAACTACCCAATCACCTGCTGAAAAGAAGGAGGCTGTTGGAACAGATGTCACTGTAGGAGGCAATCCAACACCTCATTTTCAAGAGATCATGAGGGATTTTCAGGAGGCTGTCACATATTTTCAAGAGGTGGCCGCGATTTTTAGGAGGTTCCAGCATCTATAAATACAAGAATTGAAAATGGAGCCAATCCCAATCAATGCAACATTCAACACAACTTAGTACATAGTCCAATGCTATTTATCCTTAGTTTAGGTCTATTTCAACTTAGGAGTAGACTTGAAAGGCATCTTTGTCATAGATTTAGCTTTAGTTTCTTAGTTTCCATGACATCCGTGTCAAATTAATGATTTTTTGGCCTTCATAGGCATTGTTTTGGAACTTAAATTGTGTTTTAATTCCATTTTGTAACTCAATTTCATGTTTTCAAACTTATTTTTATGCTTCTGTAATTTTCAATCCGTTGAATTTATAAAAGTATGAGTTTTGGTATTCACTTCCCTTTATTTATCTCTCTTTTTTATATTAAAAACTTCATAGAGATTTTAAGTCCTCTTAATTTAGGCAAAACAAGAACCAAGAGGTTTTTTTACCTCTTTGAGCCTTACATAACCTCCATTTTCAGAAGTCAGATTTTTTCAACATTTCCACAACTTAGGCGTTGTTGCCTTGACACACCCGCAAATCATGCAAAACCTCATGTTTTTAGTCAAAACTTGTGTTTTAGTCAAAAAATATATTTTTGTATTTTTTTGCACGAACAACATGGAATATGAAATCGTGTCTAAATTGCTCTAGAGAAATACAGTTAAATAATCATAGCTTTTTTTTTACTTAGATTCAATTTTATGGAGAATTATTTAAATTCTTTGTGGTGATTCCTTTTTTATCATTAGTAGTTGGATCCCCATGCATCGCATTATTGTTGCTAAAAATAATACAGTAAGGCCAATAAACAATGTCATTTTTTGAGAAAATCTCCAACACAAAATACATAATATATATATATATTTCTATCTTGCCAATTGTAAAACCAACAAACAAATTGGACCCTTGTTGTCTTAAAATAGAACTCTATGGGTTAGCCAATTGGAAGGATTACTTTTTGTCATCTCTTTTTTCCTTCTCTCTAGCACCAATGTTACCACCTCTTTCAAAGCTAGAACTAAAAACAAAGTTAATTAGTAGATACCAAGTATTGCCCCTGAGACTCAACACCATACCTAGATAAGATGTAACAAATAATATCGTGATCCTGGTTTTGACCCGACCTTTGTTATATTCCGAACTCGGGTTTCGTGGTTTAATATTGTTATCCATGTCTTGTTTGCCCCCATTTGTCTGTGAGTTTGAGTATTGGGATGTCTTGGGTATGTTCGGAGCAGGTTAGTTGCTAGTTGTTCAAGTTTTTGTTGTCCAGAAAATTGCTTTTTCGCTCGAACGAGACTTCTCGCGCTCGAGCGAGCCTTGTGAAATTTACTTCTTTGTTCAAGTGAGGTTTTTTGCACTCGAGCGAGATTTGAGAGTTCTCAGTATTTTTCCCAGACGTAGAATTTCTAGGAAGGTGAAGTTCTTCGATCGAGCAAGACTTTTTGCCCTTGAGCGAGGGTGTACGCCTGTAAAACTTCTGAAGGTATGTATTCTGCGCTCGAGCGATGCTTCTTGCGCTCAAGCGAGGTCACTTATTGTGTCTGGTAGCTCGAGCGACAATTCCTTCACTCGAGCGAGGCTCGCGTATATCAGTTCGCAGCAATTCATTTTTACATAGAAATTTTATATCTTTTCAACCCAAAACCCTAAATCGGCTCTTTCTCTCTCTAAAACTTGACTTCTCTCTACAAATATTCCAAGATCTAAGCACCTCCACCCTACTTCCTTTGAGAAAAAGGTGGAGCATCCCGTGGGCTTCCATTTGATTCGAGTAAAAATGAGGTTGGGCAATTTTTGAAGTTCTTTCTCTTCTTCTTTGGGCTTCTACTCTTGAGGTAGGAATATTCTACACTTTGTTATGATCTTTAACCTAGTTATTTGTTGTTATGTATAAATGATGAGTTTTGGGTGTGATTTGGGTAAAGTTAGGGTTTAGACTCAAATTGAAAGAGGGGTTTCTATGTTGGGTTCTATAAATGGATTTGGGGCTTTGAATATGAGATTACCTTGGGTTAAAATGGTGAAATTTGGCCTTGGGGTTGATATTTGAAAAAGAGGAAGATTTTCCCTAATTTGTGTTGAATGATTATTTTGTATAAATAATGGAATTGTTATGAAAAATGTGAAATTGGGAGGATGTATGAATGAATGGTGTAGTTGGATTTGTTAAATCACTCATCTATGGAAACTTGATAAAATATTTGTTATATAGATTGTATATCTGTTTAGAAATATCTGTTTTGGACTATCGGTGGAGGATGGCCATGATTGTTGTAGAAATTGTATGAGGATTAGGTGAATTGAAACTAATCATTTCAATTATGTCATTGAATATGAAAGTATGTTTTAAACATTGAATATGTGTTGTGGATAGTCATTGTATATGACGATGCTTTTAATATATTGTATATGTATCATTGTTTGGGAAGAGATAGGGGATGTACTTCATTGTTTGGGAGGAGATAGGAGATGGACTCCATTTTAAATTAAGTTGACCGGAGTGTCCATGGTGGAAGTCTCGAAATCTTATGAGTATATATAGGTGCCGATTCCCTCGGATGAAAATTCTATAAAATGGCAAAGTTGAAGTGTTTGAATAATAAATGTCATTGAATTGTGAACCAATGAGTTGTAGTCTCATTTAGATTGTTTAGAGAACAATGAACTAGACTCATGAATTGATTTAAAATGAATAATGAAAATGGATTGAGATGTGGATATCAATATTGAATGGTCATGGAAAAATGTAAGTTGCTTAAGTATGTGGAGCATTTATCTGACACTTATATCTTAGTTAAATCTCATATATTGTGTTAGTCTTTCTCTACTGGGCTTTGGCTCACCTTACTTGGGAAACCATTTTCAGGTACAAGTGATATGCTTCCTCCAAGAATGTAGCTTGGGAGGACTTAGGAGCTGGAGATCCTATTTTTTGTTATTTTTGTGTTTAACTGTTCATTCAAGCCGAGGGCTTTAAATGTATAGAGCTTATGACTCTCTTTAGTTGTAACCAAGCTATGTCTTGGAAAGATGTAAGCCCGTAGGGCGTTTATTTTGTTGTTATTAATTAGTGTCACATGCTGTAGTTTCAGAATGAACATTTATGAAAGTATAATGCATGTAATTTCTTTTGTAATATAAACTCTAATTTATGAAAGTATATTAATTCCGTTTATATTCTCATCGCTTATGAGTTGGATTATTGGTATCATTTTTGGGGGCGTGACAAATAAGCATGTTATCACTTAGCACACCAACATACAAATGTCCTAAACATGCGAGATAAAACCCATTGTGGCTAATTCACTTCCCACGAGCCTAAGATTTTCAAACTTGGTTAACTCTGATACCAATTTGTCACACCATGGATTTCTAAGATCTGACCCATGGAGATTAACAGTGATAATAAATGAAAAGACAATAAGTCAATACGATACAAAAGTTAGCTTTCATACATGCATTGCTAATATCATACATATACATCTTATCAACAGGTTCGTGTTGACATGGTACTACCTTTTTAAGTTAACTAATAATGTTAAACAATATAATTTTCCCTAAGGCTTACACAAAAAAGGGGTCCAACCCTTGATCAAGTATGGCTCACGACCTAAACAAAAACAAGGCCCTTGGCTTGAATATCAAAAGCTCTTCAGCTCATCACACGTCTTGGCACATCGTGTTAAGGTCGGAGCGTGTTGTCAGCACCTGGAAAAGGTTTCAGCCACGTAGGGTGAACATATAGTCCAATAGGAAACATTTCAAAAAAACTAATATAAGATCACAAGTATAGATGTCACAAATATATATAGTTAGGCAATAAGTTACAAAATAATTTATGCTTAACCGACCCTCAAATTTCATAACCAATACAACTTTGAGAAATTCGCCAAGCCCATGTATCTATCGGTGGTCAGTGCCAAGCCCCATCCGTGGCCATCGCTTAGCACCACCTGTGACCATCGTCGAGTGTCACCTTAAACATACATGGCTCGGATTCACCCAACCACAACACACGACCTCACTAACACCTATTATTAGTAATTTTAACACCGTTACTTGAAGTCAAACATGATCAAAACAATATCGGTCCATAACGTCTCCATTCCTACAACTATACACAAGATACAACAAACTTGAGAATAATAAATAACTCTCATCGACTCAACACACAAGAGTTATGTTCATTAAGGGAACAATAATACATCTTCTCTCAATCATCAACCCGTAAGCCCAAGCTTCATACCCCTTTTTCAAGATAACATCAACAACACTTATAAAACATGGAGTTTTGTATTAAAATTTTCCATAACTACACTAACTAGCTAAGATTGAGTCAGTGAAAGAATCCTACCTGTTGTAGAGAAGAGGCACAGCTATGAGCCAATCCACAAGCTTGGATCAACTTTTTGCCAAGATTAGAGTGGTGCCCTCGCCAAGCTCTGCCCAAGAAGGTAGTACAGATCAAAACTAAGCCTAAGTACCCAAAAATCAAGGTTGAAGATTGTAAACCTAGGTCTAAATCGCAACTGGAGGAGAGAGATCAGAAAATGGGATAAATTAGATATTTTCAGATTCTGCTTTGTTTTATAGAGACGACAGATCATGAGCATGAATGCCTATTCGCGGCGCAAAACACCAAATCGTGGGTGCGACTATATGACCACAACCGTAGTTATGTTGTTCGCGGCCTTCCCTCACGGTCCATCGCGGGCCACACATTTTCTTCCAGTTATTGGACCTAAAGCCATGTTTTGGTCATGGCCTAACCGCATGCGTGACCATGGCATATTGCGGGTGCGAGCATAGGGTTGCGGACGCGACCAGGGTAGAACATAATGTTTACCCAGATTCCCTGGACAACTTTAAGTACACCAAAAGCAATTTCAACAGCTAAACAAGATAGCAAAACACAAAATAAGATAATAATGACTTCAATAACCATTCACAAACTCCTACAGTATACCGGGGCATTCGTACAAGTGGGTTTCAAATCGGGTTTTAGAATCAAAACATTACATCTACTGTGTTAGAGTATCAAATTGCGGCACTTAGTAAAAAATTATCTAACAAATGGTAAAACTTTCAGAATGCTTAAAAATAGAAACAAAAAAAGGCCATTGCTATTTAAAACAAAGTTTAAATTAATTTGAATAACAGCTGTGCAAGGTGAGATTATTTCCATAGGGAATGCGTGATGACGTGCCTAATCCTTTGCACTTTGTAAAGAGAAACTAAATGCTAGTGATCACTCTCGACCAGGGTAGGTCGGGAGGACCCTCCATTGGATCGTGTTCTGATCGAAGGGTTTTGTTTACACTTGGTTTTGTTCGGGCAACTTGCTAGGTTGCCCTTGTCAGACGTTAGTGGCCAGCCCACCGAGAGTTACGTTCGTAGGATCAATTTGATCATATAGCCCTTCTTCCTAGTAGGCCCATCCTATGCCTTAATCTTGTTTATTTTACATTTGTCACCATTGGATGATACCCAATTTGACGTCTCTCCTTTATTTACAGATCTTCCTTCTAGAAGGCTATCTTTTATATTTGCTTGTCCCTCCGCGCGCCTTGATTGGATGCCAAGTTGTTGCCAGCTATCTTTTGTGGGCTTCAAGGGATGGGCTTGGACTTACTTGTTTTTGTTTTGGGCTAGTATGATTAGGTTTGGGTCTGGGGCTCATATTTTTTCCTTCCACAATTGCTCCCCTTAGGTGGCTGATCTTGGGAGGTTGCCGAAGTATATGAGCCAATCAGATGGCACTAATGCATGGACATGGGATTGACTAATCTAATGACACGTGGCTTTTCAATTTCTACATTAGTAGGACCTTAATGATGACAACCGTCTGTTCGTGCGCCGTTCCACTCTTGGTACATTAAATAGAAATGCGACTAATCTTTTTCATCATTTTACTTGCACTTCTTTCAGAGACTCACCAAGTGTGTCTACTTAGATTTTCACCGTTCGAAGCTCTTGCTCATATTCTTTGTAAGTTCTTTGTTTTCTTTCCTCTCTCTACTTTCTTATTCTACCGTTTTCTTTAATCTCTGTTATTGTTTTTTCCTTTTCTTCTTCAAAAAATGAATCGCCTTAGGTATTTCTTCGATTATAAGGAAAACCTTCTTGAGTTTAGAACTCTCCACCACATCTTGGACGACGTCGTCGTTCGTCTACCGAATGACAACGATGAAGTTGTCGAGGGGGGTGTCCGTTTTCCCCTACACCCCCTATTGAGAGAAGTGCCATGCTTCTATGGCGCCTCCCTTTCTCAGCTTGCCCCCAATTTCTTTAGGATAGTGATGGGAGTGGTTGCCTTAAATGAAATTCTGGGAATAAACTTAGGGCTCCTAGAGATAAGGTACTACTACAATTTTGTCCCAACCACCAAATTTTAAGCTTAGAAACAAGAAGCGACAACTGGTCCAGATGCTCCTTAATTCTGGCAAGGATGTGAACGACATCATCGTGGTCATTTAAGGAAACTAGTGTTCCTCTTAATGCTGACAGGGTGTGGTCCATACCCAAGGTCTTCGGCCAACCAAGTTGAAATCCATTTTCTTTTTGCTTTTGTTCAGCATAGCTTTGATTTATTTCTTTGTAAACTCCTGTAATGAACTATTTCTTTTTGTAATGTAGATCCCGTAGTCTCCTTCTATCCTAGTGGGAGGATCAGGTTAACATCTCCCTTCTTCAACAAGTTTGGGACTACAAAGGCCCTCTCGAGCAGAGAGGCCAAGGTCGGGCAGCCCACGTCCTTCTCTCTTACGTGCCTTACTATGGCACTGTCATTTTTATTGAAGGCATCCCCTTCAGAGCTGACGGCGATGTTAAGTTCTACCTTCTTCTCTATCTTCGTAATGACGCCGAAGAGGAGCTAGTGGTTGAAGAGGCTCCTACTGTTGAAGAAAAACAAATCCAAGGGGACTCTTTTGATTTTAAGGCCACTATTTCTGAAGTTATGCCACCGAAGAATTTCTTGGCTATCCTTACTAATAGAATACGTCAGAAAGAGAGTGGATCAACATCCACCACTTCGGCTGCGTCTAAACAATCACCGATTATAGTGGTTGAGGATGCCCCCTTGCCCCCTTCCACTGCTGTGGCTGGTCTTGATCCTTCTCTTATCGACCAATCTGGAGAGGGGCATAAGAAGTGCCAAGCTAACCCTTCTCTCACTCTTGCTGCTGTATCTTCCTAAGAGGCAGCCCTTGCTAGCTCCCCTCTTGTTTTGATACCCACCTTGAAAGATTGGCCATTCACTAGCACTGACATTGAGATGGGTGATGCTGAAGTGGCCGTTGCTGTAGTCCGCAACTTCATCCTTCTTGTAGACGATGCTCGGCTAAGAGATCAATCTGACGTGGCCATCTTTTCCCAAGCCTTGCACTTTTCTTTGGTGGTAAGTATTCTTCTCTTTTTTCCTTTTTTTCTTGGACACATATTTGTCATTTTTGCTGACCTCTTATCCTTACAGGGCCTTTATTCTGCTCATAAGGAGTTGCGCCAACATGACAGGCTTGTTTGAGCTACTGACAAACTCAAGTCCTCTAAAGAGAAGCAGGATGAAAGGGTGTAAGAGCTAGAGCTTAGGCTGGCAGCTTCAGAGGGTAAAGTAGTAAAGACAGAGAAGAAGCTTCAGACAATGGATATTGTGCTGAAGTCTTTGGTAAAAGAGATTACCACCTTGAAAGAAGAAAAGCAGCAGCTTTTCGCTGCCCTAGACGCATCCAAGGTAGGTCACGATGTTGCCATGAAGGCTACGAAGGAGGAGGGATACAATGAGGCCATAACCAATTATGAGGAGCAGTTCATCAAATTAGAGAACATTTCTTTTGAAGATGAATAGACAGCTACTCTTCATGTTGCTAATGTTTCAGAGGGGTCCGAACTGATGAAGATCATTCCCTACCCTTGACCTGAGGCCTTGGAGAAGCCAAATGAGGAAGCTATTAGTGGAGCTAACAAAGAAGACCCTTTTGCTACAAATTGAGAAACTTTGTGTTTTTTATATTTTTTGTTATTGTTGTTTTTTTTAGTATTGTATGAACGTTGTTTTATGGATTCTTAAATATGAATTTTTTTTATCATTCCACTTTTTGTTTATTTATTTATATATATATTCTTTCTTTCTTCTTTCTTCTTATTCTTTTTCTTCTTCTTCTTTTTTTATTTTTTTTATTTTTTATTTTTTTAAATGTGTATATGGTGGATCCCTTAGATAAGGAGCAAACTTACGATTGTTTTTTATGAAAATGTTGTCGATCATAAGTATTATTCATAGGAATCGTAAGTTTGCTCCTTACGATTCTTAAAATGTTTGCTCCTTACTCTAAGCAAGAGATCGACAACAATTGTAAGTTTGCTTCTTCATAGGAAACTATCATAAGTTTGTTCCTTGCGTTAAACAATAGGTCGACAACATCCCTGCCGATGTACTATCCCTTAGATAGGTTCTTCATAGGAAACCATCGTAGGTTTGTTCCTTACTCTAACCAAGAGATCGGAAATATCCAGGTCGACATACTATCCCTTGGATAGGTTTTTCATAAAAAATAATAGTAGGTTTGTTCCTTACCCTAGGAAAGAGATCGGTAGCATCCATGCCGATGTACTATCCATTGGATAAGTTTTTCATAGAAAACCATCGTAGGTTTGTTCCTTGCTTTACGCAAGAGATCGGCAACATCCCTGTCGATACTATCCCTTGGATGGATTTTTCATAGAAAACCATCGTAGGTTTGTTCTTTGCTCTATGTAAGAGATCGGCAGCATCCTTGCCGATATACTATCCCTTGGATAGGTTTTTTTTTTTTTCTTTTTTTTTTCTTTCTTTTTTTTATTTATATTTATTATAGAAAATCATCGTAGGTTTGTTCCTTGCTCTAAGTAAGAGATTGGTAGCATCCCTGCCAGTGTACTATCCCTTGGATAGGTTTTTCATAGAAAACCATCGTAGGTTTATTCCTTAATTTAAGCAAGAGATCGACAATCTATTTGCCAATGTACTGTCCCTAGGACAGGTTTTTGTCTGCCAGCTGCAACATTAGGTTTAGGGTTTTGGGGCTTTGGCTTTAATGTGCTTGCGTTAGGTAGACACGTGTCATCCATTCCAAATTCTCATCAGTGTTTTGCATTAAATGTGATGGTACATTCTTCAAGCGAAGCGATGTACACGTCTGAGTGGTGCGCCATTTCCCCTTCTCTTACACAGATATGAGTTGAAATCATTAATTCGATATTTGCGATCCCATTTGACAGCATTTCCCACCAAGACATCCTTAGGCATCAACACCTGTGCTCTGGCGATTTTTAGCTTCATCTTTACAAAAGATTTATTTAAGCCTCTTGTTCATCATTCTCCATTTGTAAGTTTTTCTATTCTTCAAATATTTGCTTTGTGACAATGGGCAAACACACCTATCTTGTTAGCTCTTTTGAGGGATTAGAACACTTCTGAGTGACTTGTGGCATTCTTGCCAATGTTGCTATCGAAGCTCCTTGTCCCAGTGATAATTTCTTATTTCCTTCAGATGATAGAGTTCCATGGTTGGTTTCAGCCATAGTAGATGACAGGGTTAGGTTTCTTCTTCATCATTGCTTGTGCAAGATTCTTTTTTATTACAAAGTTCCCCCCTTTTTTCTTAACATAATTTTTTTTCAAAATCGTGAATGGGATGCTTTCTTTGAACAACCTGTTAAACATCGACTTAGGCTTGAGGGAGCTCCAATATTGATACATTCTTTACTAGTCCTCAACTGGGGCATTCTTTCTAGCGTCTAAGAGCTGAGATCAGGATCGATCTCTTGTTCGGGTACTTCTCAAGTCTTTCTCAGTAGATGCGAAAGATGTCATTATGGTTTTAGGGAGTTGGGAATTTATTTCCTCTGACTTTGCACATGGTGTTGCCACCGTGCCCCGAATGTTAGGCGCAGGTGATTTTTCTTGTATAGAATTACTTGTCGGTCTTTTGTCTATTTTGTCTTACGCTTTCTAACTGTAATTCTCCTCTGCCCTTTCTTTCTTTTTTTGTTTTCTTTTTTTCTTTTTTTTCTTTTTTGGTTTTAGCTCATCAGCAAGTGAATACTGATCGCCACAACGAAGCGTTGGGTATTAATCTTCAAGCTCTTCAAACTGTTAAGAGATTTAGAAGAGCTTACTCCTAATCAATTGAAGTATTGATCAACCAATACCTTCCTTGGATTGCTTTTATTATAACTCCTCCTCCTCCTACCTCTGTTGTTGTTGTTAAGGCGGTCGAAACACCTTAGGAGCAAGAACCACTATTGCCATTGCTATTGGTTGAGTCTGACCAAATTGAGAGTACTGAACAAGTTTAGGAGGACGTACTAATTCCTGTTGAATTGTTGGACTCTTTTGCTTCAGTTATAACGAGACGCTGTCATGTCATAAGGTAGTCCAACTTACCGCCAGTGGTGATCCGAGAGGTGGACAGAAGTGGAGCCTGTAGGTCGGCAAAACATTCGACTAAGGAAGTGCTTACACCTACAAGCAACCGTTGTCGCACGTCAAGCCAAAATCAAGCGAATGCCTCGTTCAAAGGTCCTGTTGAGTATATCTTCTAGTTGCTGATAGGGAACCGTTCGTTGAATGAACATGCCTCTATCTTTTTGGAGATGGGTGTGGCCATGTCTCAAGGCATGCGCATCTTGGAAGACATTCGTCAATTGGATATCTTTGACGACGAATCCATGACATGGTGAAGGTAATTTGTTCTATCTACTATCGATATACCTCCTTTTGTGATATATGTAGACTTGATATCGCGATATTCCAGGCAATCAACATGTTTATAGAGGCTGGTGTTCGTGTGACCTGGGAAATAAATTGCCAAGCGGAGGAGAACAAACAGATCGGAGTAGATCTTGCCCGAGAAGAAGAGAGAGTTGTTGTAGCAGAATCCAAACAATTTACGGTTGAGGAGAGCGTTCAAACTGTAACCTAACAACTTGATCAGCTTAGAGATGAACTTGACGCGCTCAAGGCCACCTTGGAGGAAGTTAGAGCTCAGCTGCCTATCTCGATCAGATGAACAAAATGGAGGACTTTTTCTTTAGAAATGGTTGGTGATGAGGTAGGCAGGAGTGGCCGAATCCTTCTTCTTACTTAATCAAGTCCCTCTTCCCAATCCTAACATTCCTATTCTAGCCGAGCTGGAGGATCTGTGACCTTTGACATTTGCAAACTCCTTTTTATTTTTATTTTTATTTTTTAAACATTGAGCTCCTGATCTTAGTTTTTGTGGGTAGCCATGTTTTTGCTTTTTACGATGTGAAGAAGCTTACAATCAATAGAAAAGAGGTTTTTTCTATGAACAGTGTCCTTAAACCTTGTATTTATTATGCTTTTGTATCTAAGCATTATTACATCACAATTACAACGCTAGTGGTAGAACTTTTTTAAGTGTAGTGAATTCCATGGCCTTGGTAGAACATTCCCACGTAGACCGGCGAGCTCGTATGCCCCTTTTTCAACTATGTTGGTGATCTGGTTTGGTTCATTCTAGTTCGGCCCAAGTTTTTCGTCGGCCTCCTTGTGATCAGTTGGTAAAACTTTCTTTAGAACTAGATCACCAATCCCATATCCCCTTTGTTGAACTCTTTTATTGTACGCCCGAGCAATCTCTTGCCGGTACTATGCAAGGTAAATGGAAGCTTGCTCATTTTTTTCTTCAGATAGATCTTGTAACGCCCTGGAGAAATACCTTTTAATTCCCCTGATACCTTAATACAATCAATCCTTTATACACGCATACAGATAGCAAATATTAACAATAATACAATTCACTAACTCTTCTTTTAAATTGAACTATCTCAAAAAAAAAAGACATGATTGTTAAAGTACATTCATATACAAAATGTGGGGATATATTTTTTGAGTACCAACACGTGGCAAGGTGACGCCGACGTATTGGCCGAGATGCCACGTGTCCTGGTCATTATGCCGAGGTCATCCCGGTTAGGCCGAGGTTATCTCCGAAGATATCGGAATCCGAGATAAGTGGATAAGGGACAAGAGTCCTAGAATGAAGAGGGAACTCAACCTGGATATGGGACAAGAGTCCTAGATTGGGAGAAGACTTCAGTTTGGGTAAAGATAAACTCTTAGAGGGTTTATCCTAATCCCACTGGGAGTTCCAGATTAGCAGTAATCCTGAGTCCATTGGAGTTAGGCTCCTATTGGGACTAAGATTGTATTGGCTATAAAAGAGAGGCACCCCCATGGGTCTAAGGTATGTTTTTTATGCTCAAGCTTGTGAGTTGAATAGATGATTGATTATCTTTGAGAGATATTGAGTACTGACTTGATTGTCGGAGTACCCCCGGGTGGAAGAACCACCGCCGGAGCCTTCTCTTTCTGTTGCAGGTCAGCAAGGTGCCATCTATTCTGCCAGTGTTCTACAGCTGAATTACTAAGTGGGCAGTGTGGTCAGAAAATCACTCACACAATTTGGCGCCGTCTCTGGGAATGAAAGGAGAATAGATAGCCACCACCGTACAAGATCAACGTGTCGGAAACGACTAGTTTAGCAAGGATGGAGAATATGTCGACATAAACGGAATGAAGACCCTTCCAGAAGGGATACGAAGACAGAGGCATGAGCGCTCCCAAGAAGATAACATTCAAAGAGCTCAACCTGAATGAGCAGATCCAAGATTCCAGAAGACATGATCTCGGCCTAGATGAGTAGGCCCGAGAAAAGAAAAGCTCAATCTAAATGAGCAGATCTAAGATTCCAGAAGACAAGAACTCGGCACTTAAACCCGAGAAGAGAAGAGCTCAGCGAGCAAATCTCAGATCCCAGAAGATAAAAAAGAAACACACAGGATCGGACTGAAGTTAGCCAAGATGAAGACCTGTTGTAAAGTCCACAAAGGAGTATGTGGAAGCTATGCAGGGGGCAGATCCTTGCCTACAGAACCATATCAAAGGGATTCTGGTGACCCTACGGACAAAAGGATGCAGAGGCTTATAAAAAACATGAGAAAAGAAACGGCTCGCCGAACCGAGGCCGAGGTAACAATGGATCCAGCAAGCAAGAGGCAGAGAGAAGAAGAAGACGCTTAACACTTGTTGAAATTTGTAGCAATTTACAAGTTGAAATTAAGCCGAGATTGTTCCTTATCTTCACTTGTTGAAATTTGTAGCAATTTACAAGTTGAAGTTAAGCTGAGAGTGTTCCTTATCTCCACTTGTTGAAATTTGTAGCAATTTACAAGTTGAAGTTAAGCCGAGATTGTTCCTTATCTTCACTTGTTGAAATTTGTAGCAATTTACAAGTCGAAGTTAAGCTGAGAGTGTTCCTTATCTTCACTTGTTGAAATTTGTAGCAATTTACAAGTTGAAGTTAAGCTGAGAGTGTTCCTTATATTCGCATGTTGAAATTTGTAGCAATTTACAAGTTGAAGTTAAGTTGAGATTGTTCCTTATCTTCGCTTGTTGAAATTTGTAGCAATTTACAAGTTGAAGTTAAACCGATATCATTGTCTAAACTTGTTGAAATTTGTAGCAATTTACAAAGGTAAAGGTAAGACGACATATGATATTTAATCGTCTGTTGAAATTTGCAGCAATTTACAGGTTGAAGTAAAAGCTAAGATTATTGTTTTACACTTGTTGAAACTTGAGAAAAGTTTACAAAGTTAGCATTGAATAGTATATGTTTTACCCTTGTTGAAATTTATGAGCAATTTACAGGACAAGTTATTGCCGAGGTAAATCATCAGTTTGTATACCCAAGGTATGTCACCCCGAGAAGGTTGCACAAAGAAGGAAGAGCATACTAAAGACACGCAAAATATTCTAAGTATAGAATCATGCAAAGGCAGTCAAGAAAAGACAAAGGCACAAGCATTCAGAGAAGGAAAGTTGAATTAGACATTCAAGAACAAGGAGGCACATCGGCCATATGCAGAGCTTACATTGTCTAAAAAACAAAAAGGTATAAGAGTATAAGCGACAAAAAAGGAAAAACTTCAAAAACTGAGATGATGTTTAACTGAAGTTAAACTGAGATGACGCTTAACCGAAGTTAAGCCGAAATGATGTTTAACCGAAGTTAAGCCGAGATGATGTTTAACCGAAATTAAACTGAGATGATGCTTAACCGAAGTTAAGCTGAGATGATGTTTAATCGAAGTTAAAACGAAATGATGTTTAACACCTGTTGAAATTCTGAGAGAATTTACAAGTTAAAGAGTGCACAAAGTTAAATGTCGGCAAAAGATTCGCCGGAGTCAAACGTCATTTTGGTTAGAACAGAACCACTAAGTGCACACCAGAAGTGGTGACCAAAATTGTGAAAGGAATAAATGCTTCAAGAAACAGCGATGATAGTTTGCAAAGGCCAAGAGAAAGAGGGTCTAAAGGGGGCGAATTAAATACCAGAAATTTTAATACATCGGCGAAAGAAGAACACATCGGGTCTGTGACTACGACACAAAGCCAACTTCCCTAATGTGATCCTAAGTGTAATTTATGTTCACATTAGGGGGCACGGAGAAGGTGCAGGGGGAAGGAATGATAATCAAGGAGCAAGGAATATTAACACTTGTTGAAATTTTTGAGCAATTTACAAGATTGACTTCGATTAAGCAACTAGCTTGTTAAGAGCTGAGAAGGTTGGGAAATATGAAGCATGTATAAAAGAAGGCAAGTACAAAAATGAAGACCTTAAAGAACTAGGGACTGAAATCAAGAACGTCGGACTGATCTGCTTCGACGGACGACGATGGTTCAGCCTCGACAGTCAGTTGGAGGAGCTTCTCTACCGTTATCTTGGCATCAATTTCAAGAAAGGAAGCAAACTACTCGGCATCAGCAGCAGGTTGTGTCTTACCCCCAGAAAACAGTTGGAAAGATTTCTCAGCAGCCTTCTCGGCCTCGAGCTCAGCATCGATCTCCCGAAGAGTTTGATCAAAGCTCTTCTCGGCGATTGGCACCTCGGAGTTTAAAGGCAAGGATTGAAGACAAGAATCTGGAAAAAGACACAGAAAACAGAAACAAGAATGAAATTCGTAAATCAAAAATGGTGATGAAGCTATCAGGAAATCAAGACAAAAAGATTGCATAGGTGTGTCAAGCCAAGAACAGTGGCAGAAATCAACAGATATGTGAACAGTGTGTATTCAAGAAGATGATTTGGAAACAACGGGTAAAACAACAATGGTGGTTAACAATGAAGCAGAGCCTCTTGGAAAGCAACAAGAAATAAAACCAGCAGGAAAAGTGGCTTACCAGAAAGAGGGAAGCCGGAATGAGAATTGCCGAAGTCTGACGACGGATGCGAAAATGACAGAATAACGTAAGCTTCACTAGAGGAGAGGAAACGAAAACAATTGCAGAGCTTGAAAGCTTGGAACAATGACGGATTTAAGCAAAAGAGCTAGAAAGAGAAAAAGCTAGAGGATTGAATGAAAAAAGAGAAAATTCAGAGTCAAGAAGACAATAAAATTCAAGAATAAAACCAAGTGCACAGGCACTAAGTAAGAACAATGACCCAGGCACGATACTAGCAACAGAAAGTGGATATGGCGAGAACAGTGCCAGGTATTCAAACAGTAAACAATTCAAAATAGAAGGCAATAGATGGCAAGTAAACAGATTCAGAAGAGTTATGAAAGATTGAGCTTAAAGGAATTTATGAACCTACCAAGTGAAATGAACGCCGATATGAATGTCGCCGGAGTCAAATAGATGACTAGAAATCGGGAACCCACCAGAAAAAGTGAATGGAACAGTTGTAAAAACTCTTGGAGTTTATGAATTAAATGGAACCAATAACCTCGGCTAGGAGGTGTCACCTCGAACAGCTTGGAAAGCATGAAGCTTGATACTTGACAGAAGTGGACAGTAAAGTCCAGGGAACTTTGAGATCGGCGAGTTTGATCTCAGATAGAGGGGCACAGATGAACAAACAATGTAGGTTCCATCACCTCAGAATGCCGAGGTAATAGAACCTAGGGGGCAGTTGTGGGGATATATTTTTTGAGTACCAACACGTGGCAAGGTGGCGCCGACGTATTGGCCGAGATGCCACGTGTCCTGGTCTTTATGCCGAGGTCATCCCTGTTAGGCCAAGGTTATCTCCGAAGATATCGGAATCCGAGATAAGTGGATAAGGGACAAGAGTCCTAGAATGAAGAGGGAATTCAACCTGGATATGGGACAAGAGTCCTAGATTGGGAGAAGACTTCAGTTTGGGTAAAGATAAACTCTTAGAGGGTTTATCCTAATCCCACTGGGAGTTCCAGATTAGCAGTAATCCTGAGTCCATTGGAGTTAGGCTCCTATTGGGACTAGGATTGTATTGGCTATAAAAGAGAGGCACCCCCATGGGTCTAAGGTATGTTTTTTATGCTCAAGCTTGTGAGTTGAATAGATGATTGATTATCTTTGAGAGATATTGAGTACTGACTTAATCGTCGGAGTACCCCTGGGTAGAAGAACCACCGCCGGAGCCTTCTCTTTCTGTTGCAGGTTAGCAAGGTGCCATCTATTCTGCCAGTGTTCTACAGCTGAATTACTAAGTGGGCAGTGTGGTCAAAAAATCACTCAAGATTCCATCCTTTTGGGGGTGCCTCAACATCATTTCCTGAAATTTGTTAGCTTTGGGGTGAGTGAAAGCTCAGTAGGCAATGCATTTAACAAGCTATATAATTAACTGAAACACACATGATCATGCAATGCAGGTATGATGAAAGTTTGAATGTTTAATTATAAATAGTTATTTAAATACAAATGAAATATGCAATGCATGACATTGTTCAACATTTTTCAAAGTAACCATGGGTGATAAATATACTATGACATCCTAAGTGAGAGCCACAATCAAAACAATTATACATATATATATAGTTTTGCATACTGAAAATAGTCCCACATTTGCCAGCTCTAGAAACGGCGGGGCGATGGGCAGCCAAAAACATTTTGACCTTCCACATTTTCCGGCTCCATAAACGGTGGGGAGTGGACACCCAAAATCATCTATTTTTTCACATTTGTCGGCTCCAAAAATGACGGGCTCGTGGACACTCAAAAACATTTTTTCGCATTCGTCTGGCAATACGCGCAGACAGGGCAATTGGGCACCTTGACTCCCCGTGCAGGTACTAATTACAATGCACAACTCAAAACTAACCCGATTCATTACCCGGACTCATAGACTATTTACCCCCTTTTAATTTTCAACTTTTGGCGCCAAGGTAACACCAAAAGAAATAAATAATTCATATGATACATGAGTTTATAAATAATTCATTTTTTCTACAATGATTTCCATTCACAACAATTTCGCAACTTCACATGTCCAAATTAGTGGATTTAACACCAAAACTTCACCTTTTCAAAAGAAATATGTAGAGAGAAGCTTAAAATTTTACAATCTCAACCTCAAAACTAAGTAATTACACTCAATTTCATATTTTTGAAAACAATTGAGCGAAATCCCTTTTTATAAAAATTTGGAAAACTAGGGTTTGAGAAAAATTAGGGTTTTTCCCTTCTTTATGAAATTGAGGCAATTACTTGTCATAAACAATGATAATCATCCATAATAAGCATAACTTCTTTCATAATCATGAAACATTTACGACATATACCTAAATATTCATTCACATAACCATATCCTCACAATATATATATACACATATATATTACTACTCACTACATGTATTGTCACGTCCCAAACCCGCTCCTAAAAGTTTGGACATGACCACCTCAAAAATGGACATAAAACCTGATAAGTATAACCTATGGGGCCTGGACGGAAGCATTTAATATCATATAATAGTGTAAAATAATATCCATTGAGCTACCACTATTATGCCAGGATCACAGACAGAACATAATGCAGATAAATATACAGTGACGTGCATCTGGAGATAGCTAAATACATATACATATACAGACCCAGCCCTTAAGATCGGGCGTATAACGAAAACATGGGAAGATATACGGATTACATGCACATCAAGCTTAACAGACATTTAGGGTACAAATTGATGACTTAGCAAAACTCCATAACATGAGCGGTCATCTTCTAAGGGCTTAGATACTCAAGGATTGACAACTGGGTAACGGAAGCCACAGGCTAAGGCTGACCTCCAGGTTGAGTGCCTACAGAGACAGACATAAAATAAAGTGAGTCAAACTCAGTGAATAATAGCACATAACAATTCAAAGCTCAACATGAATTATAATACATATCCGTGCATTTATCAATAAAGAGCACATATGGTTAACTACATCATGTAATTAAATCTCAGACAGTCATGGGTCCAGTTTTCTTAACAGAATGTCTTTAAGCCCTGTAGGTACAAAAGATACAGAACGGCCATAGGCCCAGAAATAACAGAACGGCCTCGGGCCCAATAATAACAGAACGGCCTCGGGCCCAATAATAACAGAACGGCCTCGGGCCCAATAATAACAGAACGGCCTCGGGCCCAATAATAACAAAACGGCCTCGGGCCCAATAATAACAGAACGGCCTCAGACACAATAATAACAGAACGGCCTCGGGCCCAATAATAACAGAACGGCCTCAGGCCCAATAATAACAGAACGGCCTCGGGCCCAATAATAACAGAACGTACAATTATGTACGTATATCTTTTCAACATTTCATTCTCATTGAGTTCCAATCAATACATATGCTAATATCGTAACTGACGGAAAACAGAATGTTATTAACAAACATTATGTCACAAAACTTACATTAAGTCAAACAGAAGTCAATATCCTGTCATAGCATAGCACAACCGGAACAGTAATAGAAATAACTTCAGTTTTCTTAGAACACCATTGCGTAATAATGCACATAAATTTCCCATGGCGTGACTACAATTTATTACAGATGTCTTGCGTATAACTAAATAATAATAACAGTAACAATTATTAATTGAGGCCACATATATCATTGCCATATGCTCAATAAGGACAGAATAACCCACATTCTACATGAGTCTCGTCTTAATGTTAAACATTTGCATGCATGTCATAGGTTCTTAACGACCTCGGGTCCATATGTAACACAACGGAATAATCTCAGTTTTGTACAGATACTTGGTTTAAAGACGAACATAATTCCATTTATCTATTAAGATATTACGCGGTTTACTTACAGATAATAGAGAATTATCATTCGTCATTGACAGAATAAAGTCATTTTAAAGTCATACCGATGTAAGCCATTCTTTCAACGTTCACATTGACTTTCAATCATCATAAATGTTCGTGTAACACTTACAAGAAACAGAGCGTTAGTAATAATAATTATCAATGATAAATAAAATGTACATCTTCGTACTATTACTCACAGTGCATTGGTGAAGCATTTAGTCCTCCCGAAGCGTGTCCTACACACATATGAAGTCGCACATTAATTCATTAAATCATTTCCCCTAATTTCCTTTCTCATTTTAACATGATTTACAATGCCCATAACAAGGTTCATTCGTAAATTTTAACATTATTTCGAAACATCTCAGAAATCCAATTAAACTTGTACACGTATAATTCAACCCACCAATTCCATGATTCTATTTCCAATTTGGGCAAACTCATTATTTATCATCACCAATTAATCTAGGGTTTCAAGAAAATGAGGATTTTTAGCAAAAATTCAAACGTCTTAAATCACCACTTTTAATTCCAATTTTCCCAATGATTCTACACCTAGGATCCACAATCCATCATTTAAACTCATCAATTTAACTCCCAACATCACAAACCATAAAACCCCAAATCTCAAGTTTGACACAAAATGCTCAAAACCATAGATTTTGTGTTTATATACTCAAAAGACCACAATCCATCCATGAATGTAAGTATTGTAAGAGAACAAGGATCCCTATCTCAAGAATCAAGCAAGGAGCAAAGCTTTGAGAAGAATCCCCAAAATCTCGAAATTCTAATCGGTTGAAATTGTTCATCTTCTTGCCTTCTTCACTTCTTGGTGGAAGGTCTTGCTCAAACCTAAGGGAAATGGAAGTATTTGGGGATCAAAACCCTAGGTTTTTCGGACTTAGGGCAAGAGGGATCAAGAGAGGAAAGGAAAACATAAGAAATGATCTCAAAATCCCATTTTTAAGCTGCTGTATCCGCTATTTTCGCTCGAGCGGACTTATTTACGCTCGAGCGGACCTGCCCTCAGCACAGATTCTGAAACTTCAAACATGCGTAACTCTCCCATCCGAACTCCATTTTAGGTCGTTCTTGTGCTCAAATTGAAGCCCCGAAAATAAGCTTTCCAATGGTTCTAACCTCACATCCAAATTCAAAGTGTGGAAAAAGAAAAGGGCAAAAGAGTGACGGTTGATCGTAGACAAAATATTCAAACTAAAGTTTTTGATCCAATCTTACTCTACCATCATATTACCACCACAATCAAGACCCCAAAATAAAATAAGGAGGTTCCCAAATACATTAATAAAAACCTCAGACGAACCTGCGTGCCTCAAAATTCAAGCTCCCCAGGCGAGCCGCTCGAGCGCCGCACCTTGCGCTCGAGCGCTCCGACGAACAAAGACGTCCGCTCGAGCGTCCACTTCTACGCTCGAGCGGAAATCTACAACCCTCAGAATCTCGGGCAGTCTGCAAAAATATACTGGGAGCCTCACAAGTCTGCTCGAGCGGCCACTCCTCCGCTCGAGCGGAGGGAAAAGTTTCTGGGTCGTCACATGTATATCTAATGAAATCATCACATATGTATCCAAAATCAAACATATAACAAGTTAAAGACAACTCTCCCTCAAGATTAGAAGCAAAGAAGCTAGATCAAGAGCATTCTTTCGAAAATCCAAAATCTAATCGGTTGAAAATGTTGATCTTCTCTTGTTCTTCATCTTCGATGCAAGATCCATGGTGGACTGTTGGTAAAAATGGGTGAAATCAAAGTTTTGAGGGCTAGGTTTTCGGACATGGAGGAGAAGGAGAGAAGAGAGGAAGAAAGAATAAAGTTTTTAGGTCAAAAAGTCACTTTATAATGTCTATTTGCAACCTGGTCGCTCAAGCAAAGAAAGCTTGGCTCAAGCGTAGAAAAGAAGCTCCCAAAATCTTTGAAATTCACACAGTTCACTCGAGCGAAGAAAAGCTCACTCGAGCGAGCTTGTTTCCAGTACAGAAACTTGAAATTCAAATGAGTATAACTCCCTCGTTCGGACTCCATTTTAGGTTGTTGTTGTGTCCAAATCGATACCCCAGAAATAAGCTTTCCAATGGTTCTAGCCTCATATCGAAATTCAAAGTATGGAAATAGAAAAGGGCAAAAAAGTGAAGGTTAGTCAAAAACGAAAACTCAAATTTGGGGCTTTTGATCTAATCTTGCCTAAATTCCTTGTTAAGACTTCACTCAAGGTTCCAAACATCATCCAAGTGTCCTCTATTATAATATTTAAGGTTCACTTGCCAATCCATCAATACCAAGAGTCTGACAACCACATAAATTTTAAGGTGACGGGTACCAACGTATTAGAATCCGAGTCATTACAGATCTAGCTCTTTCATGATTAAATTCTCATTTATTTCCTTTTGCACTAGATCGACTCTTTCCATTGCGAGCTTGGCTTCTAGGGGGATAAAAGTTTCCATGCCATATACTAGAGCAAATGGAGTCTCGCCTATTGCCCATATTGGGGTAGTTTTGTAGGCCCAGAGCACTATTAGAAGTTCTTTGGCCTATTTTCTTTTCGCAAGCTCCAACTACTTTTTCATCCCATTTAGAATCGTCTTATCAGATGCTTTTGCATGCCCGTTACTTTGTGGGTAGGCTGGGGTAGAATAGTAGGCATTGATTCCATAATACTCACATAGCTCCCGATATAAGCCACAATCAAATTGTGTGCAGTTATCTAATATAAGGGCCCTTGGTATGCTGAACCTGGTAATTATATTCCTCCACACAAATTCTTGATGTCAACATCCTTAATGTTAGCTAAAGGATCCGCCTTAATCCATTTTTTGAAGTAATCTGTGGCAACGATCAACCACTTCTTGTTATCAAGTGCCCTTAGCGTAGGTTCAACCAAATCCAGTCCCTCTTGTGTGAATGGCCAGGGGTTTGCTACGAGGTTAAGTTTATCAGATGGTTGTCGAATTATTGATGCATACCTCTAGTAGGCTTTACACTTTTGGACGAATGATTGGGCATCCCTCTACATAGATGATCACTAGTATCCTTGGGTGAGGGCCCAATGTGCTAAAGACCTGCCCTTTGCATGTTCTCCACAAGATCCTTCATGAATTTCTCTTAATAATCTTTCCACTTCATTTGTATGCACACACTTGAGGTAGGGCCCTGAGTGTGATTTTTTAAACAACTGATTTTCTTGATTAAGCCAAAAGTGTGTGGCTTGCTGCTGAAGCCAATGTGCCTTTTTGTTTCAGATAGATATGCCATGATGGGGTTCATGTAGCTTTCACTTGGCTGGATGCTCAAAATCTCAGCTTCTCCTTCAATACTTGGTGTTTGAATGATGCCGATCTCAATTTTTCACCTTATATTTGGGCTGAATGCGGAGGCTAGGCTAGATAACACATCTACGTGATTGTTTTGATCTCTTCCGACCTATTGTATTTTAAACGAGGAAAATTGTTCGGCTATCACCTTGGCTTTGGCTAGATATTTTGCCATTCTTTCATCCTGAGCAGAATATTTCCCCTTACCTGTTTGGTGACAAGTTGGGAGTCACTGAAAACTTGGACACACTTCACCCCGAGCCATTGATTAGGGCCTCATACTCGCATTCATTATTGGTTGTTGAGAAGTTCAACTATGTTAAATGCTTGAGTACTTCTCCATTGAGAGTGGTTAAGACAAACCGAACTCCTGATCCTCTGCTATAAGAGGTCTTATCGCATCGTAAGATCCACGGTGTATCTGATTGGTCATAGTTCTAGATCTTCATCCCTTCCTTCATTTGTTTGGGTGTAAAAACTTTGCTTTGAAGTCAGCCAGGATCTGTTCCTTGATGGCAGTTCTTGGTCTGAACTATATGTCATACTGTCCAAGCTCAACTGCCCATTTGAAGATTCACCCCGATAAGCCTAACTTGTGAAGAATCTTTTTGAGCAAATGTTTGGAGTATACAATGATGTGATAAGCCTAAAAATAATGCATTAACTTCCTGGAAGTGGTTACGAGTACCAAAACAAGATTTTATAGGTAGGTACCTTCTTTCTATGTCAAGTAAAGTTTTGCTTACGTATAACACAGGTGACTGCCTCTTCTCCAATGCCCTAACGAGTGTCGAACTTACAATGTGATCAGAGACTAGTAAATACACATATAATGTTTTCCTTGGTTCGAGACTAGTGAGTAAAAGAGGTTTTGCCCGATATTCCTTTGGCTCTTCTAATGACCAATTACACTCCAGTGGCCATATGAACCATGCCTTCTTTTTTTTATCTACTAAAAGAAGGGTCTGTAGTGGTCGAATGATCGGTTGATGGATTTATTGAGCACAACTACTGTCCTTGTAAGTGCTTGTATTCCTTTGATCATCGTGGGGGAAACAATGTTTAGTAGAGCTTTTATCTGATCATGGCTTGCTTCTATTCCCCACTGAGTGACGATATGGCTAAGGAATTTCCCTGACCCTACCTCGAAGGCACATTTCGCTACATTTAATTTCATTCTAAATCTTCGAAGTATCTTGAATGCTTCTTGAAGATCTGCCAAATAATCATCACTTTTTTAAAATTTGATCACAATATCATCAATGTAAACCTCCAGGTTCCATCCTATCAGGTCATGGAACATCTTCGTCACTAATTGCTGGTAGGTTGGTCCCGCGTTCTTTAATTTGAATGACATTACCTGATAGTAGAATAATTCTACAGAAGCGATGAATACCATCTTTTCCTGATTGTGCGAATGCATTGCTATTTGATGCTACCCTTGATATGCATCAATAAAGCTCATTTTCTGATGCTCCAATGTGGTATCCACTAGTTGGTCGATCTTCAGTAGAGGGAAGCTATCCTTCGGGCAGATCCTATTCAGACTGGTAAAGTCCACACATACTCTCTATTTTTCATTCTTTTTCTTGCACAACAACAGTATTGGGTAGCCATTCTGGGTATTGAACCTCCTTGATGGCGCCGCTTCCAATAGTCTTGTCACTTCTTTCATGACTACCTTGGTATGGTAGGGTGACCTTCTATTTTTCTGGATTATCAGTTTGTAGTTTGGGTCTACGTTGAGCTTATAGCATGCAACTTCCAGATTAGTGCCTTCCATCTCGTAAGGAGTCCATTGTAGCAGAAAATGGGTCAGCTAGTCTTTGTCTGTTATACTGAGGCTTTTTCTAATGAGAAAGAATTTGTCTTCGTCTTCTGGGTCGATCAACACCTTTTCTAGTTCTTCGACGCTCTTTACAGCAGGTTCCGTGCCAACTGACTTTTGGCATACTTCTTCGATACGAACTTCCTAGACTCTTTTGTTGGATGGAGACACTGCCACACATCACTTAGGGGATATCTGATCTGCTGTGGTTTCTTCAATGTCATCTCTGATCAAGAATCGTATGACTTGGTAAAAAGTAAATGGAATTGCCTTCATCTTGTGGAGCTATGTTCTTCCCACTATTGCATTGTACAGAGAAGGGGCGCTTACCACCTAGAATTCTACTTGTTAGGTTATGACATCTGTTTTTATCGGCAAGAAGATCTTGCCCAAGGGATAAATCGGACTTAAGTTAAAGTTGAATAGAGCAAACTCGACTGGATGTAGGTCATCATGTGACAGACCTAAATTCTTGAACAATTCATAATACATGATTTTCGAAGAGTTGCCTTGGTCTACTAGCACCCTTTTGATAGTGAATCCTCCGATTTGCAGGGTTACTACGAAGGCATCATTGTATGGGTGCTGGACCTATGTTAGATCATCGTCATAAAATGAGATATTTACCTCAGATGGTCATGCTCTTTTCATAGAGGTCTTAGATAGGGACATGACCTCCTTCAGGTGTGCCGACCTCCTTGTCTCTTCTCTTATCTGGTTTATTTGCTTCTGTGGAGGGATTAAGTATATCATGTTTATGGTTGGGGTTGGTTGAATACTTCGGTCCTTGTTGCCATACTTGCCCTTGCCATCTGCTGAGTGATCAATAAATGCCTGCAAGTGTTCGCTTTAGACAAGTTCCTCCAAGAATTGCTTCAGGGATTTGCAATCTTTAATGAGTTGTCTATAATCTTTGTGATAGGAACATCTTAGCCTTCGATTTCTAAGAGACGAATCCCCAACCATCTTCTGAGGCCATAGGAAGTACAACTCATTTTGGATTTTCATCAGGATCTGGTATGTTGGTTCTGTGAAGGTGGTGGCAATCACCTTGTACGCTTCCTTCCACGACTTGGGCTGTTTAGCGATTGCATTTGACTCTTTCCTCTTCTGGTCGAAGGATTTTCTTTCTTTCTTTCTTTCTTTAGTTTCTAGGCTGAGGCTATACCAAGCGCTTCTCCTTGGCTTTTTTCAGATCGTCCTTGATCTTACAATGCTACTCCACATAGCTCATTAGACTGCTTACATTAGTGGGGGGTTTCTTGTTTAGGAACTGTCAGAGCTTGTTGGTTTGGTACATGCCTAATTTGAAGGATGTGACTATCAATTGTTTATTACAATTGTTATTTCATTGTAGGCCGTCCAATATCTACTGGCGTACTCCCTTAGGCTTTCACTTTTCCCTTTCTTCATCTTAAGGAGCACGCCCATCTCTTTTGATGCTTGGTTATTAGTGATAAAGCGTGAGATGAATGCCTTCTGTAGTTATCTCCAATCGTTAATGGATCGGTCTCCAGACTGGAAGAGAACATTTTGCACATGATTGGCCCATTATTGCTCCATAAGGTCATGGTTTACGTGTAATGCTGTATGTGCTTGGTCGGGTCTCCTTTATCGTCATACAAGTTGAACTTTGGAGGAGTGAATATCTTCAGTGGGTCAGCACTGTCGATGGCTTTCGAGAAGGGAGAGGCCATTTCTCCTAAAAGAAGCTTTCTTCAAACCGATTTTAGGCTTCCTCTGGTACGTTGATTAAGCCAACTCTTTAGGTATCTTTTCGAGGGGTCAGGCGAACCGTTCGGATTGGTTTGACGCCTTTTTGGCGTTCGACTAGGTTGGCTGTTGGTTGTTTGGCTTGCACCTATTTGGGGGACATCCTTTTTATTTGGATGCTTTGCCTCTCATGTGCCTTTCTCTAGTCCTCATTTCTTTGGGCTTGTCATAGTTCCTTTAGGGTCTTGATTTGGGTAATAAGACGGTCCACTAATTGATTTTGCCAATCATTTTCCCTTGGGGGGTTATGCTTGCCGAGTTTTTTGGGGGCACTTCAGAATTGTGGCCAAAGTTTTGGCCGAGCGTGTTCTCGATCAAAATGTGTTGATGATCACTTGGTATCCCTTTTAGAGAAGGATGGACACTCATCTTTTTATCGATTCCCACAGACGGTGCCAATTGTGAAATGTGAGATTATCTCCACAGGGAATGCATGATAATGCGCCTTATCCTTTGCACTCTATAAAGAGAAACCAAATGTCAGTGATCATTCTCGACCAGGGTAGGCAGGGAGGACCCTCCAACGATCAAGTCAGTACACTGATCGGCCATAGCACATAAATATTTAAAAATGAAATATTTCTAAAGTAGAAGCTAATCAAGATTTAGTAGAATTGGATTTTTTTTCTCTTGTCCCCTTATACTTTGCTTGCTTACCTATGTGTAGCTATTCTGGCTCAAATCTCATCAATTGGATTGTTTTTTGATAAAAAGGGTTCTACTCACGCTTGGTTTTGGTCGGGCAATTTGCCAAGTTGCCTTTGTCTTTAATTGTTGGATCTCTGTCGCATAGACGGCTTGGATGGTGTCAAACACGTTAGTGGCCAGCTCACTGAGCATTACATCTGTAGGATCAATTTGATCTGATGTCCCCTTCTCCTACTAGGCCCAACTTATGCCTTAGTCTTGTCTGTTTTACATTTGTCACTGTTGGATGATACCCAATCCAACGTCTCTCCTTTGTTTTAGAGATCTTTCTTCTGGAATGCTATCTTTTATAGTTGCTTGTCTCCCACGCGCCTTGATTAGATGCCAAGTTACTGCTAGCTATCTTCCGTAGGCTTTAAGGGACGGGCTTGGACTTACTCCTTTTTGTTTTAGGCTAGTGTGATTAGGTTTGGGCTTGGCCTCATATTTTTTCCCTCATAACAGAAGAAGGGAAGAAAATAATTCGCATTTATTATAAAGCCAATATTTAGCATCATCTAATTGCTTCTTTGCACAACTTGGCAAAAAAGTATATAGTATAATTTGCATGTTCGTTTAATATCACACAAGCAACAATAAAATTGACCAAGAAAAACAAAACAAAATAAAGTGGAGGCAATCACAATAAATATTGTGATCGTGCACTGAAAAGATATAAGAATAATAGCATGAACATCCAAAGCCATTTTACTCAAAAGATGTAGTCAACCATTTTATCGGAGACATAGAATATATGAAAAGTGTCTTCCTGCAATTGCGAGCTTAGTGTTGCAGTGGATGTGCTTCGATTTGAGGCAGAAATGCAGGAATATGAAGGGATGTAACTTTGGTTTTATGGTTAGTGCAATGGAAGAAGATGAACAGTAGTAGAAGTCCATTCGAGTGTATGGAGTATATATAACAGAAGGTAAAAAGGTAGGATGATTCAAAATTTTGGGAGATATGCGTGACGATTGTAACAGTGCATGGGCGCAATCGGGGCTAGCCATGTGTCCCAGAAAGGACATCGTGTCAGAGTGGTTGGTGAACATGTTGTACGACTAATGAGACCACTTCAGATTGATCGGGTTTTACGACTAAGCAGCTTTGGTTAGCTCGGTAGGGTTGAGCATTATAGCTCGGCTATAAAGAGTAATCCCAATCATGCATTGCAGATAGAGTTAAGGGGAAATTGAGAGGCTAATTTGTGTAGTCAAATTGGGCCGATCTAGATGGAAGTGGCTTTAAGGCTTGGGCATAATGGGCCGAGCTATGTTTTGCAAATAGCTTGGATTGGGCCAAGCTGAGGCTAGGCCAGTCAAAGACGTTTGATTGGACTAGTAAATGTCCATGTTCTTGGACCTAGCAACTTTCTAGTGGTGGGCAATGTTTTGACCGAGCTACATAGAAGGAGGTCAAATGGAATTGCAGAATGAACTTTGACCGAGCTAGGGGAGAGCCGTGCAATGTTAGCATGATGACGCGTGCAAGCCGTGCACAGCGTTGCATGTTCCACGACTAAGTTAGTGGTTGACAGAGTAAAGTAGATTGGTTGCTCGGCAGGAAGCCGTCCAAAGAGTTGTGCCATTTCACTTGGCTTGCAGTAGGGAGGGCGTTTAGGGATAAGCATTATCCTTTAGGAATGTGATTCCTAGGAGAACTCTACAAAGGAGAGTTAGAGTCCTACTAGGATTGTGCCGTGCGAAACTTACAAAAGCTCAAACTAAACCCTAATCTCATATATGACAATTACTACTCCCAAATTCACATAGCTTTTACTTCCTTTGTCTACTTGTTGACTTAGGCATTAGAGAGGTTCCGCCACACACTCGCTGGCCAACTCACGTTTGTGATTTTTGGTGTTACGAAGAAGTTTAGAGGAGCACAAGCTTGATCAATAGGATTATATGAGTGAAGATTATTTTGTGCTCGTACAATAATAGAAAGAGCGAAGAGTTATCAATAATCTAAAATTTGATTTGAATTCAATTTGAAAAATCTTTAATATGATCGAATAATCTGATGTACCCGAATTCATTAAAGATATGTAATTGAATCAAATTGAACAATATCGAATTTGATCCAATTTATTGTGTTGAATGTTTTTTAATCTTCATGATGAAATATGTTAGAGCAATTTTTGAAAAAAATGAATTGGATGAGGATAGATTTTCAGGTTTTTGAAACATATCGGGTGGATATTCGAGAAAGATTGGATTCGGATTACTTTTCCAACTTCTGTGAGAACAATTGGATCAAATTAGATACAATTTCTAATCAGATTATATCAAAATATGCATAGGTCAGTTTTGGATCTGATGAGTTTAGCATAATAGGTGAACACAAATATCAAATTTGAACATTAATTTAATTAATTTATTTTTAAAAAATTTTTTTTTCTTCATTTCTTGTCCAGCAATGAAAGGGGACAACCAAACCTAAGGGTGTATGAGGTGTAGTTTGGGCGAATTGAGAGTAAAATTATAAATTGAATAATAGATTGGCAAATCGCAGTTTGGGCGGTGTTGGACGGATTGAAGAATATTCTAATCAATTATCAAACATTTGCATAATATATAATACTAATTTGGACAATATTTTTCATACATATAACACAAACTAATTTTACATAATATTTTTCATATATAACTACTAATTTGTAACAAATTTCATATCTTAAATCTCTCTCTCACACTCATTTTTTACTTTGATATTCCGCTAAATACTAAAAAATATGTGTATTAATTATAGCAGAGTGGAGCCATTTTGAAAGCGGATAAAACGGTGGGCATTAATGTGGATCGGTATGATTTTAACGGATTGAACAGTATTTTGCACCGCCCTAACCAGACCCAACCTCCCGTTTAATTGGGGAACATATCTACCACACCTCACATTTGGTTGAAAAATACGGAAACATATAGGCCCACATGTTTTTTAATGAGGGAATAACATTAAAAAAAAATTCAGATTAATGATAAATGTCACAGAATTTAATTATTAAATGTATAAATTTGTTTGTGTTAATAATTATTTTTTAAAAGTAGTGTAATTTTTTCTTTTTTAATTTGATGCTTGTTTAGCACAATATAAATTTTTTTTTTTGAATTAATGTCTTACTAGCACAAGAGATTAAATAAGGAATTGTAATGCTAGGGAGACAATATAGGAAATGATGGTTTTAACGGCGTTTTATAAACATCGTATTTTTTTTAATAATTAAAACGATCCCGTTTTAAGAATAGAAGTCATTTAAAAACGCCTTCAAATCCTTATTTTGAAACCCTTATTTGGAAACCTTCTCTCTCTTTTCAAACCCTTATTTTGAATCCATGAACATGAGAAATCGATCACCTCTCAAATCTCTCACTTACTCTCTCTCTCTCTCTTAACCCTATTTAAACCCTAACAATCTTCAGCACAGAGGATCGATTCATCTTCATCTTCAGCTCGATGATTCATCTTCATCTCAGTGATTTATCTCAGAGTGATTTCGATTTTGAAGTTCTCTCTCTCTCTCTCTCTCTCTCTTTCTTGATTTCGAAGCTCCACCGCCATCACCATCTGCATCGACGAGGACAACGTGAACATTAGCCTACTAAAGTGAGCACCACCGTCTACAATCTCAGTTTTGTATTCCCCTCTCTCTCTATATATATATATACATGTATTTGTATATGTATATTGATCTTCTTATTTGTTCTTTTGCAAGTTTGTGTTAGGGTTACACTAATTAATTTCAAGCTCTGGTTTATGCTCTTATGTTCTGCATTTTCACCCTAATATTCATTTTCAATTGTTATGAAAAATAACCAAATAAGAAAAAAAATATTAAAAAACAAGTCATATAAAAAAGAAGCAGAAAATTAAAATCTCTATTTATTTTTGTTTATATAACAGAAACAAGTCATGTTTCTATTAAACAAGCAGAAAATAAAAAATAAAAAAAAAGTCACGTTTTTGTTATTTATTGAAGTCTTATTTATTGAAGTCTTTAGTTGGTTGGTCATTCTGAATTGAAAGTGTTTTGGGTTTTGACCTTCATCTATTGAAGATTTTAGCTATGTAATGCATTTACAAGTCTAGGAAAGAGGATATGGAAGAACTCATTGATTTAATCATGGCAAGGGTTGTTTTGTGGACTAAAAGATCATTGGGAACTTGGGTTTTAGTCTATTTTTGATATCATAAAATGTATTCATGGCATTAGAGTATTGAAGCCTAGGAGAAGAAGTAGCTCCATGACTTGAATGCTCATTAGGTTGGCCTTTCTAGCTTTATGGATGTAATTGGCAATGGCCCTGTTTGGTAGAGCTTATTTCCAGCTTATTTTAACTTTTAACTTAATTTAAACTATTTTGATGTGTTTGGTTCAGCTTAATAATACAGCTTATAGCTTTTTGTAAATAAAAAATTAACTTATTTTTTGAGTGGGGGAGGAGAAACTTAATTTATAAGTCAAAAATCAACTTATATTCACAGTTATAAGTTATAAGCTGTTAGGTTATAAGTTATAATCACTTTCCCACAGCTCTACCAAACGAGACCAGTGTTGATCTTGATCCAACTTGTTGAGAATCACAAATTGAATAATTTCAGTTACCCAAAAGATAAATAAATTTATTATGTTTAAAGTACTTGATATGATGCGATAATCTTTGGCTCATACGGATGCAAATGAATCCACGAAGAGAACAATAGTGGCTTCACTTGTGAAGAAATGGAGAGATTAGAAAAGTCAAGTGAAAAAAATTGGGATACAAACCCTTTAAGAATGATGCAGATAGGTTGGTTCATCGACCGGACAAAGTACATGAGGATCAGTAGCGAACCTTGGTCTACTCTTGGGGCACTCAGAGTGCATCGGTACTATTTTATTTATGTAAAAAAATGTTTATAAATGATAATTTTTGATAATATCTTAATAAATTTCATTTTTAATAGAAATCAAGTAAGAAGAATAGAAAAATTTGGAAGAAGAAGACTATAGAATAGGCCGAAAGCCTTTATTAGTAGTCCGAGTGGAGGTATAATTAGTACGTATAGGAATTTGGTTCAAGTTTCAAATATATAAAATAGCTTTATACATGATGCTGGAAAGTTATCTCTGTGATCATTCAAATTAGAACCTCAATTTAGAACTATTGGTCACGACCCAAACCCGCCCTTATAGGTTTAGCGTCGTAACCGACCAGTAATACTAGGATTACCAAAGGCCTCCAAACAGATTAACACATAGTAAGGTGCTACAGAAACACATAGTAAGGTCCTCCAAACTTGAATTACCTTCATTCTGGAAGAAAAACAGGATTCAGTGGAAATAGTTCAAGATATCTCTTGCTCATATCATCTTCCCTTTCCCAATGGCATACACGCCACCATGGTTTTGCCAGTCAACTTTTACTAACGGAATCTCTTTATTTCTTAACTTCTTAATCCGCCTGTTCACAATCTGAATGGGCCGTTCTTCATAAGTGTAGTCATCACTTAGCACTACGCGGGTAGGCTCAATCACATGGAAAGGATCCCAGAGGTAATCCCTCAACATTGAAATATGAAACACGTTATGCATGTGCTCAATTTCAGGAGGAAGCGCTACTTGATACTCCACCGGATTGATTTTCTCAATGATCTCATACGGTCCGACATATCTCGGCGCTAGCTTGCCATTGACTCCAAAACGAGTCTGGCCTTTCATCGGTGTCACTTTAACAAAAACAGGATCACCTACTTCATATTCTCTGTCTCGCCTGCGGACATTCGCATAACTTTTCTGTCGACTTTGTGCAGTTTTCAGTCTCTGTTGAATCAGTTTCACCTTTTCAGTAGTCTCATGTACAATTTCGGGCCCAAGTAAAGGCCCATCTCCAACTTCTGCCCAGCAAATCGGAGATCAACATTTTCTGCCATACAAAGCCTCGAAAGGCGCCATACCAATACTCAAATGAAAGCTGTTGTTGTAGGCGAATTCAGCCAACGATAAATGGCTTTCCCAATTTCCTTGGAAATCAAGAACACACATTCTCAGTAAATCCTCCAGAGTCTGGATGGTTCTTTCTGACTGGCCATCTATTTGAGGATGGAAGGCACTACTCAATCTCAGTTCAGTACCCAATGCTATCTGTAGGCTTTGCCAAAATTTCAATGTAAACTTCGAGTCCCTATCAGAAACAATGGACACAGGCACTCCATGCAATCTAACAATCTCATCAATATAGATTACAGCTAATTTGTCTGCATTATAAATTGTTTTGACAGGTAAGAAATGAGCAGATTTAGTCAGTCTATCAACAATAACCTAAATTGAATCCATACCTTTACTGGAGCGAGGTAAACCAACAATGAAATCCATAGTAATATGTTTCCATTTCCACTCCGGTATTGGTAAGGGTTGCAGTAAACCCGCGGGTCGTTGATGTTCGGTTTTAACTTGTTGGCAATGAAGACATTTCGATACACAATCAGCAATTTCTTTCTTCATTCCCGGCCACCAGAAATTCAGTTTCAAGTCTTGGTACATTTTCGTATTTCTTGGATGGATAGACAGTTTTGAATTGTGGCCTTCTTGCAGAATTCTTCTTTTCAGTTTAGAATCACTCGGTACACACAATCTTCCCTGAAATTTCAATACATTATTCTCAAATTTGAAATCCGGCCTCGGTTTGGATTCCCGTTCTTCGATGATCTTCTTTAAGAATTCATCCTGTTGCTATTTCTCTTTAATCTCTTCAATCAGTGCTGGTTGAGCAGAAATAGCAGCTATTGTCCCACCTTGTTCACGCAAAACAATCTCAATTTTAAAATTTTCAAGGTCACATAGCAATTCTTTCTGCCCGGTGAGTAAACAGGCTAAATTCCCAATCGATTTCCGACTCAGTGCATCGACAACGGTGTTAGCTTTTCCTGGATGGTACAGGATTTTGCAGGTCATAATCTTTAATCAGTTCTAACCATCTCCACTGTCTCATGTTCAGTTCTTTCTGTGTGAAGAAGTATTTCAAACTCTTGTGGTCTGTATACACCTCACATGTTGCCTCATAAAGGTAGTGACGCTAAATTTTTAGTGCAAACACTACAGCAGCAAGTTCTAGATCATGGGTTGGGTAGTTCTTTTCATGCGGTCTCAGTTGTCGGGAAGCATATGCAATAACTTTACCATTCTGCATTAAAACACATCCCAAACCCTTATAAGAAGCATCACTATATACAGTATAACCATCCGTACCTGAGGGTAAGGTGAGAATCGGTGCAGTCACTAGTCGAGTTTTCAACTCCTGAAAAGCTGATTCCCTCTGATCGGTCCAGTCAAATGATATCCCCTTCTAAGTCAGTTGTGTTAGTGGTAGGGCAATTTTGGAGAAATCTTTGACAAACCTTCTGTAATATCCGGCTAAGCCTAGAAAACTTCGGACTTCGGTGACATTTTTCGGTCTAGGCCAGTTCACTACTGCTTCAATTTTCTGTGGGTTAGCTGTAATACCATCCTTACTGATCACATGTCCTAAAAACATCACACTGTCTAGCCAAAATTCACATTTAGTTAGTTTTGCATAAAGTTTCTGTTCTCTTAGGGTCTGCAAAGCAATTCTCAAATGACGTTCATGTTCCTCCGTGCTTTTGGAATAAATTAAAATGTCATCTATGAATACAACAATAAAGTCATCTAGGAATGGTTTGAAAATTCTGTTCATAAGGTCCATAAATACAGCAGGTGCATTGGTAACTCCGAAAGGCATAACTAAGAATTCATAATGTCCATACCTCATTCGAAATGCAGTCTTTTCAATGTCCCCTGTCTTGACTTTCAACTGATGGTATCCAGATCTAAGGTCAGTTTTTGTAACTGGTCAAATAAATCATCAATGCGAGGCAATGGATATTTATTTTTTACTGTTACCTTGTTCAGTTCACGGTAGTCAATGCAGAGTCTCAGTGAGCCATCTTTCTTTTTTACAAATAAGACTGGCGCGCCCCACGGTGAAGTACTGGGCCTGACGAACTTCTTATCTAACAGTTCTTGCAGCTGAACTTTCAACTCTTTCAGTTCGGTAGGTGCCATTCTGTAGGCAGCTTTAGAAACTGGCTGTGTACCCGGAATCACATCAATGGTGAATTCAATCTCCCTATCAATCAAATCCCCTGGCAAATCATCTAGAAACACATCTGGGAATTCTCTGACTATAGGAATACTGTTCACATCAGTTTTAGCATCAGTAGGTACAGTCAATACAGAACATAGATACCCCTTACACCTCTTTCTAATCAGTTTGCAAGCTTTCACAGATGAAATCAGATATGGGGGAGGTACTACTCCAACTCCATTAAACACGAATTCAGGCAATCCAAGTGGACGGATAACAACTTGTTTTGTTACACAGTCTATGGTGGCATGATATTTTGTTAACCAGTCCATTCCCAATATTACATCAAAATGGTCAATGTTCAATGGCAGTAAATCAATATACAGATGAACATCCGCAATAATAATCTCACATGCAGGGTACATATAAGCACAAGTCATAGATCCTCCAACAGGTGAAGATACAGCTAATAGATAGTTCATAGGTTCTAGTGGTCTATTCAATTTTCGCAAAAAAGCATGCGATACATATGAATGTGTAGACCTCGAATCAATCAAAACATACGCATTTTGAGCACAAATAGAAAGTATACCTGACACAACGGTCTCGGTATTTTGCACATCTCCCGGTACGAGTGCAAACACCTGGCCTTGCCTCATAGGCTCTTTCCCAGTAGCTTTAGGGTTAGGTTTTGGTGTAACAGTTGATGCTGCTGTGCTAGGTGCAGCTTTACTATTGCCCTGTGAAGTGGAAGGGCAATCTTTGACCATGTGGCCCACCTTGCCACACCTGTAACAAGAACCAGAAATTTTATAACAAACTCCTTTATGGTTCTTACCACATTCAGAACAGGGCGGTATGGAAATATTTCCTTAGCTGGAACTGGTTGTTGACCCCGTATTGTGCTTTTTATTCAAGGGGCTGTTCCGGCTTTTCTTAAATTTAAAACCTCATCTCTTACCACACCATTCAGTTGCTGGTGTTTCAGTTTGTTTCAGTGCTTCAATATTTGATTCAGCTATAATGGCCCGGCCAAGAACATCCACATACTTGTGCAATTTCAACACATTAATTCTGTCAAGTACTTCGACATTAAGGCCACCTTCGAATTTCCTGGCCTTCTTATAGTCAGTGTCCACCATGTGGGGTGCATATCTAGCAAGTTCAGTAAATTTCGATTCATATTCAGCAACAGACATGGTACCTTGCCTCAACTATTCAAATTCAGTCACCTTACGGTCTCGGACACACTGTGGAAAGTATTTATTAAAGAAGGACTCTTTAAACTGAGCCCAATCCATAGCAATATTGGTGTCGCGGACCAGCATCCACCACCTTCTGGCCTCTTCTTGTAAGGTGAAGGTAGCCAATAGCACTTTGTGTGCTTCAGAACACGGAAAGACTTCAAATAATTTTTCGGTTTCTATCACCCATGCCTCGGCCTTTAATGGTTCAAGGCCTCCCTGGAATGATGGCGGTTTCATCTTACTAAACTTCTGTGTTAGAGTGATGATGTCATCATTCACATTCTGTTTCGGCTGTACTGGAGGAGGTGGGGGCTGTTGGTTCTGTTGTTGTTGTTGTTGTCTTAGGGCCTCAGTCAACATTTAAACTGTTCTTTCTAATCTCGCCATTCTGGCGTCAGGTGATTCAGTTTCATCAGTGGTCCTTGCATTGTCCATTTCACTATATACAACACAGTAATAATAAACATAGGAAGTTGCATACTTGAAACATATTAACACATTAGCACATATAGTCATGTCATGGCCACACACACTTTCGATGCTCATGCAATGCCCTAATCACTTTCTAGGACATCCTATAGCTCATTTGGACACGTGTGTGCGGTATAGCTCGTGGTTTAACAACGCTCTGATACCACTCTGTCACGACCCAAACCCACCCCTATGGGTTTAGTACCGTAACCGGCCAGTAATCCGAGATTACCGAAGGCCTGCTTAACAGTGAAATAGTAATACCGAGTACAGGGGCTGGCAGAAGCCAACAAAGTAATTAAAAGATGTCCAATAAGCTGTGACAGTCTGTATGCAAAAGACTTTTTATAATATATATACAGTAAGTACCAAAACAGCCTTGGCTTGAAGGACTAAACTAAAACACCCCTAAACAGCCTTGGCTTGAAGGACTTGGAACCTCGCAGTGAGGCACGGTAGTTGGCTTGACAAAACGGGAGTTTAACCCAACGCTCCTAGCAACGGTCCGGTGCCTGTACACCTACATATATATGAGCAATGAGCTAAAGCCCAGTGAATAACATATGCGTAAAGAGGTTAAGAATGAATGTCTTTTCAGTATTGAAAATAGTCAATTGAATCAGTATATCAGTCATTCAGTCATAGCAGTCATAAGTGGTACATCCGATAGCAAAACAGTACAGTAGATCTAAACAGACTGAACAGTCAGTTGATGGCCATCATATCAGTAAACAGTAGTGGTTCCAACATGGGAACCGACAGAGATCTCTGTGACAGTAGCAGTACAGTACAGTAACAGTAGGTTGCTAAGGATGCCACAATACAGTTCACAATTAGGACATCATTCAATCAGTAACAGTATCATTTCAGAAAACAGTACAGTTCAATTGTTCAGAAGATAATCATTATTGAACATATCTTTACAACATTGTTACTCACAGAGTTCTGGGCTACAGATAAGCTAGAGCGTCTCCGGATGCCAACCCTACACAGTTATAGAGTGAACACACACTAAGCTACACAGTTGGGAAAATAATAACTTAATCCCTAATTTGCCTCGGTGTGGTTCTACATCAATATCCTCATTAAGATGCCTTAAACTAGGCCTAAGAATGCCTAGGATGAAATGAGGATGCAAAGATGTATTTAAAACAACTTTTCAAAATTTTCAAGAAAACAGGGTCCCGCTCGAGCGTGGCTTTCCCCGCTCGAGCGGACATGCAGACAAAGGTTCCCCGCTCGAGCGTCACTTTCCGCGTTCGAGCGGACTGCAAAACATGGCAAAAGTACTGGATGTGTGAAAATCACGCTCGATGGGCGCTCGACACTCGCTCGAGCGTGTGACACAAGTTCCCGCTCGAGCGTGCATCTCCCTACTCGAGCGGACTGTAAAACAATGCAAAGTGCTGGGAGCACGTATTCCACGCTTGAGCGCCAATTTCCCCGCTCAAGCATGAGTCCAAATTTTGAAAATTCCAGATTTAAACCTCAAGCTCAAAACCAAGTTTTAATGCACCAAATTTGATCCTCTTGGGCCAATTTTCTGGAAAACTCTTCAAAACTCATAATATAACATGTTTCAAAGATCAAGTTGGGAAATCAAAGCCCAAAGGTAGTTCAATTAAATCCAATGTCAAACCAAAGTCCAAGAACATACTTCCAATGTGACATGCATGAATTTAAACCAATTCAAAGCTTCAATTACTTGCTCAAATGAGCTCAATTGCCTCGAAAACAAGATGAATTCATGGACTAAGCTCAAGATATGAACATGCATGAAACAATTTTCCATGGAAACAACTTTAAACTCATCTATATAGGCATGCATGCATGATATATGCTACAATGCAACATGCTAGTCCAATTCAAGACTCAACTCTTCAATATAACATGAATGTAACATGAACCATGCAAGAACTATCTTAAATACACAATCAAGAAGGTAATTACTCTACCTTAAGTTTCCAACTCCAAGAATAGAAGCTCAATTTTGCAATTATCTTCTAGATCCTCTTAGCCTCCAAGCAAATTCAAGATGAAAACAAGTTTTCCTCACACTCTCTCTCTCTAGTCGGCTATGGCTCAAGAAATGGGCTGATGAAATGTTGATTCTAAGTCTCAAAATATGATATGGAGTGGGCCACTAAGTGGCAAGGTTGTAAATAAGGCCAACTCTTATAATTTATCATTAATTAATCTAATTTAATCATACCAAACCAAATTTCAATTAAACTTGTCATAAAATCACATAAATTCTAATTAGCATGAAACATTAATTAATTTTAGATTCGGCCGCCGATAAGGCCTTCAATTTGCAATTTAAAACATAAAACATGAACAGATAATTTAGCAGTCAAACAGATAGGCACGAAATTAAACTAGTACACTCAATCAATCCATTCAGAATTTCAGTCAATCAGTCAACATGCTCAATCATAGATTAGCACTAATCAGTGGTATTATCAGTAAATAGTAGTGAGGGTTGTCACAAAGACCTTATTAAGTAAAATACTTGCTCTTATTAAATATATGTTCACCTTTCAAAGAAAGAAAAGAAGAAGAATAAGAAAAAGAAGAACTAACAATAGGAAGCTTTTTTGCACTCTTGCATGGTAAAGAAACACTTATTTCACACTCTGCTTTGTCGTTTACAATGTTAGAGATTATAATTGTAGGACATTCTTTTTTGCTACATCTTCATCATCATTGTTATGTTTTTAGTATTTGCATTATGTTATTACTTTGGATTGATTTTTTTTGTTTTTGTTTTTGTTTTTGTTTTGTTTTGATTCTCTGTTGCTTTGTGATGCATTCTGTGGATATATTAACTTTATATAGATAAATAATTATACTTTGTTTTCGTTCTTGTGAATGGCTAATCATTTTCCCTTGTTAATAAGCTTTCAATTGTTGTTCATTCTTTATAAAAGAAAGTATAGTTAAGAATTTAAGACTATTTTATGCTTTGTTTATCAATGCCCTTAAAAAAAACACTCCTGAAGTTTAAGTAACTTGACTTCTTCTTGACCATTTTGATTTCAACTGATTTATCTAAAGTCTGAACCTAAATTGTTTCTCATTCACTAACTAGATTTTGAGTTTTCTCATTTTGATTTCCATGTTCTGATGTAGGCATTCAGATCAATGAAAGCTATAGCTTCTATGCTATACGAGCTTTTATTGCTAAAACATGATTTATGGATATGTTATTTTGTGATTAATGTTAAAACATGATTTGTGGATATATTATTTTGTGGTTAATGGTGATTGAAATTGAATGTGAAAGTGAATTAATGCTGCATTTGCTATTTGAATGGGAGTTATTGTTTCATATTAGTGCTATTTTTCAGTTTTATTACATGTTTTAGTTTAACCACATAACATTAACACAATTCAAAAAAAAAGAAGAAGATATAACGGCGTTTCTCAAAACGCCACTATATTGCCAACGGTTAGATTTTTAAAATAAAATAAAAAAAGCTATGACGGTGTTTTGAAAAACGTCGCTAAATATTATCGTGACGTCATTTTACTGTTATGTACAACATTTAGCAAACGGCGCCTATAATAATATAACGACGTTTCTAAGATGTCATAAAGTTACAGTGACGGACGAGACTTCAACGTTTGGTGCTAAGCGTCACAAAAGATATTAGCGGCGCTTTGGAGGCCTATAGCGGCGTTTTTTAAATGCATCTAAAAGTCAAATTTCCTGCTCGTGAGATTAAATTTCTTTAAATTATTTCCTTCACAAATTTTAATAGAAAAGACAGAAGTTTATATTTTCATCCCATTATAACAAAAGTTTGACATTACTACACTGCTCACTCTTTCTATTTAATATATGAAAAATGTTACGAATCCTACCTTAATTATTCCAAAAGAGATTGTGTGGTTAAGATTGAATTTATGTAGTGTGAGATTCATGTGTAAAATAAATCTAAACCACAAAATCTAAATTTGTAGTATTACTGTTAATTTATTTATCCCATCGTGGTATAACTTATTCCTTCTCTTCAGAGGAATTTAAACACCCTTCACCACTCCAAACTTCCTGAATATGTCACCCATCATCTTCAAGTTCATAGATCTGGGTAGATCATCTACAAAAATCGTGAACAACCTTGCATTATCTTCCTTTCCCCACCCTCCATTTCTACCTCTTTGACTCAATACCGGAATCCATCCTCCTTTCTCCATTTTTCCAAGGATTTTATTGCTATATATGTTGTGTATATCTCACATGGGGAATGCAAAAAGACTTATTTTTTAAACTCTCACAGGCTTCGTGAAAAATGGTGAAACATGAGTGCAAAGTGCAATTTACCCAAATAGTTAAGGTGGGAAGAGGAAGTGGAAGACTTAGTGCTTAGATTTAGAAGTAGATTTTTGCGTCTTTTGTATTAATTTTGGCAGATTGTTTCAAATCAAGTTTTGAATGTTTTAAATTTTTTGAATAGAATATATATATATATATTAATGTATAGATGAGAAGAGAACTTTCTTTCGATGTATAGATTGCATTCTTTAATTTGTCTTTAATATAATTTCTTTATTTATAAAAAAATACATTTTACTATAATAACAAACCACCAAACAAAAGAGGAAAACAAAATTTATTGTCTTTCGTTTTTTTCCCAGACAATTGAATGCATTCTTTAATATTTTAGGCGTCTCATAGGCTGACGCATCGACCCTGTCATCATCCTCTTCATCTTCTCTGTTCCTCTCCTTCATGAACTGATGTGTCTGTTCATTTGTGTTGTAGTCCTCTTTCATTTGCATATGCTTCTTTAACTGTTTGGACTACAACAATTTGTTCTTCACATACCCATACTGGGTATACTATCCCATTGCGCTCCATGTTTATCACCTTATTGATTGGCTCCATGCACTTTGTGGAAATCTTTATCTTTCCACAGGTAAACAATTGTGGCTGACCCAAATCTCCCTCAATACAAATGATTTCGCCTCATATACTACCAATTCTATGGAAGAAAGACTTTACAGTCAGCTGCAGAGTATTAGTCCTTTCAACTTGATAGAAGCCCTACTCTTTATAAATATATATATATATATATTAAAATTAAGAGGGAGTGATTTGGATTCAGAATTGTAGTTCTCCCTCATGCATGTATGCCTCATAAAGTAGTTATGAATTAGGAAAAAAAAAAAACAATTTAATATAAATTTAAAGAGTAATGATTCATCCCCCCTTTTCCCCCCATCCCCTTTGACCCCCTCTCTCTCTCATTGGTCACATTTTCTTTTTCTTTTTCTTTTTTTTCCTGCTTCTCCAATCACCACCCGCCACGTGGCAAAGGGGGTGAGGGGGTGACCCCCACAAGGGGGTCCCAGGCATTATTCAAATTTAAATTTGTGATATAAATTAGATTTAGAATAAATTTGATTTACAAATTTTTAAATGTTGTTGAATATTGCTTTTGGATATGTAATATTGCTATCATAACCATGTATAAACAACTAAAAAAAATATATTAATGAGAAAAGAGAGTGGTGCAACAAAAGGGCAAATTTGTCAAAGCAAAATATTGTGGAACTGGTATGGTTAATAATGACACAGGTCATATGTTTAAAGAATATTATATACATAAATACATAAGAGGTAACATATTATAAAACATATAATAATAAAGGGTGTGTGACATAATGGAGAGGATGTGAAGGAGAGTGAGAATAAAATTAGAAAATGGCCCAAGCCAATGATGAGACCCATAGATTAAAGCGAGCCACCTCATATGGGTTACCCACTCTAGTTAGCAAAAATTATTTAGTGTTATTTATTACAATATGGCAAATGCATTTAAATTATTTATTTGTGTCCATTTTATTCATTTTGTTTGATTTACATTTTGAAAATTATTTTTGAATATTTATTGATTTATTTAATAGTTTAATCAATTATTATTATTTATTTTTTTTTTACTTTTTAAATATACCTATTCTATATGGAAAATTCTAGATATACTTAACAAATAAAATATCTATGAAGAAATTTTTTTTAAAAAAATACAAATTTAGTGAATTATTTTTAGACTTCTTCACAAATATATTACTTTTTAAGTATATCTAAATTTCATGGATCTGAAAAAAAAAATTATAAAAATATAAAAGATGTTCTCAAAAACATAATTTTAGTCTAAGACCCATATGAGTAAAGTGATTTCTGGAAGGAATATGGTTGAAAGAGATATTATCTATTAAAAGATCATGCTTAAGTTAATTAGTCTTTGAAATTAAAATTTTGAAAATCGGGGTGTGACACCCAAACGGGAAACCAAAACTTAAAGGGCTAAATATAAAATTACTAAAACTTGAAGGGGTATAGTGTAATTTATTCAATAATGAGTTACTTTGTCACATGGCTACCAACACGGCATTTTTTGACAGATGTTAGCTATTGGAGCAAATTGGGAAAAGTTTCAAATGTTAAGGGCCTAAGTGAAAAAATGAAACTACTAAAATGAAAAATGGTGAAACTTGAGTGCAAAGTGCAATTTACCCGAGTAGTTAAGGTGGGAGGAGGAGGTGGAAGGCTTGGTGCTTAGATTTAGAAGTAGATTTTTGCATCTTTTGTATTAATTTTGGAAGATTGTTTGAAATCAAGTTCTGAATGTTTTAAATTTTTTGAATAGAATTTTTTTATTTTTAATGTATAGATTTTTTTTTTTGAGGACGTAATGTATAGATGAGAAGATAACTTTCTTTCGATGTATAGATTGCATTCTTTAATGTGTCTTTAATATAATTTCTTTATTTATAAAAAAATGTATTTTACTATAATAACTAACCACCAAACAAAAGAGGAAAACAAAATTTATTATCTTTCGTTTTTTTCCCAGACAATTTTTTTTTGATCAGCAAAGAAAAATTTCATTAACAGTATGAAATTAAAAGTACAGGAAGATGATGTGCATTGAGAGAGATTCAGAAAGTACAAACTATCTGTACTACTACTCGCACCCATACAAACAACCTCTCAGCCTCACGAATTTGTTTTTTTTTTAAACAAGAAAATAAAAACAGAGGTTAGAAGAACTTAACTCAACATGTAAAACACATAAAACCCCACAAAATTACCCCACAAAACCCAATACAAAGACACGCATTCTTTAATATTTTAGGCGTCTTTGACAAGTTGTAAAAAATGAATACAAGAATTTATTATGAAATAGAAGTGTCCATTTTTAGATTTAGAAGTAGATTTTTGCATCTTTTGTATTAATTTTGGAAGATTGTTTGAATCAAGTTTTGAATGTTTTAAATTTTTTGAATAGATTTTTAATGTATAGATTTTATTTTTTTTGGACTTATTTTAGAAAATATATATATATATTTTTTATACTTTTTAAGATGTGACAAATGACAAATGGTTTTTTTTTTTTTTTTAATTTTATTTATCTAGCTAAAAAGTGTAAAACAAAATTAATTGATCTTTTACAAGTTGTCAAAGAGGCCTAAAATTTTAAAGAATGGATTCAATTTGTTTGCTGGTTAGTTATTTCAGTAAAATGTATTTTTTTTTTTTAAAACTTTTCTTTCGATGTATATATTGCATTGTTTAATGTGTCTTTAATATAATTTCTTTATTTATAAAAAAAAAAAAAAACATTTTACTGAAATAACTAACCACCAAACAAATTGAATCCATTCTTTAAAATTTTAGGCCTCTTTGACAACTTGTAAAAGATCAATTAATTTTGTTTTACACTTTTTAGCCAGATAAATAAAATTAAAAAAAAAACCATTTGTCATTTGTCACATCTTAATAAGTATAAAAAAAAAAAAAAATTTATTTTCTAAAATAAGTCCAAAAAAATTTTAAAATTTAATGTATAAACTGCAGTAAAATGAATCCATAATGGTTTTGTTAATCAATATCTTTGGAAAACTCATTATCAAAAAGATAAAAGTATAAAAAAATGTTATATAAACTAGTAAATTTTACAATTGCTTTTTTACTATCTAATGTATAGTGCAATAACAAAAATTTGAAAACTAAAATAGGACCGACTTTAGTAATGTAAAAAGTGTCACATCATTAAACAAATTTTTTTTTACAAAATTTATTAATTTGTATAACAAATATAACACATAATTTTTCTTCATGAATTTCAAATTTAGTGCACATATAAACATAACGTACTCCTTGGTTCATGTATATTTTAAATCAGGAAAAAGACGAACCAAGCAAAAATATAATTTTTAACAATTTCTTAAATACATTAACTTTTTTGGCCTCTAAAAATGCTTCAATTCTACTGAAATGTCAAAAGAACTCTAAATGAGTTCAAACCCAAGAACTTGAGCATGTTTCTACTGTATAGTTGTCTACAACAAATGGTCAAATGAGAGAAAATTAATTCCTTTTTTCACCTAGCAAAAATGTTATATACTTAAAAAGGTTTCCAAAATTAAATCTATAATATATATTTAAATTTATGTAGTGTGAATCTAATATAGAATGAATATCTCATTTACACATTTTAAAAAGGGTTGTTTGGGATATTCTAAATAAGTGCATTTTTTAACTTTTTATGAAATATGGGTTGGGTTTGAAGTGATGTGGTAGAGAGGTGATGCGACTTAAATAAGATGATGCGACTTAAATAAGATAGTGACTTTTTGACTTTTTGACTTTTTTTGAAGATGTCAAACTTAGCCTTAATCAGAAGGTAGTACTATTGTTTTATCCCTTGAATTATTTTCATGGCCCCAAGTATGGTAGAGATTTAAATGCATGTGATTACCTTATTGAGACAAACCTGGCCCCTATAAGTTGTTTCCCATCCTTCTTTTCTCTCCTATTCGGTGAACCGAACAAGAACAATATGGTGAAGGAAGCATATCAAACAATGACCAAACTTACCACCCTTCTTATGGTAGCCCTCCTCCTCTCTCCCATGCTAACCAAAGCAACTGCTCGTCCGAGGCCTTCCACGGTGAAAACCCAACTTAGGGTATGTTCATTTCATTTCATCTAATCTCATCAATTGGTTGTTAAATATTTCTTGATTAATTTTTCAAACTTTTTAGATTTAATTAAGGTTTTATTTTATCTTTCAATATATATAGGATGGCGAGGCAGAGCTTATTGATGAGATTGATAATGAAGAAAGTTGCGAAGGAGTGAACAAGGAAGAGTGCTTGATAAAAAGGACACTGGTGGCTCATATTGATTATATATACACCCAGAAACCACCCCCCCTAGCCCCGAAGGCATGAATAATATCTTTGTGTAACATCAGCTAGTATCATAATAAAATAAAACAACATATTACTAATATATGATTTTCATGTGTTTTTGCTTTAAGGAGTTGGCTTGTTATTGGACTAAAAGGTCTGGTTAAGGGACTTGTGGGCACATTCTAGATCCACCTCAATAATCTAAATTGTTATCTTTGTTCAAAAAAAATTAAATTGTTATCTTATTATGTCCATCAAGTAGATCATTCATTAGAAAGAAAAAAAAAAAAAAAAAAAGATTTATTAGATATTGATAACCACGTATTTGGATCACATTGGTCTTATATTACTTTTTAAGTACATCTAAATTTCATGGATCTAAAAAAAATTATTAAAATATAAAAATTATTCACTAAAGATTAGAAAAAAAATGCTCAAAAACATAATTTGAGTCCAAGACCCATATGAGTAAAGTGAATTCTGGAAGGAATATGGTGGAAAGAGATATTATCTATTAAAAGTAGGGATGGCAATTTGAACCTGATCCAACGGGAACTCGATCCCCCAACCCCAATTAGAACGTGTTTTCCCTGAAAATTTTCCCCATAGGGTTGGGGCTAGTATTAAAAATTGAATCCCTGACTGTTTTCTGCCCAGGGACGGGGATAGGTTCTCTAGCCCCGGCCTCGCCCCCTCCCCGAATTAGCCCCGCATAACTCCCCGAATATTCCCTGAATATTCCATATATATATATATATGTGTGTGTGTTCGACTCTGCATCTCACTCACATGCATTTCATTTCTCTCTCTCATAGTCTCAGCCTCTCTCCCTCTCTCTCTCTCGGCGTAGCTACTCTCACGGCGTCGCCGTCATCCCTCCATCGCGGATCTCCCTCCTCTCATCATTACCGATCACCGTCGTCCCTCCATCGCCACTGTCCCTTCTCCCCATCGCCACAGTCCGCTGTCCCTTCTCCTCATCGTCGTTGTCTTCCTCCCCCCTTCCCACCGTCGCTGTCCTTCTTCCCTTTCCCCATCGCCGTCGTCCCTCCTCTCCATCACCACTGTCCTTCTTTCCATCATTGTCAGAGTTCGTTGCCTCTCCATCGCAGCCAATTGCCGTCGTCTCTCTCTCTCTCTCTCTCTCTGTGTGTGTTAGATTTTTTTATTTTTTATTTTTTACATTTGAGCTCAGATCTGTTCGATGTATTGAATATATATGTTAAATCTGGCGTTGAATATATATTTGAGGTCAGGGCTCTTGAATATATATTTGAACTCAAAGCTTAGATCTATTGAATATACATTTGAGCTCAGAGTGTTGTTGTTGTTGTTGTTGATGATGATGATGATAAACAGGTATGATTGTTGTTGTTGTTGTTGATGAATATATATGTTGAATCTTTGTTATTGAATGTATATGTTTGTTGTTTTTTTTTTTTTTAATTTTGGTCGGGGAATTTTCGGGGTCGGGAAAACCCGATCGCCGTCTGGGATCGGGACCAGGGACGGAGAAATTTCTACCATCAAGGATCGGGGACGAGGAGTGTGATCCTTGGCCCCGCCCCGGCCCGTTGCCATTCATAATTAAAAGATCATTCTTAAGTTAATTAGTCAAAAACTAACTAAAATTTTGAAAATCGGGGCGTGGCACCAAGACGGGAAACAAAAACTTAAAGGGTTAAATAAGAAATTACCAAAACTTGAAGGGATATAGTGTAATTTATTCAATAATGTGTTACTTTGTCACATGGCTGCCAACATGGTATTTTTTGACGGATGTTAGTGATTGGAGCAAATTGGGAAAAGTTTGAAATGTTAAGGGCCAAAGTGATTTTAGAAGTAGATTTTTGCATCTTTTGTATTAATTTTGGAAGATTGTTTGAAATCAAGTTTTGAATGTTTGAAATTTTCTGAATAGAATTTTTTTTTTTTAATGTATAGATGAGAAGATAACTTTCTTTCCATCTATAGATTGCATTCTTTAATGTGTCTTTAATACAATTTCTTTATTTATAAAAAAAAATACATTTTACTATAACAACTAAACCATCAAACAAAAGAGGAAAACAAAATTTATTATCTTTCGTTTTTTTCCCAGACAATCGAATGCATTCTTTAACATTTTAGGCATCTTTTACAACTTGTAAAAAATGAATACCATAATTTATTATGAAATAGAAGTGTCCATTTTTAGATTTAGAAGTAGATTTTTGCATCTTTTGTATTAATTTTGGAAGATTGCTTGAATCAAGTTTTGAATGTTTTAAATTTTTTGAATAGATTTTTAATGTATAGATTATTTTTATTTTTTTTTAATGTATAGATGAGATAACTTTTCTTTCGGTGTATAAATTGCATTCTTTAATGTGTCTTTAATATAATTTCTTTATTTATAAAAAAAAAAATACATTTTACTACAATAACTAACCAACAAACAAAATAGGAAATTTTTTTTTTTTTTTTTCGTTTGAACTCTTTCCATGTATAAAAAATACATTATGTTTTTCTTGGGTTTTCTTGGGTTTGAACTCTTTCGATGTATAAAAAATACATTATGTTTTTCGTTTTTTCCCAGGCAATTGAATGCGTTCTTTGAAATTTTGGGCCTCTTTGACAAGGGAAATTATTAAGTAATCCGGGAACTCCAGGTCATCATCTTACGTGGTACTCCACACCACTCAGAATACCCCATTGTGCCATGATGTCAGTGGGTCCAATCACATAACCTCTAAACAAGAAAAAAACGGAAGTGGAAATCGTGGGTTTGAGACCTTGATGGAATGCTGACAGGGTAGTCAAACTACAAAATGCTTGAATGGCACATTAAGATTGGCTGGGAGCACCACCTCATGACGATGACCTGGAATTCCCGGATTACTCAATAATTTCCCCTTTGACAACTTGTAAAAAATCAATTAATTTTGTCTTACACTTTTTAGCCAAATAAAAAAAATTAAAAAAAACCATTTGTCATTTGTCACATCTTAAAAAAAAAAAAGGAAATAAATAAATAAATTATTTTCTAAAATAAGTCCAAACAAAAAATTAAAAATTTGATGAATCAACTGCAGTTAAATGATTCCATAATGGTTTTGTTAATCATGGAAAACTCATTATCATAAAGATAAAATATAAAAAAATGTTATATAAACTAGTAAATTTTACTATTGTTTTTTTTACTATCTAATGTATAGCGCAATAACAAAAATTTGAAAACTAAAATAGGACCGACTTAGGTAATGTAAAAAGTGTAACATCATTAAATAATTTTTTTATATATAAAATTTATTAATTTGTATAACAAATATAACACATGATTTTTCTTCATGAATTTCCAATCTAGTGCACATATATAAACATAATGTACTCCTTGGTTCATGTATATTTTTAAATCAGGAAAAAGACAAGTCAAGCAAAAACCACAGCGAGTACAGTAGGAGAGAGTGTGCTGTCCACCACAGCCACTCTTCATGAAATATATTTGCTAAATAAATATTTAAACATTACTTTTACTTTATTATAGATGGTCATGTTCAACCCTAGCCGCGCGTGGTCACCACTCACCGGAGCTCTGCCAGAGCTCGGCTGACAAAGACCGCCGTCATAAACGGCGGTAATGAGAGGGCTTTAGCGGCGGTTTCATTACCGCCGTTTAAAAATGGCTTTAGCGGCGGTTTTTTAACGGCGATTTCATTACCGCCGTTAAAGGGTCATTACCGGCGGTTTTGTTAACGGCGGTAACGAAAACCGCCGTTAAAGATACATTAACGGCGGTAACGAAACCGCCGTTAAAAAAACTGCCGTTAATGCCCTGTTTTGGCGTAGTGGCGAGTACAGTAGGAGAGAGTGTGCTGTCATGTTCATTAGGTAAATATTGTGGTTTATCAAAAACCTCATCTTTCAATTTCTACGATTTTGCATCGATTCTGTGGGTGTAATTAAGGTGATGTTTGGGATGCAGTTACAAAATTTATTTTTTTGGCTAAATAAGCTAAAATGCAACCTAACTTTTCAACTCACAAAAAATATGATTTTTTAACAATTTCTTAAATACATCAACTTTTTTAGCCTCTGAAAATGCTTCAAATCTACTAAATTGTCAATAGAACTCTAAATGAGTTCAAACCCAAGAACTTGAGCTCGTTTCTACTGTGTAGTTGTCTACATCAACAAATGGACTAATGAGAGAAAATTAATTCCTTTTTTAACCTATAATATATATTTAAATTTATATAGTGTGGATCTAATATAGAATGTATATCTCATTTACACATTTTAAATTTAATCAGAAGGTAGTACTATTGTTTTATCCCCTGAATTATTTTCATGACCCCGAGTATGGTAGAGATTTAAATGCATGTGATTACCTTCTGGAGACAAACCTGGCCCCTATATAAGTTGTTTCCCATCCTTCTTTCCTCTCCTATCCAGTGAACCAAACAAGAACAATATGGTGAAGGAAGCATATCAAACAATGACCAAACTTACCACCCTTCTTATGGTAGCCCTCCTCCTTTCTCCCATGCTAACCAAAGCAACTGCTCGTCCGAGGCCTTCCACGGAGAAAACCCAACTTAGGGTATATGTTCATTTCATTTCATTTCATCTAATCTCATCAATTGGTTGTTAAATATTTCTTGATTAATTTTTCAAACTTTTTAGATTTAATAAAGGGTTAATTTTATCTTTCAATATATATAGGATGGCGAGGCAGAGCTTATTGATGAGATTGATAATGAAGAAAGTTGTGAAGGAGTGAACAAGGAAGAGTGCTTGATAAAAAGGACATTGGTGGCTCATATTGATTATATATACACCCAGAAACCACCCCAGAGGGATGGAGGCTTTGGTGGAGCCTTTCGAGATGAAGCAGGAACTTGGCTGTCCGGCTTCTTCGGCAAGCTCGAAAACTGTTACAGCCTCGAAGCTGAAATGTGGGGCATTTACCGCGGCCTGGCCATTGTTTTGGAGAAAGGACTCCGTGAAGTTATCATTGAAACCGACTCTACTATGGCTGAGGAGCTTCTGACCAAAGGCCCACCTCCAAATTGTTCATACCGAAGCATCGTTGAGGATTCTCGCCACTTGCTGCAACGTTGCTGCTGCTCCATTCAGCACATCATGCGGGAAGCTAATCAATGTGCAGACATCCTTGCTAATATGGGAGCTGATCAAACCGAAGTCCTGGTGGTTGTGGAGGAGCCACCTGCTGAAGTGCGTAGCCAAGTCCTTGCCGATATGGTGGGAGTGGTTTATAGGAGGCTTCAGTGCCTCTGTTTTTTTTCTCTGCTTCTGTTTCTTTTCTTTTCCTTTTCCGCTGTACCCAAAAAAAAAAGAAAAAAGAAACCACCCCCGCAAGCCCCGAAGGCATGAATAATATCCTTGTGTAACATCAGCTAGTATCATAATAAAATAAAACAACATATTACTCATATATGATTTTCATGTGTTTTTGCTTTAAGGAGTTGGCTTGTTATTGGACTAAAAGGTCTGGTTAAGGGACTTGTTGGCACATTCTGGATCCATCTCAATAATCTAAATTGTTATCTCTGCTCAAAAAAATCTAAATTGTTATTTTATTATGTCCATCAAGTATAGATCATCCATTAGAGAGAGAGAGAGAGAGAAAAAAAAAAAAAGATTTATTAGATATTTATAACCACATATTTGGATCACATTAGTCTTATAGAAATGGATCACAAGTATGATTATGAAAACATGCTGCTCATTTTTTAAACGTAAATGTGATCTAAGTGTATGGTTATCGATATTCTATAAACTTGATTTTTTGCTTAAATAATCTACTTGGGAGGCACTATAATTGAATGATTCAAATGACCAATAGAAGCCCAAAGTAGGCCCACAACCCTTAAAAAACGTATAAATAGACCCCTTAAACTATTGAAAAGTATCACTTTGTCCTTAAACTATAAAAATATACAAATTGAACCCCCTAATGGAATAAGTCAAAGTGAAATATACCAATAGTTTAGAGGAGTCCATTTATACGTTTTTATAATTTATGGGGCAAAACGATACTTTTCAATAGTTTAACGAGTCTATTTGTACATTTTATAGGTCAAGGTGATATTTTTCAACAATTTATGGGGTTTACACATAAATAACCGTTATTTTAATCAAACCAATATCACAGAGAAATTTCTATGAGTTTATTTATTCAAAGAAAGTTAATTTAATCAAACTAGTAAGCTAAGACATTACACTAAACAATAACACATATTTCACAAAGAAACTTTTCTGTGCAAAATTACATTTTGTGCAGAGAAATTTTACTCTCAACACATTTAAAATCCAAAATAATAAAACACATCAAATAGAATCATACAGAGTTTCTATATGGAAAATTTATCTTACCTAAAGTTAAAATAAACAAATTCAATAATGAATCCAGCCAAATGCAATATCTAACACAGAAATTTATGTCCTATAATAATGAAAGGGTTATATTTTGTAATTAAAAACTGTCTTAATAATTATTTGTTATAAAACGATAAAAAAACATTTTATAATCTTTTTGTTTGTATAAGATTATTGCAATGAATTTCATTTGATTATTTCCAGTTTTCTAATTGTAACGCCGAACCGACAATTAGGTCCAGTTTGTCCAGTTTGAGAGTAGTAATCTCAGTGTAATCTTCATATGATTATGGCAGTTATATTTTTCTTTGGTAGTTATCTTGCCCATTATGAATCAACACAACTCTTCACATATGCAAGTTGTAAGGTTGTGTTTGTTTGAGGAAAAAATCATGGAATTGAACTTTTTATCTTTATCAACCTTGCGTATTTGAATACAAAATGCGTAATATTACTATAAAATGCATAATTTCATTTTAAAACCATAAATTATCATAACTCTACCAAAAAAATACATGTAATATTTACTACAAAAATACGTAACATAACTAAAAAAACACGTAACAATGGTGCATATGATATACACCTTTTTGAGAGGGTGTACCATAGCATTACTCTTTTTCCACTATCAACTTTCGAACAAGTAGAATGGTTCCAAAAATGAGAAGATTGGTTCCATAAATGAGAAGATGACCAAAAACGATGAAAATGTTGGGATCTGGGATCCCGCCCAAGACCTTATAGAAATCATAGCAAGCAGAAAAACACACCCACACAGAAGGAGACACAATATTTAACGTGGTTCGGCCTTAAAGCCTATGTCCACGGGAGAGTAACCGGTTATCACTATACCATTGGAGAGGTTACAGAAAGATTACAATAGATGAGGAGCTCACACTCTCCTCACTCAGACACTCTCCCGTCTCCCTCTCTCACACCGAGAGAGAGGGTCTCTCCGCCTCACATCTCTTGCACTCTTTGGTTACTAGTCTCTCGATTTGCTCACATCTCTCCCTTTCTCACCCTCTCCATTTATACACATAATGGTAGGTGGGAGAGCCTTCATTCTTGACTTGGGCAGCCTCCATTCTTGACTTGGTTGGTAGCCTCCATGGTGGACCAAGGTGTGTTCTCATGGAGAAGACAATCACCCCCTTCACATGGGGTGATATCCACAAATCACCCCCTCAACCCATGCGAGGTGATCCACTGTACACACTGCTGCTAATCTTGTCACACCCAAATTCAACATAGTCTTCATCTCTTCACTGAGACGTCTGCACCCCCCAAAGCTAGAGATAACACACCAGAGATACAAGAGGAGAAGGGAATCCTACATCCTCAACTCAACTCACACCACTCTCTGATTTGGAGAGAGCCTCTGCTCCTATCTCCCACAGATCTCTTCCACGCTTCTGTCTCGGATGCCTGCACTGCGACGCTGCATCCCCTGAAGCTAGAGATAATACACCAGAGATATAAGAGGAGGAGGGAATCCCACATCCTCAACTCAACTCACACAACTCTCTGATTTGGAGAGAGCCTCTGCTCTTATCTTCCATAGATCTCTTCCACGCTTCTGTCTCGGATACCTGCACTTGCTATGCTTGAACTTGCGTAACCAAGATATCTTGACACCCTCTGATTGGATGTCCTGCACCCCCTGCTGAGATGCCCTTGACTGTCATACCTTATCTCGCAGGACCAGTCATTGGAGCAATAGAAAACTCGTTGTGTATCCCATCAACGTCCTCTGTCTTCTTTGCTCGGAGCTTTTCCTTTGAACTATCAGCCTTTGCCCTCTGCACTTCTGAACAACCTCTGCACGTTTCCACATACGCTTCTTGTCTGTGCCTTTGCAATCCCTGATTTGCTGTCCAGTAGATTGATGGTTGACAGTAGCTCTATCTATCAAAGCATCGTCAGCTATGCACTTCATCGCATAGTGCTCGCACCCATAATTCTTGAGTGCTCATCGTGGCTCCATCTCTTCTCCTGCGCTCGAGCTCGCCTGAGAGATCTACAACTACTCTGTTTCATTAAGAGATGCGTTTGCTGCCACGGAACTCAAGAAACTACCATAGAGAAAGACTTGCCACTCCTTGGCACGCACTCTCGCGTTTTACCTGTCTCAATTTATCTGTCTGGAAGTTCCTGTGAACTTTCAACAACCCGCTGCTACATACTCTTCTCGCGCCTCTGTACGACACTCTAGTGTACCCTTGCACTACTGCACGTCTGCATTTGTGCTCCTGCGCTTAGTATGCTCCTCTGCAACTATTATTCTACATGTCCACATACCATCAGTACTTACTCGTATACAGTAGCTCCAACAGCCACAGCATTTCCCTGAGCCTGTACTTGTTGCCAAATCATCTGTCCGTCGATGAATGGTCTTTTTTGATTGAACCAGATCTTCCAATCACCTCAACAACTAGGAAAGTTCCCAGGAAAGACTGGTGGGGTCACAACCGGTCCCACTTAAGAACCAATCTCCTTAGACAGTGTCTTTTTGACAGAACTTTCCTAGACATTGTTGATCTTGAGATAATCATGTGCAATTCTCCTGATCGCCATTGACCAATCCTGATCTCTTTCAATTTGCCATTTGATCAAGCCTGATCTCCTTTGGTCTTCAATGATCTATCTCGATCTATATCTGGTTGTCCAATCTAGTCAGAATCTGCCCATTCTAACCTCTTCAGTGAATCCACAGCGTTCCACAATATTCGGCAACCTTCCTTTGACTATTGAAGATGACAAACTCCCATGTTTTGACCATCTTTCAAAACCGTTTAGAATTTCACTATTCTGACCTCGCGGTTGCGTTCGGAACGATCCGTTTAGTTAGGACCAACCTTCGCTGCAATTCCGGGGACCTCATTGAAAAACATCCCCGAAAGCTGGACAACACCACAATTTTCTGAAACTTCTGGGCCAAATTGCAATTTTCAGAAGTTCGGGAATATTCCGTGTTCCAAAAGAATATTCCATACGCTGCACCTAACGCCGTCTGTCACTTTAATCTGCCTTCTTTTTACAGAAACTCCGATTCCAAAATTTGATCTTACGGATGTATCCGAAATACTCCAAATAGTTGGAAAGTACTATTGGATCACCAAAAATGGACTCCGAATGGCTTAGATCAAGCCAAAACATTTTGTACGCCTCAGATCTGCGGTTGCACCATACCGCAGCACACTGGATCTTTCCTCTTGCGGCTACACATTAGCCGCGTCGCACCGGATCTCCTCATCCGTGTGCTGACGTGGCAGATGACGTGGCACACCTGTGCTGACGTGTCGCTGATGGACCGCCACGTGTCGATGACGTGGATGGCCACGTGGCAAGGACCTGGCTGTCACGTGGTGATGACCTGGCTGCTGACGCAGCGGCCACATGGCCATGTCTGCTGACGCGGCGCCCACGTGGCTGTGTGTGTGGAACACGCGCTGTCCCTAGTCACCCTCTTCCTCGCGCCGTGCGTGGGGCATGTGCTTGCGACTGACCCGACGCGCCGGATGACTGCACGGCACGTGGGGGCGCGTGCTGAGGCTGGGCTTCACGCGCTTTATTTTGTGGGCTCGTGAGGGCGCGTCTGCGCTCCTATGGGGCTCTGCTTTGCATGTTTGGACTCCTCTCGTCGAGACCTTGCTCCTGGTATGCTCAAAACCTGATTTTGAGCAACTTGATTTCTGGGCAGTTTCAAACAACACACTGTTTTTGTTCCGAAACGCCACCGACGAGGCTCTAATACCAATTGTTGGGATCTAGGATCCCGCCCAAGACCTTATAGAAATCATAGCAAGCAGAAAAACACACACACACAGAAGGAGACACAATATTTAACGTGGTTCGGCCTTAAAGCTTACGTCCACGGAAGAGTAACCGGTTATCACTATACCATTGGAGAGGTTACAGAAAGATTACAATAAAGGAGGAGCTCACACTCTCCTCACTCAGACACTCTCCCGTCTCCCTCTCTCACACCGAGAGAGACAGTCTCTCCGTCTCACATCTCTCGCACTCTTTGGTTACTAGTCTCTCGGTTTGCTCACATCTCTCCCTTTCTCACCCTCTCCATTTATACACATAATGGTAGGTGGGAGAGCCTTCATTCTTGACTTGGTTGGTAGCCTCCATTCTTGGTAGCCTCCATGGTTGACCAAGGTGTGTTCTCATGGAGAAGACAATCACCCCCTTCACATGGGGTGATATCTACAGAAAAGGCTTTTAAAATGATTATATTAAAATTAAAAAAAAAAAGAAAGAAAAAGAAATTAAAACTTATGCAAAATTATATATACAAATCTATTAAAAAGAGTAAACTAATGGCAAATCTATAACATAAAAACTCTAATGCTGTGCTTGGTTGGGGAATTTGGAAAGGGAAAAGAAAAATGTGTGTGAAACTAGGTGAAGTGTATGTATATTTTATTCACATTTCATCTATCTTTTCCTCTTCTTTTTTCAAATTTCTTCCCAAATCCCCCCAGTTAAATACAGCGTAATGGAATTAATAGAGGTTCTTCAATGTAGGTTCAACTCCTTCAACTGGTTTTGGGTGTAGTGATATGAACATAGTGTATGTGGGTTTGGGTGTGTGTACATTATTTAGGGTGTGTGTAGACTTTTACATGTGGGGTATATTTGGAATATAAAATGTGTGGAGTGAGCAATATTAAATGTTTATAATTGTTTTTTAGTGTGAATTGAAAATGATGTGCATAAAGAGAAAATGGTGTGTAGAAATAAAAGCTCCCAAAAAGGTGGGGATACAACACGAAAGGATTAAAGAGCTAAAAGACTAAAATACTTTATCATTGTGATTATTAGTTTGAAAGTAGTAAAGGCAGTTAGTGTAATCTCAATGTAATCTCTGAAAATCAGTGTAATCTTAGTGCAATCTTCATATGATTATGGCATTTATATTTTTCTTTGGTACTTATTTTGTCGGTTATGAATCAACACAACTCTCCACATATGCAAGTTTTAAGACGAGTAATGATACATCTCTCTAATTTTCGAATTTTAATTGAATTCTCATGATGTGGCAGAGAATTAAAAAAAAAAAATCAAAACGTCACATCACGTTGGGACCCACTCCCATTAGAGCTCTTTATTGGAGCTCCCAATCACTCTTGTTTTAATGCTTTTAAGGCTATTGTTTGTTTCAGGAAAAAATCATTGAATCGGACTATTTATCTTAATCAATCTTTCATGTTTGAATACAAAAGGCAATCTGTGAATTGATAGTCTTCCCAAATTGAGAGAAGGTGGGATACAACACGAAAGGAGTAACGAGTTAAAAGATTAAAATACCATCCATATTTGATTTATTATATCATGTAATATATGTTTAGTGATTGCAAATAAACATATAATAAGATAAAATTATACTAATCCTCTCTGCTAATTTAGAAGTAAAAATTCAATAAATACTTGAGATGGTGAACCTCATTATTCAAGGATAACACTTGGGATGGTGTTACACACGAGACTTCAAGCATATGCATATCATGACATTCGTGCATATTAGTTTCATCTTTAGCGCTTATTTGCTTGAACTAGGACTTGGTTGGGAGAAGGAGAAGTTGGTTTAGAAACCTAAACTTAGAAGTATTGTTTGTTCCAAGCTTGAAATTAGAGAATGGTTTAGATTGGAAATTGAGAACCATAGGATATCCCTATGTCTTAATTAACGAGCTTAAAGACTTTAGTCTAATGAACTTTTTCAATTCATGTTATTTGATGTTTTGCTAATTAGGATTAATTAGGATAAGTATGATTAGGATAATATTAGATTATTTAGTTTTAACCTTGCTCAACTAGGCTAAAAACAGAAAGTTAGCCACTCAAAGAAATCTATCACCTTTTTGATCAGCAAAAAAGAATTACTTTATTGATGAATGAAGAGAGTATTACAACAATAAAGAAAAGGGATGAGTGCAAAAAGTATCATAACGAAACATACCAATCCCAACTAGGTTGGCACCGATAAATCCGCCCAATCATATGCTAGCACCCCATCAAGAGTTGGTGAGTAACCAACCACAAACAAAGAACCAACCAAAAGGAGCTATATAAAAACAAACAGCAGAAAAACAAACATCCATCCTCTATGAAGCTCCTCTGTCCATAGAAACAAACAGCCATCCTCCATCTTAGCTCCAAGGCAAGGCAGCAAACAGCAAAAGGTAGAACAAGGCAGAACAGAATAGGACAGCAGAACAGATGATTAAAATATACCTATTCTATATATATATATATATATATTTGTACTTTTTAAATATACCTATTCTATATGGAAAATTCTAGATATACTTAACAAATAAAATGTCTATGAAGAAATTAAAAAAAAAAAAAAATACAAATTTAGTGAATTATTTTTAGACTTCTTCACAAATATATTTACTTTTTAAGTACATCTAAATTTCATGGATCTAAAAAAAATCATTAAAATATAAAAATTATTCACTAAGGATTAGAAAAAAATGCTCAAAAACATAATTTGAGTCTAAGACCCATATGAGTAAAGTGAATTCTGCAAGGAATATGGTGGTAAGAGATATTATCTATTAAAAGATCATTCTTAAGTTAATTAATCAAAGACTAATTAAAATTTTGAAAATCGGGGCGTGACACCAAAACGGGAAACAAAAACTTAAAGGGTTAAATAAGAAATTACTAAAACTTGAAGGGATACAGTGTAATTTATTCAATAATGTGTTACTTTGTCACATGGCTACCAACATGGTATTTTTTGACAGATGTTAGCGATCGGAGCAAATTGGGAAAAGTTTGAAATGTTATGGGTCTAAGTGATTTTAGAAGTAGATTTTTGCATCTTTTGTATTAATTTCGGAAGATTGTTTGAAATCAAGTTTTGAATGTTTTAAATTTTTTGAATAGATTTTTTTTTTTTTTTTTTTTTAATGTATAGATGAGATAACTTTTCTTTCAATGTATAGATTGCAGTCTTTAATGTGTCTTTAATATAATTTCTTTATTTATAAAAAAAATACATTTTACTATAATAAATAACCACCAAACAAAAGCGGAAAACAAATTTTATTATCTTTCATTTTTTTCCCAGACAATTGAATGCATTCTTTAATATTTTAGGCATCTTTTACAACTTGTAAAAAACGAATACCAGAATTTATTATGAAATAGAAGTGTCCATTTTTAGATTTAGAAGTAGATTTTTGCATCTTTTGTATTAATTTTGGAAGATTGTTTGAATCAAGTTTTGAATGTTTTAAATTTTTTATATAGATTTTTAATGTATAGATTTTTTTTTTATATTATTTTTTAATGTATAGATGAGATAACTTTTCTTTCGATGTATAAATTGCATTCTTTAATGTGTCTTTAATATAATTTATTTATTTATAAAAAAAAATACATTTTACTAAAACAACTAACCACCAAACAAAATAGGAAAAAAAAATATGCGTTCTTTAAAATTTTAGGCCTCTTTGACAACTTGTAAAAAATCAATTAATTTTGTTTTACACTTTTTAGCCAAATAAATAGATATATAAAAAAAAAAACCATTTGTCACATCTTAAAAAGGTAAAAAAAAAAAAAAAGTAAATAAAGAAATAAATTATTTTCTAAAATAAGTCGGGAAATTTTTTTTTTTTGATGTATAAACTGCAGTTAAATGATTCCATAATGGCTTTGTTAATGATGGAAAACTACTAATCATAAAGATAAAATATAAAAAAAAATGATATATAAACTAGTAAATTTTACTATTGTTTTTTTACTATCTAATGTATAGTGCAATAACAAAAATTTGAAAACTAAAATAGGACCGACTTTTTTTTTTTATTTTTATTTAGATAGGAATATAGGACCGACTTAGGTAATGTAAAAAGTGTAACATCATTAAATAATTTTTTTATATATAAAATTTATTAATTTGTATAACAAATATAACACATGATTTTTCTTCATGAATTTCAAATCTAGTGCACATATATAAACATAATGTACTCCTTGGTTCATGTATATTTTTAAGAATAATGCTTGGGACCCCCTTTTGGGGGTCACCCCCTCACCCCCCTTTGCCACGTGGCGGGGGGTGATTGGAGGAGCAGGAAAAAAAAGAAAAAGAAAAAGAAAAAGTAACCAATGAGAGAGAGAGGGGGTCAAAGGGGGTGGGGGGAAAAGGGGGATGAATCATTGTTGTATTTTTAAATCAGGAAAAAGACAAGCCAAGCAAAAACCGCAGCGAGTACAGTAGGAGAGAGTGTGCTGTCATGTTTATTAGGTAAATATTGTGGATTATTAAAAACCTCAACTTTCAATTTCTACGATTTTGCATTGATTCTGTGGGGGGTAATTAAGGTGATGTTTGGGATGCAGCTACAAAATTTATTTTTTTGGCTAAATAAGCTAAAATGCAACCTAACAATTCAACTCACAAAAAATATAATTTTTTAACAATTTCTTATATACATTAACTTTTTTAGCCTCTAAAAATGCTTCAAATCTACTAAAATGTCAAAAGAACTCTAAATGAGTTCAAACCCAAGAACTTGGGCATGTTTCTACTGTATAGTTGTCTACATCAACAAATGGACAAATGAGAGAAAATTATTTCCTTTTTTCACCTAGCAAAAATGTTATATACTTAAAAAGGTTCCCAAAATTAAATCTATAATATATATTTAAATTTGAAAAATGCTTGGGAGCACTAATTAGTGCTCCCACTAATTAGGTGGCAGTGGGTCCCGCCAGAAATGATGTGATGTTTTGGTCTTGGAGTTGTATTTTTTTATTTTTTTTTCTATTTTTTTAATGCATTAGTGCTATTAGTGGTAGTGTTTTTAGTGGGATGAATCATTGTTGTTTAAATTTATATAGTGTGAATCTAATATAGAATGAATATCTCATTTACACGTTTTAAATTTAATCAGAAGGTGGCACTATTGTTTTATCCCTTGAATTATTTTCATGACCTCAAGTATGGTAGAGATTTAAATGCATGTGATTACCTTCTTGAGACAAACCTGGCCCCTATAAGTTGTTTCCCATCCTTCTTTTCTCTCCTATCCAGTGAACCGAACAAGAACAATATGGTGAAGGAAGCATATCAAACAATGACCAAACTTACCACCCTTCTTATGGTAGCCCTCCTCCTCTCTCCCATGCTAACCAAAGCAATTGCTCGTCCGAGGCCTTCCACGGTGAAAACCCATCAATTGGTTGTTAAATATTTCATCTAATCTCATCAATTGGTTGTTAAATATTTCTCTTGATTAATTTTTCGAACTTTTTAAATTTAATTAAGGGTTTATTTTATCTTTCAATATATATAGGATGGTGAGGCAGAGCTTATTGATGAGATTGATAATGAAGAAAGTTGCAAAGGCGTGAACAAGGAAGAGTGCTTGATAAAAAGGACATTGGTGGCTCATATTGATTATATATACACCCAGAAACCACCTCCCCAAGCCCCGAAGGCATGAATAATATCTTTGTGTAACATCAGCTAGTATCATAATAAAATAAAACAACATATTACTAATATATGATTTTCATGTGTTTTTGCTTTAAGGAGTTGGCTTGTTATTGGACTAAAAGGTCTGGTTAAGGGACTTGTGGGCACATTCTGGATCCATCTCAATAGTCTAAATTGTTATTTCTATTCAAAAAAATCTAAATTGTTAAGTAGATCATTCATAAGAAAGAAAGACAAAAAAAAAAAAAAAAGGATTTATTAGATATTGATAACCACGTATTTGGATCACATTAGTCTTATAGAAATGGATGACACAAGTATGATTATCAAAACATGCTACTCATTTTTTAAACGTAAATGTAATCTAAATATGTGGTTATCGATATTTTATAAACTTGATTTTTTGCTTAAATAATCTACTCGGGAGGCACTAAAATTGAATGATCAAATGACCAATAGAAGCCCATAGTAGGCCCACAACCCTAAAAAATGTATAAATAGATCCATTAAACTATTGAGAAGTATCACTTTGTTCCTAAATTATAAAAATGTACAAATTGAGCCCCCTAATGGAATGGGTCAAAGTGAAACATATGAATAGTTTAGAGGGATCCATTTGTGCATTTTTATAATTTATGGGACAAAACGATACTTTTCAATAGTTTAACGAATCTATTTGTATATTTTATAAGTCAAAGTGACACTTTTCAACAATTTATGGGGTTTATACATAAATAACCCTTATTTTAATCAAACTAATATCACAGAGAAATTTCTATGAGTTTATTTATTGAAAGAAAGTTAATTTAATCAAACTAGTAAGCTAAAGACATTACACTAAACAATAACACATATTTCACAAAGAAACTTTTCTGTGTAAAATTACATTTTGTGTAGAGAAATTATCTCAACACATTTAAAATCCAAAATAATAAAACACATCAAATAGAATCATACAGAGTTTCTATATGGAAAATTTATCTTACCTAAAGTTAAAATATACAAATTCAATGAATCCAGCCAAATGCAATATCTAACACAGAAATTTATGCCCTATAATAATGAAAGGGTTATATTTTGTAATTAAAAACTCTCTTAATAATTATTTGTTATAAAATGATAAAAACATATCACTTTTTACAATCTTTTTGTTTGTATAAGATTATTGTAATGAATTTCATTTGATTATTTGCAGTTTTCTAATTGTAATGTCGAACCGACAATTAGGTCCAGTTTGTCCAGTTTGAGAGTAGTAATCTCAATATAATCTTTGAAAACCAGTGTAATCTCAGTGTAATCTTCATATGATTATGGCAGTTATATTTTTCTTTGGTAGTTATCTTGCCCATTATGAATCAACACAACTCTTCACATATGCAAGTTTTAAGATTGTGTTTGTTTGAGGAAAACATCATAGAATTGAACTATTTATCTTTATCAATCTTGCGTATTTGAATACAAAATGCGTAATATTACTATAAAATGCGTAATTTCATTTTTAAATCATAAATTATCATGACTCTACCAAAAATATATATGTAATATTTACTACAAAAATACATAACATTACTAAAAAAGCAAGTAACAATGGTGCATATGATATACACCTTTTTTGGGGGTGTACAATAACATTACTCTTTTTCTACTATCAACTTTCGAACAAGCAGAATGGTTCCATAATTGAGAAGATGACCAAAAACGATCGAAAAGGCTTTTAAAATGATTAGTAATAATAATAATAATAATAATAATAATAATAATAATTGAAACTTTTGCAAAATTATATATACAAATCTATCAAAAAGAGTAAACTAAAGGCAAATCTAAAGCATAAAAACTCTAATGCTGTGTTTGTTGGAGAATTTGGAAAGGAAAAAAAAAAGTGTAAAATTAGGTGAAATGTATGTAAATTTTCTTCACATTTCATCTATTTTCTTTATTTATTTATTTATTTATTTTTTCTCTCTCTCTCTCTCCAAATCTCTTCATAAATCTCTCAGCCAAATACAATGTAATAGAATTAATAGAGGTTCTTCAATGTAGGTTCAACTTCTTCAACTGGTTTTGGGTGTAGTGATATGAGCATAGTGTATGTGGGTTTGGGTGTGTGTACATTATTTAGGGTGTGTGTAGACTTTTACATGTGCGGTATATGTAGAATATAAAATGTGTGGAGTGAGCAATATTAAATGTTTACAATTTTTTTAGTGTGAATTGAAAATGATGTGCACAAAGAAAAAATGGTGTGTAGAAAGAAATAAAAGCTCCCAAAAAGGTGGGGATACAACACGAATGGATTAAAGAGCTAAAAGACTAAAATACTTTATCATTGTGATTATTAGTGTAATCTCAATGTAATCTTTGAAAAACAGTGTAATCTCAGTGCAATCTTCATATGATTATGGCATTTATATTTTTCTTGGTACTTATCTTGTCCGTTATGAATCAACAGAACTCTCCACAAATGCAAGTTTTAAGGCGAGTAATGATATATCTCTCTAATTTTTAAATTTTAATTGAGCTCTTATGATGTGGCAAAAAAAAAAAATAAACAAAACAAAATATCACATCACAGTGGAACTCACTCCCATTAGAACTCATTAAAGCTCCTTTATTAGAGCTCCAATCACTTTGTTTTAAGGCTTTTAAGGCTATTGTTTGTTTCAGGAAAAAATCATTGAATTGGACTATTTATCTTAATCAATCTTTCATGTTTGAATACAAAAGTCAATCTTTGAATTGATAGTCTTCCCAAATTGAGAGAAGGTGGGATACAACACGAAAGGAGTAACGGGCTAAAAAATTAAAATACCATCCATATTTGATTATTATATAATGTAATATATGTTTAGTGATTGCAAATAAACATAGAATAAGATAAAATTATACTAATCGTCTCTGCTAATTTTGAAGTAAAAATTAAATAAATACTTGAGATGGTGAACCTCATTATTCAAGGATAAAACTTGGGATGGTGTGACACACGAGACTTTAAGCATATGCATATCATGACATTAGTGCATATTAGTTTCATGTTTAGCGCTTATTTGCTTGAACTAGGACTTGGTTGGGAGAAGGAGAAGTTGGTTTAGAAACCTAAACTTAGAAGTTTGTTCCAAGCTTGAAGTTAGAGAATGGTTTAGATTGGAAATTGAGAACCATAGGATATCCCTATGCCTTAATTAAGGAGGTTAAAGAATTTAGTCTAATGAACTTGTTCAATCCATGTTATTTGATGTTTTGCTAATTAGGATTAATTTGAATAAATACGATTAGGATAAGATTAGATTATTTAGTTTTAACCTTGGTCAACTAGGCTAAAACAAGAAAGTTAGCTAATCAAAGAAATCTATCACTTTTTTGATCAGCAAAAACGAATTACTTTATTGATGAACGAAGAGAGTATTACAACAAAAAAGAAAATGGATGAATGCAAAAAGTATCATAACGAAACAAACCAATCCCAACTAGGTTGGCATCGATAAGTCCGCCCAATCATATGCTAGCACACCATCAAGAGTTGGTGAGTAACCAACCACAAACAAAGAACCAACCAAAAGAAATAAAAGAAGAGCTATATAAAAACAAACAGTAGAAAAACAAACATCCATCCTCCATGAAGCTCCTCTGTCCACAGAAAACAAACAATCATCCTCCATCACAGCTCCAAGGCAAGGCAACAAACAGCAAAAGGCAAAACAAGGTAGAACAAAATAGAACAGCAGAACAGATGATTGAGTAGAATAGATGAACAGTAGAGTAGTATAGCAGAACAAAATAGTAGCAAAGTAATTAATCCATCAAATGCACCTTCTGATCTGGTTCAAATTGGATACAAAATCATAGATGGAATAGGAGTTCCCAAATGAGTGGCTCTTCAACCAAATTGCAACTCTAATCTTGATAAGCTCATAAAGCTCCATGAAGTTAGGATGACCACTATTGAACACACAATTATTCCTAAGCTTCCAAATTGACCACAGAACAGCAAGTGGTATGGTATTCCATATTTGAAGTTCCTTCTTCTTGATTTTAGTGCCAGGTCACCAATCAAATAAGTCTACCACAGAGCCTGGGCATACCCAACATAAACCCCGCCAATCTATGATGTTAGACAAAATTTTCCAAATAAATGGACAAAGAAGCAATACATGATTTATGGTCTCATGTTCTTCTTTACAAAAAATAAACTGAGTGGCAATCTCTATTCTAAGAACACCAATATTATGAAGGAATACAGATGTTTTGTTTCCGCCTTTCCAAGCCAGCCGAGAAAAAAATTGTACTTTTAGTGGTGTGATGTTATTCCAAATGAATCTAGGTATAGACTAATCTGAACCTCTGTTAGACTGCAGCCAGCAGAATAACTCACTAGATTTGAAGACACCCTGACTAGAACCTTTCCACCTCATGCTATCATCCACCCCATGCCTTATCAGTGGCCCATTACCCAGTAAGACTTGCAGGTTTTGGATTTCCTCATCTTCCCATGACAATAGGGGCCTCCTAAAGGTTAAATTCCAGTTGGAATAACTAATTTTCCTATCCATAAAGTCTTTAAGAGAACCATCTTTATTAGAAGAAAGACTAAATAATCTAGGAAAATGAGATTGAAGACAATCTCCTCCTTTTCAGCACATCATTAGAGGCATAGACATTAACAATAATACAACTAAAATTTGAAGAAGTGATACCTAAAAGCAAGATGAAATTCTTATTGCAGCAACACTTTGATACAGTAAAAGCCTTTGGTTTCCAGATATACAATAGCCCACCTGCATTCCTTACTGCATTAATAGCCATGAACCCCATTTGATTCCCAGGCCATAAAGATCTCACAAATGAGTCTGAAACCTCATCTTTCTTTGTCTCTTGAATTAAAACAATATATATTCTCCTTACTCTAATTAGCTCCTTTAATTTCATCATTTTCTCAGGTTTTCCCAACCCTATGATATTCCATGATAATAGTTTCATTAATGAACAAAACAAAGCTCCCAATCACCTAATCCTACAAATCAAGACTATCTGGTAGCATCCAGCTACTTCCTTCTCTTCAAATCCTGGCTTTCAAGCTCCATTATCTTCTCAATTACTTGGTTCTCCTTTCCTTTACAGTTTACGCCAAGAACCTTCCTAATTTGTAGGGTGGCTTGTGCCTCATTTAAAAGGTATCTTCCTCTACTCGAATTGTTACTCAATGAGATTGAGTCAGACAATGCATGAGTTGCAGCTCTAAGTAGAACACCATTGTTGAATCTTGTACCTCCAATTGCCTTGATTTGTGTTTTCCTTGTAGCTTTCTTAGGATTTTTCTTTGCTGGGAGATAACATCTTCTAGCCTCTGATGCTTTACTAGTCCCCTCCATCTCTAACCTTGAGCTTCTGAAGTTAATATCCTCTTGTTGTAATAAGGAATCATAAATTATGGGATTTTGCAGCCCAGAAATGATTGGGTCATCACATCTTGATAAGCCCACACCATTAGGCCCATGAGCTAAGTGAGGCCTAGTGTGATTTGATTTATCAGTCTGGACTGGACCTAAAAACACCTCTAAATTTACGTTGGGCCAAATTAAATCTATTCCACTGAAGCTTTTCAAAAAGCCAGAGGTACAAATTAGCCCATCAACTCTTTGACTTCCATTTTCTGCAATAAGGCCGTTGCTCTCTGATAAGGTTGTCTCCTTCCTCATGCATGCGCCTCCATTGCTTGCTTTCCCCAAGTCATTAGCCGTCTCTTTCATTACAGAGATGGCCATGAAACTATCATTACCTGCCAGATCCTTCTCCTTTAATGCACCTATTAAACACATGTCACCTTCTAAATTCCTCTTTGACTCCACCTCATCATTAATTGCCACATCATCATCTTCTTTTCTAATAATCTCACCATTGTTAACACAATGATCATCCCCCCTATTTGCGTTAACAGAGACCTCATCCCACAAATGAATAACAAAATTGCTTGAATTTTCTATAACAACTATTTGTTCTTCGCAAACTCTAATCTGGTGAAGTTTACCTTGCAATCCAGGGTTATCACTTGGTTAATGTAGTCTAATACTTTAGTTGCTATTCTAACTTTGCCATGGCATAGAGATGACATTTCAAGTGACATCACCCCATAACATGCCTATATTCTTGAAATTGATAGAGTTCTAAAGATTGAGTGGTACTCCATAACAACTAAGTCATACCATCTTTTCATGCTCAATGATTGTGTCCTTGGTCCATTGTGTGATGAACTCACACCATTCATAGGCCTAGTGCTCCAGCTCTTTTGGTGCACTCTTCATTTCCTTTTCTGGTTTGAAAGAGAAGATCACCGACCTGCCTCCAATCGCTCTTAGCTGAACATCAGTTCCATACCTACTTAATAATTCTTGTTTGAAATCAGATACAAGACAAAAAGGCTTGAGCTTGGCAACTAGGCTCCCATGTAGCCAATCATTTCCATACTCATCTGCTTTAACTATCAGTCCACTACCTTTCCCAGCTCCTACTCTAGCCACCACATCAGCATAGCTTTGCACATTATTATGCATACTGGTTATGTTAACACGATTTCAATGGGCTATAGTAGCTTTACCTTTTTGTAACACCTGTTGCTTTCTATTTTTGCTTTGGGCCTTGCTGAACTCTGTCATCGTTACCTTTATCTCGCAATTGTCACACCAAGTGCCATGTGCCTTTTGAATAGCCACTCTTGTCGCAACTAGACTGTTATATTATACAAATCCGAACCGTAAGCTTGTTATCTTCCTCCTCTTGTTAGGGATGTAAACATTCATTACTACTCCGAACTTGGAAAACAATGTATACAACCCCTTAGGATCCAATAATTCAGGTAAGTTATCCACAAAAACAGTGTGAATATCTTAAGATTTCCTGGTTGACCATGTTTTCTTGCGAAATACTGGGATCCATCCACCCTCTAGACCTTCATCCCTTCCCCCATTCTTTAACAAGTTCAACACTTCCAAGCTAGCTCCTATCTACACCATATAAAGCCTCTTGTTCTTAGCCAAATAAATAAGAAGCTTGCTGGAGAATTCAAGAATAATTAGGGGAGAAGAAGAAGAAGAAGAAGAAGAAGAAAGAGAAGGAGAAGAAAAGAGAAAAAGAGAAAAAGAGAAAAAGAGAGAAAAGACAAGAAAAATTTAAAGAGCTAAAGATTCAAGCCTAGAAATTCCAAGAAAATCACTACAAGGTGAGAAACTTAACCCTCTTCCATGTTCTGATGCCAAAATATAGCCAAAAATTTGATTAGGAATAAGTTTTGGAAGATTGAAATAAGAAGAAAGTAGGAAAGTTTGAAAACTAGGAAAGAGTTTGAGGAAATCAAAGGAAAACCATGTTTTGAACTAGTTTCATGTAAGCTTTGAGTAAAACAAGCATTATGCCATGAACCTACACCTTTTATTTATGATTTAGAAGCTTTAAAACTTAGTTTTGAAGATTGAAATCATTGAAAGACATAAAAGAACTGAAAAGATTAAGAAACTTGAATAAAGACTCTCTATTGCTTCTTTAATCTTTAAATTCATGTATAAAACAAGTTTTTTATTGCTCTTTCATTATATAAATGATTATTAGGATGTTATAGACCAAGAGTTGAGATTTGAAAGCTTGAGAAGTGAGTTTGGAAATCCTAGAACAGCCAAGAAGAACAGGTCGAACTACATGAGTCAGCTCTAGAGCTCATAGCTCGAGCAGTGAGAAGGTCGCTCGAGCGGACTACCCTGAAACTTGGCTAAGTCGGCTAATTGCTTGAGCGGTTGAAGGGTGGCTCGAGCACACTTTTGCAAACCTGAGATTCTGGGAAAGTTCATTCACCGCTCCAGCGATGAAGAGACCACTCGAGCGAATTGGTCATTTTTAGCACAGTTTTTGCATCCTGTTCCACTGGATTTCCTTGTTTTCTTTGGACACTTTAAGATATGTTTTGACATCTAGACCCAAGGATAACGATTAGAAGCCCGCTTGAGACATGTTTAAATAGAAAAGAAGATTAAAGACTAACAACATGATAAATTCATTTAGGAAGTTAAGGATTGTCCAAACGCCTCAATGTTTTGTTATTGTTTTGTATAGGTCAAGCCTTGGAAGAAGACAACCCTTGTCTAGCCAAGCTATTTGTGAGTAGTAATTTAGTAACGCTATGTTTTCCAAATTATGTTTGCAATGCCAAACTTGATTATGTTTACAAGCTTATTATATCTTTCTATGAATAAACATTCTACATTTTTGTATCATCTACCTAGATGGCATTCTTGGACCTGGACCCACAATTGGGGGTATATCCAATCATGTATTATGGCCGAGCTCATCATGTTTTGTTTAGCAGGTACCCAGGCCAGTTAAACTCTTATTTTCCTTGAATGCTCATCACTATGTATTTTGTCTACAAGTCAAGCTATGCTCTGTTTTGTATAAGTATATATGTTATTTTGAAAGAATGTTTGAAAAGCTCGCAATGTTCATTCATTTACCGCCTTACTTTATTACTATTCACTAGGCAATAGCTCACCCCTCTCTCTTATATGTATGTAGGTGAAGATGTGGACCACAGACACAAAGAGGAGTCGCACTAACACCTTTTTCTTTATTTGTCTTTTGGGGAAGTTGTAGTTTTGAAACTAGAGTTGTAACTTTGTGGTTTGGTCTTTGTAAGAGTGACTTTTGTAGTTGTATATTTTCCTTTTTGCTGTGTGGACATGTAAATATCAAGTAACTAAATAAAATGTATGTTTGTTTTATTCTCATCTTATCTATATGCACTTGCTCTGAATGGATATCAATTAATATAATGGATAGATTACTTCTGATTACGCCCCAAGATTGTAGTCTAGTCTTGTCTCGTCTTGTCAGGCCTCTGGTAGTCGAACACTACTGGCTGATCATGACTACTATCCTGTTTGGAGTAGGATGGGGTCGTGACAAGAGTGGTATAAGAGCACAGGTTTGTACACACACACACACACACACACATACTTATCCTTTAGAGCATCGGATTCTCTAGAAAAGCTTTAGGAATGCATTCATAATGAGTGCTTGTGATGAGATGTGCATCTTATATGTTAGTTAAAATATCATATGCATATCTATAAATGTTTAATTCATGTTTCATGTGCATAGCATTATGGTGAGGGAAAGAGGAGAATCCTTCAGTAGCCGTTGGACCGTCTAGAATGATTAATGGAAGGTGTTGTAGAGGCTATGAGACAAAGCGATCAAAGAGAACAACAACAACAGCAAGGACAACAGTAACAACAACTACAACAGCAATCGTCACAACTGCAACCACCACAACAACAATAATTACCACAACAATAGATTCCATTGCAAATAGATTTTCCAGATCAAGAGACAATAGCCTTAATTCAAGAATATAAAAAGATGAAACCAACCCAATTTGAAAGAGGCATAGATCCATTGAAGGTAGAGGCTTGGGTATTGAAAATTGAGAATTTTTTTGAAGTTTTCCCTTGTACTGAGACGAAAAGGGTTACACTTGCTACATTTACCTTGGTGGAGGAAACACGTAGGTGCTGGTTGTTAGTGAAAGGTCAATATGAAGGTATCACTTGGAATCATTTCTTGGAAATCTTCTACAACAAATATTTTCCTCAATTCGTCAAGGATAGAAAGGCCGCTAAGTTTCATGCATTAAAGCAAGAAGGAGGTACTGTTTCATAGTATGATGCAAAGTTAATGGAATTGGCAAGGTTTGCCCTATACATGGTAAATGTGGACTACAACGAAGAAACAAAGTTTGAGGAGGGTTTGAGAGGACCAATTAGAGATAAGGTGAACCTCTTTCAATTGCCAACATACACAGAAGTTCTAAATAAAGCACTGATAGCTGAACAAAATTCCAAATATGAACAGTAATCAAAGGAATGGTTTCACAAGAAACAAAGTTTTGGTGTTAAAAAGGGGCTGAGTAGTCCACTGATTAAAAGGTCAAACACGGGAAGTACTAGCAGTTCAAGCCAGGGTAGCTAGACTATACCAACATACCAAGAATGTAGGAAGAATCATTTTGGGGTATGTCATCGAGCTACAGGAGCTTGTTTTGTGTGTGGACAAATAGGGCACCAATTCAGGAACTGTCCTAAGGCCAAGGAAAGGGGTGCAAATAGTTCATCTGGGTCAGTTCGAAAATCGAATACAAAGGCTAATACAAGTGATGCCTGAAATACCGAAGCAGTGGTGTCGAGTACACTCTCAATTTGTGCTGGAGATGCTTATACTTTGATAGATTCGGGTTTTACACATTCTTTTATATCTAGAGAGTTTACGAGTAAATTGAGTAAATAACCAGAACCTTTGGAATATTTGTTGTTAGTGTCTACACCGTCAGGTGAATCCATGATTTGTACATTTATTTACCGAGACTGTGACATAGTAGTTAGGAGTGCTAGTTTGACTGTAGATTTATTACCAATTAATATGGAGCACATCGATGTAATTTTGAGAATGGATTGGTTATCGACAAATCATGCTACTATTGATTGTGTATCAAAGTGTGTCACATTCTAACCATCCAATCAAGAAGAACTTTCTTTTCAAGGAAATGGAGTAGTGCCTCCACCATATCTTGTTTCGTTCATGAAGGCTAATCGGTTACTTAGGAAAGGGTGTCAGGGATATTTGTGTAGTGTTCCGACAGTTCTAGAATTCGATGTCAGTTTGTATAGCATTCTGGTGGTACAAGAATTCTTAGATGTATTTCTTGAAGAATTGCCAAGCAATTTAATTGATAGCGAGATCAAGTTCATTATTAATGTGATACCAAAAACACAACCTATCTCCAAAACTCCTTATAAAATGTCGCCCACATAATTAAAGGAGTTGAAGATTCAGCTATAAAACTCACTAGATAAAGGTTTCATTCAACCCAGCACGTCGCCATGGGGTGCGCTAGTGTTGTTTGTCAAAAAGAAAGATGGGACACTACATCTATGCATTGATTACATGGAGCTAAACAAAGTGACTATCAAGAATAAATACTCGTTGCCTAGGATTGATGACTTATTGGATCAGTTGTAAAGGGCACAAGTCTTTTCCAAGATAGATCTTAGATCAGGCTACCATCAACTCAAGGTCAAGGCAAAATATGTAGAGAAGACAACTTTCGCAAGGTATGGCCACTAAAAATTTTTGGTTATAAATGCGCCTGCGGCATTCATGGATTTGATTAATAGAGTTTTTAAGCCTTATTTGGATCAGTTCGTTGTAGTCTTTATTGATGATATTATTATTTACTCTAAAAGTGTGGAGGAACACAAACAACACTTGAGATTGACCCTTCAAACTGTTAGAAACAAAAGGTTGTATGCCAAGTTGAAGAAGTGGGAGTTTTGGCTGACTAGTGTCACATTCTTGGGGGCATCTGATTAATAAAAAAGAAATTTTGGTTGATCCCCAAAAGATTAAAGCAATCGTGAATTGCCCAAGATCGACAACTGTAACAAAAGTTTGCAGTTTCCTTAGTTTGACAGGTTACTATAGGAGGTTTGTCAAGGATTTTTCCAAGATAGGAGCGCCACTCACTTAGTTCACGTGAAAAGGAGTGCCATTTGAGTGGACAGAAAAAAAAAATATTCAACATACCTAGAGCTCAAGACTAGATTGATTTCGGCACTAATCCTTGTATTGCCAACAGGTACAAATGGGTTTGTAAACTACAATTATGCGTTGCATAGAGGATTGGGTTGTGTTCTGATACAGAATAATAGACTCATTGCCTATGCTTCATGCCATCTAAAGCCACATGAAAAGATTTATCCAACATATGATCTAGAATTGCCAACCGTTGTCTTTGCATTGAAGATATGGTGTCATTATTTGATGAAAGATTATGATTTACAAATTCAATATCATCCTGGCAAAGCAAACACTGTAGCGGACGCTCTTAGCAAGAAATCCATGGGGAATTTGGCATGTCTACTTACCAAGCAAGAAGACATTTTATGCGACTTGCAAAAGATGAAGGTGGAGTTAGTCCTACATGAAATATGAGGTACTTTGGCTAAAATTTTGGCACAGCCAATGATCATTGAAGAAATTAAATACAGATAGATGGAGGATGCCTTTTTAAAGAGCATTTTTGAAGAAATTGATTCAAAGCCAAGGCCAGAATTCGCTATCAAAGGTTAATTGCTACAATTTGAAGGCAGGGTATGTATCCCAAATATACTTGAATTGAAAAAGAAAGTTATAGAGGAAGCACATCATTCTAAGTTTGCAGTTCACCCTGGGAGTACCAAAATGCACCAAGATCTCAAGCCAGTGTATTGGTGGCCAAACATGAAAAGAGACATAGCGGAGTTTTTATCCCAAAGCCTCCAATGCCAACAATTTAGCAGGTCTTCTTCAACCTCTCCATATTCTGGAATGGAAATGGGAACATATTACAATAAACTTCGTAATTGGCTTGCCTCGCACACCAAGAGGTATGGACTCTATTTGGGTCATTGTTGATAGACTGACCAAGTCTGCTCATTTATTGCCTGTGAAATCTTTTTATAAGGCGGATAAACTTGCTACTTTGTACATAAATGAGATTGTTAGACTTCATGGTATGCCTGTTTCTATTGTATCGGATAGAGATTCCAAGTTTGTATTCAGATTTTGGCAAAGTTTGCAAAAATCAATGGGAACAAAATTAAAGTTCAACATTGCTTTTCATCCACAAACAGATTGACAGTCAGAGAAAACTATATAAACTTTAGAGGATATGCTTCGTTTTTATGTCTTGGATTTCAAGGGAAGTTGGGAAATTCATTTGTTGTTGGTGGAATTCCCTTACAACAATAGCTATCAAGCAATTATGGGCATGGCACCTTAAGAAGCATTATATAGTAGAAAATGTAGATCACCAGCTTGTTGGACAGAGGTAGGAGATCAAGCAATATTGGGGCTTGAAATTGTTCAAGTAACTACTGAAAAGATCAAGGTAATCCAATAACGAATTAAAATAGCCCAAAGTCATCAAAAGAGCTATGGATATGCAAGAACAAGAAATGTGGAATTCAAAGTTGGGGTATCATGTATTCTTGAAGGTTACTTCAATGAAGGGCCAAACGCGATTTGGAAATAAAGGAAAATTAGCTCTACGATATATAGGACCGTTTGAGATTTTGGAGAAAATTAGCCTAGTGGCTTACCCAATTGCATTACCACCGGAGATGGACCAAGTGCACAACGTGTTTCATATTTCTATGCAACGAGGTTATGCCTGGGATCCCACCCATGTGATTGATTACCAAAGATTGGTTATTGATGAAAATTTGGAGTATGAAGAACGACCCATTCAAATCATTGATCATCAAGTAAAATAATTTCGGAATGAAGCAATATCGATGGTAAATGTGGAATGGCGAGAACATTAAGGGAAGGATGTTACATGGGAGAAGGAAGATAAAATGAGAACGAAATATCTTAATTTATTTCGGAGCCAAGGTGAGATAAGTTTGGAGGACCACACTTCCTAAGGGGGAGAGAGTGTGACACTCGAGACTTTATGCATATGCATATCATGACATTCATGCATATTAGTTTCATGTTTAGTGCTTATTTGGTTGAACTAGGACTTGGTTAGGACAAGGAGAAATTGGTTTAGAAACCTAAACTTAAAAGTATTGTGTGTTGCAAGCTTGAAGTTGGAGAATAGTTTAGATTGGAAATTGAGAACCATAGGATCTCCCTATGCCTTAATTAAGGAGCTTAAAGACTTTAGTCTAATGAACTTGTTCATTCCATGTTATTTGATGGTTTTCTAATTAGGATCAATTAGGATAAGATTAGATTATTTAGTTTTAACCTTGGTTAACTAGGCTAAAACAAGAAAGTTAGCCAATCAAAGAAATCTATCACCTTTGCCCCATCAACACCATATAAAGCCTCTTGTTCTTGGCCAAATAAATAAGAAGCTTGCTGGAGAATTCAAGAATAATTGGGAGAGACGAAGAAGAAGAATGAGAAGAAAAGAGGAAGAAAAGAGAAAAAGAAAGAAGAGGCAAGTAAAATTCAAGGAGCTAAAGATTCAAGCCTAGAAATTCCAAGAAAGTCACTACAAGGTGAGAAACTTAACCCTCTTCCATGTTTTCATGTCAAAACATAGCCAAAAATTTGAGTAGGAATAAGTTTTGGAAGATTGAAATAAGAAAAAAGTAGGAAAGTTTGAAAACTAGGAAAGAGTTTGAGGAAATCAAAGGAAAACCATGTTTTGAACTAGTTTCATGTAAGAAATGAGTAAAACAAGTATTATGCCATAAACCTACACCTTTTATTTATGATTTAGAAGCTTTAAAACTTAGTTTTGAAGATTGAAATCATTGTAAGACAGAAAAGAACTGAAAAGATTAAAAAACTTGAATAAAAACTATCTATTGCTTGTTTAATCTTTAAATCCATGTATAATACCAAGTTTTTATTACTCTTTCTTTATATATATGATTATTAGGATGCTATAGACCAAGAGTTGAGATTGAAAGCTTGAGAAGTGAGTTTGGAAATCCTAGAATAGCCTGGAGCAGAATAGGTCAAATTGCAAGAGTCTGCTCTAGGGCTTACTGCTCGAGTGAACCGTCCTAAAACCTGGCTAAGTCGGTTAACCACTCGAGTGGTTGAAGGGTGGCTTGAGAACACTTTTGCAGACTTGAGATTCTAGGAAGGTTCATTCAACGCTCGAGCGGTGAAGGGACCGCTCGAGCGAATTGGTTCTTTTTAGCACAGTTTTTGCATCATGTTCCACTTGATTTCCTTGTTTTCTTTGGACACTTTTAGATATGTTTTGACATCTAGACCCAAGGATAATATAATTAGAAATCCACTTGAGACATGTTTGAATAGAAAAGAAGATTAAAGACTAATGGCATGATAAATTAATATAGGAAGTTAAGGATTGTCCAAATGCCTCAATGTTTTGTTATTGTTTTGTATAGGTCAAGCCTTGGAAGAAGATAACCCTTGTCTAGCTGAGCTATTTGTGAGTAGTAATTTAGTAACTCTATGTTTGACAAATTATGTTTTCAATGCCAAACTTGATTATGTTTACAAGCTTATTATATTTTTCTATGAATAAACATTCTACACTTTTGTATCATCTACCTAGATGGCATTCTTGGACCCGCATCCACAATTGGGGTATATCCAATCATGTATTATGGTCGAGCTCATCATGTTTTGTTTAGCTAGTACCCGGGCCGGTTAAACCCCTGTTTTCCTTGAATGCTCATCATTATGTATTTTGTCTGCAACTCAAGCTATGCTCTGTTTTGTATAAGTATATATGTTATTTTGAAAGAATGTTTGAAAAGCTCGCAATGTTCATTCATTTACTGTCTTACTTTATTATTATTCACTGGGCAAAAGCTCACCCATCTCCCTTATATGTATGTAGGTGAAGATGTGGACCAAGGACACAAAGAGGAGTCGCACTAGCACCTTTTTCTTTATTTTGTCTTTGGGGAAGTTGTAGTTTTGGAACTAAAGTTGTACCTTTGTGGTTTGGTCTTTGTAAGAGTGACTTTTGTAGTTGTATCTTTTCTTTTTTGCTGTGTGGACATGTAAATATCAAGTAACTAAATAAAATGTATGTTTATTTTATTCCCATCCTACCTATGCACTTGCTCTGAATGGATATCAATTAATATAATGGACAGATTGCTTCCGCTTAAGCACCAAGATTATTGTCCAGCATTGTCTTGTCTTGTCTTGTCTTGTCTTGTCTTGTCAGGCCTCTGGTGGTGAACACTACTAGTCGGTCATGACTACTATCCTATTTGGGGCGGGATGGGGTCGTGATAGAAAGTCAACCCAACTATTCAAATATAACTATCGCTTTATTAACTACCACATCTTCATAGTGGGGTATAATATGTTGGCATCGTAATATTTTATTGGATGGTGATTACATGTTTCAATGATAACATGTATCATAGTTACATTAAAGTTTCCCTCCTAATTTAGGAGCATTTCAAATGTGACATAAGTTATGTAATACAAAAATATAGGTAATCTTAAGACTGCTAGTCCCAGGACTTTTAATATCATGCAATCTAGTCTAATTAAATAGGCATAACCTTGAGTTCAATAAAATGTTTAGGGAAAATTACACCAATAGTCCCTATACTTTATCTCATTTGTCATTGTATTTCCTGTAATTTTAATTGATTTGATTTTGACTCTAAATTTTGAATTGTGTATCAATTTGGTCTAATCAATAACTTCCGTTAGGGTAAAAATGGAAAAAATATGCGTAGACGGCACTATCATACACCATTTCTCAATGCACACACTTATATATTTGTTTGCCTTTTATTTTACTCATTCTATGCACCAAATGTTCCAAATATACTCCTAAGGCAAAATATGTGCACACATCAATATGGAAACCCAACCCATTATGCACACACACTACACACAACATAAACCCACACCACATCCCTAAACATAAACCTAAACCTTGCCTTACACTCACGATATTTTCCAGCAATACTCTGACGATTGAAGCGTAACAAAAAAAAGCATCTAAAGCACAACATTCTTCAATATTCTCTAAGGTATGCGATTTTTAAAAAATCAATAATTTTCGTTATTCTTTTATTATTTTTTGTTATCTATTCCATATTGGTTGGGGAAAAGAATGAAAACCATTCGGTACTAGTTATTCGAATAAATTAAAAAAAAACAACAACAACAACAACAACAATCAACAACTGAATAAAACAATAATTTTTGGTTTTGTACTTTCGAGTAAAATATAAATTTTTGACATACAACTATTGAATAAAGGAACTAAACTTATATTTTAAAATTTTTATTTTCAAGCCATTTGTATATTTTTGATTCTATAGTTCCAAACTATTTACATATTTTTAGTTTTATATTTCTGAATGAAATTTTTTGTTTCATTCTCTCTGTTTCCTAGTGAATGTTTGCAACTTACTACTTTGAATGGAAGATGTTGTGTAGTAAAAAATATCGGACGTTACGAACATTGGAGTATGGAGTTACACAAGTTGAGCAATTATGTCAAAGTCATCAAAAAAAATGGTGGAATAGTAAAGTGAACCAGCAATAGAGGGAGTGAGAAACAAACAAAGAATATAGTAGGTCTAATGTGTGTAATTTTTGAAAATAAGATGTGTACTGAGGATTTTCATGTTCAAAAGATATCTGCTAAGAAAACCTAATTTTAAGATTTAGTTCGTGTATTGATATCCATATTAATTAGGGTGTTCATGGATCCGAATCACTCGACAAATCCAAACTAAACCGTCCAAACCAACCCAAGTATGGGCGATTTTGAGAATCTCAGGACTGGCATCGATTTGAATTTTAAAAATTTGTTCAAGTTTCAATCAAATATCGGGCTCCACATATAAAAAATAATTTAAACCAATCCGACCAACCCACTAAGCCTCCGTTTGGGAAGTGGGCTGGCTTTTTGACTTTTTGGCTTTTTTGGCTATATGAGCCTGGGCTCAAAAACCTGGTTTGGGAAGGGTTTTTTGGCTTTTTTGGCTTTTTGGCTTTTTGGTGAGGTGTCATCCTGACAAATTACCAAATTGCCCTTTTTTTCTTTTGTTTTTTATTTTGATTTTTATTTTGGGTTTGGATTTCCCATATTTTGCTTAATTTTTTATTTATTTATTTATTTATTTTAATTTTGGGTTTGGATGTGGCGTTTTTTGCTTAATTTTTTTTTAAAATTTTTTTTTTTGTTTTTGATTTGGCCAATTTACGTTTTTTGTATTTTGTTTAAATTTTATTATTTTTTATTTTCTTATTTTCGGTTTTGTTCTTTAATTTTATTTTAAATTTTTGTACTTTAATAAGTTCTTATTCTTTAATTTTATTTTAAGTATTAAAATAATGTAAATAATGTAAATAATTTAATAAGAAAAAATTTAAAATAAATATTCAAAAAATTATTAATTTACGTTTCTACGTTTTTGCCGTTTTTTACGATTTTGTCGTTTTTTTTATAATAAATTTTTTTTATTAATTACTAATTTACGGTTTTGTCGTTTTTATCAATGGCCAATTTACGTTTTTTGTCGTTTTTATTAATTTAAAATGTTATTATATTTTTATTTGTAAATTATTTTAAAATGTTATTAATGTTATTAATTTACGTTTTTTTTATTTTAAATAATTTGATTTTAATTTAATTTTAAATATTTATTTTTGTTTTCATTTTTATTTGCGTTTTAATTTTGATATTTATTTTAATTTTATTTTAAGTATTTAAATAATGTAAATAATCTAAAAATTCTTTCAATTGTAAAAAATAAAAATAAAAATTCAAAAAATTTAAAAATTTAAATAATTTAAATATTCAAAAAATTATTTTAACAAAAAAATTTACATAATTTAAATATTCAAACAATTTAAATAGTTTAAAATGTTAATATTTTACATTTAAAAATAACTCTACACTGAAATCGTAACCAAACACATAAAATAAAACTCACGTAATAAATTATTTTTAAAACTCATAACCAAACACATAACTTGAAACTCCATACTACTTTCACAACTCTACACTCAAATCATAACCAAAACACATAACAAAAAAATTAAAATATTTAAAAAAATTTTACAAAATAGAGTTTGAATTTATTTTTATAAAATATTTTAACAAAAAATAAAAAAAATATTTTTTTTTTTAACTTTTTTTTTTCTGAGAAAATGTGTTTTTTGGAAATTTTTTTTTTTTTTTTTTTTTTAGATGCTGCCGCATGCCCCTCTTTGATGAGGGGTAGTTTTGTGAATTGAACTTAGAGTTGGAACTTGCAAAGCAAAATTATTACTTTTGTCTTTTAGTAGGCTTTTGAGCCTTTTTTGCCATTATATGGCTCAAAGAGCCTTTGAACCCTTCCGAAACATAGGCTAAACTACACCTGCAACGTTACATTTAAAACAGTGAGTTGTGTCTTCCAAGATTTACTTTCCCAAGACAAGCCTTTATCACTTTATTCTGAATATTCAGACTTCATTAGTGTACCCACCCACTCTCTCTAACCTTTTTGTCTTCCTTCTCTTTCATTTCTCTCTCTCTCTCTCTCTCTCTCCCCCCCTACAATTCGTCTCTCCCTTTTTCCCTTTCAACCCTTCTCTCCTCATATTGCTCCATCGTAACCCTTTCATCTTATTTTTTTCCCTCTTCCCCTCTATCTCTCTCTACCATCTCAAGTTGAACACTCCTAATCTCAACTGTCTCACCTCCTCATATTTCCTTTCCTTTCTTTTTGACCCGTTGAGTGACAATTGACCTATCTGATCTATTGAAATCTTCTATCTTAATCTTCAAATTTATCAAAATCTTTATAATAAACTGCAATAATTGGAGAAATTGATGAAGACAATCACCAGATTGATCAACCCTAGTTTCAACTGTCTTTGATTTCTAAAGACTCATGTATAGCGGCATCAATGTCACTGTGGTGGCATGAGTCTCCCCTCTTTGTTATTAGTTTTTTTTGCTACTCTCTTTCTCATATCATGTATGAGAGTTGCATTTAAATTGAATATTTGTATGCGAGATATAAATGAATCTCTGGTTTTAAGTTTTCTTCGAATGGTAACAGAGATTTTGAGTGAGGACCAAGTGTGAGAATACCCGTCCGAATCGACTGCAAAATCGAAGGTTTTTGTGGATTTCGAAATATATGTTGGTCAGTAGTGGGTAATCGTTATTCCAACCCGACATATTTGGTTCGGTCACTAGGCTAGGGGTGAACCTGAGCCGAACCGACTCGTGAACATCCCTAACATTAGTCATTTGTTTAATGGTAAAATTATATTAAAAAAATTAATTCTTTAAATATGTGCACAGAGAATAAATGGTGTGTGAAAATAAAATTATCCCTACATGTAGTGTTTTTAAAGGCAAAATTATCCATTTACTTATCCCATATTTAACTTGGTGAGTTACCTACCTAATTTGATGTCATGAGTTAACTCATTAAAACCTAATTTACACAATATATATATATATATATATATAACTTGCTGACACAAAAGAATGAGAGAGGAAGAGGTTGGGGGTTGTGGGGGAAGAAGAGAACAAAGAGGAAGATGAAGGTGGTGACTAGGTTGGGAGATGAGATAAGGGATGGCATCAAGGGTTGGAATAGAAGAGAGAGGTCTCATTGGGTGATGTGGAGGCAAAATGAGGTGTCGCTAGGGATTGTGGAGGGGAAATGAAGTGTCTTCGAAGGTGCCAGTAGGGGTTGGGTAGGGCAATAGCCAAACTCTCTATAGGGTTTTTCTAGCAATCTTTCAACAATTAGTTTCTTCCAAAAATTTTGATATTTTATTTTGTAGGTGAGCTTTAATTTGAATATGAAATATTTTTTTGTTTTTTATTTTCATGATTGTGGATGGTTTGAGGTGACTAGTGGTTTGTTTGTTTCAAAGAGGGAAGAGGAATGAGATGAAAGGAGAGAAGTGAAATACTAATTTACTTTTCAAAAATGGTCACATGTTTTTGACATGCATTTTTTTTCCCGTTAAAAATCCTATCTATTGGACTAAATTAACACACAATCCGAAATTCATGATTAAAATCGAGTTAATTAAAATTATGGTGATCAAAATGATACATGAGATATAGGAACTACCGACATAATTTTTCTAAATGTTTAATTATAAGGAAAAAGATTGGGAGCTCTAAATATAGAGCTCTAGAGGAGTTCTAATGAGCTGGCCCCACCCATGATGTGATGTTTGTGCTTCTTTTTTTTTTTTTTTGGCCTTGCCATATCATTAGAGTTCGAATTAGAACTCTAGATTTAGAGCTCTGTATCATTTTCCTAATTATAAGTATGAATATATTGTGAATTTCTAAAAAATTTTGTCAAGTCAAATTGTCATAACACCTTTCCAACTGCTCAATTATGCTGCTATGATTGGCCCTGGGCTTCTGAGGAAGTCGAACCACACATGAGAAAAAAAATAGGGATAATTATCAACTAGTCTCATTAAGTTGACTTAAATACCATTAAGTTTTATTGATTTCTTGAATGTACCAATAAGTTTTACAATACATATATCTATCAAGTTTTCTCTCTCTCTCTCTCTCCACCATTTTTCCAAAGGCTTCACACACCATTGTCTACTACCACCACTGTTGTCATTGTCGTCTACCTGTCACCACCGCCGTCATCGTTGTCTACTCATCTTCTTTTCTTTTCTCTCTTTATCTCTCTTTCTACCATTTTTTCCAAAAGCTTCACACCACCATTACCTGCCACCACTGTCGTTGTTGTTGTCCACCCACCACCACTGCCGCTGCCGTTACCATCTATCCACCACCACTACCGTTGTCATCATCCACCCACCCACCCACCCACCACTACCACTACCACCACCACCATCGCTACTCGGATACCATCACCGTTCACCAACTATCTCCACCATTGTCGCAAATCTACATTCTATCGTCACCAATCTACACTTTACCATCGTAGATCTATAATTTACCGTTGCCAATCTACATAAACACTATATCACCACCACCTCCTTTGTTTCAGATTCATATTAAATTCCAATGATAAATTTATCAGTCTTTCTTTTTCTTTGTATATGTAGAAGAGAATGGTGAATTTGTGTACGTGAGTGAGTGAGTGAATAAGAGTAAGGATAGTGGATATTAATGAATAAATTTACAATGATAAATTTATCAGTTAGAACTTGTAGATAAATAATTTTGATTAAGTGCCCAAAAAAATAAGGAGTTTTAGGCCTAAAATCCCTCAAATAATTCATATTTTCTTAAAGTGCATGTCAAAAATTTTAATGCCTCATGTCCTTTACTTTATATTTTGGGTAAATTATAAATACACCATTGAGATTTATTTAAAATATGAATTGTCTCTAGTGGTTTTAGAAATTACAAAGACCTCTTTATTAGAATTTTTTATTTAACAAAATTAACATAAAAAAAAAAAGAACTCCTAACTACTCTCCTATACAACAATAAAATTTCTTGAATAATTAATTAAAATATATTTATGATATCATTAAAAATTATTAATTGATTTCATGGATTATTAATAAAATGAGTAATTTGTTATGCGATTAGAAATTTGAAGGGATGAGATGTAATTTTCAAAACCACAGAGACAATCTATATTTTAAGTAAACCTCGGGAGATATATTTGTAATTTATGCTTATATTTTCTATTGTGAAAATAACAACTTGGACATTTTTACTCTTATATTCTATAACATTCTCATATCTCTCTCTCTCTATCTCTCTCTCTCTCTCTCTCTCTCTCACACACACACACAGAGCACTCCATATCTCTCTGTATAGCAATTGAAGTCTTCATCATCTCCACCATCTCCACTGTCCTCATTGCTCTCATCGTCTTTACCATATCCATCATTTTCCATTGCCATTCATCGTCTCCATCATCTACAGCCGCTGCTCATTGTCTTTACCATCCACCATCGTCTCAAATCTACTACTGTCTTCACTGTCAACCATTTTAGATCAACTATTGACAAACTCAAATCTGTAAGAAGAAGGCCACTTAGAGTTGTCCATTATCTCTATAATGGATAGTAAAATTTTACTCAGTCTTAGATTTGTGACCAACAATTTGAGATCTACAAGAAGGTCGCCATAGTTGTCCATTCTCTATCTATAACAAACAGTAAAATTTTATTATTTTCTAAGTGGTGGTGGTAGTAGTAATGGTGATGGTTATCGTTGAAAATGGTCGCTTGAGATTAACGTTAAAAAGTGTTTGTTAGAAAGCTATCGATGATTGATGGTCGGAAAACAATCACCGAAGATAATGGCCACTGATGACTAGTAGTTGGCAGTGGAGGTGGTGGGGATGGATGCAAGTAAAATTTACATGGGATATTTTTGCCATATTTTAATTATATTTTGATATTTGTCCTTGATAAATGAAAACTTGTTAGTTTGCCTCTTTCTTTTTTTTTTTTGCAAGAAAGGCTGAGATTGTGGCATTTCTCACCAAAAGCACCGTAAACTATTTAGTTTAGGGATTGAATTCAGAAATTGTTTGTAGGACCAAAGTATAAATTGAATGATATTTTAAATGGCAAAATGTAATTTACCTTTATATTTTTGAAGGGGTTGATATCAAGAGAAGCAGTTTGACCACCATAAGAAAATGCTATGGACACACCTTGCTAAGGTGTTGGGGGCCCAAAGTGGTGTGAAATTCGTTAAGACTAATAAGTCTTCAACAAATTCACCAAAACAAGCAAAACAAAAAGAAAATGTTGGAGAATGCTCTACTATATTTCTCCCACCAAAAGATAAAAGTTTCTCATCCATGGCCATGGGATAGGAATCAACGTTCCTCAAAAATATAGAGAAGCTGTCATTACTAAAAATAAGGTTTTTTGCGATCGTATAATATTGGCACAAATATTGTTGTATTTAGTCAAGAGTATATTTACGACATATAAGCGACGGAAAGTGGAATGAGGCCAAAAAAAAAAAAAAGGTTATTTGTGAATACATCAAACATAAGCTATTCAATCACCAAATTATTTTTACTACGTAATTTGCAAACATAAGCTACAACAAACGTTTGGCACAGAATTTCAAAATTAAAAAATAATACTCCCTTCCTCTAAAATACAATTGTGATAAAGACTCCACACATATATGACTCTCATAACCCCGACTCTCATCCCAAACCACTCATAATATGGGACCTACACATATGTGAGTGGACTCCACACACATATCAAGGGCCAAAATCAAATTAGGGATCATGAAACTCCCAAAAAAAGGGGGTCTCAAACATTTCTCCTCTAAAATAATAGTCCCTTTTGGAGAATCTAACTTTTTTTTTTTTTTGTAGTACAATTATTACACTTTAAAAATATTAGTTTTCCAAAATTACCATTTGATAGCATATTTTTTTGAAAATATTAATTGTCATAATTGTACTTTTTGTATTGTTAATGAATTTGAAGGAAGGGCAAAAGAGAAAATTTATAATATTTGAGTCCGTAAAGTTTGAAAAGGGACTAATATTTTGGAACAATAAAAAATAGAATAAGAAACTAATATTTTGAGACGGAGGAGTAATGATTAAGTAACAACAAACATCACCAAATTATGCTTGACAGTGCAGCTATTCAATCGATTTCACCAATATTAAGAGGGTAACTAATTATTGGTGAAATCGATTGAATAGCTGTAGGGTAACTAATTATATCATATTATTTCCGATGTACCCTAAAACAAAAACAAAAAAAAAAAAAAAAAAAAAAAAAAAAAGAACTAATTGTATCATATATTGTTGATCAGTGTGAGATTAATATTTGAAGATGTAACATTAGGGATACTGGAATAGAAAATGTTTGAAAATTACTTTGAAAATGAAATATGTAGACCAATTTATTTTAGGTATGATATAAGCACTATACCAAGTTTAAATGCACACCATACACTAAACCAAACCAAACCAAACTAACCTTTAAGTCCCATCAAATGGGGTCGGTTACGTGAATTCTTCTTCTCTATTCGACTCTATCTAAGGCTATATTGTTAGTCAAATTAAGGAGATTCATACATCTATTTACTACACTAGTCCACGTTAATCTAGGTCTGTCCTTTCTCCTAACACTTCCATCTACCATCATAGTATCCCATCTCTTCATTACTGCCTCTATTGGTCTTCGTTGTATATGACTAAACCATCTCAATTTATTTTTTCTCAACTTATCTTCTATCAGTACTACTCCTACATATTCTCGAATATACTCATTCCTAACTCTATCTTTTCTAGTCTTGCCACACATCCGCCTTAACATTCTAATCTCAGCAACATTTCTTATCTACATGTTGTTTCTTAGTCGCCCAACATTCCGTCCCATACAATATCGCTGGTCTAATAGCCATCCTACAGAACTTCCCTTTTAGTCTACTGAGTACTAATTTATCGCACAGTACTCCAGACGTACTCCTCCACTTAAGCCATCCCGCCTTAATTCTATGAATCATATCCGCTTCAATCTGCCCAGTCTTTGTGATAATCGATCCTAAATAACGAAAATGTTCATTCTTTGATAGTGTTTGGTCCTCAAGCTTCACTTCTCCTATGCTTCCATTATTACTGTTACTAAAATTACACTCTATATACTCTGTCTTAGTTCTACTTATCCTAAATCCTTTAGATTCAAGTGTTTCTCTCCAAGTCTCCAACTTAGTGTTAACTCTTTCTCTAGTCTCATCTACTAACAAAATATCATCTGCGAAAAACATACACCATGACACATCATCCTGAATATTTTTTGTCAGCTCATCTACAACTAAAACAAAAAGATAAGGACTTAAGGTTGATCCTTGATGTAACCCTACAGTAATTAAAAATTCACTTGTCTCTCCAGCTGGCGATCTAACAATGGTCACCACACCTTCATACATATCCCTAATTACATCAATGTAGCCTTTTGTTACACTTTCTTTTTTAACACTCACCAGATTATATCATAAAACACTCTATCATATGCTTTCTCAAGATCAATAAAAACCATATGAATGTCTCTTTTCTTTTCTCTATACTTTTCTATTACTCTCCTCAAAAGATAGATCACTTCCATTGTTGACCTACCAGGTATAAACCCAAATTGATTCTCTAACACGTTTGTTATATCTCGCAATCAACGTTTCATCACTCTCTCCCACACTTTCATCATATGACACATTAGCTTGATTCCTCTATAGTTGTTACAGTTCTGGACATTTCTTTTATTCTCATAGATTGGCACTAAGATACTCTTCTTCTACTCCTCTGGCATTTTCCTAGTCAACAAAATTTACCTAAATAACCTAGTCAACAAAGTCACTCCCTTCTTACCCAAATATTTTCTAGCTTCAATAGAGATATCATCGGGTCCTACAGCCTTATTCGATTTCATCTTCTTAAGTGCAATCTCCACTTCAAAATTTCTAATCCTACGATAGAACTTGTAATCCTGGTTTTCCTTATTACTGTCTACTTCCTTCTCTTTTGACTTATCTCCATGTTCCTCATTTAACAATTTCTCAAAATAGTTCTTTCACCGCTCTTTAATCTCTTCATCCTTCACCAACACCATAGAGTCATCTCTTTTTATGCACTTAACCTGATTAAAGTCTTTTGTTTTCCTCTCTCTTATCTTAGCTCATGAACACGCCTGGTACATTGGTTAGGCTGAATGGCATCACTACGAATTCATAGTGGCCATAACGGGTTCGAAACGCAGTCTTAAGAATATCTTCTTCCCGAACACATAGTGGATACTGATTCTTAATGGTGACTCTATTGAGTTGTCGGTAATCAATGTACAACCTAAGTGTCCCATCTTTTCTTTTTTAGCAAATAAGGCTGGTGCTCTTCACGGGGACGTGATTGGCCTTATAAATTCCTTGTCCAATAATTCTTGCAACTGTGTCTTTAGCTCTCTCAATTCAACTGGTGACATACGATGTGGTGCCATTGAGATCAGTGATGTACCAAGTTATAGTTCAATGGTAAAGTCTACTTCTCGCTTTGGAGGTAGTCCTGGTAATTCCTCTGGAACATATCAGCATACTCGCACACCACACGAGGTGGCCCTAGTTCCATACAATCTTTATCTTCCAGAACTAAGCTAGCTAGCCACCCAACTAGGTGATCGTGCCACTTTGAATTTCCAAGTGTCAGTGATAGGGAATCTTGTCTATCCACCTTAAATTGGAATCGCGTTCCGTCCTGAGAGTAAGCAGTCACTGTCTTCCGATAGCAATCAATGGTAGCTCTATGGGCTGATAACCAGTCCATTCCCAGGATAACGTCAAAGTCTGACATTTCCATAACTCGTAGGTCGCAAGTTAAACATAAACTAGAGACTCCTAGTTCACATGATTTGCATACGAGATCTACTTGAGTTTGACCTCCTAGAGGTGAAGCTACACTCATAGGTGTTTCTAATTATTCAGGCTCTAATCCCAAGGTTGCAACACATGAAGCAGATAAGAAAGAGTATGATGCTCCAGAATCAAACAAGACTTGTACGCAAGAGTTCATAAGGATGAGTATATCTTGAATCACTGAAGGATTTCCATTGTCTCCTCCTTCTTGGAGTGCAAAGACTCTCCCGGTGGCACCCTGATTTGGCACCCGAGGTTTCCTTGCATTGGCATCTCCTGGTTGTTGAGTCCTCAATTGTCCCACATTCCGATTAGCTGGCGGTTGGCCTCTGCTGGATTGGGAATTTTGCACAGCTCGTGTTCCTTGAGTTGGAGCGCATTTGTTTCGTTGAGTGGCTCCTCCTTGATTGATGTAGTAACCTGACCTTTGAGGATAGTTGTTCCTGAAGTGCCCTTCTTGGCCACACTCGTAGCATCTTCTAGCCCCTTCTCTATTATGCTGTTCAGGATTGTACCCTTGCTGTTGTTGTGGCCCCCTAACATAAGGTACCGAGGCAGTAGGGGTCCTGTTGTTCCTTGAGGGTCCTTCACTTCTTGGCTGGTTGGCTCTAGACTGCTGACCTTGGGTCCTTGTAGTGTCCATCTTTTCTCTCTCTAAGGTAAGAGCCCTATCTACTACCTGTGCATAAGTAGGTAGCTGCACTACAACCAGCTTGTCTCAGATCCCCGAGTCGAGTCCCCATCCAAAGCGCCTTACCTTATCTGTTTCATTTGCCCCTATAGCTGTGGCATGGCGAGAAAGGGCCTCAAATCGATTGGCATACTGTGTCACAGTCATGCCTTTTTGTTTCAGTTGGAGAAATTCTTGGATCATCTCCTGCCTTACTGAGTTTGGGAAGTACTTTTCCATAAACAATTCCTCGAATTGTCTCCAAGAGAGGTCTACCACCTGACGGCTTTCCTTAATCATTGTCCACCATAAATCGGCCTTCCCGTCGAAGAGAAATGAAGCGAAGGACACTTGGTTCTGCTCATTCTGAATCTCTAGCGTCTCTAATATTTTCTTCACTTGCCTTATCCATGCCTCAGCCGCGTAGGGATTGGGTTCTCTGAAAAATTTTTGGGGCCTGAGTTTTTGAAATTTCGCTATTAATTCTGCTTTGTTGTTTTCATGCTTGTGTTGGTTTCTTAGTTCATTAGTAATTGCCCGAACGAAATTCATGATGTCACTGTTGTTGTTGCCGTTGTTGTTGTTGTCATTGGATCCATTTGCTCTAATTTTTCCTGCCATTTTCTGTACGAAGGATATTATTGTTACACCATTTATTTATTATTAGTATTATTATTATTATTATTTTTAGATAAACTGCAAGTAAAATAGTCCAACACACAAACTTTTAAATACTAGGATTTCATTAATGATAATAAAAGATCAGTACATTCATAAAAGAAAGAAAGAGAGAGAAAAAAAATTTCATTCTACTACATAACCGAGGAGGTTCTCTCACCCTATTACTAATAACTGTAAGACTAGGCTTTTACAATGAAATCGCAACAAAATTGTTAAGCAACCTAGCCTACTCCTCTCCTATCCCTCTTAATTGAAGAGCCACGGATAGTGTTGATGCACCTGCGAGGCATACTCCCAGCTCTCATCGTAAAGTCCGTAGCACCTCCAACGGACTAACAACCTAGGCCCTTCCCATCCCACGCGCTGGCTCAGAATCCTCACAAGGACCTCTTCGTAAGTGAGTGGGTCGCGGAAGTTCACCATCCCATCCGTAGGGATGATCTTTCCGGCCGGTGGGGCTATAAAGAAAATGTCTCGCTAGTGGAAGAGGTTGGTGTAATTGTCGGCCAAGGCTGGTGGTAAAGGATCGACCTCGTTCATGATCCCAGCAAATTCTTGAACAAACCCTTACAGGTCCCACATATTTGTCATCCTCCCTTCGATGCTTCCACTTGCAAGGTATTATCGGTTGTAGCCTGACATACACCCTAAGTCCAACTGGGAATGCCACCCCCTACGCCACATTTCCTGAATCTGCCTTGTCCTTTTCAAGGGCATATTCTATGGAGGAGATGGGGTCCGACTCCACCTCGCTCTCTTCTCCTTCAGACTCTTCAGGGGGAAGGACGGCTAAGGGTTCCACAAAATTTATTTCCACATCATCCTTCTCGTCCATTTCTTCCATCATTTCTTCTTCCGAATCCTCCTCTTCCTCTGGTTCAGACTCGGAAATCTATGCCCATATTTCTGGATCGCTTAGTAATGGCTCCTCTTCTGGGTCAGATTCTGGGTCTGAGAGCCAGTCGTCGTTGTGTGGTGGGCTCGACATCCTACAGAGGAAATACGACACTATTTTACTTTTAATAAGGCTTTAGATCATAAAATGTTTTTAATTGAAGCGCAGTAAGAGACGTGTGCTTAAGTCTACCCAAGGTCTCAAGGGTTTCTAGACCTAAGCTCTAATACCATGTTGTGACGCCCCAACATTTGAGGATATCATAATAAGATTTAAAACTTAAAATCAATTTTGTTAATAACTAACCCCTTATCAATGTTGTCACCAATATTACTAGCATTAATTAACAATCCAGAAATTAAAAGTTCTTAAATTACAACTCCAATAAAACTTAAAACTTAGTCGTAGTACATAAAAACAACACGAATATATATATATAAAAAAAAAAAAAACTAGAAACTTAGAAAAATGGTTCATAGATTTTGGGCACTCTTCAAGCTAACCAAGGCTGAGTGTCGCCTTGCAAGGTCTCGGTGTTTTCTTCAGTTTCTTCGGTACCTAGTATAAAACGCCAAGGCAACGGGAATGCCAGTGAGCGACGAGCTCAATAAGATACTACAACCCGAAAATACCTTCCCCGATAATAATACTCACAATTTATGAATAATGTGTAGTAACAGAATAACAAGTAACATTTAGTAAGCATAAAAGGAATGTTATCAGTTGAAATAATAACAATAGATAATAATAAATCAAATAAAAAAATATAACAAACGGAAGCCGTATTTCATCATAAGGAATATGCCCACCTTTCTTTTTAAATTTTCATAGATTTAGTTTATCAGATAAATTTAAGTAACTCCCCGCGGAGCACTATTTCCACTCAACCGCTAAGCAATGGCCACAGGCAATTCTAACTCCCCCTTGGTCAAATGTTCAAATGTTACTTACTATAACTACCAATGATGCCCACGTACTAGGGTTACATACTCGAGTCGTGACATCACGGTCTGCCCTAAGGGAATGGTCTATGTTGTGACACCCGCACCACCAACCTTATATCGCCTACACCGATAAGAGTCGAAATACCTTTCCGTGCCATGTTAGGGTTCGCAATTCACTTGTGCAAGATTCTAAATCAGGCCCACCCCATCACTTTTAAATTTTAATATATCATTAATTAAATTTCGTGTTTCTTTACTTATTGAGATATTCACAATAATTCAACATTTAATTACCAATAATGTTATGCCAACTCATTAAAATTCCCAACATAAAATATTACACATGTCACACAATAGTAAACAAATGTACAAAATTTAAATAAACAACTTATTTAAACCATGGTATGAAATGATAATATAGATACCAAAAGAAGATAAATCATAATCACACACATGCATGAATTTTTAATCTACAAGATTAGATTAGCACAATATTAAATTTTTGTCCAAATAAACAATTGAAGAGATAATTTTTTTGATTCCTCCTTAATCTGCCAAATTTTTTTTTTTTTTTTTTTCAGAATGTTTATCTCGCAATTAAAATTATAAATAAATTACTTATACAACTCTAAAATTCATATAACTCTATAGCATACTCAATAAACACGTTATGGTCATTTTTCAAAAAGCATTTTCCAAAAATAAAATATAAATAATTCTGAAAAATTCCAAGAAAGTTTATGACACAGATTTGTCACATTTTCTTAAATTAATTCCATACTTAAATTTATAAATCAATTCCATAATGTAAAAATTTATTATGAAACTAGACTTCTCAAATTTCATTTTTTGTTTAGAAATTACCAAATTTGATTTAATTTAGAATTTTTAATAAATTTTTAAACATATAGTAAATCTATCTTGTAGCTCCAGATTTAATTAAAAATTTGTATAAATTCATACAAAACTCAATAATTGTTGAAAAATTTTGTGGATGAACTAGACATCATTCTCAACAACTTTGTACAAGAAATCATCTCAAAATTTTGAATATAAAATTGTCTAAAAATTCGTACAAAGTTTTTGACAGATTTAAGGGTCAAATAAAATCTTCAATCCTCTCTTTAATGGTACAAACTACACATGCAAACTTATCTCCACAATAATATCATGACTTTGAGACTATCAATATCTTTAAATATTTGATATACACATTACAAAATTTATATACATATATATATAAAAATTTCTATCTATAAGTTAGTCATTTTATCATATGAATATAATCTGAAAATTTCAACAATAAAAAAATGAGAGAGTTGAGATGGTTTTCTAGTGTTGAAATGGTAGGAAATATATATCCTTCTTAATCTCCTCCTCCTCTTATCCTCCTACTCAACTTGGCAAATTTTCTTTTTTTCCCTGCTTCACCAAATACAAGCATGCATGTATATATATACGATGCATACAATATCACCGGATTCCTTTGTTGAGCACCCTCTCTCTCTCTCTCTCTCTCTCTCTCTCTCTCTTTTTCCTCTTTCTCTTCATTCTATCCAACCTTCCCATTTTCAAGAAGCATAAAGGGGCTCTCCTTCCCTATACTAACATGCAAACATACATGTGGAAAGTTGCCACCAAAAATCTGCAATGTTTGATTTATTTATTTATTTATTTATTTATTTATTTTATTATTATTATTTTTTTGTGTGTATTTTTGTGTATTTTTGTGGAAAGTTCCTTTTTATTTATTTTTTTAACTAAAATATTTAGTAAGAATAATTATCCTATTGAATCCTAATTAAAATAATTTATAAGCAACAAATATTGAACACCTACAAAATTATTATTCTTAATAATGTCTTTGTTAGTGATTGAATTTGGTTAATTTAAAACAAACTCTTACACTAATATATATTTCAAATAGGCTCCGGATAAAATTAATTAATTAATTAATTAATTTATTTATTTATTTATTTTTAAGAATAATTAAATGTGAATTTTCACAGGTACTCAAAATTGGGTCATCATTTTCAGGTAAAATACTAAGGTCCACGTTACGAGCATGCTTAACTAACACTACAAAAAAATTGACTTTTTGCGACGGTAAAATACCGTCGCTAATACTCCTAATGCTGTCGCTAATACTTTTTGCAACGACAATAGGGGGTCGCAAATGCAGGGGTCGCAAAAGAGTTTTTGCGACGGCACAGTGCCGTCGCTAGTGTTTTGCGACAGCATTTTTGCCTTTTTGCGACGGCACTGTGCAGTCGCTAATAACGTTTGAAATTTCTTGACTTTTTGTGACGGCACTATTTTACCGTCGCTAAAAATGTTATTTGAGACGGCAAAAAAATACCGTCGCTAATAGTCTTTTTTGCAACGGCAAAAACACTATTTTTGCGACAGTGTGGTGCCGTCGCAAAAAGTATTAAAAAAATGAAATTTTTTATTTTTTGCGACAGTGTAATGCCGTCGCAAAAAGTATTAAAAAATAATAAAATTTCTATTTAAAATAATAAAATTTCTATTTTTTGCAACAGTATAATACCGTCGCAAAAAGTAAAACCTGTAATAAAATTAATAAAAATATTTTTTAAAAAAATCATCAGACACTGTCTCTACTTGTGCTTCCTTATCCAATGAACCATCTTCTTTGTCCTGCCCAAACAACAAATATGAATTTATCCTTAGATCAATTAAAAAAATTATCCTGTTTGAGCCTGTTTTCCAATCTCCCGCTTAAAAAAAAAAAAAAAATGAAAGAAACCTAAACAGGAGAAGATATTCCTATTCCTTTAAAATTTTCAGTAAATTCAAAGATCACTAAGAATAGAGTGTAGCATGATAAAGCAACAAGCATGAAGTCCCTAGACCCACTTTGGGGCATCATTTTCCAAAACGCAAGAAATGCTTTCAAAGATCAATCACACGAGAAAGCTTCTGAATTCGGTTTAGTAGGAAGTCCCCTTGCTTGATAGTTGCTTGATAAAGAGCATTCTTTGCATCTGGACGGTTAGTTTCCAAAACACCGGCAACTTTATCAATCTTGCAGTGAAGCTTCCCTGCCGCAATAAAACGTGACAGTTCCCTGGTGCAGACGAGGAACTCAATTAAACACCAATGGTTCACAATAAAAATCAACAACAATCTTACAGAAAAGTTCAAAAGCATGAGTGAGTGTATCTAGGAAAATGAGATCACTTACAAATCAATGAACTCCACTGTTACTCCAAATGCTTTTGCCATTGCCTCAATTGTGACACTCTTATAGGATTCCAAGAATTGGGAATAAACCACGGTCCTAACCTCCCTCATGTATACCGGAAGTGGGGATGCAAATAACGGTCCAATTTTATTTGCTCCATCAGGCCAGCTGAAAATCAATTGGATAAAATTTCAGATTGGAATAAACTATAAGATAACATATTCAGATTGGAACAATAGTTTCAGCAATTGATCAGCTTCACAGTAGTGGGGCATTTATACATGCATTGTATGTACTTGTGTCAACATGAGAAAGGGCTTGTGATCCTCCTTTATATATAGATCCCACATACTCAAATCTATCATGATTAGACTACTTCAGCCATTCAATTTCCAGTTCATTCTATGGGCAGTGTAAACAGATTTGAAGCTCTATAATCAAAGGCAGAATATGAATACGTCCAACATTTTGTTTACCTATCTATGTAATATATAATACTGCAAGGGTAAAATATGAGATATACAAGATAAATACTTACCAAATGCTGAGAAAAATTACTTGTGCTGACAATCATATAAAGAGTTCAAAAATCCCAACAGATGGCGGGATTTTCCCAATAACTGTGAAGGTCTCAGGAGCATCAACTACCTGCAACATGTAGCAACACAGGCATAGTAACATGCCCACATAAACAATCCCTCCCCCTCCCTTTTTTTCTTTCTTTATCACCAGGAAAAACAAAAAAGGGAAAGGAAAGGAAAGGAAAGTAAAGACAATCAAAAAAAAGAAAAGAAAACCAAAATACTGCCAGCCAAGCATCTCTCTAAAAAATTATCAAGGGGAAAACAATTCCATGCCAAAACCCTAATGTGCAACTGTGCGTACCTTCTGTTTCAAGGAAACTCTATCCAACGATATGATGCTGGTAAGGACCGTGTAAAATATGAAGTTGTCATATGGGAAAAGTTCATAAGTTGTGAAAGTTGAGATCGAATCAAGAAACAAACTGTTGGCTTTCTTAAAGTTTCGAGTAGACATGTAGTATAAGCCTTCATACACCTTTAGACGATTCTTCCTTTCCTAGTCACCTCCCTCCTCAGGCCACCACCCCTTACTTCTTTGCTTTATCAATGCTCTTGGAAATAAGATCGAAATCCATATAGAAAAAGCCAATCTGTAGCGTATGGAAAACCAGGTCCATTTTCTGCCCAACAGCTACTGTCTTGCTTTCTGTTAACTTGAGCTGTTCCAAAGCCTTCTCCTGGGTTTACATCACGACAAGTTAGGAATAAAAGAAGTCTACAGAAATGCGTAAAAAACAAGCAGATGATTAAAGAATTGAAAGACATAACAGTTGTATACCTTGTCGCCAATTCGTATGAAAAACAATGACTTGGCTAAATGGCCTTCTCTAATTTCGCTTTCACCTAAGTTTTCTTCAGCATCAGCAATCCTAATAAAAAATGCAACCTGATAAAAGTACAAAAGAGATCAATCAACTGTACATCATATACACTTGCATTACATTTAGATACACAGAAAGGGGAGTGAAGGGAAGTATAAATTAGTGATGAAAAGAGAAGGGAGGGGAGATACCCCTCTTCTTGTTTGGTTAGATAATAATTAACCAAGGGGTAGGTAGGGTGACCTTTCCGCCCTTTTGTTTGGTTAGACAATAATTATAAAGGGAAGGTAGGTACAAAAGCCAAATAGGTAATGTTTAAAAAGTAGGGGCTGTTTGGATAGACATGGATTTCAAAAATCAAGGGATTTGACCTTGATCATTCAAGGACAATAACTCAAATTTAGAAATGCTAGTTTATTTATGTATTTCAAGATTGAGTTAAATAGTTTTATCATAATAGATTTGAAATAATTATATAAAACTAGTTATTTGAAATCATGCCAAGAATTATCTTTCTAAATATAAGGATCCTTCTAAAATATACATCTTTTTTATCTATTCATTTAACCTCAAATCCCTTGATTTGAAATCCATATCTATCCAAACGGACCCTTATATACTTATGTTTTCGTAAAATGAGGGGTATAATTGGTATTAAAATTATATTTAAAAACCAGCACTTCGCTTCCCCTCCATTTCCTCCCAATTTTAGAGGAGACAGGAAGCGCTCAATTTGTGGACCCTCTCTCCCCTCACAAACCCTCCATATACTTTCCATTGTTTTCTCAAAAACAATCCAAACAAAAACCGATAACTGAACCATAAGCATCATCAGACACTATCTCCATTTGTGCATCTGTAACAAAAACCCAAGAAAAAAAAATGAACCATCAATGCAGTTAGATCTAATAATTCCTTTCTGCTCTGATTGTATCTTTCCTTCTGCGTCCACGAGGAAGTATCTGCTCAGCTGGAATAGTAATGATTAAAAACAGAATTATGGAAAACCCATATACCTGGATTGTGACATTTTATTCAGAAAATGTTCTAAATTATGAAAATTATACTCTGGTTCTGTTGATTACCCTTCCTTTTGAAGATCCTCAGAGACTTGGTCATAGAGAACTTGTATATTGTCGAGGTTTGAGTTGCCACAATAGTGATGGAAATCAAATGAAATATATCTGAATCAACAAGAAGTATAAATTAAAACTTCCCCTATATTAAGTAGGGAATGAAAGTCTAAAAGATGATGTTTTCATTTAGAAACAGAGCATGTGAAAATGATATGTAATATGCATAGATTTTCCATAAAAAATGAAAAGCTGCTATGATTCAATCTATCTCTCAAATTTCAGCAAGGCCGGAAAATCTTATCCTTCCTAATTGCACGTGATAATGGTGGTTGAAGAAGAAACAAAAAGTTGATCATGCACAAATGGCAACTGAAGCTGTCACCTGGTTTCATCTCCTCCAATCTTTTTCACTGTTTTTTTTCCTGTAATCTTTCTTTAGTTTATCTCTCAGGTATCTTGTTAATAAGATTTTCAGAAGCTGAAAAGGCAAACAAATATTCTATTTATGATGTGTTTCAGTCATCCAAGTCACATGTTGACCTAGATGGTTTCTAATGTACTGACAATATAAAATATATTCCAATCAATGCATCAGAAACATGGCATAATCTGAAGCGCAAGTACAGGCACACATCGTAGAACCTCTTCTCAGCACCAAAATTGGAACTCAAGCAGAAAGAGACAATGACACATCTCTTTTGCATTTATACATCTCTTTCTACTAAAAATACAATCTTTTCAACATTTTATAACATCAGATCCAGACATCTGTTTTTCTAAAATTTTTCTGAAAAATAGAAATTAGTTTGACAAAAATAAACACCATAATGATATTTTTGAATTTTAAAAAATTATTTTCTCCCTAAAAAATTGTAAGACTATATAAAAATGATGAGTGTTTTTTACTTATTATTTTTTCACTAAATTAGATTTTAGTTTTTTTCAAAAAAATTCAGAAAATAATGCTGCAAACCAAACCAAACCAAACCGAACCGATCAGTGGATGTCTAAGCAAACATCTATCACTGTGGATATTATCTGTTCAAAATTAAAGATTTCCATACTCATAGAAATCTAAAAAAAGTTCACAAATTGCAATGAACATGAAAAGAAAATCACCTCACATTTGGCAGCTTTTCCATTTCAGTAGCATATGCCATACTCAGTTGACCCTCATCGCCATGCTACAACACAAGATAACATAAAGATGAATATTTGCAATTGGAGAATACAAAACAATAATTGCATAAAATTATATGTAAACTTATGTGCATAAATTTCCAGTTTGGAATTCCATAAAGTGGACCAGCTGACCCAGACAATGTCATGGAAACTGACTCAAAGAATGTAAAAAAAATTTTGCTACCATAGTGATAATTTCCTATTTGAACCATCATAGAGTTTCTTTTACAAAAAAAAATAGACTTCAAAGAACAACATTCATATTTGTTACCTGGATTTCTCCACTTCCAGTAAGGAAATCATATTGAAACTACGCCCCAGGTTAATGTCCTAGTGTGGTGCTGGAAAGTCTTACCTTATCGGTTAGGTCAACTGCTACAATCTCTCCGTATCTTTCTATAATATCATGAAAATGGCGCTCCACAACCTTTGACTAAAGGAAGAAAAACACAGTTAGATGCTCATCATTACACAACTTAAACATAAAGAGCTGTATCCAGAAGAAAATACATACTGTTTGCTCATGATCAATAATATTAAGTCGTGGTTTATAGCTCAAATCAACAATTTGCTCCCAAAGGAGTGGAATTGAACCTCGAATCTGAAGCAAATTAAGAAGTAGCTGTTACTCATTGGTTCACTTGCCAGAAATTTACTTTGGGGTCCAGAGAAGAAAAAAGCAAGTCAGCCAGTGAATTGGTCCACTTAAGATATTGAGTTGAAAAGATATTAACCGGAACAATCAGTATCTGAAGGCACATTTCCTGTGGAAATAATACCTGTAAAAATGAAGACATAGAACCTTCAAGGTTAGCCCCTCTTCTCCACATTCGGGTCCCTCCATTCAATATAACAACCAGTTACTACAATGTTTTGCCATAGCCATATTAATAGGAACAAAAACCAGTGATGTCTATATTGCACTACCTAGGCGCCGTGTACACCTCCTTGAAATTAAAGTAATTGTGGCTGGTCAATTTTTCACCTTGAGTTGTCCAGTCTGATAGCTTATGCCTTGGTTAAGTGAAAACACCATAAATAAGAAACTACTCTTGCATCCATAGTTACCTTTAACACGCACGCATGTGCTCATGCATAAACACATGCGCGCACACACACACACAAAATAAGCATTGAAAAGCTTCAGGATATTCCCTTGTAACAGAGGGATGATAAACCCATCAAGCTGCATAGGAAAAATAAAACATATTAGACAAAGAATTTGTTTCAGTGATCATATTTCAGATGTCCAAATAGGCAACGTTGATTAATCACTTAGAAGTACTTGCTTTGTTTTTTATTGCAAACTTAATGCAATATTTGTTTCCTAAGGAAAGACAGGTGAGTACAAAGCAATGATAACATCTTTTGAACATAAGAAATGTTAACCTTATTCTCAATGAGCTCCTCCAAAATATTTCTGTTCCAAACAAATCGGGGGTCAACCTGAAATACAAATAAGAATTCAGAATCCCAGACTATTCAGCAAAGTTGTGGCTACTGTTACTTGAAAACAATGAAAGAACAAAGAATGTTAAATTTTTTACAGACACACCCCAGACAATACTTTTCTCTTACCAACAGTCTGTTATAAACAGATCTTACAACTATGGAGTAATGAACCAAATTCTGAAGAATGAAGAGAAACTTAATTATGATGAGTTTGAATTTTCTTGAACTAGTTAACATCTTCACCCAACTGTCATTTCAGATTTTAAAAAGTAATCAAGCAACTTTGTCAAAGTACTGTATGAGTAATTTGGCCCACAGAGACATCTTTTTCCTTATATAGAAGTGTACAACATGCAATTTGGAAGTCACACTGATAATATCTGTTAAATTCATCAGGTTTGAGTTACTTCGAGTAAAAGTTAGCTAAGAAACACAGTAAGCAGACAAACCTGCTTCCAAATTGGTTTACTCATTACAGAGATACTAAAGTGCAAAGCTCATTAGCAGGAACAACTAATTAGCTAGGCTTATGGAGCTTCGAATAGCTCTGGTCTAGTTACGAGGCTTCAAATTATTTTGAAACAAGAAAACAAACAAAAAACAACACTACAAGTCTACAATATTTAACACTATTTTCTGACATGACTTTTGAAGTAAAGAAAGCTTCGATTAAAAATAGAAAACTCACCCCTTTTGACAAATAGATTTTTCTTTGCCATCTCTGTGTGCAAAACAGACTTTGATTCCTCATCAAACACCATCTCCTAAACCACAAAACCAAATCCAATAATAATTTAGTACAACAGAGATCGATTAATCAAAACAAATAATATAGGTAAAGATTGTGAAGATGAGAACCTGAAGGGCATCTTTGGCAGCAATGGCAAAAGGAGGAGTAGTGAAGAGAGCGAAACCCATAGGATGTTCACCTTTGCAGTTAACCTGCGAAGCCTCGTAACGAGGTAACCATCTGAGAAGGTTCTGGAGTTCTCTCTCCTTCACGTCCTCGGGGAGGCCCGATATGAAGATCGTTCGAACCTAGAAACCATCTAATGGATCTACTAATGATTTGAAAATGAATCGATCGAATTGAAAATGTACCTCGTCGTTGGAGAGGCGATTAGGGTTTTCCATGGGCATGGAATGGTGGTGAAGAGGAGGAGCGGCCGTGGGCGTAGGAGGAGGTGGAGGAACAGTCGCCGGCGGCCATTGTGGATGGTAGGGGTGGATTTTTGATCGTTCGAACCTAGAAACCAAACACAGTGATGAATCTAATGGATCTACTAATGATTTGAAAATGAATCGATCGAATTGATGAGATGAAATTGAAAATGTACCTCGTCGTTGGAGAGGCGATTAGGGTTTTCCATGGGCATGGAATGGTGGTGAAGAGGAGGAGCAGCCGTGGGAGTAGGAGGAGGTGGAGGAATAGCCGCTGGTGGCCACTGCAGATGGTAAGGGTGGATTTTTGATAGGGTTTTTTTTTCTTGGGGGAGGGGAGGGGGAGAGGGAAAAACGAGCGCGAAGGGAAAAATAAAGCTGAGCACTCAGATTGCGTTTTTTTTTTTTTTGCAACGGTGGTTCATGCCGTCGCAAAAACTTGATTTTTTGTGACGGGAAGTAGTGCCGTCGCTTAAACCCGATTTATTTGCGACGGCAAGTGGTGCCGTCGCAAAAAATCACTTTTTGCGACGGGAATAGTGCCGTCGCAAATACTTCCGTGTTATATGTCCCTTTTTCTTGTAGTGTAACAAAATGAGTCCAAAAACTCACCCCTCAAAACTTCAAACAATCTAATCACAATGACCAAACACAAAGCTGCGTACATCTTGTTTTAATGGAATGATTTGATACAATCATAAGCACTTACAACATAAAACTCCTTGAAGACAATACTATCCATTTGATCAACATCAATCTTTATAGAATTAAATATCTAGTAATTAAAGGAACATATGGCCCTAAATGATTAAATTCTGATCAACAAAACTAGCTTCTACTGCAATTACTTTATAATGATACTGTTCAGGTCTTTCCCAGGATAGATCATCATATTCTACAGTCACATGATTCACATTACTGTGCTTTTTTCCTCTTTTTTTGTTTGTTTGTGTGAGAGTGAAAATATTATTCACATCATTTTGTAATAACTGAAATTTAGTTTAGATAATAACCAACTATAAAATTCCTTGAGATGATCACTACCCATAATAACACATGAATAAAAAAACCAGTTAAGAAAGCTACTTCATTGTACGGTGTGGACAAAAATTACAATTTCAATGCACACACAAAGTGAACTTAAGATTGTACAAAAAAGTTAAAAAATTATCATCAGGGGCATGAGTTGATATTGAAAAAAAGTAGTTCAAAAAAATCCAAATGCAACTGAAGATATTAAAATATAATGATGAATGAGGTGTTGATATCATCAGAATAGCACAAGCCAAAAACCATGTAGCATACCTTGTTATGTTCTTGCAACCAGTCACAAACTCAGTTCTAAAAACATCCACATACTTTTGATCCAAAATCTTCAGGACTAAAACTCCACAGCTTAATCAAGTTCTTGATGATGACACTAGAGACATGTGACGTATGATCATCCAGTGTTACAAAGAAATTTAGTCATATGAAATCATATATGAAAAAAGGACAAAGAGGATAAAAGAAAGACTTTACAGTCAGCTGCAGAGTAATAGAAACCACAGCCTCAAAGAAGACCAAAAGTGAACAGTCTTAGCTTCATGGCTTGCTTAGATGAGCTGTACGCTGCACAAATGTGTTAGATCTTAAAAGCTAAGTTTTATAGTTTGCAACCTTTATTAAAAAAGTATATCTGAGAAATTCAAGATAAATGGAGAAAATAACCAGCCAAGTGAAGCGGTATAAGGTTCTAACAGTTGAGACATCCAAACAGCTTACCAACGGCTTCCAGAAAAGTATTTTATTTAGGCCACAAGGTGATCCCCATGCATATCATAATAAAGAAATGAAACCTACATCTCAAATTCTATTCTGGTTTTATACAGTTGCACTTTTACACCATTGAAAAAACAACAGGTAAGGTAACATTCACGAGCTTAATCTAAGTAGAGGCAGCTGACAAAATCACCCTGCTTGTAACCCTTATTGCAATTTAAGACACAGAACTCGATCCTCCCCCACACACCCCATAAAAAAAAGGGAAAAAAAAGATAAGTCACTGTTGGCTTAGGAGAAATTTTGGACATGTCACCAAGATAGCACCAGGAGGCTAGTTGTTGCTTCTTGATTCTCTTTCACACTGAACAATTTCCTCTTTAAGACCTCTTCTTGATGAAAGCCAATAAATCGGAGCATACCACGTTCACATTTACAGACGATTTCCTGGTTCAAATGACTCGTTAAACGTTGCGCAAATGTTTAAGTTCTCCTCCCACAGCACTAAAGAGATGCACTTGCAGAATTCACAAAAAGCAAACAAAATTTAGCCTTTCCTTCTTATAAAGTATTCAATATTGAATGCCCATGAACACTACCAACTGAAAACTATGGTCACAGAACCTAAAACTTCTGCCAGTAAATTCACAATATTCCATGCTCAATAACAAAGACAATGATAAAAACCCCCGAAAAAAAAAGAAAAAAGAAAAAAAAAAGTGATGTCAATAAGATTTCCTCATATATGAATAGTTTCTGCAGGAAACAAATAATCAATTTAAGCAGGCAACAGAGCCCTAGTACCACCCATGATATGCAAATACAACGCAAGACATATGGTAACAATAACAGAAGACTTAACACAAACATATCTGATAACTTCTAGCCCTCTGTCCACAACCTCGTCATGAACTACATTAAGACTTCTTTTCATACCATCCGATACCTTCCACGAGAAAAACTCCACGAGAGATCTAATTGTTTCATACGTCACCCTCCCGGTCACATCAAGCAAAAACCTCCTATTGCTTGGGACTGTCAATGTGGATGAAACAGTACTCACCCACCCATTATTTTGAATCTCATTAGACATGCTTTTCAGTTTCAGTTCTGTAGAAGGCGATACTTGCTCAGTAAACTCCTCCCTTATTCCACTTGGACCTGTGCTCTGATCAACAATGGAAGCAGAATAACTTGAGCTCGAGTCTGGATTGGATTTTGACTTCGTCAGTACTTCGTGAGATGTTTTCACAAGTGTTTCCACCGCGCCATTACAAATAGAAACCAGAAAATCACTCACTTTGGTTTGGTACTTGGGATTTGTAATCCCAGAGAACATTTGATCATATACGTTAATATCCATTGTTTTCTCAAGATAAACAGCAACTGCAGTGCTGACAAAATTCTGGATGCAATCAGCTATAAGTAGTTTACACTTATCGCTCGACACAACATTTAACAATTCAGGCAAAGCCAATGAGTCCGACCCAAAACCATGGGATGCACAGACTAGTCCGTCCCCATTCGAACATTCATTGGATTGGCCATTCGAATAGAAAGCCAAAACCAAGTTTCGGGCAAAGCTACCAACAACAACAGAAACAAATCCAGTCCCAGCTGTAGACATGAGTTTATCCATAACCCGATCGGAAAAACTCGAATTCGAACCTTGTTCAATCTCATTTCTGGTCTCCGAACAATAATACCCTCTCAAAATCCCAACTGTCATAGCCTCAGAAACCCTAATCAGTGACTCTGAAAGCTGCTCTGACATTGCAATTTTGGACAATTGCTTCAAACTGTTGGGAATTTGGTCAGAATCAGACTGCAAAAAATGCTTGAGGTCCTTGGAGACAACACCAATGGTATCCGCGGAATCGGAAACCATTTCGGCAATTGAAATCAAAGCTCCCAAGAGCTTGAAAATTCTCTTCCTC